>CM034312.1:66337039-67537039 GCA_019925795.1 Dendrobium chrysotoxum | reverse complement strand
ACTCTTCTATGTCTGATAGCGATGATGTTGCCTTAATCACTAGGAAATTCAAAAGCTTTCTAAGGAAGAAATATAAGAACTTTCAGAAATGGAACAAAGATATGAGTAGCAAAAATTTTAAAGGTTCATCTGATACTATTTACTTTGAATGCAGGAAGCCTGGACATATAAAGGCTGATTATCCTACACTTAAGGCTCACCCAAGCAAAGAGAAGGGTGAGGAGAAACCCAAGTTCAAGAAGGATAAGAAGCAGATTTAGAAGGCATTATGGGCAGATTCTGCATCTAACTCCTCTGAGACTGAAGCTGAAGAGAAGACTACTAACTTGTGTTTGATGGCAGATGATCATCCTGGTCAGCCTGACCAAGAAGAGGTATGTAAGCTAACCTATGATCAATTGATTGATGTTTCTGAGAAAATTCATTCATCATATTGGAAACTTAGGAAAACCCATGCCAGCCCGAAATTAGATTTCTTGAATTTACAAAAGGAGCATGATGTTTTGATTAAAGATCATTCTACACTTGATAGCAATCACATGCCATTACTTGATGAATTTGATGAGTTGAATAAAAAGCATTCTGATTTGATTACTGAGCATGATTCATTAAAAGCATCACATGTTGAATTAGAAACTATATTTAGGGAATTAGAAACTTATGCATCTGATTTAGATAGTAGTGAGCATCATTTAAAATTTAAAATTGCAAGTCTTAAGAAAGAAAATGAATTTCTAAGTGTAAAAATTTATGCTTTTGAGAAAAATGAAATACCTCTTACTTTTACACAATTTTATGCACCTCCACCTTTTGAAGAAACTGTTTCAAAATCATCAAAGCATGTTTCATTCAAACCTAGGAAGAGGCACTATCACCCATGTAGAATAATTAACCCTTTTCCTGGTGTTAGATGTTTTCTTGTGGCATGTTAGGACACATCTCCCACACCTGTACTGTTCACCGTAGTACACATTAGGTGTGGAGGCCTAAATTGCATGCTTTACAGCACAACACATGCATTACATTCTTCTTTTTATAAGAAGGAACCCAAACTTGTTTGGGTTCCTAAATCTGACATTTTATGATTTTGTAGGTGTGTTATCACACAAGATCTCATGAGAGCATTTTGTACCTGGACAGTGGATGCTCAAGACATATTACTGGAGATGCAAATTAAATCATTTCACTGTAGGACAGGGCCGGAGGCAAGGTTACACTTGGAGATAACACCACCAGGAGGGTGGTAGGAGCAGGTATAATTGGTGATTCAAAAAATTTTATTATTAATAATATTTTGCTTGTAGATGGATTGAAATACAACTTGCTGGGCATCAGTCAACTCTTTGACAAAGGATACAACATCAAGTTCCTGCCCACTTGCTACATTATGAGCTTAAATGATTAAATTATTCTACAGGGATAAAGGATAAAAAATATCTACATGCTGGATCTAAGCTACTTTAAAACTGATGTTTTAATTTGCTTAAAAACTATTGCTGATGAGTCTTGGTTATGGCATAAGAGATTATGTCATGACAGTATAAAAACCCTTAGGAGAGTCACCCAAAATGACTTAGTTAGAGGTGTCCCCAAGCTTAAGTTCACTAAGGGCCACCTGTGTGATGCCTGTTAATTAGGGAAGCAAGTCCACTCCTCCTTCCACTACATTAAGGAAATCAGCACATCAAGACCTTTAGAAGTCCTTCATATGGATCTCTTTGGACCCATTAGCACTGCCAGCTTAGGGGGGAAAATCTTTGGATTTATAATTATTTATGATTACTCGAGGTTCGCTTGGATTAAATTTCTATCACATAAATCTGATTTATTTGATGAATTAAATCCTTCTTCACTTAGACTCAGAGGAAGTAAGGTTGTGAGATCTTGACTATTCATACTGATCATGGTGGAGAGTTTGAAAATGTGAGATTTGGAACATTCTGTGAGGAGCAAGGGATTAGCAACAACTTTTCAGCTCCTAGGACCCATCAACATAACGGGGTAGCTGAAAGGAAGAACATGACCTTAGTGGAAGCCGCTAGAGCCATGCTAACTGAGTATTCACTTCCAAAATACTTTTGGGCTAAAGCGGTGAACACTACCTGTTATGTGCTGAATAGGGTAAATGTTAGATCCAATCTGAATAAGACACGTTATGAGATCATTAATGGTAGAACTCTAAACCTGTCCCACCTCCATATTTTTGGCGGTAAGGTTTTCATTCTAAACAATGGGAAATCATCCTTAGGAAAATCTGACCCCTAATCTGATGAAGGAGTGTTCTTAGGCTATTCTAGTGTGGGGAAATCCTTTAGGGTGTTTAATAAGAGGATTTTTGTGGTGGAGGAGACAACTCATGTGGAGTTTGATGAATTGACCCTAAATAGACTAGAATTGAGGAAGAAGAAGATGTAGGAGAGATTACCCAAGGAGTTGAAAATGCAAATTTAGAGGAAAGGGTAGAGGCTCAAAATACTTTGCCTAGAAATTGGAGATATGCTTCGCGTCATCTAAAGAACTGATCTTAGGAGACCCTTCTGAAGGTGTTAGAACTAGGTATGGACTTAGGAAGGAAGTAAATCATTCTACCTTTATCTCAATGACTGAACCCACCAATATCAATCAACCCCTTTCTGATGAGTTTTGGATCTTAGCTATGCAAGAGAAATTGAATCAATTTATAAGGAACGATGTTTGGGAGTTAGTAGAAAGACCTAGGAATCAAAGTGTAGTGGGAACCAAGTGGGTCTTTAAGAATAAGATGAATGATTCTGGTGTGGTGGTTAGGAATAAGGCAAGATTGGTGGCTAAGGGGTACAATCAAATTGAAGGGATTGATTTTGAGGAGACCTTTCCCCTGTAGCTAGATTGGAAGCCATTAGGGTGCTACTAGATTTTAGTTGTTATCAGGGATTTTAGCTGTTTCAAATGGATGTGAAGAGTGCCATTTTAAATGGGGCAATAAAAGAGGATGTCTTTGTAGAGCAACCCCCAGGTTTTGAGAGTTCTCAATATCCAAATCATATTTACAAATTAAAAAAGCCTTATATGGATTGAAACAGGCACCCAAAGCTTGGTATGAGAGGCTTAGCACATTCCTACTAGAAAGAGAGTTTGTTAAGGGGAGCGTAGACACCACCCTTTTTCTTAGAAAAGTAGGAGATGTTCTACTCATTATTCAGATCTATATTGATGATATAATTTTTGGATCTTCTGATAAAAATTTATGTGATGAATTTTCTAAGACAAAGAGTAAGGAGTTTGAGATGAGTATGATGGAAAAATTTTCCTACTTTTTGGGGTAACATAAGGCAAATGGATAATGGAACCTTTCTGAATCAATCAAAATATACTAAGGACATCTTGAAGAAATATGAAATGGACAAAGCTAAGCTAATCAACACTCCCATGACTTTCACTGTTCAGTTAGATAAGCATTCAAATGGAAAATCTATTGATCAGAAGAAGTTTAGGGGAATAATTGGATCACTGCTTTACCTGACTGCTAGCTGACCTGATATTATGTTTAGTGTTTGTTTTTGTGCTAGGTTTCAAGACGATCCTAAATAATCCCACCTGACTGTTGTTAAGAGAATTCTTAGATATCTTTTAGGGACCCCAAACCAAGGAATCTGGTACCTTAGGCACAGCACTTCTTTTGAGATTATTGGATATTTTGATTCTAATTTTGTAGGGTGTAGGGTGGATAGAAAGAGTACTTCTGAAACTTACCAATTCATAGGATAATCTTTAGTCTCCTGGTCTAGTAGAAAATAGAACTCAGTTGCACTTTCCACTGATGAAGCTAAGTACATTGCCTTAGGAAGATGTGTGGCCCAAGTCCATTAGTTGAAGCAACAAGTTTTAGATTTAGGATTACGTGTTGGCATAATTTTAGTTCTGTGTAATAACACCAGTGCTATCTACATTTCTAAGAACCCAATCGAATATTCTAGAATCAAATATATTGATATAAGGCATCACTTCATTAGGGACCAGGTTACAAAAGGGGACATTAAGCTACATCATGTAGCAACTAAAAATTAACTAGCTGACATCTTTACTAAACCACTGGCCTTTGACTCATTCAGTATTTTGAGGACTATATTGGGTTTGATTGACATAAATGCATAACTTTGATGATTGCTAATTTCTGATGTTTTCTATTTTTTTTTATTTTGCTTTAGTTTTTGTTTGATTTGTTTGTCTGTTATACTTTAGAATTTTTCCTTTCCTGCTGATTTTTGTTGTTTGATTCGTTTATCAGATTTGATTATTTCCTGTTGATTTTCATTTGCTGATTTTCATTTACTGATTTTCACATATCTATTTTTCATCCTTCTTATTTTTTATTTACTGCTTACTAACTTCTAAATCAGATCACTGCTCAATATTGCTGATAAACTGGATTTTTAACTAAGAGTTTTGCCTTATTTTTATTTAAAGGCTTGTAAGCAGTGATTGACTCCTCTGGATCTGTTAAAGGGAAGAAACGTTGATGATTATTTCTGTTCCTCTAACTCCTTTAATGGTATATTATTTCTTTTGGATAAAAAACTTCTTCAAAATTAAACAGTTGGTTTTTGAAATAGAGATCTATTTTATCTTCCTACAGTAATCTACATCATGTGAATAGTATTTTTAAAGCTTTGAATCATTATTATATTTTTCTTAATCAAGTGATTGCACCTATCATATGATGTATGATTTTTATTTTATAAATTACTCTTCCTTATTGTAGAGAGTAAGTTTTGAAGTCTCTTATATCTGGAAGGTAATTTCATAGCTTAGATTCTTTAACGATTCTGAAAGGAAGCAAGCCTACAAAAGATGCGCAAAGAGCGCCAAAATAAAAAGAGGCATAAAATGAGCCCGAAGCTGAAAAGATGCGTAATGTCGTCAAATTAGAAAGATACATAAAGTGTATCAAAAATCAAAAGATGCGCAAAGCACCAAATAAATTGAAAAAGATGCACAAAATGAGCCCATAAGGAAATAAGCTTTCTTCCCTTTCAGATCTTTAAATGTCTCAGAAGAATCCATGCGCCACTTAATATCTTCAAAAGCTTTAGATGAAAAATTATGATTTCTGATTCCTTACTTTGTGTACTATTATATCAGATATTTTTCTAGAATGAGGCTTGAAAGGATCTCTTTTTGAATCTAATTTTTTTCTTCTGAATTAAATTTTTGTTTGAAAGGAATTTAAACCTGTAAGGTGTACAAGGTAGGAGTTATGAAAGTTACTTTTCCAACTTTTTCTAGATTTCAGCGTTGTCGATTTTCTTCTTATTGGCTTTTGAAGTGAAAATCAGGAAAAATTCTATTATACTGGAGCTGATAAAAAAAATTGTTATTTTCAGTATTGTTTTTCTCATTTCTATTTTTTACTTGTTTGAATTTAGATTTTCTTTTTTTTTGTGTATTTTTGGGATCCTTGGTCTTTCCTCTCCAACCTTTATCTTTTTCATTTTTTTTTTCACATCATCCTGGATGATCCCCACATCATCCTAGATGATTCGATTCATCCTGGACAATCCATACATTGTCCGGGACGATCCATTCAATTCATTCCCATCCTGATCAAACGGTTGAGATGCACCAATTATTGGTGATCATCCTGGATGACACACCGCATTATTCTGGATGATCCACATGGCAGCAGTTGGACGATTAAAATTTGGCCCGTCTGATTCATTTATTGTATATCATCCTGGATGATCCATCGAATCATCCTAGACGATACTTTTCGTCAAAGGTCATCCGGATGGACTCCTCTGGATGATTACCTATGTCTAATCATCCTGGATGATATCTGATCATCCTGGATGATCCGATCACCTTTCTGACCAATTGGCCTGGCCATTATTATTATCCCTATCATCCTGGATGATCCTACGATCACCCCGAATGATCCGGCTGAATTCTATTTAAACAGCCATTTTCTTCCAAATTTTCTCACATATTTTCTTCCAATCTTTCCTCCAATCCTTTTTTAATGGCTGGTGGTAAAAGATCCAGGCAACAAGGTGCCAGTTCCTCCTGGGGAAATACCAATCCCCGCTTTCCTGATGCATCAGATCAAGCTATCTTTCAATGATATCTTGATGCTGGGATAAAGATCTCTAAAACTGTCAGCCCCATGACCCTCACCTATCCGGTATTGGATCTGTTCACTCACACATCCCTTACCTTCATTCTTACTTTGGCCTTTCCCTTCAGTACTGAACTCCTTAGGGTTTTCTTTGCCAAACTGTGCATCACCTCTGATTACTCAACCCTTCAGTCCTTTTTGAATCAAAGACCTGTCGAATTAACCCTCCAGGACTTTCATCACATTCTTCAACTATCCATTTCTAGCAATAAACTTCATATTCTAGCCTCTGACCCTGACTTTGATTAGAGTATTCCCAACCACTTCCTTAGAAACACTAATGCCCGATACCACGACCAAGCCTGTTCCTCCCTCGTCAAGGATGCTAGGACGATTCAACATGTCCTTCACTCCTCTGTCATTCCTAAAGTTGGGGACTGCATCCACATCACTCCTTTGCTCTCCATCACTACCTACCACATCATGGCCCATCGTGTCTTTAATGCTACTGATTTAATCTTTTGCTACATTGAACAACTAACGACCATTTGGGATTCGGGCCACATGAGATGCCCCAATCTAGCTTTAGGGGATCTCATCCATTATACCCTTGAAACCAAATAAAACTTTTAAGATCCAGATCCACCTAAAATCCCACCTATCTTCTTCTCCAACAGCTCTTTTCATACTCTCCACAGTACTAGACTTCATCCAGAGCCCGCAACAGATGTTGAGGGAAAAGAAGGGAAGGCTGCTCCTGAGCTAGCTGCACCTGCTCCTCTTCGTATTGCATCACCCTTAGATCACTTGGTGCAGTGCTTTGACTAGTGGGAGGCTTGCTTCGACTACTATATGACTCACCAGCGACAACAGCATAACCAGGATATGGCCTGGTTTGGTGAGCAGTTCGCCACCATTCATAGTTACTTTCATCCACCACCACCTTCTCCATCTGATCAGGATCCGCCTCTTTTTTAGGTTGTTTATTTTCCTTTGTTTTTGATATTTCAGTTTGCCATTATTTTTTTTGTCTTTACTATTTTTCCTTTTTGTGATTTCAAAATGGGGAGTTATTTTTGTGTTGTAGTAGTTTTGTTTGTTGTATTGGACGTCACTGGTTATTAATGATTAGTAAAATTTATTTTCTCTTGCATGTGCTTTAATTACTACAATCTAGTTGCTTTAAAACTACTAAGTAAATGTTTGCCATCATCAAACAGGGGGAGATTATTACAAACCTAGATTTAAAGATTATAATTTTAATGATGACAAACATTTCTGTATTTTATTTTGGTTGACTAACATCTTTGGTACAAAAGATCAAATGTAATCCAAGCCAACTCAATATCGGGTCCGCATGTGTTTAATTATAATTTTTCCCTTTCTTGAGTTAAATGTAATGTAAATGATCCCCTAGCTAAGTAACCTTGCACACACACACACTCAGGGGGAGAGTTTTAGTGAGTTAGAGTTTCTATTTAAAATTTTTGTTCATATCATCCTGGATGATATTCCTATCATCTTGGATGATCTAGTGAAAACAAAAACCCTAATTAGGATGACCATGTTAAGTTGGTTATCCTGGACGATAAATATATCATACAGGATAATATGCTCAAATAAAAAATTCTCAGCCACCAGATTAAGTTAGGCAAGTTTTTATTTTTAGAGATTTGGTCTGATCATCCTGGACGATATGTGTAACATCCAGGATGATCCATTTTAATCATGCAAAAATTAGCATGGTGATTAAGGAAAGCAATTAATTTTTGATTGAAATGATCATATCATCCTAGACGATCGCAAGATCATCCCAGATGATACATACAAAATCATGACCGTCCAGAGCACTTCACTTGGACGATCCAAGAAATATGTTGGACGATATTCCTGATTTTGAACTAATCATACGGGACGATCGAGATATCATCCCGGACGATCAGGTCATTTTGAAATCGTACAGCATGTTTTGTGCAGGCCGATTCGAATAATGTGTAGGATGATATTATCATTTTTGAACTAATCATACAGGATGATACACATATCATCCTGGATGATCAAGTCATTTTGAGATCGTCCTGGACAAGTTTCCCTGAATGACCAGAGCTATCTTCTAGATAAAATTCCTAATTTACCCTAATCATCCCGGACAATCTCAAAATCATACAGAACGATATGAACAAATTTTGACTACTAATCGTCTAGAGGAACCAAATCGTTTAGGCTGATACATGTGATTTTAAACTGATCGTATAGGACAATCAACTGATCATCCTGGATGATATTTGATGATCAATTGAGATTTAGGGCAATTTTTCAGCCCTCCTATTTAAGATCTTTTTCTTTCAACAAGCAAAATCTTTTGCCACTTTCCCTACCAGAAAAACCCTTGACAGAGAGAGAGAGGATCTTGTGAGGGATTTACAAAGGTTTCTCCAAGAAAGGATCAGAGACATCTTCTCCATTCATCATCTCTTATCTTATCGGTGTCTCTGTGGGAGAATCATTTGCAAGAAGATCTGGGTTCTTTGCCTGCTTCAGGAGGAAGCAAAAGGAGTCTAGGTTCTCTGCCTGCTTCAGGTGGAAGCGACAGAAGTTCAGGTTCTCTGCCTCGTCGGGTTGGTGGAAAGGAGTTTTTGTATAGGCTTCTCCTCCTTGCTGTGGGAGCAGAAGGAGAGTCTCTTAGTGTTAGTGCAATACCTGGAGAGGAGGCTCCGAGGAGTTGACGTAAGTCAAGTTGACTGAACCACTATAAAATCTGGTGTGTTCTTTCTGATTATTTTTTGCACTTACTTTTCTGTTGGTAATTATGTGATTGTGATTATTATTATGATTATCATTTAACATCTGCACATCATCGCATAACTGTAAACATTTTAAAGCATTCAAAAAGATTTTCTAAATTGTTGTTTGCTCATGAATTTTTAAAACTACCAATTCACCCCCCCTCTTGGTTAGCCTCGGGACTAGTTCATAAGGGCTTAACATCCCCAACAAACTTTCAAAAACAAGATGCTAATTTACTAAAATTATAATAAATTAAATTTAAATCTAAAAAATATAAATAATATATCAAACTCTCCAAAATTAAACTCTTAACTTAAATTAAAAGCCTTCTGACTGTACTTCAATTTTGAGCTTAGTTAAAATTTTTTAAAACTTAATATTTAATAAATTTAATTAATTAAAAATATTTAAAAATTTAAAATAATTCTCAAAAACTTTAGAACACTCGATGGGTCATTCCGGACCCTTAGGAGTGATTTCAAGAAGTTTGGAGTCAATTTGGATCAAAACCATTAAAACCTGTTTCAATTAATCAATTAAAAATTTAATTAAATACTCAAATTTAAAAAATTCATAACTAATTCCAAAAAATTCTAAATTATACAAACTCAAAGTCATTAGACTCCACTTATGGTCTAATATTTATTAAAAATGTCAAACTACTATAAATAAGTTAAAGTAAAAAAGTCAACATTTTGGTCAACTATAGTTCAAATTTGAGTCAAAACTTTTAAAATACCTAACTTAATCTAGAAGAATCCAAATTCAATAAACGTAGTGTCTAATTACTCATCATAGGGTCTAATATTTGAGAAACAATATTAAAACTCTAGATTTCAACTTACATCAAAAAGTCAAATTTTAACTCCCTTAATTTAATATATTTAATAATTCAAAAAAATCTTAAATTCAATAATTAACTTTAAAATTCCAAAAAACATCAACTTAAACATTAAAATTAGTGATAAACTACTTAATTAAAATTTATCAAGCCCTTAAGTTCTAGCCAATCAAATCAATTAATTCATATTGGTTACTACTAGGTGACCTGGGCCAATAAGGCTACTAGCTTAGCCCTAAAGAAGGTGAAATAAATTTAACAGCCTAATATAAATAACGGTGGTAATCACTCAACCCTTAAAATATAAATTAAAATTAACTTCAAGTCATTAAACTTAAACTCAAACTCAAATCCATTAAACCTTCAATAAATCAAATCACTAGACAACTTTAACAAAATACCCAGCATGGGAAATATCCAAGACACACAGCCTACTGCACACACTTTAAATGATTTGATAATACAATCAACTCTAGTTTTAGGCTAGGTCGGTGCTTACTTTCTTGATACTTTGGTGATGGATTTTTGTAATTTTCACTACATGCTGGTTGCTAGAATTGATTGATGTGATTATTCATCTGAATTTTAATGCAATCTGTGCATTGATTTAATGGGTGTTATATTACATTTAGTTTTTTTTTTTGAAAGGAAATGCAACTTGCATTAAATCAAAAACACCTAATTACAAACTACTCAAAGATAGGCAACCTATTACATTCCTCCTTTAACAAAGAAACAAAAGAAGGAGGAATATTATTGTTAGTAATTACATAAAAATCAACTAACATATAACAACTACAATTGGAAAATTGAAATAAAACATTATTGAACCCTTTTAAGAATAATAAATCCCCCACATCCTAGTTTCTAATCATCCAAGGTGATTTGCCAAAAGAGTCTTGAAGATACTCGATAACATTCTGATTATCTCCTTCATTAATAATGTCTTCTGCCTCCAGCATCCTGGTTTGCTCAACCTTCTTCAATGATTTAATAGCTAACATTTCAACCTGTATAATATCCCAATGCATACAACCAAATCCAAATGCCAAAAAGAATCTTCCTTTATTATGTCTAACCACTCCACCAACACCTTCTTTAGTAGATTTCAACAAAGAAGCATCGATATTAATCTTAATCCACTCCGGAGGAGGAGGGTGCCAATAATTGCAAAATAGCTGTGAAGGCTGATTAACACCACAATTTTCTAAGATGAGATTATTCTGATAAGAAGAAGCAGAAAAACTGATAACTTTTGAAGTAATAAAAGAAACACTATCTTCCACACATCCATGCTTCACTTTATTTCTACTCTTCTTAGAAAAGAATAATAATATATAATACATCTTAGCTATAAAAGGATTAGTACTAGCTAACCTTTTCAATTCTAATATGCAGACCTGAAAAGATCTAAAAACTAGACCTTGAAACCCCCATGCCTTCAAAAATTTGATCACTTGAAGTAATTTTTAACATTCACTTGCTATATGATCAGAATTTTTAATGACATTACTGCCTCTTAGGCATAAATTATTATCTAGCAATCTTCTATGCATTAGGAAATTAGGAGAAGGAATAGCATTGTTGTATAAGCGCCATAAAAAAAGCTCCATTCAAAAATTAAGTTTCAATTTTCTTACCCACGTCCAAGAGTTCACTTCCTTATCATCTTCATACAATGTCTCTGAAATAAGAGCAGATATAGTTTTTTCAGAAACTTTAAACTTCATCTCCATTCAGTAATTAATCAAATCTGGATAGATTTGAATTTGAATGATCATTTCTAGAAGATCTTCTCCAAAATGCTTCTTCAACCGATCTATATTCTAGCTTCCATTTACAATAAATGCATCAAGGGACAATGTGTCATCTTCCAATTTCACAATTTAAGTAGGACACCTATCAATGGTTTTATCAAGAATCCGCACATTTTTAAGAACATTAATGGATGAGCATGAAGAAATTTCCCACCTCACAATGTTGCTAAGAGATTTCCACCCATCCAGAATAATTTTCCACAAAATAGTGCTACTCCTCTTCACCTCACAATTCCACCAATTGTATCCATATTTTGCAATCAAGTTTCTATTAAGAAGTGTTCTAGGCTTGTTAATAAGGTTCCAAGCAAATTTTGCCCATAAAGGACCCATCTTTGATACAGCTGAATATTGACCACATCCTCCCCTCTTCTTCATTTTATATAAAACATCCCAAGCCACATAATGAAGACCATAGTTTCCATTATAATTATTCCAAATATAATTTCTATATATTTTATCAAATCACTTCAATAGTCCCAAAGGATCCAATGTATGTGTAGATAGAAATAATGGAAGAGCAAGAAAAATTGAACTAACCAGAACCATTCTTCCTGCTAGAGAAATAAACCTATTCTCCCAAGCATTGAATCTATTTAAATATTTCTTCATCAAGTGTTGAAAATCATACTTCACCAGCCTTCTTAATGCTACATTGACTCCCAAATAATCCATCTCTTCCACCACTTTAAAACCCAACAAGTTTGATATCTATTTAGTTTTCCTTGTATTAATCGATTTGCCAAACAAAATAGAAGATTTCTGGATATTTAGTTTTTGACCTAACCAATTACAATAGTCCAAAAGAATTTTCTTCAGCTTCTTCACACTTTTAATTTTTGCATCTGAAAATAATAAAATGTCATCTGCATACAGTAAATGGGAAATTTTCTGTGCATTTGGAGAAATTTTGATCCCAAGATTCATACCTTTATGAATAAAGGCATTTGAAAGAAGTTGAGAGTACATAATAAATAAAAAGGGAGATAAAGAACATCCTTGTTGAAAATTGATCTTTTCCTCTATCTAATTGGAATTACATCCATTGATCATAATAGAGAACCTTGGATCAACCACATGTTCCATCAACAAGTTCAAAAATTTAATAGGAAACCCAAAGTAATCCAACACATGTTTTAACATGGACCAACACATACTGCCATAAGCTTGCTTCATATCGATCGTAATAGCCAAGAGGCCTTTCTTGGATTTAGAAAATCTGATTTCGTTGAACACTTCCTAAACCAAAAGAATGTGATCTGAAATTGATCTTCATCTAATGAATGCCACCTACTCTTCAGATATAATTTTTGGAATCACCAACAGTAGTCTATTTAATAAAACTTTATCCACTATCTTATATATAGATTTGCAAAGACTGGTCGGTCGATAGTTAGAAGGAATCATAGGATTCTAAACTTTAGGAATCAGAACAATAAGAGTCTCCATCCATTCATGAGAAAGCTTACCAGAAGAAAAGAATTGATTAATAGCCTTGCAAACATCGACTCCAATTATATTCCAATAAGGTTTAATAAAGGAATGAGAAATCCCATCACTACCTGTGACTTATTTCCTCCCAAATTCTTAATAACCTCCATAATTTCATTACTAGAGAACTCAACATGCAACCTTCTTCTGTCTCCATCATCAATAAAATTTAGAGGAACCAACCAATTCTTCAGCTTACACTTTCTATTCCTCCACTTATCTTGAAAATAATTGAAAAACACTTTTTCAATATCATTATGTTCTTCAACCAGAATTCCATTTACATCTTTTACTTGATTAAACCAATTCCTATGTCTTCTTGCATTAGCAAAAGCAGGAAAAAACTTTGTATTAAAATCCCCCTCTTCTATCCTTCTTACTTTAGCCATTTTCCTCCACCAAGTATTCAACCAAGCAAGATTCCCATTTAGTTCACAGACTTTTGATCTCAAAAGGCACGGTTTTTCTTCACTTAACCAACCGATCTTAGCCTCTTCCAATTGAAGCAGCAACACCTCCTTCTTAAGGCGCTCCTTTAAAGATAAGAAATCTTTAAGTTTATCTTTACTCTAAAAAATAAAGCCTTCAATGCCCTTTTACATTTTTTATTAAGAATTTGCATCGCATCACCATTAGTAGATTTTTTCCAAAATTTTGAAACAATGATAGAAGAAGCTTGATAAGAAGCCCATATATCTTCAAACATAAGAATTATGTTCTTATTAGTAGAGGAATTGAAGATCTTCAACATAATAGGACAATGGTTCGAAGCCACTCTTGCAATATGTCTTACAACCGCCACATGAATTTTCTCTAAAGCAATGGAGTTCAATAAGCATCTATCCAATCTCTCCAAAATCCTTCCACCACCACTTTTATTATTGCACCAAGTGAATTTAGGTCCCACCAACCCCACTTTATGTAAAACATTATTATTCATAAATAACCTCATCTCCTTAGGACCTTGAGAAAAGGCAAATTTCTTTCCCTCCCTCTTATCATCTTGAGACAAAATACAATTAAAATCTCCTCCTATCACTGAAGGGATATCTCTATGAGAAAAAAAATTGAAGACTATCACACAATCTCCTCCTTTTATAAACATCCTTGCTACCATAAATAGTAGAAACCATCCATAGACCCTTGTTATAACCATTTAAATCACCAATCACACATTAGGCTGAAGTCTCCAACACTGACAATGAAACCAAATCCGATCTCCAAATGACCATAATTCCTCCTGACAAGCCATCAGATGGAAATAGGAATAATCCCAATCTAAACCCATCAATTTATTGAAGTCCACTTTATCAATGACTAATATTTTTGTCTCCACAATACCCACAAAAAATACATCCAATTCTTTCACAAATTCTTTTAAATAAAGAGAGGCTTCTCGCTTCTTAGCCCCTTTAAAATTCCAAAAAGCTATGGAACTCATTAATCCATCAAGGTGGATGAGCCCTCACCCTTCCCTCTATTAACTCCTTCTAGATTCCTGATATGAGGACGAATTTTCACCGGCCCAAGATACTTAAGCTCCTTTGCAAGCTTAAATTTTGTTGCCTCTGAACTACCAACAAACTCCTTACAAAGATTAATCTTCAAAACATCTTCATTACTTCTCACTTCTTTAACACCCTTACTCAAAATTGAATTCATTTTATCCAAAGAAACATCACCTTTTTGCCAACCTTTGATATGCTTTTGGAAGTATTTACACTCTCTAATTCTTCATCACAGCTAAAATTCAAAGCTTCAAATTTATTCACAGTAATAGTAATTTTTGTAGATACAGAAATAGAATTCATACCATGTTCTGGCTTTTGATTGGAATGCATCAAATCTACTTCTACCAGCTTATTCTGCTTCTCGAACTCAACGTGTACAGTAGCAACATCTTCAACATTATCCTCCGGAGAAATTTCACCTTCTTCAGTAACCACATTCAGTTCATTACTCCTTCCTAACATTAAGTTATTAAAGTTTGCTATGTCATCAGGTACATCTCTGTCATTCTTCACCGTATTCGCAATTGAAGAATTAATCAGATTTTCTCTCCTGAACATCTTCTGACCAACATTCCGATTTGGTTTAGCTCGAAATAATCTCTTCTTCCTACTATAATTCACATGAACCTATGGTTCATACGACAAAGTTCTATCAATGCCATTTTGAATAATAATTTTAGACTTACTTTTGTCCAGGTATACTAATAACTTTCTCTGATTCCTTAGAATATGAAGTTCTATTACTACAATCATTCTTACATGCCCAATCCTTCCAAATTCATAGCAAAATGTGGAGATCTTCTCATACTCAATCTTTTGGAAAAACCTTCCCGACATTCCTTCAACCCAAACTCCCAATGGAGTTTGTTTATCCAACTCAATACGAACACATACTTTTGCAAACTCTCTTCACCCCCTTGGAAACATATTACCATCTAAGATTAATGGTTTCCCCAACATAGATGCAATTCTAGTCATGTTGACCTCATCCCAACATTTTAATGTTAATTGAGGCATTCTTATCCGTATAGGAGAAGTTAGACCCTTCATAGAAGAAGGGGAAAAATTTAGGGACCATTTATCAAGTCCAATAATCTGGCCATTCACAAACCATAGACCTCCTGTAAGAACTGATTCCATAGCTTTTGATGATTGGAACAAGAATAAGAACCATCCAATCCTAAGAGTAGTAAGATGAAACTAACCAAATTGAGCCCATTGACATCTTAACTCAGGTGTAATAATATGAATAGTGATTTCTTCGCCAAATACCTTAGCTACCACAGCAAATTGTAACTTGTTAGTATTAACAATTTTGCTAGGAGCATGTAACTTCATAGTTACACCATCATCTGTCAAAAATGAATCCTCCTCATTAAAATTAATCTTTATGTAAGGACATCTTCACCAGGGTTTCACACCACCATTCTTCATAACTTTGACCACCTCTAATTCACTTGCCACTCTCAAACAATCTAGATTCACACTCAAATCATCAGCACCTTCATTCATAATATTAGGAACCTTCCATCCTCGATACCAATGACATCTTATTAATTTCAAATTTTGAAATCTCCTCAGGATTTGAATTGAAATTTCAAAATCTATTCACAAAAATCTTTATGCCGGAAGACGAAGCTTCATGATTGTTGGCCTTCGTAATAGATTTTGCTGGAGACTTAGACTAATGGGGAGTTTTATATTCAAAATCTTGAGCTAAAATTTTACCTTGTCCTTCCACTAGAGCAATTTGTTTAATAACATTAGAGACATTTTCCTTAATATCTAGAGGACCTTCCTTCAGCAATCTTGTAGGTGTCCCTCCAATAGGATCCATCCTTTCGACATTATATTGAATGAAATTAACTTTATTATGTGCCAGTAAACCTCTTTTTTGACGTACCAACGACATCGAACCCACTGATGGTCAGTGACCGTTTGTCGGCAATCCCTAAATTCTCGTTGGAAGAGCGAAATTCAATAATGAAATTTTAAAAATGAGACTTTCTCCCTCTAACGGCACTTTCTCTCTCTAACAGGACTTTCTCTCTCTCTAATGGGACTTTCTCTCTCTAATCGGATCTTCTCTCTATCAAAAGATTACACTTAGTTAGGAATAATATGCATGCCCATATAATTTTTTGTAGGTGGTCATGCTCATACAGGGCTAAAAGTGAGGGGGCAAAATTAAAGTTTAATTAACAAATTTTTTTTAAGTGCTAAGCATATTAAGCCCCCTTAAAATTAAAAAGGCATTGCCAAGAATGGCTATGAATTTGGATTAAGCAATTCAATATATATAACTACTTAGGATGTTGAATTTAATATTAATTACTTAGGATAACCCTATAGGTTACCCAGAGTCTTTTAATTTCTTATATGTAATTTAATTTGATTGAGTTGTAATGTGAAATTTGACCTTTAAAATGGGATATCACCAACCTATTTGGAATTTGAAGAGAAGGGAACATCCTCCAGGGAAGAGTTCCTCTTTATTTGGAGATTTAAGTTTGAATTATTTCAATATCCAAAGAGATAAGAAAACACCACTTCAGGTAGGAGTTTCTTTTCATTTGGATATCAGGACTCGTCGAATCCAAGGAGCTTGCAAAAGGAAAGAAGCTGAAGAAGTGAAGACATAGAATATCCTACTCAAAGTTATAAGCATTATTTCTAGGATTAGAATCTGGGTTGTTGTTAGTGATATCCGACCACTTTTAATTTATGCAAACCCTGGGTTGTAAATTAAGTTGCACTTACCACATGGACTTTACATTTAATTAATGATTTAATTGATTTGTTTATATTGATTGATCAGTAGAAATTGCAAGCTTTTTTAGGTTTCTTTCTTACATGTCAATCTTAGAATTAGCCTGGAATTGATTAGAGGCTTATGAGGGTACGATTAAAAGCTATTTCTACTCAAATTAATTAAAATTTTAAAGCTCACATAGAAACTCTAATGATTTAAGAAGTAAGCTCAGGATCACTAAGAGTTCTCATGCATACATCTTAATACTTTCTCTTCCTTATTAGGCACCTCCCCGCCTGCAAGTTGTGGCAGACCACCTGACCTATTAGGGTGTAATTATGTTAAGGGGATGTTGTGTAATCTCTAGGAAAAAATATAATTTTAAGCCCTTTTAAAACTACTTCATACTCAATTTCATGCATTTAAGAGTCAATTAGCATGCATTACATTAGAAAAAAATAAAAAAGAGTCAAAATTCTAATTGGATTTTACTTTAAAGCATCAATCACCCTATATAAGTCAAGGGACCAATTAGAATCTGTAATAGATATCATCCCCAATTCCTCAAAACATAAATAATAATGTCCATACCAATCTTTCATAAAAAGACTAGACACATGATTTTAAAGTTCTTAGGTGATTAGCTGGCTCCTCAATCCAAGCCGAGGTAAGTCAAGATTTATACTGCATTAGCTAGGTTTGGGATACTATTTTCCAGTACCCAATTTAGATTTAGGATCTAGGATAGACTCAAAATCTTAAGTCCCCAACCTTCAGGACTGCTATCCTAACTTTCATATAAATTGACAACTCAAATTAAGATTCTCTTCAGATCAAAAGTTAAAACCAAACACATAGGGTAGACTGGAGTGTTTCTAAAATATTTTAGAATTTCAAAACACCTCCTACCTTTCATTCATTGACCTCTAAAAATAAGTGTTTAATTCTTGATCAAATTCCAGTTGAAACTCAAACCTCACTCCTATGATATCAATCCTTGAGCTAAAATAAAATTTCTACATTATTTTAAACGAGAGTTTTGTTAGAAACTTAGGTTTCCCATGATGTAATTAACTATGAGGTATTATGCTTGTAGGAGATTTAAAGACTCTAGATTAATTTTTAAAACTTAATTAATCTTCTTTGGGGAAATCAAGATTAACGAGGATAATTTTCCACATCTTGAGCTGGTACATCATTTTTGATAGTGTGTTTAACTTTAGAATTAAAATTTAAATGTAAATTTTAATTTCCCAAAGAAATTTAATTTCGATTTGCTTTGCACCCTTTCCGAAGGAAAACTCTTTTTTAACTAAACAAAAAAATGGTGACTCTGCTGTTGAATAATCTCTCTATCTATCTTTGATAATAGTAGAAATTTTATTGCATCAGTAGTTTTGACTACCTTCCTTTCATTGGTCCCTCTACCCATTTCTTCCTTGGGCTAGTGTAGCCAACATAAAAAATAATAATAATAAGAGAGGTGAGTGAGGAAACCTTTTATAATATCTGAGCTTTGACATTTCACCCCTAGTCAATTAGAGGTATGCAAGAGTCAAGCCCAATTCTTGGGATCATCATGTTGATTTTGTAAACCTATATAATTGAGAGAAACTCAATATGTTGAGTTTCAGAATTTGAAGAAAATCCATCAATTTCAATTTCAAAATTCAAAACCCTCTAATAAAATATAGGCTTTAACATTTCACCCCAAGTCAATTGGTAGAATGAAAGAGTCAAGCCCAATCCTCTGGATTTTTCATTTCAATTTTGCAAACTTGCATGATTGAGTGAAACTTAACATGTTGACTTGTTAATTTATAAGGATGTTTTGGAATTAGTTATGGATCTTTCAAGTTTAATGCATTTTTTTTATTAAGTTTAACTAAATGGTTGACTTATTAATTTATAGTGGATTTTGGAGTTTTATATTTTTTATAAATACTAGTCCTAGAGATGAGTCCAATGGCTTTGAGTTGGCTAGAATTGGATTTTTCTAGAGTTAGTTATGAATTTTACATGTTTAATATATTTTTATGTATTAAGTTTGACCAAATAATAAATTTTTTTTATTTACAGTGAATTTTAGAGTTTTATATTTTTCATAAATACTCGACCCAGTGATAAGTCCAATGTGTTTGAGTTTGCTTAATTTTGTTTATAATTAGTTATGAATTATCTAAGTTTGATGTTTTAATGAATTTATTTAATTATTTAATTGGGGTGATTTTCTTATTTTTGTACCAAATCAGCTACAAACCTGTTAAAATCTACACCAAATGTTAAAAGTAAACTAAGGGAGTTTGGAAGGAACTATAAGGAAGCTGAGAAAGAAAATGTTCTAGAGAGTTTCATGCCTTTGGTCCAAGTGTCGATTTAGTTATGGGGGAACTAATGATTAGAGAGAGGTAGTTTTGAGAATATTTCCACATCAGTAGCCCATGTGGCTTGTTCTTGATATTTTTTGTAGGGAGAAGGTTCTACAGTGCATTTAATAAATTAGTTGAGTTTAAATTGGGCTGGGTTGGTTTTGGGCCCAAGAAAATAGGTTTTGGAGAGTTTGGTTCAACCCAAATGGTTAACCTAGGTCAATCCATGGGTTTAGCCTCAATGGTAATGTGCATTGGATTAATACACACCTGTTATAGACATTTAAGGAATATAATTTTACAAGGGTTGGGTTTTACCTCATAAAACCCATTTTAATCTACTTGGTTCAACCCGAATGGCTAAACTAGGTGGGTCCAAGCACTCAAACCTTTTTGAATGACTTATGGGGATCCAATGAGCTATTCCTAGAGTTTGGTTCAATGGAGAGGTCAAAATTATGAGTTTTAAATTTTGTAAGTGTATAGGGCATATTTTGGTCAACCATGTTGACTTGGTCAACCAAATTTGAGCAAGGGTTAATGATGGGCCAAACTCATTTGAAATGATATTTTGGAAATGTTACAAGTGGTTCCAAGTTTTGGTGAAGTCATTTGGTTCAAAATGCATATTCAAGGGCTAAAAGTGCCTCTTTGGTCAACCTAGGTTGACTTGGTCAATCAGGGTTGACTAAGGGTTGGAACATTTTTTAATGCATTCTAAATGATATTTTGGGTTTGTTGGAGGTGGTCCCATGCAATGGGAAGATCATTTAGTTCAAAATGCATGTTTAAGGGCTAAAAGAGACATTTGGTCAAGCTAGGTTGACTTAGTGAACCAGGGCTCACAAAGGGTTGGAACTTGGTTCAATGCTTTCTAAATGATGTTTAGAGTTTATTGGAGATGGTTCCAAGGTTTGGTAGTGTCTCCATTGTTGCAAATTTAGACCTGAGTCTTATGATTTTGATGATAACAAATAATATTATATTCTTTACTATGCTATCTGTTGTTATTATTATTATGTCATATATATTTTCTTGTGTATTAACATTCAAGTCCACCATATTCTATGCAACTTGATCAGCACAAGATTGGGTAGAATAGAGTTAAGTATCTTGAAGAGTCTATATTTTTGTATTTATTTATTTCTATATTTTTTGAGTCAAGTCATGTATGTGGTGGATACTAAACTTGGTGATCGTGTACACACACACAAACGGGAGTGAGACAGTGAGAAAATTAGAAGTGTAATTTTTTGAACTAATTGCACTGTACGATCAATATCATACTATATGATTAGTTATTCAAAAAATCATTAAAATGGCTAATTGTGATATTTAAAGCCATTTGAACTTTCTGTACTATATGATCAAGATTGTATAAGATGATCAGTTAAAATAAATATCTCAACCACTAATCATAATTTAGGAATTATTTTAAAATTCAAAATTTATGCTAATCGTACGGTACGATAGGTTTCGTACTGAAAGATATAATTAAATCTTACCTAAATTAATCTTGTAATTAGGGAACAATTTTGGATTAATTAATCTAGTCAGATTATCGAGGATGATTTGGCCCAATCATACTATATGGCCCAATCTTTGCATTGGATGATATTTAATCATCATCAATTATTTGAGATGATAATCTAAGTTATTTGAACGAATCATACTAGTTAATTCTAAAATCATATTGGACGATCAGCTCAATTTCTTGAATTGATGATACAAGGCCTTATTCTTCATATAATACTAATAAGGCTATGTAAACTAATTAGATTGTATGGTCTTGGATCATACTGTATGATCGGTGTTGAAAAGATTTGAATTTTAGGACTTTTTATGAAGCCTTGTATTTAATCTTACTTATTAGACTTATTTCAAGTCTTTGCCTACTGAGTGTTATGGAGAGAGAGCTTGTAGAAGAAATATTTGAGGGCTTTGGAAAGAAGAAAGGGAGAGCTTATGTGTGAGGGAGAACTAGTGTGTGGGGTTCAAACGGTTGCTCCAAGGAAGTGTCTTGCGATATTTCCTCTAGGTGTCTTGCTAGGTTTCTTGGGTGGCTCTAGGAAGAAGACCATCTGCTCAAAGACTGTTGAGGTTCTCTGCCTTCACCAGGATGGTGAAAAAGTGGTCGCGATTGTCTTCTTTCACTAGGAGGGTGAAAAAGGAGATCGAAGCTCTCTGCCTTCACCAGTAGGGTGAAAAGGAGGTCAAAGTTCTCTGTCGCACTGGTTTGGTGAAAAGATTAGGGCTTCTCCACTTAGCTGTGGGGGCTAAAGGAGAGACACTAAAGTTTAGTGCAATACTTGGAGAGTAGGACTCCGAGGAGTGGACATAGGTCATTATTTGATTGATCCATTATAAAATTTCTAGTGTGTTCTTTCTAGTTTATAAATTTTTGTAATTTACTTTTCTATAATTTTATTTTGCTAGAGATTGCATGATAAAAATTATATGGTTAATGATATAATGATTTAATCTATTAATCATTATCATAATTAAAATCTCGTTACAAAATTTTTTCTTCCCCATTTGGAGATAATTGTTGTTATTTATAAGTTATTAAAAATCCCAAAGTTAAAAGATAAGTTTGTGTTTTACTGTAAGATTTTAAAAATACCAAATCACCCCCCTGGTACGCCAAGGGTAGTTCACCTAGGATTAATGTCCTACATTGCCCTTTTATGAATGCATGTAATATAATTTAAAGGAGTAAAAATAAGGCTTGGAATTTTGTTCAATACACTCCTAATCATATTCTGGATATGTTGGAGAAGATTTTATGGCATAGTTTGATTGGGCCATGTTGAGGTTTAAGCAAAATTCAATTTTTAGGATTTTTGGTTTTCAGGTTTTGGGGTCAACCAAGGTTCAATGCTACTTAATGCATGATGCTAGTGATGATGATCTTGATCAATGAGTTTTGAGAGGACTCCAAGAGCAAGAATCACAATATACCTTGTTTAATTGCATAGGCCATAAATATTTGAAGTTTTATAGCCTATGAAAATGCATTGAGTTTTAGGGGTTATGGATTTAGAAATGCCTCAAAATTGATATGGTTTATCCTAGGGACATGCATAATCAATTTGCAAATGATAGATAATGAATCCAAGGTCATGTGTTTGGGTTTCAGGGTAATGAAAATTTCACCAAAAAATAGGTTACAGACCAAATTGTTTTGGGTTTTGCTCTATTACAAGATTTTGGAATTTTGAATTGTCAATGAGTTTGATCAATGGATTTTATATAGATTTGGGGGAATTTAGGGTTTAAAATGCTCATATCATTGACAATCTTTGATGATTGTCAATGATTAAATACTTTATCAACGAGCTATCACTGGGGAATACCAACTGATGAGTTTAAGGCTTGATTTGGATTTAGGTTTTGAATTAATTAATGGAGGTCAATGATTGTGGAAAATTTAGGTTTACAATGATTATATCACTTTTAATCATTGGGCGCTTATGAAGTATTTGATAAGATGATCAAATGATAGTCGTGGGAGATTGTTTAGTGATGATTTATGTGTCAATGATCAAGGTACTATGCTAGTGCATTGTATTGAGTTTGATATAGGGTTTTAAGTATGGTTCAATGATTGATGTATGGAGATTGATGTTTGATAAAATGACATGATTCAAAAATGAGGTTAATAGGTGGATGTCTTAGTAAAGCTTGTTAAAGAATTAGCTTGTACTAAAGAAGATTCAATTTTAATAGTGATACAAGGTCACAGAATCTTGTCACCAATTTATATGGAACACATAAATAGAAAACCCCTATCTGAGGTAAAAAGTATTTTCACTATAGAAGATAAAGTGTTAGATTGAAGAAAACCCTTCATTGACTATTTATAAGAAATAAGCTCCCTCAAGATAAATTAATTATGAATCAGAAAAAGAGAAGATCTCTATTTTATACCCTAATCAACAGGATGCTCTATAGAAGATTAGCGATGTCTCAGTAAACTAGAAGCTAATGATGTACTAAAAGAAGATCATATTGGATTACATGGCGCTTATCAGTTTGATCCTAAAATGAAAATGAAGATTAAAATCATATGATACTATTGGCCAAAAATGATAGATAATTGTATGAATTGAAAGTTAAAGGGAGGTTGTTAAACCTCGTTGAACTGCCTTAGGCACATCAAGAAGAGGGCGGGACGGGGGTGAATTGGTTATTTAATTTTTTTTCTCAAAGAAGCCCTTTTTATCTTTTTTTCTTAAATTAAACACAAACACTAGCGAAAGAGCTTAATAAAAATAATGTAATTTTTGCCTCTTTGATTTTCATAAAAACAATAATCAACACAACCAAAGCTTGATAATCAAAAACAAATTTATAGAAATAATAAACATGCAAGTAATTAAAATGCAGGAAAATAAAAGTGTAGAAAGTTAAGTAGAATGAGCACACCAAATTTTATAGTGGTTTGATCAAAACCTGACATATGTTCACTCCCCAGAGTCCTCCTCTCTGAGTGTTACACTAAAAATTTTAGTGTATCTCCTTTAGCCCCACAGTTTGGTGGATAATCCCTTACATAATCTCTTCCACCAACCCGATGTGGTAGAGTATAGGAAGCTTTTTCATCCTCCTGGTGAAGGTAGAGTACCTCAAAGCTTTTTCACCCTTCTAGTGAAGGAAGCGTACATGGAATCCAATTTCACCCTCCTGGTGAAGGCAGAGAACCTAGATCTTTGGACTTGAAGCCTTTCTCCCTAGAGTAACCCAAGAGACCAACAAAACTACTAGAGAAATCAAGGTGCAAGCATGCTTGGAGCAACCGTGTAAAATCCCCTCACACTCCTCCCTCTTTCACAACTTCACCTTTTCCTTCTCCAATGCTCTAAGACTTCACAAAGCTGTCTCTAAAAATTTCTTCAACAATAAAGACTATTCAAGAGTCTAATAAAAAAAATTTATACAAGGCTTAAAAAAAACAAGAAAATTTCAATTCAGCCGACTCTATTCATATAGTACAATTGAGGATCATATAATATAATTAGTTTAAAACTAGAGTTCATTCAATATGATGGAGCAGTCGCAGGATGAACTACTTCAATTTTGTATATTAATCTTACAGTACGATCTATAGATCATATGATACAATTAGTTTAATTTACTTAGGATTACACAAGATGATCCCTGAGACAATCGAAATCATCTATACCTATCATCTCGTATAATTGATATCGTATTGTACATTTAATTCAAAAATATGGTTTAATCAAGGATGATCTCTAGAATGATCAAATTTTATTTCATCAACATCGTACGGTAAGATCAACATCATACGGTACGATCTGTCATATTAATTAAAACTTAATTTAATTGACTAATCATAGGGAATAATTTAGGTAGGTTTTCAAATATCATACCGTAAGAAATGATCGTACAGTACATTCTAGATCATATGGCTAGGGTTTTTGTGTTAAACTGATTGTACTATATGATTATGTTCATATAATACAATTAGTTTAAAATAATAATAATAGAATTACTCATTTTAATCAATTTTTTGAATAACTGATAATGCAGTATGATCTAGATCGTACAATATGATTAGTTCAAAGTAAATTTTAAAAATAATTTTCTCACCCCCCTGTGTGTGCATGGTCGCACAATCAACATACATCTTTAAATGACTTTGACTAAAGAAATAAAAAATAAAGAAATAAAGAATATGGACTCTTGCGAACATCGTCCTACTTTACTCAATCTTGAGCGCTGAAAGTTTTTGGATGGTGTATGATATACTGGAAATGTTAATACCCAAAATAGATCTGCAATACAAATGTTAGGAGAAGTAGAGATTCAATTAATAATGTTTGTTATCAAAAAAATTACAAGCTTGGGATCCTAAATTATAACAATCTTCCTTATTTTGATGTTGGCAAAAATTTTTGGTTGAATTTGTAAATTAATTATACTTCCTCCTAAGCTCCCTCAATAAGGAATAAACACATTTTTTATTTAAAATAAAAAAGTAACAAAAAGGAACATAAATATAGGAAATAATAACATGTACTGAAATAAAATATAAATGAGCTACAACCAAACAAACTAAACAATACTCCCCCTTTTGACATCACAGAAAGGAGGAATAATGATGTAAAAAGAGAAATATATGCAAAAAATAGAAAATATAGGAGAAGAAACCAACACAAACTACAACAAAATACATTCCTAGAAGTAGGATGGCTCCTGATTAGGTGGTGGTGGTGGCAACAAAAAAATGACTAAGAGTAGAAAACTACTCTGTGAACCACTCCTGATTAGCTTGATACGCAGATGTAACTATTGGTGCTACTATAAGAGGGCCTCATTCTGCTAGCGTATCTCATCCCAGTACTGATTGCACTCATCAAAATTTAAGGTGATCCTAGTATTAAAGCTGGTAAATCCATCTACCATGGTGTTATAGAGATCATACTACGCTGTTATAGAAGATAGTGCAAGTGTGGGTGCTGGAGCTAGTAGTAGAGCAGGAAGATCTTCCCCTTCTTCACCAAAATTTGGCTCACCAACTGACTCATTTTCCTAATATCGGTGAAAAAAATAATGAAATGAGCTATCGATGTAGAAGGTAGGAAAATGATCTATAGTACCAAGATAGACAAGTTGATATTTTTTGTTGATGATATAGACTACCATATGTCTAAGAGCAATATTTTAATTTCGTTGGGTGGAAGGTTGATGAATAGAGTTGAGATTCTAGAAATAGCTGATAATCATGTGAGCCTCATCAAAAGGTGTGTCTAACATAATGAAATATGTAACTAAAGAAAGGAGTAGAGTAATATTGACCCTATCCCTAGCCTTAGGAAGGATTGATGTTCTAAGGATGTGCTGGATGACTTGAGCATTTTGGTTTAAGGAATGAACTAAGGGCTAGTGTTGATTCAAGGTTTGATTCCTAATTATGAGGTTGAAAATAATCCAATCATAGTTACCCATAGCTGAGAGAAAGTGGGGTTTTGGTCCTTCAGTAGATTGGTGTAGGCATTGCGCTAGGTCCTCTTTAGTGATTTCTACAGATTTCTTACAGACATATGAGGACATGATAGAGTATTTTGCATTCACCCTAAGACTAGCAAAGAGCTCAAAGAGGAGTTCAGAATTGAATGAAATAGTTGGGGTAAGGAGAAATTGTAGGGTAGTAGAAGTAAAAGATTCATTAACTGATAATCATGGGTAGGCTGGTCTACGAGATGAGACGGAGTGATATGAGAAAATTTAAAGAAATGATATGCTGACTCATCTTCTGCAGCTTGAAGCCTGTCATCCACAGGACGATGAGAGGAGCTCCCTTGAGGGTGATGTACTGCTTGCTACCTCTAGATATTTAGAAGATTAAGGATTAGAGAAGAAGTGAATGAAAGGAAGTTTAAGTTGATTGAATGAAATCCTTAGAATTCCTTCAAATTTATAGAGTTTTTAGCATATCGTATTGTATGATGGAGATCATATAGTATGATCAGTAAAATTTAAATTATCTGGGCGACTATCAAAAAAGGTGGTCAAATTGTATAGTATGATCAAGATCATCCTAGATGATCTACAAAAAGGCAGTCATCCCAAGGAGTCATCTGGATGAATTTTTGACTAACGGATCAACTTGTAGGAACAAGTGTTCATAAAGTATGATAGTGTAATTATTATTATATTAACTGATTTGAATTTGTCTAATGGCTATCGACACATGGATCATATAGTAGAAAGTGGTGTTCGTACAGTACGATTAAAAATTATTGGTTCAAGGCCATCAATTTCATAAGTGGTGAGTGAAAGTTCGTTAGGGATGTTAAGCCCTTATGAACTAGTCCCGAGACTAACCAAAGGGGGGGGGGTGAATTAGTTATTTTAAAAATTCGTGAGCAAAAATGATTTAGAAAAATATTTTTTACGGTTTTAAAACAATTACAGTTTCATGATGTTATGCATATGTTCAATAATAATGGAATAATTATCACAATAACACAATCATCAACAGAAAAATAAATGTGGAAGATAATCGAAAAGAATACACCACATTTTATAGTGGTTTGGTCAACTTAGCCTACGTCCACTCCCCGGAGCCTTCCCTCTGGGTATTGCACTAACACTAAGTGAATCTCCTTCTGCTCCCACAGCAAGGAAGAGAAGCCTGTATAAAAACTCCTTTCCACCAACCCGGTGAGGCAGAGAACCTAGACTCCTTTCACTTCCTCCTGAAGCACATAGAGAACATGGACTCCTTTCACTTCCTCCTAAAGCAGGTAGAGAACCTGGCTCTTCTTGCAGACGATCCTCCCACAGAGACACCAACAAGATAAGAGACGAAGACCAGAGAAGACGACTCAGATCCTTGGTTGGAGCAACCTTTGTGAAACCCTCACAAACGCCCCCTCATAAGATCCTCTCTCTCTCTCTCTCCCAAGCTCTCTCTCTGTCCCTCTCAAGGTTCTCTTTGGAAAGGAAAGTGGCAAAAGGTTTTTCTTGTTGAAAGAAAAAAATCTTAAATAGGAGGGCTCAAAAATTAACCTAAATCTCAATTGGTCGTCGAAGATCATCCAAGATGATCAGTCGATCGTCCTGTATGATCAGTACAAAATCACATGTATTAGCCTGGACAACCTGGTTTCTCTGGATGATTAATAGAAGAAATTTGTTCTGATCGTTCCGTATAATTTTGCGATCGTCCAAGATGATTAGTGTAAATCAGACCAAATCTCTAAAAATAAAAACTTGCCTAACTTAATCTGGTGGCTGAGAATTTCTGATTTGAACCTATCGTCTTGTACGATGGGTATATCATCCAAGATGATTTGCTTAATCAAACTGACTTAATATGGTCGCCTTAATTAGGGTTTCTATTTTTACTTGATCGTCTAGGATGATATGAATATCGTCTAGGATGATATGAATAAAATTTAAAATAGAAACTCTAAATCACTAAAACTCTCCCACTGAGTGTGTGTGTGCAAGGTTACTTAACAAGGGGATCAATTACATTATATTTGACTCAAGAAAGGAAAAAATTACAATTAAACACATGCGGACCCGATCTTGAGTTGGCTTGAATTGCATTTGATCTTTTGTACCTAAAATATTAGCCAATCAAAACAGAACACAGAAATATTTGTTATCATCAAATTATAATCCTTAAATCCAGCTTTATAATAATCTCCCCCTTTTTGATGATGGCAAACATTTATTTAGTAGTTTCAAATCAAGTAGATTACAGAAATTAAGGCACAATTAAGAGAAGATTTGTCAATGCAGATTTCATTAATCATTGTTAAATAGTGACATTCAATACACAAAAGAAACTATTATAATACACAAAAAATAAAAGAAACTACTAGTACCACAACACCACTCCACCTTTTGACATCAAAAAAAAGAGAGAAAAAATGATAAAATGATAATAAACTAAAACATCACAACACATAACACTAATAGAGAGGCAGATCATGATCAGATGGAAGAGGTGGTGGTGGATAAAAGTAGCTTTGAATGGTAGCGAACTGCTCACCAAAACTAGGTCATGTCCAATAGAAGAATTAGAGAGAGAAGCTCCGGGTAAGTAGAGAGAGAAAGTGCGAATTTTTTGAATTTCATCCTTCCCGGGTAATTCGTCTTCTCCTTCGGGAGGTGGTTAGAAGATGGCAGCGGCCGGCCACCTTTCATCTTTCATTTTGAAGGGCTCTGATGATCCCTGTTTAGACCCTTTGCTGAAAGATGACCGGTGTAGAAGAGCCAAAGGTGAGCTGGTTATCTCAGAGGCTCACGATCGTTAGACAGACAAAACTATTCATGTAGAAGGTAAAGGAAAGAAGGTGATTATGGATTCAGAATGCAATGGACTTGGTTCTGTAAATTTGAACAGCTTTTCTCCTGACCCGGGGGCTTCTTCATCCGATATGAAAATCTTTGCTAATCATTTTGGAAATTCAAGTGCAATCCCTGTCCACGACAGTAAGATAAACACGAATTCCCTAACTTCGGTTAGCAATGGCTTTCATAACAATATAATGTCTCCGGCTGTATCAGAGAAATGCGCTAAGTTTTTGTCTGAAAATATGAACCAGGCATTTTGTAATAATTCTGATAAAAAAAACTGACTTGGTTGTTGTTCGAACTGGGGTATCAACGGATCTGGGAGCTTGTGGGGAATCTGTCTCAATGGCTGGTCGAAATGAAGTTTAACCTCAACAGAATGCTTGGAAGAGGAAAAATAACATCAATGTATCTGGTTTGGAATTGGGAAGTTTTATTTTAGAGGATGGCAGCACAGTTAAATTTTATGTTAAAAAAGAATTGGAGAATTCCAATAAACTGTCAAAGTCTATTGTGGTTAAAGTATTTGGTGGTGAGGCTCCTTTAAGTTTGATTAGCTCTGAACTCAGGAGACAGTGGTCTCAATATGGAAAATTTCTTCTCACAATTCTTGGTAAGGGATAGATTCTGTGCTCTTCTTTTGAGCAAGAGCCTTTTGAGGCGGTTCTATCCAATGGACCTTGGTTCATAAGAGGATTAATCATTGGTATTGATAGGTGGATGCCGGAGTTCAATCCTGATTCACTGAAAGGACTGACAGCCCCAATTTGGATTCGGTTGCCTGACCTTCCTCTCTAATGTTGGGATGAAATCAACATCAGCCGAATTGCTTCGATGGTGGGTAAACCTTATCTGATTGATGGTAATTTGATGCAAAGGGGAAAAGGAGAATATGGAAGAGTGTGTGTACGTATCCAGCTTGATAGCAAGCTCCCTCTTGGAGTTTGGGTGGTGGGCTCATTTGGGAAGTTTTATCAAAAGATATAGTATGAAAGACTCCCTATGTTCTGTTATGAATGTGGGATGATAGGGCATAGCAAGGTTGATTGCCCTGTTATTAAGAAAACTGCAGGTGCTGTGAAATCAGTTATCCCTCTAAAAGGAGATGGTAGTATGGACAAGGATAATGAAGATAAAAATTTGGAAGATAAAGGCTATGGGCTTTGGTTAGTAGTTAACCATCGTAGAAAGAATTTTAGGAACAACATGATATTCCAAAGGCAAAGCAATTTTAATGAGGAGAAGGAAAAAAACATACTGATCCAGCTATAAACATAGAAAACAATGTGGGATTGAAGGCTGCTAATCAAGAGAAGAAATCATTGGATGCTGAAATTAAGAAGGCTCCTCAATCAGAGATGACAACTGAAGTTCAATTGCCTATGATGTGTGAACATCTCAATTTGAAGATTGGTTCGGGTTCTTCAAATGATTCAGATACAAGGTCAGGGGATGTGAATAAATTTGTTGATAATAATAGTAAATTGTCTTCTTTACATGATAATAAAAACAAGTTCAATATTTTTAAAGAGTTATTGGAAGAAGGTGAAATTCTTTCTACTATAGAGGTTGATAAAGATCCCCAACTAACTTAGAGGAGATGAATGAAGGGAATAAGTTTCCAGAGAATTGTAATTTGGCAAATTCTCTTGAGGAGTTGAAGGGAATAGGTGAGGAATCGATGGTGACTAAGAAAAAAGCGAAGAAACAACTCAAAGGGCTAGGGCCAATCAATGTGGCTTTAAGAAATAGGAGGGTGGATGGAGAGACTAGAGAGAAGGCAGGGAAAGCTTCCCCTGCTATTCCTTAAATATCATCAATTTGTTTTTGGAATTGTAGGGGAGCATGAAAGAGGAAGGCTTCCCTATTCCTTAAGGAGGTAGTGATCATGTATGGGGTCTTTTTAATTGGTTTATCAGAAACCAAAATCACTAATATGGAGAGAAGGGATGTAGATTTGTTGATAGGTAATGAATGGGATTTTGTCCAAGTCCCTGCAGAAGGCCTGTCTGGTGGACTGTTGATGCTATGGAAGTCCAGTATTGGGAATTTTCACTTATTGGATTCATCTCCCCAATTCATTATTGGTGAATTTGAGATACCAAATATTGGTAAATGGCAGCTTGCATCTATTTATGGAAGTAAGGATGTTTATAGGAGAAGGAGACTTTGGGAAAGATTGGAATTCTTCTCTTCGGTCGATCTGCCTTGGGTGATTGGAGGGGATTTTAATTGTCACCTCTCTAAAGAAGATAAGAAAGGTGGTAAGCGATTTTGCTTTTCTCTTGGTTTTAAGGAAATGTACTCTTTCCATTCTGCTAATGATCTGCATGAAGTAAATTATATTGGACCAGGTTTCACGTGGTGTAATAACAAATCAGGTGCAGATAAGATCCTGGAGAGATTGGATAAATATTTTGTAAATTCAGTTGCCTTGAGCTATTCTCATAAATTGGTGGTATGACACTTGGCAAGGATCGCATCAGATCATTGTCCAATTCTTCTTAATCTTCTGGATTGTAGGAAAGTTCCAAAGAAAATTATCAGATTTGAAAATGTGTGGGCATCCAATAAAGCTTCAACTGTGGTGGTTAGGAGAGTTTGGTTGAAAAAAACTCAAGGTAGCTGCTCCCATATACTGAATTTCAAATTGGAAAAATCCTTGAAGGCTCTTTTTTATTGGAGCAAAGCCAAGCAAGCTAATTTAGTTCAAATGAAGGGAAGCCTTATGGATGAAATTGAAGAGTTACAAGTCAAAGAAGAAGAGGATGGAGGTCTAACGGAGGAGGATAGTTGGAAACTCAAAGTTAAGATAGGGGAACTCAACTCTACCTTAGCTTGGTTGGACACTTGGTGGAGGCAAAGGGCCAAAATTAAATGGATGGAGGAAGGAGATTGCAACTCAAAATTTTTCCGCTCATTTGTTTCAGCTAGAAGGATTTCCAATCTCATTGTTAATATTAAAAACAAGGAAGGAGACTTCGTGGATGACCAATTGCTGATTGAGGAAGAGCTCTTTAGATTCTTTCATGAAAAATGGAAAGAAAGAACTTGTAACTTGGAAGGTTGGCCCAAACCGTGGAGATGCTTAGAAGAGGATGATAAAATTATGTTGTCAAAACCCATTTCCTTTGAGGAAGTTGAGAAGGTGATTATGCACGATGGGAACAACTCCTCCCCAGGTAATGATGGAATTACATATTCCTTTTTTAAAGCATATTGGGATATTATTAAAATTGAGGTGTGGAACTCTATAAAAGAACTCTTTGATATGGGTGTTATGAATGAAAAATGGAAGGAAACTATTATTGTGCTTATTCCTAAAGTAAATAACCCATTGACTCCATCAAACTTTAGACCTATTAGTTTATGCAACACTATATACAAGGTGGTGGCTAAGGTGCTTATGAATAGAATGTATCATTTCATTCCAAAATTGATTTCTGATGAACAAGTTGCATTTGTGAAAGGGAGATCTTTAACTGATCATGTGTTACTAGCTCAAGAGGTTATTCACAAATTCAAGCATTCCAAATCCTCTAAAGGCCTAGTCTCCTTCAAAATTGACATGGAACAAGCATATGACTCTATGGGGTGGTCTACCTTAAGTAAAGCTTTGGAGTACTTTGGGTTCCCGGATACGTTTGCTAGGAGGATCTTGGGTTGTGTTCTCAATCCTAAGTTCTCTATATTGGTTAATGGCAACATGTCTAAGTGGATTCTAGCAAAAAGTTGATTTCGTCAAGGTTGTCCCTTATCCCCTATTTTATTCATACTTTGTGCTCAATTGTTATCCAATGCTTTTAGAAGTAAAGGAGATAAAATTGGTATTTAAATTAATGCAAATGGGCCTAGAATTTTGCATTTGCTATATGCGGACGATGTCATAATCTTTTCTGAAGCTAGGATGAATGCTATTAAGGAAATCAAAAACATTCTGATCAAGTTTACTGATTGGACTGGACAAAAGATCAACAACAACAAATCCTGCATGCTGTTCAAAAATTCTGTCAACAGGAGGAGCAAGAAAGCTATAACTTGGCTGATGGGATTCAAATCAGTTAAGGAAATGAAATATCTTGGGGTGAAGCTTGCTCTAAGAAGGCTGATTGGAGAGGATTTTCAATTTCTTATTGATAAAGTTTTAAAGATGATTAACATATGGGGAGGTGAATTCATCTCACTTACAGGAAAAATTCTGTTGATCAAATCAGTTTTGCTTTCATACACCATATTCCATTGTACAAATTTGTTGGTTCCTAAAGGCATACTTCTTGTGATTGACAAAATTTGTAGAAGCTTCTTATGGAACAAATCACGTGGTACACCTGGGATGCATTATGTGAGCTGGAAAGTCATGTGTATGCCGTGGCAATGGGGAGGGAGAGCATTGCATTCCTGCAGCAGTAAAACAGGGACTTTGAGAGTTAAAATTGCTTGGAGGTATGTTCAAGATAAGGATTCTTTGCTACACAAAGTTTTGTATCCAAAATATGGAAGGAAGGCTCTCAATGGCATGGGGAAGAAGGCAGATTCTAGTGCTTGGAGAATCATTCAAAATGGAGCTAAACATCTAGAGTCGATTTGTAGAACGAGCTTAGCAAATGGGGAGTCTACTGATTTCTTCTTTGACATATGGGTGTTGGATAAAAGTCTAAGCAAATGGCCAACTTTTATTACAGCTGAAGATTGGAATAATACCTTGGTGAGGGATTTTATTTCTAATAGCACTTGGAAGAGGGAGGAGCTTACCAAGATTATGGGAATTGAATTGGTTAACTTAATCTCCAAAGTTCAAATCTGTCCGAATCAGGGGGAGGACAAAATAGAACTTGTTCATCAATTATCTGGAAAATCAATCTCGGCTCTAGCCTTTGAAGCTTCTTTGTATAATGAAGTATATACTCCTTATTGGCATTGGATTAAATCAGCCAAGCTGAATCCGAGAGTTGAGGTGTTTTGGTGGAAGATTTTTCATAATGGGCTCCCTACGTTCTATTTCTTGTCTCAAAGAAAAATTATAAAGGGATCAGCTTGTCCAAGGTGATGCCAAGACATGGAAGACATTCAAAATTTGGTGGTGAGATGCAAGAAGATTCATGAAGTCATGATCTACTTGTCAAAGTGGGGGTTTAGCATTCCAATTCTAAATTCAATTCAGGATTGTTACAGGTGGTTATCTAAACAAGATATCTTCTATAAAAAAATGTATTGTACTGCTGTGTTTTTAAGTTGGAAAGCAAGGAATAAGTTGATTCACAAGGGGAAAGATGATAGCTCCTTAGTCATAGCAGCTAATGCAATGAGTTATGCCTCAATTTTGGTTCTTGGTAGCAAATACTCGGGAAAGCTGGGTACTAACCAGCCTCTAAGGTTGTTTAAAGAGCATTGGTACCCTCCCCCTCCCGATTGGATTAAAGTGAATGTTGATACATCCTTACTTCCTTCATACATGGGAAGGGTAGGGGGAGTTTTCCGTGACCATGAAGGAAGGCTCTTGCTAGCATTTGGCAAATCGTGTATTCATTGGGATATCTCTACATTGGAGTTGGTGGCCACCCAACAATCAAGGAAGTGATAAAAGATTGGATGTTCAAATATAAGGGAATCATCATAGAAGGAGATAATGCAAATATTATCAAGTTTCTTCAAGGGGCACAAGAATCCGGTGTCCAAGGATTGGAAGATGGCTTCTCTTTTAGGGAGTTCAACCATGTTATTTTCAATTCTATTCCTAGAACTTGTAATAAGTTAGCCGACCTATATGATAATTATGCTCTTGTTAGTTCTTTTATTTGGGAAGATTGTAGTATGGATAAGATTCCTCCTCTTTTTATGGATTTATTAAAGGAGGAATCTAATGCCTTGGGATTGTAGTTTGTTTTTCCTTATTTCTAATTAATGCAATCTTGGTGCATTTTCTCCAAAAAAAAAAAAAAACTAGGTCATGTCCTGGTCGTGTTGCTGTTGTTGGTAACTCACAAATGAATTGAAGTGAGCAACATCCTCAGTGTGCTGCTGCTCCTGGGCAGCCACGTAGGAGTCAAAGCGGGCCTCCCACTAGTAAAAACACTGCACCAAGTGATCTAAGGGTGATGCTATATGGAGAGGAGCAGGTGCAGCAGGCTCAGGAGCAGCCTCCCCCTCTTCTCCCGCAACATCCGCTTCGGGCTCTAGATGAAGTCTAGTATTATGGAGAGTATGAAAAGAGTTGTTGGAGAAGAAGATAGGTGGGATTCTACTTGGATCTGGGTATTAAAAATTGTACTTTGTCTCCAGGGCATAGTGGATGAGGTGTCCTAAAGCTAGATTGGGGTGTCTCTTATGGCCCAGATCCCTAATGATAGTTTGTTGTTCAATGTAGCAAAAAATTAAATCAGTGGCATTAAAGTCACGACGGGCCATGATGTAGTAGGTAGTTATGGAGAGCAAAGGAGTGATGTGGATGTGGTCCCCAACCTTAGGCATGATGGAGGAGCGAAGGACATGTTGGATAGTCCTAGCATCCTTGACTAGGGAGGAACAGGCCTGGTCATGGTATTAAGCATTTGTGTTTCTAAGGAAGTGGTTGGGGACACTCCAATTAAAGTCATAGTTAGATGCTAAGATATGAAGCTTGTCGCCAGAAATGGATAGTTGAAGAATGTGATGAAAGTCTTGGAGGGTTAATTTTACAGGTCATTGATTAACAAAGGATTGAAGGGCGGAGTAATCAGCGGTAATGCGAAGATTCACAAAGAAAACTCTAAGAAGTTCAGTGCCAAAAGGAAAAGCCAGTGTAAGGATGAAGGTGAGGGATGTGTGAGTGAACAGATCAAGTACCGGATAGGTGAGGATCCGTGGGTTCATAGTTTTGGAGATCGTGATCCCAGCATCAAGATATCATTGAAATGCAGCTTGATCAGCTGCATCAGGAAAGCTGGGATCGGTGGTTCCCCTGGAGGAGCTAGCACCCTGATGTCGAGAGCATTTGCCACCAGCCATTAGAAGATGAGAGGAGGAAGGATTGAGGGATGAACGATGAAAAAAGGTGAAGAAAATGGATGTTTAAATAGAAATATTCCAGATCATCCAGGATAATCGCAAGATCATCAAGGACGATAGGAGCAATTATGACCTCCAGGATGATTGGTTAAAAAGGTGGTTGGATTGTCTAGGATGATCAGATATCCTCTAGGATAATTAGACACAGACGATCATCCCGAGGAGATAGACTGGATGACTTTTGACTAAAGGTATCCTCCAGGATGATTAGGTGGGTTATCCAGGATGATATACAATAAATGCATCAAACGGGCTAAAGTTAAATCATCTAGCTGCAAACACATGGATCTTCCAAGATGATGAGGTGGATCATCCAGGATGATCACCAATAATTAGTGCATACTAGCTATTAGATCATTATGGGGATGATTTGAATGAATCATCCAGGACGATGTAAAGATTGTCTAAGACGAAGTCGGATCATTCAGGATAATGTGGAGATCATCCAGGATGATGTGAAGAAAAAGTGAAAAAGATGAAGGTTGGAGAGGAAATATCAGGGATCCCAAAAACACACAAAAAAAGAAAATTCAAAATCAAATCAAATAAAAAATAGAAATAAGAAAAATAACAGTAAAAATAATAATTTTTTTTAATCGATCAGCTTCAGTGAAACAGAATTTTTCTTGATTTTTAATTCAAAAGCCAATAAGAAGAAAATCGACCACACGAAAATCCAGAAAAAGTTGAAAAATCAAGTTTCGTAACTCCTACCTCATAAACGTTACAGGTTCAAATTTCTTTCAAACAAAAGTCTAATTCAGAAAAAAAGAAAGTAGATTTGAAAAAAGATCCTTTCAAGCCTCGCTCCAAAAAAATATTTGATATAATAGTATTACCAAGGAAGGAATCAGAAATCATGATTTTTCATTTCATGTTTTTGACAATATTAAGTGGCGCATTGATTTTTCTAAGATATTTAAAGATCTGAAAGAGAAGAAAGCTTGTTTCTTTGTGGGCTCATTTTGTGCCTCCTTTTCAATTTGTTTGGTGCTCTTTGTGCATCTTTTAATTTTCGATACACTTTGTGTATCTTTCCAATTTGGCGACATTACGCATCTTTTCATCTTTGGGCTCATTTTGTGCCTCTTTTCATTTTGGTGCTCTTTGGCATCTTTTACAAGCTTGCTTCCATTCATAATTGATAAAGAATCTCAGTTGTGAAATTACCTTTCTAGACATAATAGAGGACAAAACTCACTCTCTATAATAAGGACGAGTAATTCACAGAATAAAAACCATACATCATATGATAAGTGCAATCACCTGATTAAGAAAAATATAATAATGATCCAAAACTTTGAAAACACTATTCATATGAGGTAGATTACTGTAGGAAGATAAAATAGATCTCTATTTCAAAAACTAACTTTTTAATTTTGAATAAGATTTTTATCCAAAAGAAACAATACACCATTAAAGGAGTTAGAGGAAGAGAAACAATCATCAATGTTTCTTCCCTTTAACATATTTAGTGGAGTCAATCACTACTTACAAGCTTCCAAATAAAAAATAAGATAAAACTTTCAGTCAGAAATCCAGTTTATCACTAGTAGTGAACAGTGATCTGATTTTTTTTTTAAAAGTAAATCAAGAATAAGTAGGAAATCGCATCAAAATAAATACTCAAATCAGGAAAACAATAATTCTAAAATAAAAATCAACAGAAAATACAAACACTAAAATGAAGATCAGTAAAAAATACAACCAACAGGAAATAGATAATCAAATCAAACAAAGAACTAACAGAAACAAAATGAAAAATAGAAAATTCAAAAATCAACAATCATCAGATTCATACATTTATGTCAACTACACCCAATCTGGTCCTCAAAATGCTGAATGAGTCAAAGGCCAGTGGTTTAGAAAAGATGTCAGCCAATTAATTTTTAGTTGCTACATGATGTAGCTCAATGTCCCCTTTTGTAATATGGTCCCTAATGAAGTGATGCCTTTTGTCAATGTGTTTGGTTTTTGAATGTTGGATAGGATTCTTAGAGATGTAGATGGCACTAGTGTTACCATATAGAACTGAAATTATGCCAACAGGTAATACTAAATCAAAAACTTGTTGCTTCAACCAAAGGACTTGGGCCACAAAACTTCCTAAGGCAATGTACTTAGGTTCAGCAGTGGATAGTTCAACTGAGCTATATTTTTTACTAGACTAGGAGACTAAAGGTTATCTTATGAATTGATAAGTTCCAAAAGTACTCTTTCTATCCACCCTACATCCTGCAAAATTAAAATTAGAATATCCAATAATCGTAAAAGAAGTGCTGTGTCTAGGATACCAGATCCCTATGTTTGGGGTCCCTAAGAGATATCTAAGAATTCTCTTAACAACAGTTAGGTGGGACTTTTTAGGATCAGCTTGAAACCTAGCATAAAGACAAACACTAAATATAATATCAGGTCGGCTAGTAGTCAGGTAAAATAGTGATCCAATTACTCCTCTAAACTTCTTCTGATCAACAGATTTTCCATTTGAATCCTTATCAAACTGAATAGTAGAACTCATGGTAGTGTTGATTAGCTTAACTTTGTCCATTAAATATTTCTTCAAGATATCCTTAGTGTATTTTAATTGATTCAGAAAGGTTTCATCATCCATTTGTCTTATGCTAAACCCCAAAAAATAGGACAATTCTCCCATCATACTCATCTCAAACTCCTTACTCATTATCTTAAAAAAATTATTGCATAAATTTTTAGCAGAAAATCCAAAAAGTATATCATGAACATAGATCTGGACAATGAGTAGATCATCTCCTACTTTCTTAAGAAAAAGGGTGGTGTCTACGCTCCCCTTAATAAACTCTCTTTCTAGTAGGAATGTGCTAAGCCTCTCATATCAAGCTCTGGGTGCCTATTTCAATCCATATAAGGCCTTTTTTAATTTGTAAACATGATTTGGATATTGAGAACTCTCAAAACCTGAGAGTTTCTCTACAAATACATCCTCTTTTATTACCCCATTTAAAAAGGCACTCTTGACATCCATTTGAAATAGCTTAAATCCCTTATAATATGCAAATGCTAGTAACACCCTAATGGCCTCCAATCTAGCTACAAGGGCAAAGGTCTCCACAAAATTAATCCCTTCAATTTGATTGTACCCCTTAGCCACCAATCTTGCCTTATTCCTAACCACCACACCAGAATCATTCATCTTATTCTTAAAGACCCACTTGGTTCCCACTACACTTTGATTCCTAGGTCTTTCTACTAACTCCCAAACATTGTTCCTTATAAATTGGTTCAATTCCTCTTGTATAGCTAAGATCCAAAATTCATCAGAAAGGGCTTGATTAATGTTGGTGGGTTAAGTCATTGAGATAAAGGCAGAATGGTTTACTTCCTTCTTAAGACCATGCCTAGTTCTAACATCTTCAGAAGCGTTTCCTAAGATTAGTTCATTAGGATGACTCGAAGCATATCTCCAATCTCTAGGCAAAGTGTTTTGAGGTTCTACCCTTTCCTCCATATTTGTATTTTCAACTCCTTGGGCAATCTCTCCTACATCTTTTTCTTCCTCAACTCTAGTCTCCTTAGGATCAGATTCATCAAATACCACATGAGTTGTCTCCTCCACCACCAAAGTCCTCTTATTAAACACCCTAAAGAATTTCCCCAGACTAGAATAGCCTAAGAACACTCCTTCATCAAATTTGTGGTCAAATTTTCCTAAGGATGATTTTCCATTATTTAGAATGAAAACCTTACAGCCAAAGACGTGGAGGTGGGACAGGTTTGAAGTTTTACCCTTAATGATCTCATAAGGTGTCTTATTTAGATTAGATCTAACATTCACCCTATTTAGCACATAACAGGCAGTGTTCACCGCTTCAGCCCAAAAGTATGTTGGAAGTAAATACTCAGCAAACATGGCTCTAGCAGCTTCCACTGAGGTTATGTTCTTCCTTTTAGCTACCCCGTTCTGCTGAGGTGTCCTAGGAGCTGAAAAGTTGTGGTTAATCCCTTGCTCCTCACAGAATATTGCAAATCTTATATTTTTAAACTATCCACCATGATCACTATGAATAGTCAAGACCTCACAACCTAACTTCTTCTAAATCCAAGTGAAGAAAGATTTAAATTCATCAAATGACTCAAATTTATGTGACAGAAATCTAATCCAAGTGAATCTCGAGTAATCATCAACAATCACAAAACCATAGACTTTCCCCCCTAAGCTGGCAGTGCTAATGGGTCCAAAGAGATCCATATGAAAGACTTCTAAAGGAGTAGAGGTGCTGATGTCTTTAATGGAGTGGAGAGAGGATTGGACTTGCTTCCCTAATTGATAGGCATCACACACGTGATCCTTAGTGAACTCAAGCTTGGGCACACCTCTAACTAAGTCCTTCTGGGTGACTGTTCTGAGGGTTTTCATACTGACATGACATAATCTCTTGTGCCACAACTAAGACTCATCAGCAATAATTTTTAAGCAGAATAAAGCAGCACATTCAATATTATTTAAATCAAGTATATAGATATTGTTGATCCTCTTGCCCTATAAAATAGTGTTATTATTTAAGCTTATGATGCAAGTATTTGCCAGAAACTTGATGCTGAAACCCTTATCACAGAGCTGACTGGTGCTAAGCAAGTTATGCTTTAATTCATCTATAAGCAAAACATTTTTAATCAAAGGGTTCTTTGAGTTTCCAATTATACCTGTAACTACCACTTACTTTGTGGTATTGTTTCCAAGAGTGACCTTGCCTCCAGCCCTGGCTTCCAGTAAAATAAATTGATTTGCATCTCCAGTCATATATCTTAAACATCTGTTGTCCAGGTACCACATGCTCTCACGAGGTCTTGTGTGAGAACAACCCTACAAAATCATCAAATGTCAGATTTAGGAACCCAAACAAGTTTGGGTTGCTTCTTATGAAAAGAAGAATACAATGCTTATGTGTTGTGCTGTGAAGCATGCAATTTAGGCCTCCACACCCAATGTGTGCTATGGTGAACAGTGTAGGTGTGAGAGATATGTCCTAACATGCCACAAGAAAAATATATAACACCAGGAAAAGGATTAAGTAATCTACATGGGTGATAGTGCCTCTTCCTAGGTTTGAATGAAACATTCTTTGATGATTTTGAATTAGATTCTTCAAATGGTTGAGGTGCATAAAATTGTGCAAAAGTAGGAGATGTTTCATTATTCTCATATGCACTAATTTTCACACGTAGAAATTCATTTTCTTTCTTAAGATTTATAATTTCCAATTTGAAATAATGCTCACTATTATCTAAACCAGATGCATGAATTTCTAATTCCTTAAATGCAGTCTCTAATTAAACATGTGATGCTTTTAATGAATCATGCTCAATAATCAAACCAAAATGCTTTTTATTCAACTCATCAAATTCATCAAGTAGTGACATGTGATTGCTATCAAGCGTAGAATGATCCTTAATCAAAATTTCATGCTCTTTTTCCAAGTTTAAGAATTCCAATTTTAGGCTAGCATTCATTTTCTTAAGTTTCCTATATGATGAATGGATTTTTTTAGAAACTTCAGGTATTTGATCGTAGGTTAGCTCACATGCCTCTTCTTGGTCAAACTGACCAGGATGATCAATTGCCATCAAACATAGGTTTGTAGTCTCCTCTTCAGCTTCAACCTCAGAGGAGTCGGATGCTAAATCTGGCTAGAAATCCTTTTGAATCTTCTTCTTGTCCTTTCTAAACTTGGATTTCTCCTCTCCCTTCTTCTTGCTTGGGTGAGCCTTAAGTGTAGGACAATCAGTCTTTATATGTCCTGGCTTCCTGTATTCAAAACAAACAGTATCAAATGAAACTTTAAAATTTCTACTACTCTTACCTTTGCTCCACTTCTGAAAGTTCTTATGTTTCTTCCTTAGAAAGCTTTTGAATTTCCTAGTAATTAAGGCAACATCATCTCTATCAGACCTGTAAGAATCAGTATCAGTATCGTTGGCCTTTAGCGCCACAATTTTCTCCTCTTTCTTCTCACCTACATCACTTTGTAGTTGGTTCACTCCTTGCTTGTAAGTAATGAGTAACCCAAGTAAGTTATCAATAGAATAAGTGTTTAAATCTTTGGATTCAGTAATTACAGTTATCTTGGCATTATAAGAAGAAGGCAAATATCTCAGAATTTTGTTGACTTTCTCATAATTAGTAAGCTCTCTTCCTAAGGCATACAGGGAGGTGACAATTTGAGTGAACCTAGTATACATTTCAGAAGTTGATTCAGTAGGTTTCATGTAAAAAAGTTCATAGTCATGAAGTAAGATGTTTAATCTAGATTTCTTAACCTCAGATGTACCTTCATAAGTAATGCATAATCTAGCCATAATTTCTTTTCCAGTAGTGCAAGTTGATACACAAATATAATCCTCAAATTTTAGTGCACAGAAAAAATAATTCAAGCATTTTGCATTCAGTTATTCTAAATCAAGATCATTAAATGTCCATTCAGTAAAAGAAAGTTCAGTTTTAATGCCATTAATAAGTCTAAATGGTACTTCATAACCATCATTAACAAGCATCCACATGTGATAATCAATTGATTATAAAAAGGTAGACATGCGAATTTTCCAAAACCCAAATGGTATATTATCAAACAAAGGTGGTCGAGTGATGGAATAACCTTCAGCAGTATTTCTGTTATCAAAGTTAGCCATGGATCAAATCCAAAAGTTTTTCAAAACTAGATTTTATGAATCCCGCTCTGATACCACTTAAAAGTTCGTTAGGGATGTTAAGCTCTTGTGAACTAGTCCTGAGGCTAAACAAGAGGGGGGTGAATTGGTTATTTTAAAAATTCATGAGAAAAAATGATTTAGAAAAATCATTTTCAAGGTTTTAAAATAATTACAATTTTACGATGATATGCAGATGTTTAACAATAACAAAATAATTATTACAATCGCACAATTATCATCTGAAAAATAAATGCGAAACATAATTAGAAAGTACACACTAGATTTTATAATGGTTTGGTCAACATGACCTATATCCACTCCGTGGAGCCTCCCCTCTGGGTATTGCACTAACACTAAGTGACTCTCCTTCTGCTCTCACAGTATGGCGGAGAAGCCTGTACAAACACTCCTTTCCACCAACCCGGTGAGGCAGAGAACTTAGACTCCTTTCGCTTTCTCCTGAAGTAAGCAGAGAACCTAGACTCCTTTCACTTCCTCCTGAAGCAGGCAGAAAACATGGATCTTCTTGCGGATGATCCTCCCATAGAGACACCAACAAGATAAGAGACGACGACCAGAGAAGATGACTCAGATCCTTACTTGGAGCAACCTTCATGAAACCCTCACAAACTCCCCCTCATAAGATCCTCTCTCTCACTCTCCCTCTCAAGGTTCTCTCAGGAAAGGAAAGTGGCAAAAGATTTTTCTTGTTGAAAGAAAAAAATCTTAAATAGGAGGGCTAAAAAATTATCCTAAATCTCAACTTGTCGTCGAAGATCAACCAGGATGATAGGTCGATCGCCTCGTACGATCAATACAAAATCACATGTATCAGCCTGGATGATCTGCTTTCTCTTGATGATCAGTAGAAGAAATTTGTTCTAACCATCCTGTACGATTCTGCGATCATTCGGGACAATTAGTGTAAATCAAGAATTTCATCTAGAAAATAGCTTGGGTCATCCAATGCAACTTATGCTGGACCATCTCAAAATGACTTGATCATCCGGGATGATATATATATCATCTTGTATGATTAGTTCAAAAAAGATAATATCGTCTTACACACAGCTCGGGTTATACAGCCAAAATAAGCTAGACGATCTCAAAATGACTTGATCGTCCGGGATGATATTTTCATCGTTCTGTACGATTAGTTCAAAATCGGGAATATCATCGTGCACATTTCTTGGATCGTCTAAGTGAAGTGCTTTGGACGGTCAAGATTTTGTATGTATTGTCCAGGATGATCTTGTGATTGTCTAGGATAATATGATCGAATCAATCAAATCTTAATTACTTTCCTTAATCACCTGATTAATTTAATCATGATTATAAAAGATCATCTGGGACGATCAGACCAAATCTCTAAAAATAAAAGCTTGCCTACTTTATCGGGCGGCTGAGAATTTTTGATTTGAGCCTATCATCTTGTACGATGGGTATATCATCCAGGATGATCTGCTTAAACAAATTGACTTAACATGGTCGCCCTAATTAGGTTTTCTTTTTTCACTAGATCGTCCAGGATGATATTAATATCGTCTAGGACAATACGAATAAAATTTGAAATAGAAACTCTAACTCACTAAAACTCTCCCCCTGAGTGTGTGTGTGCAAGGTTACTTAGCTAGGGGATCAATTACATTACATTTGACTCAAGAAAAAAAATTATAATTAAACACACGCGTACCCAATCTTGAGTTGGCTTGAATTGTATTTGATCTTTTGTACCTGAAATATTAGCCAATCAAAATAGAACACATAAATGTTTGTTATCATTAAAATTGTAATCTTTAAATCCAGATTTGTAACAGTGAGGATGTATAGTTGTATGAAGATTGTATAGTATGAATGAGGTTCATATAATACGATGTGAGAAAATTTTTTTGTGAAAATAGTTTGGTGTGTGAATATCAAGGAACAATTATTATCTAGAATTATTAAACACACAAAGTAAAAGAATAATAACAAAATAGATAAAAAAATGAACAAAAATAAAAACACACAAAAATAACTTATTTCATACATTGTTAATTTCATTCTACCTTGAATCAAGCAAGAATATTAATGATACCTAGTATAGTCCTTGATGTGTTAAAAGTATCATAGTTTAGAAGTTTGGTGAAAATATTTGCCAATTAATTTTTAGTGGCTACATTATGCAGTTCTATATCTTCATTAGCTACATGATTTCTAATGAAATGATATCGAATGTCAATATACTTAGTGCGTAAGTGTTGAATTAGATTTTTAGAAATGTAGATGGCACTAGTGTTATTATATTAGAAAGGAATTGCGCCTATAGGTAGTCTAAGATCAAAGATGTGTTCCTTTAGCTATAAGTTTTAAGAAATGCAGCTTCCTACAGCTATATATTCTACCTAAATAGATGAGCTATGTCCAGGATACCAGATACCTAAGTTTTGGGTTCGTTAAAGGTATCTAAGAATTCTCTTAATTTTAGTCATATGGATTCCTTAGGAACATATTGGAATCTAGCATAGAGATATACACTAAATATTATATCAGGTCTGATAGTAGCCAAATACAAAAGTGATTCTATTCCCTACACTTCTTTTGATCTATAAATTTTCCTTTAGATCCTTATCTAATTGAATGGTAGATCTCATGGGTATACTTATTGCCTTAGCACCTTCCATCTCATACTTCTTTAGAATCTCCTTGATGTATTTACTTTGGCTTAGGAAGGTTCCATCATCTCTTTATTTCACCCTAAATCCAAGGAAATATGTAAGCTATCCCATCATACTCATCTCAAAATTTTTACTCATAGTTTTGGAAAATTCACCACATAGATTTTTATTTATAGATCCAAGTAATGTATCATCCACATAAATTTGAATAATGAGTAAATCATCTCCTATTTTCTTTAGGTACAGGGTAGTAACTACACTACCCTTAAAAAATGATCTATCTAAAAGAAATGTGCTAAGACTCTCATAGCAAGATGTAGGAGCTTTCTTCAACTCATATAATGGCTTTTTTAATTTATAAACATGATTGGGAAAGGTTGAATTTTCAAATCCTGGGGTTGTTCTACATAGAAATCTTCCTTCATTACCCTATTTATAAATGCACTTTAACATCCATATGATATAGTGTGAAGCCTCTAAAATTTGCAAATGCTAATAGAACTTTAATTATTTATAACCTAGCTATAGGGGAAAAATTCTCCTCAAACTTAATACCTTCAATCTGGTTGTACCCCTTAGCTACTAACCTAACCTTATTCCTAATCATTACTCAAGATTATTCATCTTTTCTTGAACACCCACTTCATTCCAATAATACTCTGGTCCTTAAGTCTACTAAATAACTCCCATACATCATTCCTAATATATTGGTTCAACTCTTCTTGCATAGATAGGATTCAGAATTCATAAGATAGAGCTTGATCTATACTATTGGGTTCTACTATAGAGATTAAAGCAGAATGATTAACCTCCTTCCTAAGTCCATGCCTAATTTTAACTCCTACAAATGGATCTTCTAAGATGAGTGCTCTAGAATGACTAGATTAATATCTTCATTCTCTAGGCAATGGCTCCTGAGGTTCTTCTCTATTTCCTAGGTCAATGGATTCTACTCTATGGGTAACCTCTACTTTTTCTTCCAACCTAGGCTCAACAATTTTATCAAATTTATCAAATACAACATGGGTGGACTCCTCTAGCACTAAGGTCCTCTTATTAAAGATCCAATAGGCTTTACTTAAGGGAAGAATAACCTAAGAAGACTCCTTCATCAAATTTTGGATCAAATTTCCTAGAGGAAATTTACCGTTAATGAGAACAAAACATCTACACCCAAATGATATAAATGAGAATGATTGGGTATCCTTCCCTTAAGTAGCTCATAGGGTGTCTTATTGAGTTTGGATCTAACATTAACCCTATTCAAAATATAATAAGTAGTTATTGACCTCATTTTTGTATGAGGTCATTAGGACTTAATCCAAACTCCAGATCAATCTAGGCCCTAGGATCAAGTCAAATCTTAGGATCAATTCAATCCCCAGACCTATCCTAGACCTTAGGATCTCTAAATCTAAAGATTCCTCTAGATCCTAGGATTTCTAAATCTTAAGGCTATTCTAGACCATAGACCCTAGGACTTCTAGACTCTAGGATCTTCCTAAACTTTAGTCCCTAGTATCTACTATAGACCCTAGGATTCCTTTAAGTTGATCTAGACCCTAGGATTCCTCTAGATCAATCCAGATCTTCAATCAACCCAGACCTTAAACATATCCAGAGTCCAGATCTATCCAGATCTCAATTCTAATTCATATCTTGATCCAGCCTTATATCAAACTTACATCCTATCCAATCACTCATAATTATTTAAATGATTATGATTCATTTGGATAATTCAAATCCAAGTATTTAAACAAAAAAAATTAGAACAAATCTAGAAATTTTAATTCAAAATCCAAGGCCAAAGGTCTGAGTCCTGAAAGCCTTTTCTAGTGAATTTTCAAACCTTTCAAAACCTAGTCAAATAACCTCTAATTCAAAGTTTGTTAGTTGCATACTAATGGGACAAGTCTCTAGAGGCAACCCTCCAAATTCGAACTCATTTTGAGGTCTCTAACCCCAAAAACTGAATTGATTTCCAAAGGCTATAAAACCTTCAAATATTTATAGTCTATGCCACTGAACCTGCCACCCAGTGAATCCAGACCTTGGAGCCTTCTCCAAACCTTCTAATCACTTCCAGACCCTTAGTCCTGACCTGTTGATAATTAAATTATATTTTGTTGGGTTCACTTTGACCCCCATTTGAGCAAGGGTCAAAATGACCAAAATACCCCCAAGGGTATGAATGGTCACTTTGAACCAAATGTCCTCCAAATCAAATCCAACCACTGCAAGAAAATTTTAAACATCAAACCCAATATATTGAACCCATTTCCAGACCCTGGGTCAACTTGGTTGACCAAGTCAACTCAGGTTGACCAAATAGGCCTTTAAAAGTCAAAACAAGCATTTTGACCAAAATGACCTTTCCAGACCTTAGAATCACTTCTACCAGACTTTAAATATCATTTTAAATTAATTCAACCTAAACCCAAACTCCGGGTTAATCCGGTTGACCAAGTCAACCAAGGTTGACCCAAAATTCCTTGAGACTTTAAATGAGTAATTCTAACCTATTTGATCAAATTAAACTACCCAAGTTTGCGAACCCATTCCAATAGTTTTCTCAAACATGTTCAAATTTATTTAAAGCCAAATTATCCTTGATCTGACCTGGTCAAAGTTTCCAACTCATTCAAACTAGTTCTCTAATATAACCCATATAACCATTTCAAGCCATTTCTATTTTATAAAGCCTCAAATTGACTTCAACTTATGGTTTAGTCATGTCCTAGCCATAGGTCAATCAGACCCAAGCCATGTTGACCAAGTCAACTTACTAAAAATTGGTCAAGCCCTTTTAAAACCTCTCCAACCCATCTAAATCTCAACCCTCAAGCATCAAACCCTTCCAACATATCATTCCAGCATTCCATGCATTCCCCAATGCCACCTCACCAGTCCACATGGCAAGTGGACGGGTCAAATGGTCAAACTAAGGCTTTGATGGAGTCAAGCTTGGTCAAATAAGCCAAAATTACCTCTAAGCTCATGCCAACTCAGCTCCAGCCACTAGGAGATACTCTAGAACCTTCCTAGAACTCTTTTCAGCCTTTAGATGAGATCAAATGACTCCTAACATCCCCATATGCTCACATGGGACAAAATGACCTTTACATGTCATTTATTCTTTTGTCCTTAATTCCCACCTACTCCCTGGACAGATGGCGCTCATCTAGGAACCCCCTCAAGCAATCCTAGCCCTCCATTCAATATGGAAGAGATTGAATAGGGCAAAACTATCCAAATTGAGCTCATTCAATCCCTAGCACTCTCTCACTAACCCCCAGCTCCCAGACCACAACTTTTGTTAATTTGAGCTCCCCAGACCCTATTCAATATTCTCTTAGCAAATCTCACCATTAAAACCTCGTCGGCGACGATCCTCCGGTGAGTCCAAGCTCAAATCCGTCACAAGCCTAAAATAATCAATCCAGGGCATTTTGAACTGTGATTTCAACTGAGATTTGATACGAGGATAGACTACAAATTCAGAAAGTTCATTTCCCCTTCGAATCTCTTAGTAATATTCCCTAAACCCTAGCCCTAGGACACTAAGCTTAGGCTTAATTAGCATTTGGTTAAGTATTTATTCAATAAAAAAAACACGTCCACATGAACTCTATTCACTGGCCCAATCTATGTTTTAAATTTCAAGTCATTTGGTTGAGTATATCGTGAGAACGAGCTAATTTTTAAATCTAGGGCTCATCTCGCAGTTCAATTAAACTGTATGAAATATCAGCCATTGATCTCTAAATCAACGATTGAGATTCCACCTTTCCGTGCTTTGGTCCAATGTGTATCAACGGCTGAAGGAGCGGATCGTTGTTCTGTGCGATCTAAGCCGTCCATTTCATATGGCGGAGGATCAAACGGTGGGGAGAATGTGCTGACGCGGATATGTAAACCGCGTTCGCGGTTAATGATTCCGCAATCATTATCGACGGCACAATCATTGCGCCACCGACCAATGATTGGCCACAGTTTTGCGCAGCCAATTGAAGCCCTCCACATGTCCATAGCTACCGCCGGCGCCGCTAGAGTTATTAATTAATTTAAACTTTAATTTTAAATCCTTTTAAGCATATTTTTCTAAAAAAAATTATATAAAATTAAACGTTAATTTCAAATTTTAATATAATATATTATATTTTTTAGAAAATTAAAATCTTTAATTTAAAATTAAAATTAATTAAAAATATTTCATATATTGTAAATTCTTCTAAATATTAAATATTTAACATTTTTCAATGGATATTTAATTAAAAATGATTAAAATATATTATAAATTTGAAATTCTATTTTAAAACTAAATTTATACTATAAAATAAATATTTAAGATATCTTTTGTTTTAAAATTAAAGTTAATTAAAAAATATTTTACTCAAATATATTAGATAATTCTAATATATTAAGTATTTGATTAACTACTTAATTAATATTAATTTAAATATTTTAAAATAATTAAAAAAAATTTTATTATTTTAAAAATTAGAGAACCATTTTGAAATATTTAATTTTAAATCAAATTTAACTTAAGATATATTTTATATCTTAATAATTTTAGAATAAAGTGTTTGAGTATCTCATTAATATTTAATTAAGATTAAATTAAAATAATCTCAAAAAAAAATTAATTCAATTTAATTTAAGATTTTTTTAAATATTAATTAATTTTTTTAATTAATTTAAGTATACTTAATTACTTTAAAACTTAAAAAAAATTCAAACTAAATTCAATTTAAATCAAAAAAATTCAAATGATATATTAAATTTTTTGAAATGCTAAGTAATTTAATTCAAAAATAATTCTAAAATTATTATTTTAATCTATTTTAAATAATTTCAATGATTTTGATATCTTAATATTTAAATAATATTTAATTAAATATTATATTAAATATTTTTTAAAAAATTAAAAAGTCTATTTTCAATTTATTTTGAAAATGAGAAGACCTCTCAAATTTAAAAAAAAAATTATTTTAACAATATTTTTTTAATCATTCTATTTTTAAAACTTATACACTAGATATATATATATATATATTGAAATCTATTTTTAAATTAAATTTATTTAAATCTTTGATTCTTGAGAGGTCTCTTGAAATTTTAAACATTAATTGAGCAAACTTGAATAACATTAATGTGGAGTGGTGATTATTCAATGAGTAATTACTTAAGTTAATTGGCCATTGAATAATCTTTCAATTAATTAAGTCATTTTAACTCTTGCATGTGTTGGATACACACACTCACCTAGTTTTAAGGCTCTCTTAGATCTATGACTGGATTATGATTGTGTGCTATATGTATGTCTAAGGGTTAGTTGAAACCTTAATTTAAACCCATTTAAATTTAGTGACATCACATTAAGGATAATAATTAAAGACGTAAGTCTAGAAAACTTAGAAAATTTTCAATAATTAGGATACACCTCCTTTTGACTTGAAACTCAAACCACTTGAACTTAATGACACTCTAAGCCCCAGAAAAATCTTTTACTGAATTTTAAAATCATTAAGCCCCTTAATTAACTTAATCAAAATTAAGCCTTAAAACCTTTCAGAAAATGTAATAAATCAATTTTAAATCTAAAAATTACAAATAATATCTCTAACTGATCAAAATTGAATCCTTAATCAATGAAAAATTAAAGCCCTTTGACTGGACTTTAAAATTAAGCTTAATGTAATTTTAATTTAAATTAAATATTTAATTAAATTAATTAATTAAAAATAATTAAAAATTTAAAAAATCTCTCAAACACTTGATAATCTCCCCTTAGATCATCCCTAATCTTTGGAGGTGATTTCAAGAAGTTTGGAGGTGATTTGGGTTCAAATCAATAAAAGCACTTTAATTAAGCAAATTAAATAGTTCAATAAATTATCAAAACTTTAAAAATTCATAACTAATTCAAATCAACTCCAAATTGAGCAAATTTAAAGGTACACAGCTCATATTAAGGTCTAATATTTATCAAAAATATCAAATTTCTAGAAATCAAACAAATTTGAAAAAGTCACCTTTTGGTCAAATTTAGTTCAAAATCAAGTCAGAACTTCAAACCTTCATAATAAAATGTAAAAAAATCCAATTCTAACGTACTTATAGTTTAATTGATCGTATAAAGGTCTAGTATTTTAATAAAATATTAAATTTCTAAAAATAACTTTTAATCAAAAAGTCAACTTTTGACCCTTTAATTAAATAATTAAAATAATCCAAAATATTCTAAAATTCAAGAAATCTTCTAAAATTCTAGAAAATATTAAATTAATATTTAAAACACTCAACCAACTCCTTAATACATAACAACCACTTCACGATTGAAATTTTTAGGATGGACTACTCCAGGCTGTGGGGCTTAGTGTCCTGAGGAGGCCTGGTTCCTCGAGCCTGGTGGCACAATGTCACGAATGGATTCTAAGGAGTGTTAAACCTTAAAATGAGTTGATTATTAAATATTTAACTAAATTTAAAATTCTTAATAAAAATACATTAAGATTGTTTATAGGCTGGACTACTCCGGGCAACGGGGCTAGCTGTTCTAAGGAGGCTTTATTCCTCGAGCCTGGTGGCACAATGCCACTAGTCGGTTAATGAAAAATTTAAATAGTTCAAAATTTAAAAACTAGCAACCAATTAAATTTAATTAAAATTTAATTAACCTTCAAACTTAAATAAATTTAAACCATTTAATCATAATGGTACCACTGGGTAACCCAAGCCTACGAGGTTATTAAATTAGCCCCAAGGAAGGTGAAATAAACTTCACAGCCTTGGTGAGCAACAAAGGTGGCATCCAATAAATAATCAAAATCAATTTTAAAAATTAATTTCAAATCATTAAGATTTAAACTCAAATTAAAATCTCCCTCAAACCTTTTAACCAACCAGAACATTAAACAACTTCAATCAATTACCCTATTTAGTACATATCAAACCCACATAGCCTACCTCACATAGTTTAGATGGTTTACTAGGATAACCAACTTTATTCTTAGGTTAGGCCGGTGTTTATTTTTCTGTTACTTACATTTGCGGAGTTTTCTGTGGTCTTCATTGCATGCTAGTTATTAGATTTAAGTAATTTGATATTGATGTGATTGTTTATTTAATTTTAGTACTCTATGATCTGATTGATTGTGCGTTAGATTTACCCCTAGGCTAGGGATGATTTGAACTAATTTAATCTAATGCAGGTGGCCTTGCTCATACAGGGCATTGATTAAAAGGGGTAATTAATAAAGCTTTAAATTGACGCTGTCTTCCGTAGCTGCTTCAAAATTTGCTAAGACCCCCTTAAAATTAAAAGAGCATGGCCAAGCGTAGCTGGTTTAAGCATTTTAAATTCTTAAAATATTAAATGCTATGGATGTTTATATAACTATTGATTATTAGGGTAACCTTGTAGGTGTTAAGTCTAGATTTTCCTTTTAAATTCAAATGTAATATGATTTGAGTTATAATTGAGTTGTAAATATTTTAAGTGACTTAAGAATGGGATGTTTAAACATCCAATTTGCAATCCAAAGAGAAAGAAACATCCCTTAGGGGAGTGTTCCTATCCATTTGGAGATCCAAATTAGGATGACTTCAAATATCTAAGGAGAAAAGATAACACCCCTTTTAAGGGGGAGTTTCTTTTCACTTGGATATCTAGACCCGACGATCTAAGGAGTTCCAAGGAGATGAAGAAGTGAAGAATGAGAAGAATCCTGAATCTCAAAGTCACTTGAGTCTTTTAGGAGTAGAATCCGGGTTGTAGTCAGTGGTTCCCAGCCACTTTACTTTTCCTACAGACCCTGGATTGTATAATTAAGTGGCACTTGCCATATAGACTTTTAGTTTAAATTTTAAATTTAATTAATTTAATTATTTGATTAATTATTCAATATTGATTGTGATATTAGGATTGCCTACTTTTAGTAATTTTTTGGCGATTATTGCATGCCGATTTTGATTTAGTCTGGAATCCGATTGGAGGCTCATGAGGACATGCTTAAAACTATTTCTACACAAGCAAAACTTAAAACATTTAAGCTCAGATAGAAACTCTAATGCCTTTAAGAAGTAAGCCCAGACCCGCTGGGAGTTTTTCATGCATTCATATTAACTTTTCTCTACCTTGTTAGGCACCTGCCCACCTGCGGGTTCTAGCAGGCCACCTGACCTATTAGGGTGTTATCCTGTCAATGAGATGTTATGCAATCTCTAGGATAAAATCTATTTTTAAGCCTGATTTTAAAATTACTTCATTCTGATTTCAAGTATTTAATCGAGTTAACTAGCATGCATCGCATTAGTAACAAATTAAAATTGAGTCTAATTCTTAATTGCATTTCTAGCTTAAGCATTTCACCCAACATATGTCAAGGGGTCAATTAGGAATCTACTCTAGATGTCGACCCTAACTCCTTAAGCTAATCTTAAATAATGTCCCTAACCACTCTTTCATAAAAGACCAGATACATGATTTTGAAGTGCTTAGGTGGTTTAGCTGGCTCCCCAATCCAGGCCGGGATAAGTCCAGGATTGCATTGCATTAGTTAGGATTCAAGTTACTGATTCTCAGTACCCATTTTAGACTTAAGATCTGAGGTAGATTTTTAATCTTAAGACCATAACCTTCGGGAATCTAATTCCCATTTTCTAAGAAAATTAATCACTCAAACATAAATATCTCTTTCATCCAAATTCAAGCCCAACACATAGAATAGACTAGGGCACTTCTGAATTATTTAAAAATGCCAAGTGCCTCCAACCTCTCTTCCTTTGGCCTCCAAAAAGAACTGCTCAAATTTGATCCCATCCCTGTTGAATTTCCAACACTTAACCTCCCTTAATACTAATCTTCAAAATCTTAAATAAAATTTATATCACTTTTTTAATTGAGTATTCATAGGAAATTTTTGATTTCCTACGATGTAATTAACTTCAAGGGCTTGCACTCGTAGGAGATTTAGAAACTCATACTAGATTTTCAAAATTAAGTTTTCAAAACCTTCAATTGATTATCTTTGGAAAAATCAAACCTAATGATCATTATCATCATTTTCAAACGATCAATAGTGATTAATAACTTCTTTCTCTAGAAAGATATATCAATTTCTATCATAGGTTTGATTCTGAGATCAATGATTTTCTTATCCAAATTATTGAAGTTAAATACCTGATTGAATACTCATTTTGACCCATCGGGGTCATATGTAGTTCTTTCTTAAATTTAGCTACGATAATCGAGATAAATTCAATTTTGAAATTTGAACCCATTAGGGAACGATATGTTCACCTCTTGAGGTGATTTATCATTTATAATGAGCGCTCAACTTCAAAATTAAAAATTCCAAAAATTAAATATTTCTTAAAGAAAATTAAATATTTTTCAAAACTATATCATATATATATTTTTCAATCAAAACAAAAAATGGTAACTCCGCTGTGGAAAATCTCTCTCTCCATCTTTAATAGTGCTATGAATTTTATTGCATCGGTAGTTTTGACTACCTTTCTTTCGTTGGTCCCTCCACCCATTTCTTTGGGTGAGTGTAGCCAACTCAATTAAGATATGTGAAAAGAGAGGTGAGTGTTGGAAACCTCCCTTCAAGTCCGGCTTTGACATTTTACCTCCAAGTTAATTGGTAGAGCAAAAAGAGTTAAGCCAAATCTCGTTTAAACTTTTCTATAAATGTTAAAAACTTGCATGCTTAGATTAATTCATAATATGCTAAGTTATATAACTTATAGAAGCTCGCTTAATTTCAAAGTCAAAATTTTCAACATCCTTATCGAATTCTAAATTTTTCTAAAACTCTAAGTGACTTATGCTCAACATCATTATATATAAGATTGTAATCCTTATAATCTAATATATGTGATTAATCGTAGAAGTCACTTTTCAAGTCAATTTGAAAATTCAATACTTCTAGCAAAGTTGATTTTTTACATTTCAATATCGAATTACTCATCGGGATGAAAGAGCCGGGTTAATTTTTAGCATTCCCTTATCTAAAATGTTGTGAACCTTTTGTTGAACTAAAGTTCAACACCTTGAGTTCCAAAATAAGGATAGATGCTGCTGGATTTTTAAATTTTTCTTTTTCCAAACTGTTCAAATCTAGCAATCATTATAATGTATCCTCCTATAATAATCGTTGTAGTTGTATATATGCAATACACCTTTAATTTTTTTGGTCGATTTAATCTTTGGCATTTCACCCCGAATCACTTATTGGGATAGAAGAGTCAAGTTGTTTTCTTAAGATCTTCCCTAAAAATTTGTAAACTATTACATTGAATGCAAATTCAACACCTCGAGTTTTAAAAATAAGGGGAGATGATGCCGGAATTTTAAATTTTCAAAATATCCTTTTAACTTCAACAACTTTAATCGTCACTTGTCATATGTTCTCCTACAATATCTTTTATAGTTTAACATTGATAATACAAATCCAATCTTTTTCAAAATTATTTCCAATCTCAATGTCTCTCAAAATTTTGAACTCTGACATTTTACCTTGAACTCTTCAACAAGATAAAAGAGCCAAGTTCATTTTTGTAGGATTTTCCCTAAATTTTGTAAACCGTCATGTTGAATGCAAATTCAACACCTCAAGTTTCAAAAAATAAGGGAAGATGCTGCTGAATTTTTGAGTTTTTGAAATTCCTTTCAAATCAAATCCAATCTTCATTGTCACATGTATTACTACAACATTCGCTTGTAGTATAACATGTTTAATGCAAAATTTGATCACTTCTAAATTCAGACTCAAAGATCCAATCTTTCCACCAAAAATGAAATCTCTGACATCTTATCCCTATCCTAGTCAGTGGGGTAAGAGAGTTGAGTTGAAATTTCTTGATTTTCCTTAAAATTTATTAACTATCAAGTTGAAATCAAATTCAACTTATTAAGTTTCAAATACTCAAGAAAAATCTTTCAATTCCTAAAACTTCAAATCTCAAGTCAAATTCATTCAAATCAAATCCAGATCATCATTGTTATATGTCTTTCTACAACATTCTCTTATTGCTAAATATATACGATGAAAATTCAAATTTTCTTCAAGTCAAAATTGATGTCTATATTTTATCATTATATATCGAATTATAGTTCTTATAATTCGATTTACATGATAAAATATAAAAAATTTCTTATAAATTTAAATTCAAAGTTCTAATCCAAATCTTCTCCTTTTAAATTTTAAACAATCAAATCTTTTTCAATGGCTAGAAAACTTCTATTCTCTGTTGACCGTGAGCTCCAAGTCGAAGAGTTAATTCACAGTAGTGCTATTCATTTTGGAATGGGATTCAAGTCTTTGAAATTATCGGTGAATGGTGGAACAATCATTAACCTCGCTGCTGAGGGTGAGAATGGTCAAGTTGTTTAGTTAGCAGTGGGGGCAACAAGTAACCCTCCTCCCATGCTAGAGCTGGCAGTAGGTGCTACCCTTATACCTTCTACACCCTTAGTCCAAGATGACGATAATAAAACTGAGTTTAAGTCTACTGTTGAGAAGGGGTCTTCTAGTTCTGGAACACTCTTTGGCACCAAGAGTGCCAGGAAGAACTATTTAAGAAGGGTGAGGAAGAAAATCATCAAGTCCAAAAAAATAGCTGAACAGAAGGCTTTAAGTCTAGTTGAGCTTGAGGTTGCTGGGGAGCTGCCTGTCCCTGCCTCTTCTCCACTCCTGAAAGGGAGTCGTTTTCATCCCTTTGCAGCTGCTGGAGGGGAGGAGAGGGTTGCAAGGATTGCTAGCTCTCCACCGAGCCTGGTTGACTATTCCGTCAAGATAACTACAAAGGAGAAGAATACTTTAAGAACAAGGATGTTAAGGAACATCATTCACACCTGTACTGCTGAGATAAGTCAAATTAAAGAGCAGTATGTGAGACACCTAAAGGGGGTGATCTCACATAAACTTGAGAAGGAAGTGTTAAAGGAAGAAAGGTCTGAAGTAAGAAACCTGACTCCTCAGCCAGTGTGGAAAAACAAAGAGTTTGTTAAGCAACCAGTCACTTTAGTCTTAGTGGATGGATATCATTGGGTGCCTCATCTCCCGTTTGTAAAAATAGAGGAGATAGTTTTAACTGGATCTGGTAGGAGTCACCCTCTCAGCGGTATACCTCCCGTTCCCCTTTCAAGAGTCTTCAAGTTGGCCCCTGTGATAGCCAAGTCAAAAGAAATTTTGAAAGTCCTTCAGCCAGTTGATGTTAAGGGCAAGAGGCCCATGCTTTTGGATGATCCATATATACCAATGAAGATAAGCAGATCTGTTGAGATCCAGATAAGAGATACTCCAGTCCAGTTAACTGTTAGGGTCCCCCGACTTCCTGTTCAGGGATGTGAGGATTCCATTCTTATTGATGTTGGAGTTCCTGCTGTTCAAACTCCTCCATCACCAGTTAAGGTGGATATCCCTCACCCTACTAAAGATGTCACCCTTGCGACTACCGACCTGAGGATAGTTGGAGGGGAGGGGACAGTGCCGGATGATGATCAGGAAATGCTAGATCAGTTAGTAGCAGAACCTACTGCTGATGATTTAAAGATTTAAGAAGTTCTTGCCAAGTTGGGCAATGAAGAGTTTGAAGAGATGATTAATTATAAAGGTTACTTACCCATTGAAATTAAGTCAATTGAGGGTAGACCAGTCAATGAGGCGGTCTAGGAGATAAGAGATATACTTAAGAAGAAGGCAAGTGAAGCCTTTGATGCAGAAGCTGATGATTTAATAGAAGAGAACTCAGCTAGAAATATTTGTATGGTTGAAACTCGTGCATCAAATAAAGATGCTGAGCCTTTAAGACACAGATCTAGTAAGGAAGAAGCCTCTACAGCTGTATATTCTAATTCTGATGGATCAATCAAGTTGAATGAAAAGGATGAGTACATCAAGAGTCTGGAGAGCAAGATTGAACAAATGATGTTAAAAATAGAACAAATGTAAAATCAGATGGTTAAAGCCCAGCAGTCTCAGTCCGAGCAGTTGCAACCTACAACACATATAGTGGGTGAGCATAGCAGGAAGAAAAAATCAAGCCCTAGAACTCCAGAAGTTGCTTCCCTAACCTCTCCAGCTGATAAAGATATCCGCTAGATGATTGAGACCAAGGTAAGGGAGGCCTTAGCCCACTCTCAATGGACTGCATATATTCCAAAGGGTAGACCTTACCCTAAAGAATATGATTTAGTCTCTTATCCTAAAGGCTTTGTGCCACCTTCATTCAAAGTTTTTAGCAATTTAGAAAACCCAAGGCAGCATTTGACCCACTTTCGAGCAAGCTATTGCAACGCAGGAGGGTCAGATGCTCTACTCTTTTGCCAGTTTGTGAGTGGTTTATCTGGTATTACTTTTGAGTGGTACACAGATCTACCTAATGGTTCAATGAGAACATTCACAAAGCTTGAGAGTCTATTCTTAAAGAGATTCTCAGGAGCTCAACAGTGTGTAACCGTTGGTGATCTTGTTATTGAAAAATAAAATCTGGGCGAGTCTTTGGTTGAGTATATCTTGAGGTGGGGAAACCTCTCGATGAAGTGTGAACGACAGTTGCAAGAGCAACATACAGTGGAGATTCTTTTAAAGAACATCCATGGGCCAATTGATTTTATCCTGAAAGGTTTCACTATTAAAACCTTTGAAAAACTTTTGAATAAGGCTTGTAATTTACAGGAAGAGGCATCTAATGCCATTCCTGAAGGATTCTACCGATGAGAAGAAAGCTAGTAAACCATTAAAGTCTTTTGAAAAGAGAACAATAATGGTTTCAGCTGTTGATAAGGGGAAGAAACCAATATTTATTTATTCTAGTAATCCTCCAGTTCAACAAACTCAGAAATCTCCACCTTTTCAGTTAACCTCTCAACCTGCTAGAGATTCTCACCCGATTTCCTTAAAGAGAGATTGGCTCGTGCATATCCATTTAAAAGGGAGTCGGTGAGAAAGATCTTCAAGAGTCTTCAGAAGAAGCCAGATTTTTGATTGCCAGAGGCCAAGAAGCCAGAAGAGGAAAATAAGAAGCATGATCCAACTTTTTGTCCCTACCATTGCATGTTAGGCCACATAATCGAAGACTATATTATCTTAAAGGACTGGCTCGAAAAGAATTTTTGTCAAGGTAATATCATAATTCCAAAGGAGTACCTGAATCAGGGGTATGTCAAATCCATTTCAGGTAAGAATTCTAACTTTTCTCTGTCCATTAAAGATGGTTGGGATATAGCACTATCCCAGGCATTTAAAAAGTCGATTACTAAATCTTTTTGTCTTTCTCAATAGTTACCGATGAGAGCCCGGGACCCGATCTGGGACGTTGGGAAGATTTCCTCTCCAGTAGTCTTAGAAACTACTGGATCAAATAAAAATGAAAAGAGTGAACCTTTTATAGTGAAGAAATTTATTAATGAGAAATCTATACAAGTGGTGGATGGTGGCTCAAAACCACTGTCACCATTGAAATTATCTGACTTTTACTTTGCCCCATCAAAGGCAAAGGGTCAAAAATTGAATAAAAATTCTTATCCTTCTACAAATATTTTAATGCTTAATATTGAGAATGTAAATCAAAATGACTCTTCTATTGAAAACAATCAAGAACAAGTTGAGATCAATCAAGAAATTTAAACACTTAGCTCCCAGCTTCGATTTTTCAAGAGAGAAATGAATTAATGATATCTTATCAGATGGTGAAACCCCTGAAATTAATTTTCAAGGGAGTCCCGTCATGATAGACTTTTCATATTCGGACTCCTGCTCAGATAACGAAAATCAATCGCCTAAGGAGAGTGTAGACCCCTTCGTAGTTAATTCTTCCGATGAGATCGTGCAAGTATAACTACGTGGTGGCAAGGTCTTACCCCCTAGGCTAACTCCTTAGGACAAAGGAAAATAAGTTATTTTCGTTGATCCGATTCAAATCCCCGCTTAATAATCAACTCTAATTCTTTTAAATCTGTCGGGTCCTGACGTTAATGTTCCAAGTGTTGATTATAATGTCTAAGCTCACCTTAGGAAGTTACCTGCTAAGTTGAGCATTTATGATGCATATAACCTTTCAAAAGAGATAAGGGATACTCTAATTAAAGGACTTCTCAACCAAAAGATTTACTTAGCTTAATTAGCTTCAACTTCCGAGGAAGACACTTTGTACTTCAAGGACATCTCTAGGGTTACCTTCTCTGACGAATATTTACTCCTCAGAACTGCCAACCACAATCGACCACTTTATATCACCATAAATGTGAGCAAGTTTAAGTTATCAAGAGTTCTCATTGATTATGGTGCATCGGTTAACGTGATGAACATAAAGAATCTCGTGTACCTTAGAATTGATACTAGCAAGCCCTCAACTGACAAGTTAGTACTTCGTGGGTTCAATGAAAAGGGCGAGAAGGCTTTAGGTTCAGTTACCCTTCTTTTAGAGATAGGAGAATTGAAAACTGAAGTAAAATTTCATATAATTTATTCGACGATGTCCTTTAACATGCTCTTAAGTAGGCCCTGGATCCTTGAGTATAGGATGGTTCCTTTTACCCTACATCAGTGTATCAAGTACCAACAAGATGGCATTGAATTTGAAATTAAGGGTGATCTACAACCATTCTCTATTCATGAGATAGGGATCTACGATGATGTGTCGTACTACATACCCAAAGGGTCCACTGCTTATTCTAAGGTAGAGATTAACATCAAGGAGGAAAAAGTAGAAAGTTAAAGTTTAAAAGCAATTCAAAAATTGAGAAAAGAAAAAGTCAAGAATCAAAAGAGAGAAAACTCCAGTAGTGAAGACGACATCGAGCACGTGATCTTTAGGCCTCCAAATAGTTTACCTCAAAGAGGAGGGAGGATTCCAAAGAGCATACGGTCGAGGCTGCCCTTCAATTGAAAAAAGAAATCCCCCAATCTACATCAAACTTGAAACAAGTTCTGATAAAGAATTAAGAAAAAGCGGAGCCAAATTTGCTTTTGACTACACAAAAATTAATCCTCCTCCGAAGTTTGATCTCACTTTAGAATCGGATAGCAACCAGGAGGGTATAAAATCAAAAATTCAAAGTGACAAGCCTGAATTGAGTCTATATGAAAAGCTTAATAGGGCAGTTGAATCCTTGACCTTAACCCCACTGTCTTCTGATAGGGTTTCAGGGTTAGTGACTAAGGATGCCCCTAACTTAAATGGAGAAGTAAGGAAAGTCCAAAAGTTTTTTCTTGGCTCTTCCTCCTCAAGGAATGAAGATGATGTAATCCTCGAGGAGGCAAATTTTAATGAATTAATGGAATTACCTTTTGGCTACTTTCCTGCTGGTGTTAAATCTCTTTTCTCGAAAGGTTTTGCTCCAAGTCAATGGACTAAGGGTCAGGCTAGATACCACGAAAGTCTTTGAAATTTAAAATTTAATAAACATTGGATAAGTGGTATCAGATTTGGTACCGTTAGATCATTTGATAATGATAAATTCTATCTAATGATAATTAGTCATCCTGAATTTAAAAATGTCCCTACTGAAGTTGTTGATTCACTCGATGGACTTTATTTGGAGACTTTAGATGATTCTGATGAACTTCAGGTTTGAAATGCACCCCCTAAATTTGAAGAAGAAATTAAATCAATAGTTGATAAACTTAAAGAAATCAACCTTGGAACAGAGGATGACCCTCGCCCCACCTTCATAAGTTCTTTGTTGAGTGAGGATGAGTGTAAGGATCTAATTCAACTTCTCTCTAAGTTTAAGAATTATTTTTCCTGGATATATGATGAAATGCTAAGATTGTCCACTGATGTAGCAGTTCATAAACTAGGGATCCAGCATGATGTCATTCCTGTTAAATAAGCCTTGTGACGCATATGTTTGGAGATCAAACAACAAGTCATTTTTGAAGTCAAGAAGTTGGATGAAGCTGGATTTATTTGAGAGGAATAATATCTCTCTTGGGTAGCTAGCATCATGCCAGTTCGAAAGCAGAACGATAAAATTTGAGTCTGTGTTGTCTATAGAGACCTGAACAAGGCATGTCCTAAGGATGAATTTCCTTTGCTAATCCTAGAACTCATGGTGGACATTGCCTCTTTGCAAGTTATTTTCTTCTTTATAGATGGCTCGTCTAGTTATAACCAAATCAAGATGGCCCCAGAAGATGAGAGAAACACTGCATTTAGAAGTCCTATAGAGATCTTTTGTTATAAAGTGATGCTCTTTGGCCTCAAAAATGCTGGCGCAACCTACCAGCGGGCCATGAGTCATATCTTTAATGACTTAATCCATAATCAAGTCGAGTGCTATATCAACAATTTAGTTGTCAAGAGCAGAGTGAAAGAGGCTCATCTTTATAACTTAAGAACCGTCTTTGAGCGGTTGCATCGCTACGACCTCAAAATGAATCCTTTGAAGTGCGCTTTCGGCGTTACGCCAGGAAAATTCTTAGATTTCATAGTCAGGCACCACGGAATTGAAATTAATCCTACCAAAATAGAAGCTATCTTAAATATGCCGCCTCCTAAGAGTCTCACTCAACTGAGGTCTCTTCAGGGCAGGCTGGCGTATATAAGAAGATTCATTTCTAATCTTTCTGGAAGATGTCAACCATTCTCTGTCCTAGCTAAAAAGGATGCCAGATTCATTTGGGACAAGAAATGTTAAAATACTTTTGAAAATATCAAACAATACCTGACAAATTCACTAGTTCTGGTGGCCCCCATTCAGGGGAGACCCTTAATTCGTTACACTGCAACCCTTGGCAAATCTCTCAGGGCCCTCCTAACTCAAATCAATAATGATGGGAAAGAGAACGCTCTCTACTACCTAAGTCAAAGACTCCTTCCAACGGAAATCTGTTATCCAGCGATCGAGAAATATTACCTTGCCTAGTCTTTGCAGCATAAAAACTAAGGTATTACGTGCTTTCTCATCAAGTCAATTTGATTTCCAGTGTCAATCCCCTGAAATTTCTTATGACCCAGCCCACGTTGTCAAGATGTTTGGCTCATTGGTCTATGATATTGCTTTAATTTGAAATTACTTTCATTCCCCTATGTGCTGCAAAAGGGCAAGCTCTCACTGACTTCCTTGCGGCACACCCGCTACAGGCGAAATCTCCTCTAAATGATGATTTACTTGACGAGCAAATCATGAGTTTTGAGGAATCCAACATTTAAACCTAGGAAATATATTTTGATGATGTAGTGTCCTCTCAGCTGGGCAAAATACCTCAATCTACTATTCCTGGAAAAGCCGGAGTCGGCCTGGCTTTCATAACATCAGATAAGAGAATAATGCACTTTTCCTACCACTTATCAAAACCTTGTATGAATAACGAGGCTGAGTACGAAGCTTTGATAACTGGTCTGGAACTTGTAATCCTGATGGAGATTAAAGAGATTAAGATCTATGGTGACTCTCAACTGGTGATCAACCAAATTACAGGGACCTATAAGGTCTTAAATCTTAAACTCCTTAAATATCACCAGTATACAATGCACTTGCTTGAGAAAATTTCCATTATAACTATGTATAGGGTTCCTTCTGAAAGCAATTCCTCGGTGGATGCCCTAACAAAGCTTGCAAAGGAATTTGCCTATCCAGAAGAAGATTTTGTCCCTATAGAAGTGTAGGGTCATCAAGTCCTGTCTCCTATAGATTTGTAATACCTCAATAAATAATCTCCTAGGTCCTTTCTACCTCTTCAGCAGTCGATAAAGAAGAAGATTGGAGACAACCAATAATCAAGTATCTTCAAGAAGGCGAGCTTCCCCACGACATGTCACTACCCAATCAAATCAAGAAATGTGCCCTATCTTATGTATTAGTCAACGATACATTGTACCGTCGATCATTCGATCAGATGTGGCTCCATTGTTTAGACAAAGGAGAAGCCCTAAAGATCGTTAATGAAGTTTATGCTATACTGTGTGGTGCTCATCAATCGGGTCCTAAGATGAAAATAAAAATCAAAAGACTTGGTTACTATTGGCCTACGGTGATTGACGATTGTATGAAAATTCCAAAATGTTGTCATCAGTGTCAGGTTCATGGTGTGGTCTTACATCAGTCGTCTAACGTGTTGCACCCTATGATAGCTTCGTGGCCCTTCGAAAGTTGGGACACAGATATCATCGGGCTAATTGACCCTCCTTCTTCAAGGGGTCATCGCTTTATTTTAGCAGCGACTGTTTACTTTTCAAAATGGGCAAAAGCAATTCAACTGAGAAATGTAACATCACACCATGGAATGAAATTCTTTCGTGACCATATCATATATTAATTCGATGTATCCCACAGAATCATATCTGATAATGGGTACAAAGATCAATAACTTTGAAAGACGCCATGGTATCGATTGGAGATACTCAATAATTTATTACCCGCATGCTAATGGATTGCCTGAGGCCTTCAATAAAACCCTAGTTCAAATCATCAAAAATACCATGGATGATAATAAATGTCAATGGGATGAGAGGTTGGTGGAAGCTTTATGGGCCTACCAAACCACATATCGAACCTGACCCAATCCACACTATTTACACTAGTGTATAGGTCCAAGGCTGTACTCCCTCTAAAAATTCAAATCCCTTCGCTCAAAATTGCAGTCCAGAACCAGATCACAACAGAACAAAATACACAACTTTAACTAGAAGAACTTGAAGGTCTTAAAGAATGCCATCTCCGAGCCCAACAAAATTTAGAACTTTACAAAGCCAAAATGGTTCAAGCTCATGATAAGTTAGTGTGACTTAGAACCTTCCAAGTAGGCGACTCGGTCTTGGTTCTTCGGAGGCCTATCTTAGCCCACCAAAAGCTCGATGAGAAGTTTGAACCAACCTGGGAAGGACCCTCCATAGTAGAAATGGTCTACGAAGAAAATCACCCAATGCTTCCTGTAAATGGGCAATTCCTGAAGAGATACTATGCCTGATGTAGCTCGAATTTAAAATCAATAAAATTTTCAATTTGTGAATCAAAGTGACTCAATCTTGTTTAAGCTTTCAAATCTCAAAATCCTATTTCTCTTTTCTTAAGGTTAGATATAAATTACCACGCTTTCTTACCTTAAGATAAAATCATTTAGTGATGGATAATGCCCTTTGTGGCACCATCCTAAATTTTTAAAATTCAATCTTGGTTTGATATGGAGTAAACTTCCTCCTAATATCATCACCTACTAGTGATGGATCACGCGCTCTATGGAACCATCCTAGTCTCAAGTTTTTCAAAATTCAAACCCAATCTTCTTTGTAGAGCAAGTTTCCTCTATATACGATCATCCTAACTTGATCCTCTATGTAGAGCAAGTTTCCTCTACACATGATCATCCATACCTAATCTTTAATGTAGAGCAAGTTTTCTCTCCACGAGATCATCTATTAGTGATGGAGCACACATGTTGTGGCACCATCCTAGTTTCAAATTTTAAATTTGATCCTCTATGTGAAGCAAGTTTCCTTAACATGCGATCATTCCAGACCTGATCCTTTGTATAGAGTAAGTTTCCTTTATACATAATCATCCAGACTCAATCCTCTACGTGAAGCAAGTTTCCTTCATATACGATCACTCCAAACCCGATTATGTGCAAAGTAATGCTTCCTTCTCACAATATCTTCCTATTTTCTTTTCCTTAAGGATAGATGTGAGTCATCGTGCTTTCTTTCCTTAGGATTAGATCTTCTAGTGGTGGAGCACGCCCTTTGTGGCACCATCCTAGATTCAAAATCTAGATCTGACCTTCTGTGGGAAGCAATGCTTCCTTCCCATGGGGTTTCTAGTTTTCTTTTCCTTAAGGACAGATGTGAGTCATCGTGCTTTCTTTCATGAGGATTAGATCTTCTAGTGATGGAGCATGCCCTCTGTGGCACCATCTTAGGTTTAAATTTAGATCTGATCCTCTGCGGTTAGGTGTGAGTCCCAGTGCTTCCTTCCCACACGATCATCCAGACTTTCTTTTCCTTAAGGATAGATATGAGTCATCGCGCTTTCTTTCCTTAGAATTAGTTCTTCTAGTGATAGAGCACGCCATTTGTGGCTCCATCCTAGATTCAAAATCCAGATCTAACCTTCTGTGAGAAGCAATGCTTCCTTCCCACAGGGTCCTCTAGTTTCCTTCTCCTTAAGGACAGATGTGAGACATCGTGCTTTCTCTCCTTAGGATTAGATTTTCTTAGTGATGGATAATGCCCTCTGTGGCACCATCCTAGTTTCAAAATTCAAAACTTTAAACCTGATCTCCTATAGGAAGCAATACTCCCTTTCCATGAGATCATCCTGTTCTCTTTTCCTTAGAGTAAGTATTCTCCTTCTCTTAGGATTAGACTCCCAAGTGATGGAATAAGTCCCATGTGGCACTGTCTTGGATTCAATTTCAAATTCAAAAATCAAATTGTCTTCTCCTTAAGGTTAGGTTTTTTTTCCTTCTCTTATGATTAGACTTCCCAGTGATGGAGTAAGTCCTCTGTGGCACCATCCTGAATTTAATTTCAAGTTATAAAATCAAACCTTCTTTTCTTTAGGGCTAGGTTCTTCTTCCTTCCCTTAGGACTAGATCTACTAGTGGTAGAGTACACAGTCCTCAGCACTACCCTAGTATCATTTTAAATTTAATCTTTTGAGGTTATGGTTCCTTTTACCTTAGAATCACATTTAAATTTGATCCTTTATAGTTAGGAGTTCCTTCTTCCTATAGGATTACCCAGTTCTTCTTTTCCTTAAGGATAGATTTTCTTCCCTTCCTTAGGATTAGAATTACTAATGGTAGAGTACGCCCTTTGTGGCACTGCCCTAGTATCTATTCAAAATTTCAATTTTCTAAGGTTAGGATTTCCTTTCCCTTAGTATCAAATTTTAAATCGATCCTCTGTAGTTAGGAATTCTTCCTTTCTATATGATCATCCAGACTTCTTCTTCCTAAGGTTAGGACTTCCCTTCCCTTAGGATTATATCTACTAGTGGTGGAGTACACCCCTCATGGCACTACCCTAGTATCAAATTTCAATTCGATCCTAGCTAGGAGCTCTTCTTTCCTATGTGATCATTTAACTTTTCTTCCTTAGGATGTAGGTACTCCCTTCCCTTAGGACCAGACCCACTAGAAGTAGAGTACGCTCTTCATGGAACTACCCTAGTACTAATTTAAACCTTCGATTCCCCAGGGATAGACTTTTCTCTCCCTTAGGAACAAAATTCCAGACTTGACTTTTCCATTCGGTCAACACCAATATGTGCAATAGAACTTCATTCTATTACATATATTGGGGTTCCGTTTGTTGACCTCATTTTTGTATGAGGTCATTAGGACTTAATCTAGACTCCAGATCAATCTAGGCCCTAGGATCCAGTCAAATCTTAGGATCAATTCAATCCCCAGACCTATCCTAGACCTTAGGATCTCTAGATCCTAAGATTCCTCTAGATCCTAGGATTTCTAGATCTTAAGGTTATTCTAGACCCAGACCCTAGGACTTCTAGACTCTAAGATCTTCCTAGACTTTAGTCCCTAGTATCTACTATAGACCCTAGGATTCCTTTAAGCTGATCTAGACCCTAGGATTCCTCTAGATCAATCCAGATCTTCAATCAACCAAGACTTTAAACATATCCAGAGTCTAGATCTATCCAGATCTCAATTCTAATTCAAACCTTGATCCAGCCTTATATCAAACTTACATCCTATCCAATCACTCATAATCATTTATGAAAGTTCGAAAGGGATGTTAAGCCCTAGTGAACTAGTCCCGAGGCTAACCAAGAGGGGGGTGAATTGGTTATTTAAAAATTTCACGATAACTACAAAAATCTTTTCGATACTTAGCAGCGGAAACAAGTAAACAATAACGAAAAGATCAACCAACAATATTCACCCAAGCAGTTTATGTTGAAAAGTAAAATGCAAAAACTGAATCAGAAAAGCAAACCAGATTTTATAGTGGTTCGGTCAACTTGACCTACGTCCACTCCCCGGAGCCTCCCCTCCGGGTATTGCACTAAACGAAAGTGACTCTCCTTTTGCTCCCACAGCAAGGCGGAGAAGCCTGTACAAAACACCTCCTTTTCACCACACGGTGAGGCAGAGAACCCGACCTCCTTTCGCTTCCTCCTGAAGCAGGCAGAGAACCTTCGAACTCCTTTTGCTTCCACCTGAAGCGGGCAGAGAACCCACGAACTCCTTTCGCTTCCTCCTGAAGCGGGCAGAGAACCCGGATCTTCTTGCGAACGATCCTCCCACGAAGAACACCGACTAGACGACAGACGACGAGCGGAGAAGACGACTCTGATCCGTGCTTGGAGCAACCTTAGTGAATCCCTCACTAACTCCCCCTCACAAGATCTCTTCTCTCTCTCCCAACTCTCTCTCTCTCTAGGATTTCTCAGGGAAGGAAGGCAGCAAAAGATTTTTCCAAAAGTTGGAAAAAGTTCTTTTTAAAGGAGGGCTTAAAATTTGCCCTAAATCTCAACTGGTCGGCCAATATCGTCCAGGACGATCGGTAGATCGTCCTGTACGATCAGTTCAAATTCAGCTGATTCAGTCTGGACGATTAGGCTCTTCTGGACGATCAGTAGAAAAAGTTGTTCATATCGTCCCGTACGATACCACGATCGTCCGGGACGATTAGTGCAAATTGAGGAAAATCGTCCAGAAGACAGTTCGGGTCGTCCAGAGAAATCTGTGCTGGACGACCAAAAAATGACTTGATCGTCCAGGACGATTTGGACATCGTCCTGTACGATTAGTTCAAAAAGGCCCAAAATCGTCCTGAACACAGTTCGGGTCGTACAGCTGAAATGCACAAGACGATCACGATCCTCCAGGACGATCCTGCGATCGTCCAGGACGATGTGATCGTGTCAATTAAACATTAATTGCTTTCCTTAATTACCAGACTAATTTAGGCATGATTGTAGTGCATCGTCCAGGACGATACACGTATCGTCCGGGACGATCAGACCAAAATACTTAAAATAAAACTTGCCTAACTTAATCTGGCGGCTGGAAATTTCTGATTTGAGCATATCGTCCCGTACGATCAGTGATCGTCCAGGACGATCTGCTTAATCAGACCCTCTTAACTTAGTCGCCCTAATTAGGGTTTCTGTTTTAACTGGATCGTCCAGGACGATGCTACTATCGTCCAGGACGATCTGAACAAAATTTTAACAGAAACTCTAATTCACTCAATCTCTCTCCCTGAGTGTGTGTGTGCAAGGTTACTTAGCTAGGGAATCAGTTACATTACAATTGACTCAATAAAAAGAAAAATCATACATTTGACACACTTGGACCCGATCTTGAGTTGGCTTGAGTAGCTCGCGGTCTTTTGTGCCTGAAACTGATTAGCCAAGCAAAACACACTGGAAACATGTTTGTCATCATCAAAACCAGATTTGCAACAATCTCCCCCTTTTTGATGATGGCAAACATTTGTAAATTAGTCTGAAAACAAAGGTAAACTAGCAGATCAAACAAAACAAACATTTTTTTTTTTTTAATTTTCATTTAACAGCTCAAACAATACAGAAAACATGAAATAGAAAATAGAAACAGACACGACACGACTACAACTGACTCCCCCTTTTGACATCACAAAAAGGAGGAGGGAGAAACATAAACACGGAAATAAAACATAAAATAAAATAAATACACGACAGAAAACTAAAACTGAGGCGGATCCTGATCGGAAGGAGGTGGCAGTGGAGGGTAGAAGTAATGGTGAATGGCCTGAAAGTGAGCTCCTAACCAGGCCATGTCCTGGTCGTGCTGCTGCTGCTGCTGTGCAGCATAGTCCGCGAAGCGTTGGAGGTCCTCGTTGTGCTGCTGCTCCTGGGCAACCACGTAGGAGTCAAAACGGGCCTCCCACTGGTCAAAGCGCTGCACCAGGTGGTCAAGGGGAGAGGCAATGCGAAGGGGTGCAGGTGCCCTTGGTGCAGCAGGAACTGGAGCAGCCTCTTCCTCTTCTTCCTCAACATCCGGGGCAGGTTCCGGATGTAGGCGGGTGCTGTGTAGGACGTGGAATGAGTTGTTTGTGAAGAAGGAAGGAGGGACATCAGGAGGGACAGGATACTGAAGGTCATATTTTGTCTCTAAGGCATAGTGAATGAGATGACCTAAAGCTAGATTTGGGCGACGCCTGTGGCCCGGATCTCTAATGGTGGTGAGATGTTCTATGTATCGGATGATCAGATCAGAGGCATTAAATTCTCGACGGGCCATGATGTAGTAGGTGGTCAAGGACAGGAGCGGGGTAATGTGAATCCGATCCCCCGCCTTTGGAATGACGGAGGAACGAAGGACGTGCTGAATGGTCCGGGCGTCCTTGAGAAGGGAAGTGCAAGCATTGTCGTGATAGGGTGCGTTGGTATTGCGAAGGAAGTGATTGGCGACACTCCAATCATAGTCAGGATCGGTGATGATCGTGTGGATCTTGTCGCCAGTGATAGACAAGTTGAGGATATTGTGAAAATCGTGGGTCGTGAGTTCCACGGGGCGTTGATTTACGTAGGAGCGAAGAGTGGAATAGTCCGCGGAAATGCGCAAGTTGGCAAAGAAGATGCGAAGGAGTTCCAGATTGAAGGGAAAGGCTAAGGTCAGAATGAAGGTGAGGGAGGTGTGTGCGAACAAGTCTAAAACGGGATACGTGAGAGTGCGTGGATTGACAATCTTGGAGTGCGTGATACCTACATTACGATAGCATTCGAAAGCCGCCTGATCGGCGGCATTCGGGAAGCGAGGATCTACATGTCCCCGGGACGAACTGGCCCCCTTTTGACGAGATCTTTTGCCACCAGCCATTAGGAAACCAGAGAGGAGGAAAGGAGAAGGAAAGTGGAGAAAAAACGGTGTGAAAAATATGAAGAAAACCGCTGTTTAAATAGAAAACGGGCGGATCGTCCCGTACGATCGCGGGATCGTCCGGGACGATGTGGTCATTTATGACGTTCTGGACGATTGGTCAAAAAGGCGGTCCGATCGTCCAGGACGATCAGAGATCGTCCAGGACGATTTGACACAGGCGATCGTCCCGAGGAGTCAGGCTGGACGACCGTTGACGAAAAGTATCGTCCCGGACGATTAGGTGGATCGTCCAGGACGATATGCAATAAATACGTCGGACGGGCCGAATTCCAATCGTCCAGTGGCTGACACGTGGATAGTCCAGGACGATGAGGTGGATCGTCCAGGACGATGGGCAATAATTGGTGCAATGTCAGCCATTTGATCGTATCAGGAAGATATGGATCATATCGTCCAGGACGATGTAATTATCGTCCAGGACGATCACCAATAATTGGGGTAGTTTCAGCAGCAGGAGCAGTGGGAATGATTTTGAATGAATCGTCCAGGACGATTGTTTGGATCATCCAGGACGAAGAGGATTGTCCAGGACGATAGGTGTATCGTCCAGGACGATGTGAAGAAAAGCAGAAAAGAATGGAGGATGAAGATGATCGATCAGGATCAAAAAAACACAACCATGAAATCAAAATCACAAAAAGACGAATAAAACTTACGTAAAAAACACATAGAAGTATTTTTTTTTTGTTTTTTTTGTTTATTTTATTTATATTTTTTTTTTGATCAATCTGCTCGAGTAAATCAGAATTTTTCCTTGATTTTATATTCAAAAACCAATAAGAGAACGATTGACAACGCTGAAATCCAGAAAAGGTTGAAAAAATCGACTTTCGTAACTCCGACCCCGGGCACCTTATCGATGTAAACCTCTTTCAAAACAAAAATCCGATTCAGAAGAAAAGACATTAGATTTGAAAAGAGATCCTTTCAAGCCTCGTTCCAGAAAAATATCTGATATAATAGTGTTGCAAAGTAAAAAATCAGAAATCAAGATTTTCACACTCAAGCTTTTTGAACGTATTAAGTGACACACGAGTTTTTTTCTAAGACATTTAAAGATCTGAAAGCGAAGAAAGCTTAGGTTGGGCTCATTTTGTGCCTCTTTTTTTTTTTCAATTTATTTGGCGCACTGCGCATCTTTTGAATTTTTTGATACACTTTGTGTATTTGGCATTTTCGCATCTTTTCAGTTTTGGGCTCATTTTATGCCTCTTTTTCAATTTGGTTGGCGCACTGCGCATCTTTTGTAAGCTTTCTCCTTTTCATAATCATTAAAGAGTCTCAGCTGTGAATCTATCTTCCAGACATAGGAGATGACTCTCCACAGTAGGGAAGAATGATTCACAAAACAAAAAACCACACATCATATGATAAATGCAATCACTTGGTTTTAGAAAATCAAACTAATGACTCAAGACTTTGAAAAACACTATTGATATGAGGCAGATTACTGTAGGAAGATAAAATAATCTCTATTTCAAAAAAAACTAACATTTCAATTTTGAAGAAGATTTTTATCCAAAAGAAACCATACACCAGTAAAGGAGTTAGAGGAAGAGAAACAATCATCAATGTTTCTTCCCTTTAACAGATTCAATGGAATCAATCACTGCTTACCAGCTTCCAAATCAAAACAAGGTAAAAACTCCCAGTCAGAAATTCAGATTATCAGAAGTAGTGAGCGGTGATCAGATTTTGAAAAACATAAAACAGTAAGTGCAAGATATGAGCTAGTGAATAAAAAACAGGTATAAAATCATATCAGAGTAAATACTTAAAACAAACTAACAATAAGGCTAAAACAGAAATCAGCAAAAGACATAAAATCAACTAAAAGTAAATAATCAAAGCCAAAAACTAACTAACAGAAATCAGAAATCAAAAGAAAAACTAAACCTAACTAACAGAAATCAGAATACTAATCAGAAAGATAATAAATCAGCAGTCATCAGAATCAAGCATTTATATCAATCACTCCTAATCTGGTTCTCAAAATGCTGAATGAGTCAAAGGCCAGTGGTTTAGTGAATATGTCAGCCAGCTGATTTTCAGTTGCTACATGATGTAGCTCAATGTCCCCTTTTGTAACATGGTCCCTAATGAAGTGATGCCTAATGTCAATGTGTTTGGTCCTAGAATGTTGGATTGGATTCTTAGAGATACAGATGGCACTGGTATTATCACACAGAACAGAAATTGTGCCAACGGGTACTCCTAAATCCAAGACTTGTTGTTTCAACCACAGAACTTGGGCCACACAACTTCCTAAGGCAATGTACTCAGCTTCAGCAGTGGAAAGTGCAACTGAGTTCTGTTTTCTACTGGACCAGGAGACTAATGACTGTCCTATGAATTGACAAGTCCCAGAGGTACTCTTCCTATCCACCCTACACACCGCAAAGTCAGAGTCAGAATATCCAATGATCTCAAAAGAGGTGCTGTGCCTAGGGTACCAAATTCCTAGGTTTGGGGTCCCTAAAAGATATCTAAGAATTCTCTTAACAGCAGTCAGGTGGGACTCTTTAGGATCAGCCTGAAACCTAGCACAAAGACAGACATTAAACATGATATCGGGTCGGCTAGCAGTCAGGTAAAGCAGTGAACCTATTATCCCTCTATACTTCTTCTGATCAACAGATTTTCCATTTGAATCCTTATCTAACTGAACTGAGGAGGGCATGGGAGTATTGATTGGCTTGGCTTTGTCCATTTCATATTTCTTCAAAATGTCCTTAGTGTATTTTGATTGATTGAGAAAGGTTCCATTATCCGTTTGCCTTATGCTAAACCCCAAAAAGTAGGACAATTCTCCCATCATACTCATCTCAAACTCTTTACTCATTGTTTTAGAAAACTCTTCACATAAGTATTTATCAGAAGATCCAAAAATTATATCATCAACATAGATCTGGACAATGAGTAAGTCATCTCCTAATCTCCTCAGAAAAAGGGTGGTGTCTACGCTCCCCTTAACAAACTCTCTTTCTAACAGGAATGTGCTAAGCCTCTCATACCAAGCTCTGGGTGCCTGTTTCAATCCATATAAGGCCTTTTTTAATTTATAGACATGACTTGGATATTGGGAACTCTCAAAACCTGGGGGTTGTTCTACAAAAACATCTTCTTTAATTACCCCATTTAAAAAGGCACTCTTGACATCCATTTGAAACAGCTTAAATCCCTTATAACAGGCAAAGGCTAGTAGCACTCTAATGGCTTCCAATCTAGCTACAGGGGCAAAAGTTTCCTCAAAATCTATCCCTTCTATCTGATTATACCCCTTAGCCACCAATCTTGCCTTATTTCTCACCACCACACCAGAATCATTCATCTTATTCTTAAAGACCCACTTGGTTCCCACAATACTTTGATTTTTAGGTCTTTCTACTAACTCCCAAACATCATTCCTTACAAATTGATTCAATTCTTCCTGCATAGCTAAAATCCAAAATTCATCCGACAGGGCTTGATTGATGTTGGTGGGTTCAGTCATTGAGATAAAGGCAGAATGGTTTACTTCCTTCCTAAGTCCATGCCTAGTCCTAACACCTTCAGAAGGGTCTCCTAAGATCAGTTCTTTAGGATGACTCGAAGAATATCTCCAATCTCTAGGCAATGGGGTTTGAGGTTCTACCCTTTCCTCCAAATTTGTATTTCCAACTCCTTGGGTAACCTCAACAATCTCTTCATCTTCTACTTCAGATCTAGACTCCTTAGGATCAGATTCATCAAACACTACATGGGTTGTTTCTTCCACCACCAAAGTCCTCCTATTGAACACCCTAAAGGATTTCCCCACACTTGAATATCCTAAGAACACTCCTTCATCAGATTTGGGGTCAAATTTTCCTAAGGGTGACTTCCCGTTGTTCAGAATGAAAACCTTACAGCCAAAGACATGGAGGTGGGACAGATTTGGAGTTCTACCCTTAATGATCTCATAAGGTGTCTTGTTCAGTTTGACTCTCACATTCACCCTATTCAGCACATAACAGGCAGTGTTCACCGCTTCAGCCCAAAAGTATTTTGGAAGTGAATACTCGGCAAGCATGGCTCTAGCGGCTTCCACTAAGGTCCTGTTCTTCCTTTCAGCTACCCCGTTCTGCTGAGGGGTCCTAGGAGCTGAAAAATTGTGACTAATCCCATGATTCTCACAAAAACTTCCAAATCTTTCATTTTCAAACTCCCCTCCGTGATCACTATGGATGGTAATAATCTCACATCCTAACTTCTTCTGAATCCAAGTAGAGAAAGATCTAAACTCATCAAATGACTCAGATTTGTGTGACAAAAACTTAACCCAAGTGAACCTTGAATAATCATCAACAATCACAAAACCATAGACTCTCCCCCCTAAGCTGGCAGTGCTAATGGGTCCAAAGAGGTCCATGTGAAGAACTTCTAAAGGTCTAGAGGTGCTAATGTCCTTAACAGAGTGAAAAGAGGACTGGACTTGCTTCCCCAACTGACAGGCATCACACAGGTGATCCTTAGTGAACTTAAGCTTGGGCACACCTCTAACTAAGTCCTTTTGGGTGACTCTCCTAAGGGTTTTCATACTGGCATGACACAATCTCCTATGCCATAACCAAGACTCATCAGCAGCAGTTTTTAAGCAAATTGAATTATCAGATTTAATGCTACTTACATCCAGCTTGTAGACGTTGTTGATCCTTTGCCCCTGCAAAACAACTTCATCATTTAAGCTTAAAATGCAGCCAGTGGGCAGGAATTTGATGCTGTATCCCTTGTCGCAGAGTTGACTGATGCTCAGCAGGTTATGTTTCAGTCCATCTACAAGCAAAACATTATCAATCATAAAGTTCTTTGAATCACCAATTATACCTGTGCCTACCACCTTCCTGGTGGTGTTATCTCCAAGTGTAACCTTGCCTCCAGCTCTGGCCTCCAGCGAAATGAACTGATTTGCATCTCCAGTCATATGTCTAGAACATCCGCTGTCCAGGTACCACATGCTCTCACGAGGTCTTGTGTGAGAGCACACCTACAAAATCATCAAATGTCAGTCTTAGGAACCCAAACAGGTTTGGGTTCCTTCTTATGAAAAGAAGAATGCGATGCATGTGTGCTGTACTGTGCAACAGGCAGTTTGGGTCTCCACACCCAATGTGTACTACGGTGAACAGTACAAGTGTGTGATATGTGTCCTAACATGCCACATGAAAAACATCTAACACCAGGAAAAGGATTAACTAAACGTCGTGAGTGATAGTGCCTCTTCCTAGTAGTGTATGAAACATGCTTTGAAGAACTTGCAACAGAATTTTTAAAAGGTGGCGGTGCATAAAATTGTTCAAAAGTAGGCGGTGTTTTGTTATTTTCAAAAGAACTGATTTTCACTTTCAAAAACTCAATGTGTTTGTTTAAACTTCCAATTTCAAACGTTTTTGCACTATCAGTACTTTCTAACTCAGATGCCAAATCATTCACTTTCTTAAAAGCAAGTTCTAATTCAACATGCGCTGTTTTTAACAAGTTATGCTCAACAATTAAATCAGAATGTTTTTTATTCAGTTCATCAAACTCATCTAGTAAAGACATGTGATTGCTATCAATGGTGGAATGATCCTTAATCAACACTTCATGCTCTTTTTGCAAAGTCAGATAATCTAGTTTCAAACTAGCATGGGTTTTCTTAAGCTTCCTATACGATGTATGAATCTTTTCAGAAACTTCAAATAACTGATCGTAAGTAAGCTCACATACCTCTTCCTGGTCGGACTGACCAGGGTGATCATCAGCCATCAGACACAAGTTTGTTTCCTCCTCTTCAGCTTCAGTCTCAGAAGAGTCGGATGCAGAGTCTGCCCAGAATGCCTTCTGAATCCGCTTCTTGTCCTTTCTGAACTTTGGTTTCTCCTCACCCTTCTCCTTGCTTGAGTGAGTTTTAAGTGTTGGACAATCAGCCTTAATGTGTTCGGGCTTCCTGCATTCAAAACAAACCGATTCAGATGAACCCTTAAAGTTTTTATTGAACTTACCCTTGTTCCACTTCTGATGGTTCTTCTGTTTCTTCCTTAGAAATCTTTTGAATTGCCTTGTGATTAAGGCAACATCATCGCTATCAGACCCGGAAGTGCTAGCATCTGAATCTTTGGCCTTTAGTGCCACTGTCTTCTCTTTCTTGCGTTCACCTGCATCAAGTTGCCTTTGGTTCACCCCTTGCTCGTAAGCAATGAGTGATCCAAGTAAGCTGTCAATAGAGTAAGTATTTAAATCTTTGGATTCAGTAATAGCAGTAATCTTAGCATCATAAGAAGTAGGCAAACATCTAAGAATCTTGTTCACTCTTTCGTAGTTGGTAAGTTCTCTACCTAAAGCATGCAAAGAGGTAACAATCTGAGTGAACCTTGTGTACATTTCTGAAATAGTCTCACTAGGTTTCATGCGAAAAAGTTCGTAATCATGTAACAAGATGTTTAACCTAGACTGTTTGACTTCAGTTGTACCTTCATATGTTATACATAATCTATCCCAAATCTCTTTTCCCGTTGTACAAGTAGAAACACGCATATAGTCCTCAGATTTTAAAGCACAAAAGAAACAGTTCAAACATTTGGCATTTAACTGTGCTAAATCACGATCATCAAATGTCCAATCAGCAAACGGCAATTCAGTTTTCACATTGTTAACCATTCGAAAAGGTGGTTCGTATCCGTCCTTAACTAACATCCACATGCGATAATCAATAGACTGAAGAAAAGTAGACATGCGTGTTTTCCAAAAATCAAATGGAATGTTATCAAACAACGGTGGTCTAGTTATAGAATAACCTTCAGCAGTATTACGATTGTTACAGTTAGCCATTGGATCAAATTCAAAAGTTTTTAAACAGAAATTTTGAATCCCGCTCTGATACCACTTGAAAGTTCGAAAGGGATGTTAAGCCCTAGTGAACTAGTCCCGAGGCTAACCAAGAGGGGGGGTGAATTGGTTATTTAAAAATTTCACGATAACTACAAAAATCTTTTCGATACTTAGCAGCGGAAACAAGTAAACAATAACGAAAAGATCAACCAACGATATTCACCCAAGCAGTTTATGTTGAAAAGTAAAATGCAAAAACTGAATCAGAAAAGCAAACCAGATTTTATAGTGATTCGGTCAACTTGACCTACGTCCACTCCCCGGAGCCTCCCCTCCGGGTATTGCACTAAACGAAAGTGACTCTCCTTTTGCTCCCACAGCAAGGCGGAGAAGCCTGTACAAAACACCTCCTTTTCACCACACGGTGAGGCAGAGAACCCGACCTCCTTTCGCTTCCTCCTGAAGCAGGCAGAGAACCTTCGAACTCCTTTTGCTTCCACCTGAAGCGGGCAGAGAACCCACGAACTCCTTTCGCTTCCTCCTGAAGCGGGTAGAGAACCCGGATCTTCTTGCGAACGATCCTCCCACGAAGAACACCGACTAGACGACAGACGACGAGCGGAGAAGACGACTCTGATCCGTGCTTGGAGCAACCTTAGTGAATCCCTCACTAACTCCCCCTCACAAGATCTCTTCTCTCTCTCCCAACTCTCTCTCTCTCTAGGATTTCTCAGGGAAGGAAGGCAGCAAAAGATTTTTCCAAAAGTTGGAAAAAGTTCTTTTTAAAGGAGGGCTTAAAATTTGCCCTAAATCTCAACTGGTCGGCCAATATCGTCCAGGATGATCGGTAGATCGTCCTGTACGATCAGTTCAAATTCAGCTGATTCAGTCTGGACGATTAGGCTCTTCTGGACGATCAGTAGAAAAAGTTGTTCATATCGTCCCGTACGATACCACGATCGTCCGGGACGATTAGTGCAAATTGAGGAAAATCGTCCAGAAGACAGTTCGGGTCGTCCAGAGAAATCTGTGCTGGACGACCAAAAAATGACTTGATCGTCCAGGACGATTTGGACATCATCCTGTACGATTAGTTCAAAAAGGCCCAAAATCATCCTGAACACAGTTCGGGTCGTACAGCTGAAATGCACAAGACGATCACGATCGTCCGGGACGATCCTGCGATCGTTCAGGATGATGTGATCGTGTCAATTAAACATTAATTGCTTTCCTTAATTACCAGACTAATTTAGGCATGATTGTAGTGCATCGTCCAGGACGATACACGTATCGTCCGGGACGATCAGACCAAATACTTAAAATAAAACTTGCCTAACTTAATCTGGCGGCTGGAAATTTCTGATTTGAGCATATCGTCCCGTACGATCAGTGATCGTCCAGGACGATCTGCTTAATCAGACCCTCTTAACTTAGTCGCCCTAATTAGGGTTTCTGTTTTAACTGGATCGTCCAGGACGATGCTACTATCGTCCAGGACGATCTGAACAAAATTTTAACAGAAACTCTAATTCACTCAATCTCTCTCCCTGAGTGTGTGTGTGCAAGGTTACTTAGCTAGGGAATCAGTTACATTACAATTGACTCAATAAAAAGAAAAATCATACATTTGATACACTTGGACCCGATCTTGAGTTGGCTTGAGTAGCTCGCGGTCTTTTGTGCCTGAAACTGATTAGCCAAGCAAAACACACTGGAAACATGTTTGTCATCATCAAAACCAGATTTGCAACAATTTAAATAATTATGATTCATTTGGATAATTCAAATCCAAGTATTTAAACCAAAAAAAATTCAAAACAAATCCCTAAATTTTAATTTAAAATCCAAGGCCAAAGGTCTAAGTCCTGAAAGCCTTTTCTAGTGAATTTTCAAACCTTTTAAAACCCAGTCAAATAACCTTTGATTCTAAGTCTATCAGTTACATATTGATGGGACATGTCTCTAGTGGCAACCCTCCAAATTTGAGCTCATTTTGAGGTCTCTAACCCCAGAAACCGAATTGATTTCTAAAGGCTATAAAATCTTGAAATATTTATAGTCTATGCCATTGAACCTGCCACTTAGTGAATCCTGACCTTGGAGCCTTCTATAAACCTTCTAATCACTTCCAAACCCTTAATCCTGACATGTTGATAATTAAACTGCATTTTATTAGGTTCACTTTAACCCCTAGTTGAGCAAGGAAAATACCCCCATAGGGTATGAATGGTCACTTTGAACCGAATGACCTCCAAATCAAATGCAACCACTGCCAGCAAATTTTAAACATCAAACCCAATATGTTGAACCTATTTCCAGGTCCTGGGTCTACCTGGTTGACCAAGTCAACTCAGGTTGATCAAATAGGCCTTTAAGGGTTAAAACAGGTATTTTGACCAAACTGACCTTTCCAGACCTTAGAATCACTTCTACCAGACTTCAAATATCATTTTAAATTAATTCAGCCTAAACCCAGACTCTGGGTTAATCTAGTTGACCAAGTCAACCTAGTTTGACCCAAAATCCCTTGAGACTTTAAATGAGTAATTTCAACCTATTTGGTCAAATTAAACTACCCATGTTTACAAACCCATTCCAAAAGTATTCTCAAACATGTTCAAATTTATTTAAAGCCAAATGATCCTTGATCTGACCTGGTCAAAGTATCCAACTCATTCAAACTTGTTCTCTAATATAACCCATATAATGATTTCAAGCCATTTTTATTTTATCGAGCCTCAAATGGACTTTAACTTATGGTTTAGTCATGTCCTAGCCATAGGCCAATCAAACCTAAGCCATGTTGACCAAGTCAACTTATTAAAAATTGGCAAGCCCTTTTAATACCTCTCTAACCCATCTAAATCTCAACCCTCAAGCATCAAACCCCTCCAACTTATCATTCCAACATTCCATGCATTCCCCAATGCCACCTCACCAGTCCACATGGCAACTGGACGGGTTAAATGGTCAAACCAAGGCTTTGAAGTAGTCAAGCTTGGTCAAATAAGCATAAATTACCTTTAAGCCCATGCCAACTCAGCTCCAGCCACTAGGAGATACTCTAGAATGTTCCTAGAACACTTTCCAGCCTTTAGATAGAGATCAAATGGCTCCTAACATCCCCACATGCTCACATGGGACAAAATGACCTTTACATGTCATTTGTCCTTTTGTCCTTGATTCCAACCTACTCACTGGACAGATGACGCTCATCTAGGAACCCCCTCAAGCAATCCTAGCCCTCCATTTGATCTAGAAGAGATTAAATAGGGCAAAACTATCCAAATTGAGCTCATTCAATCCCTAGCACTCTCTCGTAACCACCAGCTCCCATACCATAACTTCAGTTTGTTTGAGCTCCCCAGACCCTATTCTATATTCCCTCAGCAAATCTCACCATTAGAACCTCACCGACGATGATCCTCGGGCGAGTCCAAGCTCAAATCTGTCACAAGCCTATAGCAATCAATCCAAGGCATTTTGAACCACAATTTTAACAGAGGTTTGATACGAGGACAAACTACAAATTCAGAATGTTCATTTCCCCTTCGAATCTCTCGGTAAAATTCCCTAAAACCCTAGCCATAGGACACTAAACGTAGGCTTAATTAGCATTTCGTTAAGTATTTATTTAATAAAAAAAACATCCACATGAACTCTATTCACTAGCCCAATCAATGTTTTAAATTTCAGGTCATTTGGTTGAGTATATCACGAGAATGAGCCAATTTTTGAATCTAGGGCTCATCTCGCAGTTCAGTTGAACTATGCAAAATATCAGCCATTGATCTCTAGATCAACGACTGAGATTCTTCCTTTCTACACTTCGTTCCAACGTGTATCAGTGGCTGAAGGAGCAGTTCGTCAATCGACGTGATGTGAGCCGTCCATTTCATATGGCAGAGGATCGAACGACGGGGAGAATGTGCTGACGCGGATATGTAAATCGTGCCAGCGGTTAATGATTCCACAATCATTGTCGACGGTGCAATCATTACACCGCCGACCAATGATTGGCCACAGTTTTTTGCGTAGCCAATTGAAGCCCGCCACGTGTCTAGAGCTGCTGCCGGCGCCGCCAGGGTTAATGGATTTAAAATTTAATTTTAAATCATTTTAAACCTAATTTTCAAAAAAAAATATAAAATTAAACATTAATTTCAAATTATAATATAATATGTTATATTTTTTGGAAAATTAAAATCTTTAATTTAAAATTAAAATTATTTAAAAATATTATATATATTATAAATTCTTTTAAATATTAAATATTTAACTTTTTTTAATTAATATTTAATTAAAAATGATTAAAATATATTATAAATTTGAAATTCTATTTTAAAATAGAATTTAAACTATAAAATAAATATCTAAAATATTTCTATTTTAAAATTAAAGTTAATTAAAAAAATTTTACTCAGATATATTAGATATTTCCAATATATTAAGTATTTGATTAACTACTTAATTAATATTAATTTAAATATTTTAAAATAATTAAAATTTTAATTTTTTTTATATTTTAAAAGACATAGAACCATTTTAAAATATTTAATTTTAAATCAAATTTAACTTAAGATATATTTTACATCTTAATAATTTTAGAATATTTAAGTGTTTGAATATCTCATTAATATTTAATTTTAATTAAATTAAAATAATAAAAAAAAATTAAAATTTAATTCAATTTGATTTAAGATTTCTTTTAAATATTAATTAATTTTTTTAAATTAATTTAAATATGCTTAATTACTTTAAAACTTAAAAAAAATCCAAACTAAATTCAATTCAAATCAAAAAAAGTCAAATGATATAACAAAATTTTTGAAATGTTATGTAATTTAATTCAAAATTAATTTTAAAATTATTATTTTCATCTATTTCAAATATTTTAAATGATTTTGATATCTTAATATTTAAATAATATTTAATTAAATATTATATTAAATATTAAAAAAAATTAAAAAGTCTATTTTAGAATTATTTTGAAAATCAGAAGACCTCTCAAATTTAAAAAATAATTATTTTAACAATATTTTTTTAATCATTCTATTTTTAAAGCTTATACATTAGATATATATATGTGTGTGTGTATATATATATATATATATATATATATTTTTTTTTTTTTGAAATCTATTTTAAAATTATATTTTTTTAAATCTTTGATTCTTGAGAGGTTTCTTGAAATTTTAAACATTGATTGAGCATACTTGAATAGCATTAATGTAGAGTGGTGATTATTAAATGAGTAATTACTTAAGTTAATTGCCCATTGAATAATCTTTCAATTAATTAAGTTATTTTAACTCTTGCAGGTGTAGGATACACACACTCACCTATTTTTAAAGCTCTCTTAGATCTAGGATTGGATTGTGATTGTGAGCTATATATATATATGTCTAAGGGTTAGTTGAAACCTTGATTCAAACCCATTTAAATTTAGTGACATCATTAAAGACAATAATTAGGACATAAGTCTAAAAAACTTAGCAAAATTTCAATAATTAGGATACACCTCCTTTTGACTTGAAACTCAAACCACCTGAACTTAGTGACACCCTCAGCCCTAGGAAAATCTTTCACTGAATTTTGTAATCATTAAGCCACTTAATTAACTTAATCAAAATTAAGCCTTAATTAAGCTTTAAAACCTTCCAAAAAATGTAATAAATCAATTTTAAATCCCAAAATTATAAATAATATCTCTAACTGACCAGAATTAAATCCTTAATCAATCAAAAATGAGACTGGATTTCAAAATTCAAGCTTAACTTAATTTTTATTGAAATTGAATATTTAATTAAATTAATTAATTAAAAATAATTAAAAATTTCAAAAATTTCTCAAATACTTGATAATCTCCCCTTAGATCATCCCTGATCTTTGGAGGCGATTTTAGGAAGTTTGGAGGTCATTTGGGTTCAAATCATCAAAAGCACTTTGATTATGCAAATTAAATAATTGAATAAATTGTCAAAACTTCAAAAATTCATAACTAATTCAAATCAACTCCAAATTAAGCAAACTCAAAGGCACACAACTCATATTAAGGTCTTATATTTATCAAAAATATCAAATTTCTAGAAATCAAACAAATTTAAAAAAGTCAACTTTTGGTCAAACTTAGTTCAAAATCAAGTCAAAACTTCAAACATTCATAATAAAATATAGAAAAATCTAATTCCAACGTACTTATAGTCTTACTTTTCGTATTAAGGTCTAATATTTTAATAAAATATTAAATATCTCAAAATAACTTTGAATCAAAAAGTCAACTTTAAACCTTTAATTAAATAATTAAAATAATCCAGAATATTCCAAAATTCAAGAAATCTTCTAAAATTCCATAAAATATTAAATTAATATTTAAAACACTCAACCAACCCCTTAATACATAACAACCACTCAAAGGATGAAGTTTTTAGGATAGACTACTCCGGGTTGCGGGGCTAAGTGTCCTAAGGAGACCTGGCTCCTCGAGCCTTGTGGCACAATGCCACGAATGGATTCTAAGGAGTGTTAAACCTTAAAATGAGTTGATTATTAAAGATTTAACTAAATTTAAATTCCTTAATTCAAATACATTAATCTGGTTTATCGGGTGGACTACTCCGGGCTACGGGCTACATGTCCTAAAGAGGTTTTGTTCCTCGAGCCTAGTGGCACAACGCCACGAGTCGGTTAATGGCAAATTTAAAAAGATCAAAATTTAAAAATTAGTAACCAATAAAATTTAATTAAAATTTAATTAACCTTCAAACTTAACAAAATTTAAATCATTTAATCATACCGGGTACCACTGGGTAACACAGGCCTGCGAGGCTATTAAATTAGCCCCAAAAAAGGTGAAATAAATTTCACGGCCTCGGTCAGCAACAAAGGTGGCATCCAATAAATAATCAAAATCAATTTCAAATCATTAAGATTTAAACTCAAATTAAAATCTCCCTCAAACCTTTCAACCAACCAGAACATTAAACAACTTCAATCAGTTACCCTATTTAGGATATATCAAACCCACACAGCCTACCTCACACACTTTAGATTATTTGCTAGGACAACCAACTCTAGTTTTAGGCTAGGCCTGTGTTTACTTTTCTGTTACTTGCGTGTTCTGGGTTTTCTGTGGTTTTTATTGCATGTTAGTTATTAGATTTAAGTAATTTGACATTGATGTGATTGTTTATTTAATTTCAATACTATGTGATATAATTGATTGTGCAGTAGATTTACCCCTAGGCTAGGGATGATTTGTACTAATTCAATCTTATGCAGGTGGCCATACTCTTACAGGGCATTAATTAAAGGGGGCAATTAATAAAGCTTTAAATTAACGCTGTCTTCCACAGGTGCTTCAAAATTTGCTAAGACCCCCTTAAAATTTAAAGAGCATAGCCAAGTGTGGCTTATTTGAGCATTTTAAATTCTTAAAATATTAACTGCTTAGGATGTTTATAAAACTGTTGATTATTAGGATAACCCTGTAGGTGTTAAGTCAAGATTTTCCTTTTAAATTGAAATATAATTTGATTTGATTTATAATTGAGTTGTAAATATTTAAAGTGACTTGAGAATGGAATGTTTAAACATCCAATTTGGAATCCAAAGAGGAAGGAACATCCCTTAGGGGAGAGTCCTTATCCATTTGGAGATCCAAATAAGGATGACTTCAAATATCTAAGGAGAAAAGATAACACCCCCTTCAAGGAGGAGTTTCTTTTCACTTGGATATCCAGACTTGATGATCTAAGGAGTTCCAAGGAGATAAAGAAGTGAAGATCGAGAAGAATCCCAAATCTCAAAGTCACTTGATTCTTTTAGGAGTAGAATCTGGGTTATAGTTAGAGGTACCCTGCCACTTTACTTTTCCTGCAGGCCCTGGGTTGTATAATTAAGTGGCACTTATCATATGGACTTTCAGTTTGAATTTTAAATTTAAATAATTTAATTATTTGATTAATTATTCAATATTGATTGCGATATTAGGATTGCATGCTTTTAATAGTTTCTTGGCGATTATTGCATGCTGATTTTGATTTAGTCTGGAATTCGATTGGAGGCTCGTGAGGACACGCTTAATACTATTTCTACTTATACAAAACCTAAAATATTTAAGCTTAGATAGAAACTCTAACACCTTTAAGAAGTAAGCTCGGACCCGCCGGGAGTTTTTCATGCATTCATATTAACTTTTCTCTACCTTGTTAGGCACCTCCCCACTTGCGGGTTCTGGCAGGCCACCTGACCTATTAGGGTGCAGTCCTGTCAAGGGGATATTGTGCAATCTCTAGGATAAAATTTATTTTTAAGCCTGATTTTAAAATTGCTTCATTCTAATTTCAAGCATTTAATCGAGTCAACTAGCATGCATCGCATTAGTAACAAATTAAAATTGAGTCTAATTCTTAATTGCATTTCTAGCTTAAGCATTTCACCCAACATATGTCAAGGGGTTAACTAGGAACTTGCTCTAGATGTCGGCCCTAACTCCTTAAACTATTCTTAAATAACGTCCATAACCACTCTTTCATAAAAGACCGGATACATGGTTTTGAAGCACTTAGGTGGTTTAGCTGGCTCCCCAATCTAGGCCGAGGTAAGTCCAGGATTGCATTGCATTAGCTAGGATCTAGGTTATTGATTCTCAGTACCTATTTTAGACTTAAGATTTGAGGAAGATTTTTAATCTTAAGATCTCAACCTTCAGGAATTTAATTCCTACTTTCTAATAAAATCAATTACTCAAACATAAATATCTCTTTCAATCAAATTCAAGCCTAACACATAGGATAGACTAGGGCTCTTCTGAATTATTTCAGAATCCCAAGTGCCTCCTACCGCTCTTCCTTTGACCTCCAGAAAGAACTGCTCAAATTTGATCCCATCCTTGTTGAATTTCCAGCCCTTAACCTCCCTTGATATCAATCTTCAAAAATCTTAAATAAAATTCGTATCACTATTTTAATCAAGAGTATTCATAAGAAATTTCTAGTTTTGTATGATGTAATTAACTATGAGGGCTTGTGCAAGTAGGAGATTTAGAAACCCAAACCAGATTTTCAAAATTAAGTTTTTAAAACCTTTAATTGATTATCTTTGGAAAAATCAAACCTAATGATCTTTATCGTCATTTTCAAACGATTAATAGTGATTGATAACTTCTTTCTCTAGAAAGATATATTAATTACTATCGTAGGTTTGATTATGAGATTAATGATCTTCTTATCCAAATTATTATAGTTAAATATTTGATTTAATACTCATTTTGACCTTTCTAGGTCATATGTAGTTCTTTCTTAAATTAAGCTACGATAATCGAGATAAATTCAAAGTTTTGAAATTTGAACCCATTAGGGAACGATATGTTCACCTCAGGTGATTTATCATTCATAATAAGAATTCAATTTCAAAATTAAAAATTCCAAAAAAATTAATATTTCCTAAAGAAAATTAAATATTTTTTAAAACTATATCATACATATATTTTTCATTCAAAACAGCAATATTCACTACTTCTCCCCAAAAATATGTGGGAAAAACTAAATAATCATCTAATATTATTTATATTTATCAAAATACAATATCAGGCTCTTAGATTATAACAATCCATTTCTTTTACAGTACTTAGTTGTGTTCAATTTTATTACTTGTGCATTTTATTTTAATTTCTTTCTTATTTATTGTTGTTTAGTTAAATTGTTATTAACTTTAAATCTTTTAGTTTTCTTAACTGTTGAAATTTCCTCCATATATTATGCTTTGATAGCTAAGTTAGCCAAAATGAAAATAGCAAATACAAATTATTTACAATAAAGAATAGTATAAAACTATAGGTGCGAAATTGAATGAACAAAGACCACCAATTTTAATTTGGAAATCCCCACATAAAAGTAGAGAAAATTGTCTAAATTAGTACTTCATTTTTAAAGTTCAATTCTATAGCACCTAAGTATTGAATTTTGATTAGAAGATTGAATAGCTAAGTTCAAAAAAAGGACCTACTCTGATTAATTTATTAAGTTAATTATGAACTAAAGTATTGAATTAGTAAACTTATACAATACATGCATAATTCTAATTTAGGATCACTTAAAAGAATAAAGCTAATTAGATATTCAAAATCATTATTTTAGTACTCACATGTATAAAAAAGAAAGAAAAGAAATTAAAAAAGATTAATAAAAAGGAAAAGCTAAAGGAAAATGAACATAAAAAATTTGTATATGAGGATGTTGAATTCAAAAACTAATACTTAATTTTTAAAAGGAGAGTGTAAGTAAGCTATTATATATGAAAGATTTATAAATAAATTTCAAAATTAACTAATGTATAACCAATTCCTAAATGATAAATTATCCAACAAAAATTAGTAGTCCAAATGCACTTACACTTTTAGTTGAGGAGTTTATGTTAGATATTAATGAAGATGGTTCCTTAGGATGCTAAATTCATGATTGTTTAAATTAAAATTGCTACACTTTGATCATTTCTATTTACATCTAAATGGTATAGTATTAAATTTAATTTAATGAATTTTAAATTATAAAATTTTTATTTGGAATATTAAAACTAATCAAAGGTGTAAACATAATTGCTTTAGAACAGGCAAGAGCTTAAGCTGAGGGAAATTTGCTAAGTAAAAAGTATACTATATTTTATTAAATTAAATTCCAATAAATATGTGTGTATTAGATGATATTGTGTAGGAATGTCTCAATAAATAGAGAAAAATTTACAAAGTTTAGAATAAGTGTCATAGCATCTTTAACTCCCCAGTTTCAGATTTTGACATTATAACACCAAAGTCTTGAGAAAAAAATCACTTAAGTGCCCCAGTAGATCGAAAGATAGAGCTATAGTGTTAAAAGTGAATATTTCAATACCAGAGTCTCAAGAAAAATTACAAAGTGCCAACATTGAAAGTGATGCATTGTAGGTGACATAAGCTTGCACCGTAGTGCTAATCTTTGGCAGTGTCATAATGGAATAGTTAAGGAAAAGAAGCATCACACTAAGATAAAAGTCACATCAATTCAATCAACAGCTATAGTGAGTCAGCCAACACCATAGTAGAGTAACTCAAGTAGTGTGAAAAGTGTAAATTACATATTATTTAATGTATTTTATTTCTATTAAAAATGTGTTATTTTAGTTATTTTTAGGCAGAAAAAACTCAAATATTGTCAAAACTTCTACGGAGCCCTCAGTGTCGCGATGTCTGACAAAATAATGCCACAGCGCAACCTTTAATACTGATGAGGCACTCAAATTCTAATATTGTGGTGCTAAGTTCTCTATTTTTAAGAGCTGTGATAGTAATACAGATAGCGCCATAGCATTATCAACACTATGCATCAGAAAGTCAGCTTGGTAGCACTAGATTCACTATTTTCAAATGTCAGAGTGCCATAATTTCTCACAGCTAGGCAATATATTTGTACTTTGAGTGCCATAGCACTCGAATGTCCATAGCATTGCAACATTATAGTTGTAACTTCCTAGGGACATGTTCTATCAATGAAGAGGCTTAAAATTTACCAATTAATAAATCCACATCAGCAAGCATCATAGTGGTGCAAAAGCTCCAATGCTGAGGTACTTCATTTTTATATTTTTTAGGGGGTTGCGGTGCCATTATTTCAAGCTTTGTAGAGCCAAATACCATTTATATATTTTTTATAAATATTTGTGTTGTTATCTTCTAAAGGTAGTTCAGTCACTTATATAATTTTAACACTTTTTAGAGTACTTCTCTAGTTCCCACTTAGAACTAGGAGTATCAAGATAGGAAGTCCTGCATGCCTAGACCTAACATGTTAAATATTTCAGGTTGTTAAGGAGATATTATAACTATAGAATGTCAGCAGATATCCTTTTCACCCCTATAAGCTTGACAGATATCTAGAGATGCACATGCTTTAAATCATATTAATTTGAAGAGTCTCATTAGAAAAGATATACAATTTATACTCATCAATCCAAAATACCTTAATTTAATATTATAATAAATATTTTACTATTTTATTCATTGATAAAATATCCAAAAATATTACTTTTATTTCAATAGGATAATTATTATAATTAAGAAGATAGTAGTAGTTTTTTGTAAGTAAGCATACTTCCTCGGGGGTTTGACACTATACTCTATCACTTTATTACTTGATTCGACATGAATACTTGTGTATATTAAGTGGGGTTTAATATTATTTATATAAAAAAAATCTAAAGTATTATTTAGGGGTGATAGAGCTCTAGATTTTATACAATTCAAAAGTTCACTCCATAGACATTACCATTATCAACCCATCAGGTTTTTGGCATTTTTGCTGGGGAAGTATTTTATTTTTTACAAATTTTAACTATATTATTGAATTAATTACATAGTTAGACCTACTAATATCTTCTATTTTTTTTCATTTTAATTATTGATTACATATTCATAGTTGCATGCTTTATAGACAAAGAAAGAAAATTTTGTTACTTAGCACTGAAATAGAAAGAACCCTTTCAAAAATTAGAAAACAAAAAAGATAGTGAAGATGGTTGAACCTGTATTAGATTAAGATCCATTTGTACCTCTTAGGGATTATGCTAACCCTTTAGTAGATGAAATTCATCAGAGTATTAATCGATCAAGAATCCAAGTTAATAATTTTAAATTAAAACATGTCATAATTCAAATGGCTCAAAGTTTCCAATTTATGGGAACTTCTGTTGAAGATCCTAACTTACACTTAGTTAGTTTCTTAGAAATTTATGCAATATTTAAGTATAATATTGTCATTGATAATGCAATTAGACTTAGATTGTTTCCATTTTCTCTAAGAGATAAAACTAAGATGTGGTTGAATTCTTTACCCCCAGGCTCTATAACCACTTGGAATAAGTTGGTTCATAATTTTTTTGTTAAGTACTCCCCACCTTTAAAAACTGCTAAACTTAGAAATGATATCACTTCTTTTGCCAAGTTTGAAGGAGAATCGATTTATGGGAGTTTGAAGAGATTTAAAGAAATGCTTAGGAAATGTCCTCACTATGCTTTGCTAGATTGGTTGGTTATTCAAACATTTTATAATATATTAGTAGGATCTCTTAGAGTAATAATAGATGTTGTAACTTGAGGATTTTTAATGTTTAGCCATTTGAGAAAGCATATGAACTAGTAGAAAAAATGGCTACTAATAGTTTTTAGTGGCCTACTTAAAGGGTAAACCCTAAGAGAGTAGCAGGAGTATATGAATCTGATTCTTTGTCAGTTTTGACTATATAGGTTATAGCAATTTCTAAAAAATTTGATGACTTGAAGTTAAAACTAGGATAGATGGGTATAATAATATCAATAGAAATCCTCAAAGTTTAAGCGTTGTACCATCCCATCATGCAGTGCCATGGCATTATCACTCAGATTATAAGTGACTCCATCATGACAGGAATGGGAAGACATCCCTAGAAAATATTATTATGTAACTAGGAATCCAATTGCATAATCAATCTAATGCTCTTAGAAAAATTGAAGATCAAATATGGCATCTTCCTAGGTTGATTAATTATCAAAAATTAGAAACACAATGTCATATTATCCAACTTAGAAGTAGGGAAGATATGGGCTCTCATATATATATATATATATATATATATATATATATATATATATATATTACTCCTCCATTTTTATAGTGAGGTTTGGTATAGTGTAAAGGTCGACATTCATTCTTTTTTTTTTTCATTTTGAATTTTAATTTGATTGATATATTTATATTTTATTTTCATATATGAATATATATATGAATATGGAATTGAATTTCTATTTAGATATCAAGAATAATTATGAAATGGATTAAGTAGAAAATAAATCTTCAACTAAACAACCCAACCTTATAAAAGAATCTTAAAAACTAATTAGGAAGGTTGTAGAGAGACAACCACCTCCTTTTACTCAGAGGTTAATCAAACAAAACTTTGACAGACAGTTCTAAAAATTCTTGGAAGTATTTAAAAAATTAATCATTAATATACCCTTCTATGAAGCTTTAGAACAAATGCCCACTTATGCAAAAATTATGAAGGATATTCAAAATAAAAAAGGAGGCAAAGGGAATTTGAAACTACATCATTAACTGAAAAGTGTAGTGCTATAACTCAAAAGAAACTATTGAAAGCTTTAAGATCCTGAGAGTTTTACCATTCCTTTAACTATTGCAGATAAATTTTATGAGAGGGTATTATGTTATTTAGGTTCTAGTATCAACCTTATGCTAATTTCTACTTTTAAAAGATTAGATATAGGAGAGGTTCAACCAACTTCTATTACTCTTCAGTTGGCTGATAGATCTTCCAAGAGGGATAATAGAAGATGTTCTGATCGAAGTTGATAAATTTATTTTTCCTATTAATTTTTTTATTTTAGATATAGTAGAAGATAGGGAAATACCTCTCATTCTAGGAAGACCTTTCTTAGCTACGTGAAAAACCATGATATGTGTGCAAAAGGGACAATTGACAATGATGGTTCAAGATTAGGATGTTATAATTAATGTGCTTAAATCTAATAAATTCCCTCAAGAAAAGAATAAAGATTGCTTTAGGGTGGATTCAAAGATGTCATAGTAGAAAGTCTAAAGAAGAATTATTGGAAAGAGAATTTTTGGAAGAGGAAGAAGATGAAAAGAATAAAGAGATGTTAGGGAAATCTGTAGTAACAAATGAAGGAAATTAAAGTTTGATTAATGAAAATTTTGAATTATTAGAGACTTCCTCTTTTGAAAAAAAATTAAAACCATCCATAGAAGAGGCCCCTAAATTAGAACTTAAGGCTTTACCTTGTCATCTCAAGTATGCCTTTTTGTGTAATAATTGTACTCTTCCCGTAATCTTTTCTACAAATTTAACACTACATGAAGAAAGTGAATTGATTAGGATTTTAAGTAAATTTAGAAGGGCTTTTGGGTTGACTATTATTAACATTAAGGGATTAGTCCCTCAATTTGTAGCATAGAATTTTAATGGAAGCTAATTCAATACCAAAAGCTAACCCTCAATAAAAACTAAAACCTTCCATGAAAGACGTTGTTAAGAAAGAGATTCTCAAATGGCTTGATGCTGGGATTATTTGTCCTATTTTAGATAGTTCTTGGGTGAGCCATACTAATTGTGTTCCTAAAAAAGTAGGATTGATTGTTATAATAAATGAAAATAAAAACTTATACCCACAAGAACTATTACAGGTTAAAGGATTTGTATAGATTATAGGTAATTAAAAAAAGTCACTAGAAAATATCATTTTCCCTTATCTTTTCTAGATCAAATGTTAGATAGATTGGTTTATTTTACTATTTTCTAGATGGATATTTTGGATATCATCAAATTTGTATAGCATTCGAGGATCAGGATAAGACTACCTTCACTAGTACTTAAGGAACTTTTGCTTTTAGAGGTATGCTTTTTGGTCTTTCTAATGCTCCTGCTACTTTTCAAAGATGTATGATGTCAATTTTTTTAAACTTAATTTAGTAGGGTATTAAATTTTCATGGATGACTTCTCTATATTTGGCACTTCATTTGATTCTTCTCTTGAGAATTTAACCTCTATTTTGAAAAGATGTGTAGAAATAAATCTAGTATTAAATTGGGAGAAGTGCTAATTCATGGTAACTGAAGGCATTATTTTAGGGTATAAAATCTCTAACAAAGGATTGGAGGTAGATATTGCAAAAATTTAGGTGATAGAAAAACTATCTCCTCCCAATTCAATTAAAGGCATTAGAAGTTTCTTAGATCATACAAAATTTTATAGAAGATTTATTTTGGACTTCTCTAAAATTTCTAAACAACTATGTTAATTATTTGAGAAGAATGTTCCTTTTGTATTTATTTATTCATGTCTTAAAGCCTTTAATACTTTAAAATAACACTTGATTACTACCCCAATTATTATTGCTCTTGATTGGTGATTACCTTTTAGTGTGATGCGTGATGCTAGTGACATTGTTGTAGGTGTGGTTCTTGGACCAAAGAGAGATAAGAAATTTCATGTCATTTTTATGCTACCAAAAACTTAAATTCTACACAATATAATTATACAACCATTGTTAGATATTATGTTTGCTTTTCATAAATTTAGGTCATACTTGATTGACACCAAAGTAGTTGTTTATACTGATCATTCTGCTATCAAATTTCTTATGACAAAAAAGATTCTAAACCTAGATTGGTTAGTTGGGTTTTTTTATTAAAAGAACTTGACATAAATTTTTTTGTCAAAAAGGTTACAAAAAATCAAATTGCTAATCATTTTTCTAGAATTTCAATCAAGAAGCATTCATTATATGAGGGTGAAATTAATGAAAAATTTTTTGATGAAAAATTATTTGCTCTTTATTTGAACAAATTACCTTGGTATGCTGAAATTATTAATTTAATTATTAATGGTACACTTCCTTATGATTTATTGTCAATTCAGAAGAGGAAGTTTCTACATGATACCAAGTTTTATTTTTGGGATGAATCTTATTTAAATCATGCAATGATGAAATTATGAGAAGATGTGTTCCTAAAGAAGAAATAGAGCCAATCATTAATGAGTTCCATGATTCTCATTATGAGGGACATTTTGGAGGTTTTAGAACTGCTTCTGAAATCCTTTAATCTGGATTTTTTTTCACCTACTCTATTCAAGGATGTAAATGAATACATTAAAAAATGTGACCAATGTCAAAGAGTAGAAAATATTTCAAAAAGAAATGAAATATTTTTAACTATCTTTAGGAGACATAAATATTTGATGTTTAGAGATTGGATTTTATGGGACCTTTTATGTAATCCCATAGAAATCAATATATTCTTATTTCTATATATTATGTTTCAAAGTGGATTGAAGTTGTAGCAACCTCTAAAACCGATGCTTAAATTATGATAAAGTTTTTAAAGAAAAATATTTTTTTGGGTTTGAAATGCCAAGAGTTTTAATGAGTGATGGAGGAAGTCATTTCTGTAATGAAAGAATAGAGACAATTTTTTTTTTAAAAATATGAGAGATATCATAGGATATCTACTGGTTATCATCCCCAAATTTGTGTCAAGCTGAGATTAGCAATAGGGAGATTAAACAAATCTAGGAAAAAAAGGTTAGTTCTAATAGGAAGGATTGGGCGATTAAATTAGATGATGCATTTTGGGCATATAGAATGGCTTTTAAGTCTCCTATTCGTATGAATCCTTATAAACTAATTTTTGAAAAATCTTGCCACCATCTTGTGGAACTTGAGCATAAAAGCATTCTATGAAATTAAAGAATTAAATTCTAATTTTAAAGGTATAAAAAAAGAGATTAATGATGTTGAGTAAATTGGAAAAAATCAGAATTGAAGCCTTTGAAAATATAAGGATTTATAAAGAAAAAGTTAAAAAATGGCATGATAGTAAACATCTTAAGAAAGAATTCACTTTTGGATTAGATGTTTTACTTTTTCATTCTAAACTTAAGCTTTTCCTAGGAAAATTAAAATCCAGATGGTCTAGACCTTTCACTGTGATAAGAACATATCCCTATGGAACTGTTAAAATTCAGGATGAGAAAAGCATGCCTATTTTCAAAGTGCATGGCCAAAGATTGAAACCTTATTTAGGTGGAGATATTGATCGATTACCAAATATAATTGAATCGGTTCGTCCAAAAATAAAATTATTGGTATAGTCTCGCTAAAGACTATAAACGTAGTGCTTATTAGAGGAAACCCACTTAAGTTTTTAATGAGCTTATTTTGATGTTTTAGGGTGGTTTTTTATAGCACTATTTATGTTTATGTTGTAGCAGAATATTTTGTATCACATGTTTTATGCTTTTCTATCATTCATATGAATATATGTGTTATTTAATGTTTGTTTGTGTTGTTATTTACATTTTATTAAATTCTCTTATGCTTACATTTTTATATTGTCCTCCATTTATTTAACTGCATTCTGAATATTTAATTAACCCTAATTAAAGTGATAATTAAAAATTATATAAAATTAGGATAGTAATAAAACCCTATATCATAGTTTAAATGAACATTGCTTTATATATCATAGATTGGAAAAACTAATAACCACCTAACTTAGATCACTTAAGTTATTGACTTAATTTTATTTTATAAGTTATATATTTATGCATTGACCTTTGAAGTAAAAGATGAATAATTAAGGTTAATGAATAAATAAGGGTAGATTAAAATTGAAAATTATACGCAAATCAAATTTGGAATTAGTTAAACTATTAAATACTTACATCAAACTCATTAAGATTGTAAGAAGATTTTAAACAAAACTTATATTCAAAATCATTAAACATGTACTCATACAAGTAAAAACAAAAAGATGTTGAAAAGAGTTCTAAAAAGAAAAGAAAAAAAAAGAAATAAATAAAAAGAGTACATTTAAAAATTGGTATCAATTAAAAGTTTAGAATCTGATTGAAATCTTATACTTAAATTTCACAAAGTATAATATAGGAGAACTAATACAAATAATGGTGAACTTATGAAAATCTAATTTTAACTACAAATAAATCTAATCTTTAATCTATAATATTCACTTGAAAAATTCAAAAGTCAATAATTAAATCCATAACCTGCAAATTAAGCAATAATAACAATGACTGGCTAGAATAATTATTTGTATTTTTTGAAACTTGAATTATAATCTTATTCATTTCTATAATTTTTAGATTATGATGTATTATCCTATATTTTAGTAATTTTAAATTATCAATTTTTATTTTGGTTATTTAATTAATCATAATTAAAAAAAATTTATTTATTTGAGGATGAGCAAAAGTTTAAGCTGGGAAGAATTTGTTAAGTGTAAATTACATATTGTACAATCTATTTTATTTCTAGTGAAAATGTTTTCTTTTAGTTATTTATATGCAGGAAAAACTCAATAATTGGCAGAAGTTCTAAGGAGCCCTCAACGCCACGACGTTCAATGAAATAACTCCATAGAACTACCATCAATACTGCTGAGGCGCTCAAATTTTAACATTGCAGTACCGAGTTCTCTGTTTGCAAGCGCTATGGTTGCAACACAGACAGAGCCACAGCATTATTAGTGTCACAGCATTATAAATATTATTTAGGAGTGATAGCGCCCTAAATTTTATATAATTCAAAATTTCACTCCACAGATATTACCATTATCAACCCATCACAGTGCCAAGACGCTAGGTTATATTCAAATGCCGTAATGTTACCTTATTGAGTGCCATGTTGCCTAAATCCATTTATATATTAAGTACAAATAGTTTTTTAATCTTTTTATATGAGAACTTTTTAGAGAAGAGTTTAAGAGAGACCAAGAAATAGGGAGATACATCATTTAGAGTGGATGGTTAATATTATGGTGAGAAAACAATCAATTAGAGAAGAAAAAAGTGTGGAGAGCAAAATTGTAAGTGGATATTCACTTTTGGATGGGTCCATCCACAGGATCTATTTGGGATTCTTTATTTTGGATGTTATTTTCTTCATCTTTACTACTTATACTTTTTTTCTTAAACAAAAAATAGAATTTGTGTTGTTCAATTTTTATTCAATGGCGTACGAAACTTGTAGTTTTGGATAGATGACCTAAAAACCTTTGTAATTTTGAATGTAGACTCCTTTTTTTAAGTATGAATGGTTATTTTTAATATCTCCCATTCTTCATTTAATTTATGTAGTTACCATGTATAAAATTAACATCTAGTGTGATACATTACCTCAATGGAGAAATGTTGGAACATGTAGGAGAATTGAAATGGGATGCTTGCATGCCTAGGCATTGAATGTTTAATATTATAGGGTCTATGGAGATTTAATAATTGTACGAAGGCCATAAATATTCCTTTACGTCCTTACAAGCTCGGTAGAGATCTATGGATGCATATGCTCTGATTCACAAGTGATGTAGAAGAGTCTTCTTAGGGAAACTTTTGATGTTCACTATCACTAGTCTAAAACACTTTAATGATGGGTATCTTCGCTATTTTTTCACTTCTCATTAGATTTACATATTACCCTAGATTTCATTTTGTAAGACAAATATGATAATTTTATTTGATAGTGCTAGAATATTTATATGTAGCCCAAAATTTTCTCAAGGGATCGACATTCTCTCATACACTTTATTAGTTGGTTGGCATGAACACTTGCATTTAAACTGGGGTTATATCTAAACAAACATAAACTAAAGAAAGTTCCCCCATCATTGGCCAAGGGTGAAAGGTGATGGTCTCACTTAGCCATGTGACACCCCTAACAGTCCTTCAATCTTATAATCAAATAGCTATGATCAATCAAATTAATGTGTATCATTGGTAGTAGTACACATGCTTCATTTGGTGAGATCTTGATCATCTATGTAAATACGAGCAAAATAGGTGATCTAATTTTCATCTTCTACCCCCATCCACTTGAAAATATAAAATTCATTTAGCTTAAATTGTTTCACTTAATCTATTTCAATGCAAACAAATAATCACAAAGTTTTGTATGAACACAACCTAGATACGTAAGGAGTTTTGATGCCTTAGTTTATAGTTTATACTGACCCCTAATGAAATCTAACCTATGAAGCTAAAGCTTTAGTTTATAGGTTATATGCACCCATTTTGTATGGTTTACTGATCAAACCTAGTTTAGGTAGCTATGGAAAACATTAGAGAACTCCTAGAAGTTAATTAGGTGAAGTCTAAGTAATTAGAGTTAAGGATTTTAGTGATTATGAGGCTTTGAATACACTTAGGCTATATTGACTCAATCATGTAAGTTGACCATGTGAACTAAGGAGCTAGGGTAGAGTTTAGGGATCTTGTCAAAGTCATTAAGATTTGATTTGAGTGAATAGAGCAGGCTAACTCAGTGTATAGAGAGGTTTGACTCACACTAAACCGATTTGAACCAATCTAAGTGAGTTGACCAATTCAACCTTTAACTCGGAAGCTAAGATGATTAGGGTTGAGTCAAATGGGCTCACATGAATTCATTTAAAATGTTTTAGATAGTTGAAATATGTAAATTTGAGTCATGTAAGACCAACTTTGTTCTAGTTTAACCTAGCTCAAGTAGGTTGACTGAGTCAATCCATATCTTGTGAAGTTAGGTTTGTTAGGTTTGATATGAGAAGCTCTTAAGGTCAAAGTTTGGATAGGGTTTGTAACAGGCCGTCCTTAGATCTCTTAAAGTATACTAGGTGTTTTAGGTTTTTGAGCCAGGATTTTGACTTGGGTTTATACATAATAAATGCATATATTTAGAGATAGAAGGATGTAAAATATCTCAGTGGCCTTAGTTAAAAATGAGGTTAACGATAAACTTTGTAGAAATGAAATAATGCTAGACTTTAAACTCTTGGGTGAGGGATGACACAAAAAAATTTATAATTTTATCCTCTCCTCTCTTCCACTGGGCATTTAAATCTCTCCGAGTTGGTAAAATAATTATTTCATCATAGATTTTTGCCATAATATAGAAATTATGGTACTCATTACCATTAAATTAAAAGTTGGAGGTTGGGAAAACATGGTTTATATAGATAGGAAAAAAAGAAAATCAACTTACCAAGGATGAAGACACACTTATTTTCGGGCACCTTCACATTAACAAAGAATTCTCGGATGATATAGACATTTATAAGATGGGGTTAGATAACAAGGAAATTTTAGTTGTGTTCAACTATTTGGACCTAGATAACCCCCTAGGGTTATCAAATCCTTATTGATGAATAATGGACTTATCCACTAAGTTATTATACCACTCCTTAATGGTAGCACAAACAAATCTATATGCATCACAGGAGATGGATCCATATCTCTTCCTACTGATAAAATTTTTTGGGGTCATTCTAACAAGAAATCAAACTAGAGATCTAAAATATGAATACAAGTTGAGCTCTAAGAATGCCTAGGTGTATATGAAAATGAACTTTTAGATCTAAGCCATATTTATTATCTTATAAGTGTTATGGCTCTAAGTCAATCTGGTCAACATGAGTACTAGCATTGCGGCATTAAGGATAGGTAGCACGATGGTATTGACCTAGGAAATTGGAATCGTAGACTTTTTTCTAATGAGGCCACCACCACACTCAACACATGGCAGAGTTGTGACTCTTGAACCAACCATCACCATGCGCTTCATCTACCTTATTAATATTTTGACCAAATACAGCAGTGTTGCATGTGCACCACAATAGTGCTCAATCAGACAAAATAATTAGAAAGCTCAATGCTATACTGTTGTGTGGATGGTGCTATGGTACTCTATATGTAATTTAGCATTGTGGTGCTAAATTCCTCCGGCATTGTAACTTAATAATTTTCCAATAATTGACACAATGTAGCAACACTTCAAGATATAACACTATGATGTTTGGCTAAATTTTCCAAATTAAACCCCTAATCCAAAAATTAAAGCTAATGAACCCAAAAATGATGGAACTAACCACAAATCTAAATAATGAATTTTTAATCATAACAAAGAACACCAAACACAATAATTCTAACAATAAATAAGGGTTATTAATTGGGTTGCCTCCCAAACAATGATAAGTTTATAGCCTTCAAACATACTATGTCAAAATTCGATCCAAGATGAGCCATCTCTAAAGAACTTCTGATGTGATTAATATCTTCTCCTAGATAAGGTTTCAATAGCTAACTATTAATCTTAAAAATCTAGGTAGTTTTATGATCCCTAGTATCAATAGCTCCATAAGGATATACTTTTATGATAGTGAATAAGCCTAAAATCCTAGACTTTAACTTCTGAGGAAATAATTTTAACCTTGAATTATACAACAAGACTTCTTATCCAAGCTCAAATTCTTTCTCAAAGAGCATAAGATCATGCCACTTTTATTTTGCTCTTTGTATAACTTGGCATTTTTAATGGCATCATTCTAAATTCTTCCAATTCATTCAACTATACCGTGCTCTTTTCTTCAGCATTCTTAAGATTATAATTTAATTCTTTTACTGCCAAGAATACTTTGTATTCTAAGTAGGGGAAAAATGGAAAGCTTTTTCAAAAATCAATTTATAGAAGGATTTTCAAATTAGCCTTACAAGTAATCCTGTAAGCCCATAGTGCATCATCCAATCTCAATGGTCAATCCTTTCTTTTTAGACTTACAACATTCTCTAAAGTTATCTTAATCTCTGCTTGACCACTATTTTTGGGATGATAATTTACTATTATGTTATGCTTAATTCCATATTTAGAAATTAGATTTTCAACTCTCTTATTATAAAAATGGCTACCCCCATAACTTATGATGATTATAGGCACTCCAAATCTAAAAATCTATATATTTCAAAAAAAAATTAATTACTACTTAAGCATCAATTTTCGGAGTTGTTATTCCTTCAATCCATTTAGAGACTATCTATAACTATCGAAATGTATTGACTTTTGGAAGATTAAACAAAAGGAACCATGAACTTTAAACACCAAAGAAAAAAAAAACTTCAAGCACAAAATGTAACGGGATTTCATTTCCTTTAGAATTATTTCTTACCTCAGGCATTTATCACATCATTTAACATTATCATTAAATCCTTAAATATGGTAAGCAAATAAAATCAATATTGAAGAATCTTAGAATAAGTTCTAATTCCTCTAAAATTCACTTCATATTCCAAATCATGACATTCACTAAAATCTCATATAAGGACAGTTTGCCTAATAATTTAATCCTTACACTTCCTAAATAAAAAGGCTCATCCTATAAATAAAATTTGGCATCACACAGAAATTTATGCTTTTCGGTAAAAGACATATCAATGGGAAAAACACCACAAACAATGAAATTAACCATATTAGCATACTAAGGTATCTTCCTTAAATACAATGAAAATAGCTTTTTATCAGGCAAAAATTCATTAATAATCTTACATTGATCATCAGAATCTTTCCTCTCTAGTCTAGAAAAATGATCGACCATATGATTTTTAGAACCTTTCATATCTAAAATTTGACATCAAATTCCTGTAGCAATAAACTCCACCTAAATAATCTAAACTTTCTTGGTTAACAAGTATTTAATAGTAGAATGATAAGTGAAAATAATTACTTTGGTGCTCATTAAATAGGATCTAAACTTAACAAAGGCAAAGACTATAGCTAGTAACCCTTTTTCAATTATTGTATAATTAATTTGAGCATTATTAAGAGTTCTACTAGTATAGTAAATGGCATGAAATTTCTTACCAAGATTCTTACCTAAAATTGCTCCTATGATATAGTTACTACCATTAGAACTCAATTCAAAATTAAGAGACCATTGAGTTAAAATGATGATTGGTGTAGTAATTTAGTACTTTTTAAGATTCTCAAATGTAGCTAAGTAATCAAAATCAAAATCAAAATCAAAAGGTATAGATTTTTCAAAAAAATGGCAAAGTAGTTTGGTAATTTTTGAAAAATCTTTTATGAAAAGACTGTTAAATCTTGCTTGGCCTATAAAACTGCAAACTCTCCTAACAAAAATAAGTGATGAAAAATTCTCAATCACGTATATTATTCACTTGTGGACCTATATACTCCACCCAAAGATTTTTTGTTCAAGAAAAATGCCTTTTATTACAATGAAATAGCACTTTTTCCAGTTAAGCACAAGGTTGTTTTCCACCCATCTTCTCAAAAATAACTCCAAATGATCTAAGCAGATTTCAAACATTATTCTAAAGACTAAAAAATTAGCTATGAAGATCTTAATGCCTTACTTGATTAAATGAGAGAATATTGACTTCGTAAATTTTTTAAATGTAGCAGGGGAATTGCATAAGCCTAAAGGTATACGCCTGAATGCGATGGTATCATAAGGAATAGTGAAAGTTATTTTATCTTAATATTTTATGGCAATGGGAATCTCATGATAACCTTAATATCCATATCAAAAATAGTAGAAAGGATACCCAGCTAATATATCTAACATTTGGTCAGTAGAGGTTAATAAGGTTTAGCTTCCGATAATCAATATAGATCCTCCACCCATACACAGTCCTCGTAGAAATAAATTCATTCCTCTTATTCGCAACAATAATTAATCCTCCTTTCTTAGTGACAAAATGAATAGGACTAACCCAATCACTATAAAAAATAGGATAAATGATCATCGCATCTAATTACTCCAAAGTTTATTTCTTTATTACTTCTTTAATGTTTATATTCAACCTTCACTATGACTCCACCTTAGGTTTGCAGGCTTCTTCCAATAAAATCTTATGAATATAGATGAAAGGACTAATCCCCCTAATGTCAGCATTTGACTAGTCAAATTCCCTCTTGTACGAACTAAGGACTTTAATCAACTTACCTTCCTAGTGTTTTCAAGCTCAGTAAAGATTATTATAGGTAATGTTAATTGAACACCTAAAATGCATGTTTTAAATAGTCAACAAGTGAATTTAGTTCTAACTTTGGTGCCTCAACTATATTTGGGTTCAAAGATTTCCCTAGGGATGATGTATCTAAGATCTTAATTCCCTCTCTATACATCTTAAGGCATTCACTAATAACAAAAACAACATCTTTCACTAATAACATGAATAACATCTCCCTCCATCTCATACAAATAATCCTCACATAACACCAAATCTATTTGACTTCCTCCTAAGAATTCATTTATAACTTTCTCTATACAAGGGTCTATAGAATCCACTCTACTTGAATCTTTACCTTGATCCTCAGAAAATTTCATTGATTTTAAGACATTAAAGGTGACTTCTTGATCTTGAACTTTCATGATTACTTCTCACTACTAAACTTCTATCATATCCCTACCAATAGTTATGAAAGGTCTACCTAGAATAATAGGTATTTCCTATCTTCCTCCAAGTCCTAAATAATAAAATCTATAGGGAAAATGAACTTATCCACATTCACTAACACATCTTCTATTACCCCCTTAGGATGGGTAAATGAAGGATCAACTAATTGTAGGGTAATAGATGTAGTTTGGACTTATCCTAGGTCTAGTCTTTTAAAAATAGAGAAGGGCATAAGATTGATACTAGCACCTAAATCACAAAGTGGTATCTCATAAAATTTATTACCTATAGCCATCTGGATGGTGAAGTTACTTGGGTCCTTAAACTTTAGTGGATTTTTCTTTCATATAATAGTGAAACATTCTTCAAAAAGAGCTATAGTTTCAAAATCTCCTAATTTCCTCTTATTACTTAAAATATCTTTCATAAATTTAGCATAATTAAACATTTGTTCTAGAGCTTCACAAAAAGTATAAAGGTTTTTGACTTTTTCAAGATATCTAAAAATTCTAGAAAATTTCCTATTAAAGTTTTAGTTTAGCAATCTTCATGGAAAAGATGGTGATGGTCTCTCAACTACCTTCCTAATTTGTTTTTCTAAATCCTTAGTAGGTTGAGATGACTCTTCAACACTAATAGGGTTAAATGGGGTTTCTCTATTAATAACATCAATTAGTTTCTCTTCTTTCCTAACCACTTCTTCTAGTTTTTCTCTACTCCTCAACCAAATAGCTTTGTAATATTCCTTACCCTTTTCTTTTGAATTTACTTCTATTTTACTTGGTAATGTTCCTTGTGTTCTATTGGTTAAAGATTCAACTAATTGTCCTAATTGGTTTTTAATATTTTAATGGAAGCAACCTGACTTCGCAAATGTGTACCAATTTACAAAACTAATTCTTTCAATGAAGGATTCTTATTCTTAAATTGACCATTTGAGTGAAATCTATAGGGATAATTAGGCCTTGGATTTAAAAAATTTTAAGGAGGGTGGTTCCAATTTCCTATTTAATTTAGATTATTAGAAGCATTACCATTTTGATTATTACTTTAATGTAAATGTGGATGATTTCTCCAGCAAGGATTTTAAGTGTTTGAGAAAGGGTTATTTATTCTATTTTTGATGGCATTTAAGGATTCTACTCCATATACATTTCAGTCACTAGAGGCTCTAAAGATACTATATTTTGTAGTCAAAGATGAATTTTTATGTGAATTGACTCCAATATTATCTAATTTTCTAGATATGATGACTACTTGTGCAATTAAAACTAATAAAGTATCCAATTCATAAACACTAGCTACCTTCCTAGGATTAATTCTTATAGACAGACATTAAAAGTTCTTGCTATCCATCTCCTCAATCAATGCATATACCTCGTCAAAGGGCTTTGACATTAGAGAACCACTAGCATCAACATAAATAATTAATTTAAGAGAACCTATAATGTCATTATAAAAGGGTTTGAATGATTTGCCAATCAGGGAGGAAATGATGATGTCATTTTCTTAGGAGTTCTTTAAATCTCTCCCAAAATTTATAAATAGATTTTCCATCTAACTGAGTAAATAAAGTGATATCATTTCTAACCTTAGCAGTTCTAGAATGAGGTAAATATTTAGCAAAAACTTTATGGGCTAAGTCACTCTAAGTTTTAATTGATCCTAGGGTCAATGAATTTAACCACATCTTAGCTTTATCCCTAAGTGAAAATGGAAATAAAATAAGTTGAATTGCATCATAAGAAACACTGTTATATTTAAAGGTTGCATATATTTCAAGGAAACTAGCTATATGCATATTAGGATCTTTTATTGATTCAAAATTATATTATTAGGTTAGCATATTGTTATCTTAAATGCTCGGTGAGAGTTTTCCACCATTTGTACTATTACAAGTTTAAATTCAAAATTATTATCTTGAATGTTAGGTCTATTTATACTTTGATCAATACTTCAACCATAGGGTTAGCATATTCCCTAAGCATTCTAGGTTAATCATTTTCTTAGATTTATTCAGCCATTTTTTATGTCTTTTTGTGTGTTTTAATTTTTCTAAGGGCTTTTTAATTTTAGTGTCAAAAAAGATATCTACTACTTATTTAGTAGTATGCATGTAATAATAAGAAACATAGTAGAAAATGTAAATTAATGAATAGTAACAATTAACAATAACTATTGCATCATGAAGTAAGAAAAATTAAAAATAAAACTACAGTAATTTTGTACTTTGTTCAAAAATATAAATATAAAATCGGATAATTAATTTCAAATGATGAGTCCCTAAAATAGCATAAAAAACTTGATAGGATATTTTTTTTTTATTCTTTAGCTTGCACACACTACTATATTCTCTGAAGATTATTTAATTGCTAAGGTGTATGTCCTATTTTATGGGTGTGCATGTGTCATGTTAAGTAATAAAATGATAAGAAGGGTATCATTCATATGAGGATCCTGGAAATTTCCTAAATTCACTTTAATACTGCCTAATGAACTACTATGTTTATCTAGCTCAATGATTTGAAATAAGTTATGCAATTTAAAATAAAAAGCTACATTTATAGAAGGTAAATTAACTATTTTTTAAAAGTTAATTAAAAATATATGATTGCATAATAATGATTTTCTAACTATTATTGTTATGAATTGGAGTAAATGTACTCCTCATCTCTATTAAGCTTATTTGAGTATTAGCTAGAATTTCTGCTGACTATAGTTCTTCTATCTCCTAAAGATCCCATAACCTTAACAACTATATGTCTACGTTATGGTAAGATTACATTTTAAAATCTCTAATTCTTCTTCGACAGCTCTATCGAGGCTCTAGATCACACCCTGTTTTACATTAATGCCAGACCTATACATAAACTAAATGAAGCTTGGAGCAATTTAAAACTTATTGAATACATTATAAAGATCAAACCTACTCTATGCAATACCTAACTTTTAAATAATCATAGATTCAAAATAAAATATTAGCTACACATGGAGAAAAATTTACACAACTTAAACTTTTTTTATGTGATAAACGAAACAACACAATATAAATAATAAAGTAAAAGATAAATGATAGAAGGAAGGTTAGAAGTGACTCGAATCAAAGGTAAATATTCCTTTGCACTTCTCCACTTTGATAAACATTAATACAAAACTCCAAACAAGTATAAAAGAGCCACTCCCTCTTAAGAATAGTCCCTCACACTCATCAATTTTAGGCAATGAGTAGCCATTTTTTGGGCATGCTTAGTTCAAGTGTGTGAAGACCACACATGTCCTCCACTTATTTGTCACCTCTTTAACATTGCAATATTAAAGATCTAGTTTAGGTAATGTACCTCTCTAATGAAGCTGATAAACACAAGATTCTTCACTTTTGTCTTTGAAGAGCCTGGTTAGTAAGTGGCCATCTTTCTTATATTCTACTTGATAGGGGGAGTATCACTCCTTATATTATGTTAAAGGTAGGTGACATCTTCACTGATTTATGGAATCTCCATAGCCAATGTTAAGTGAATTTTTTTTTGTATTTACTATATTAAATTCTATTAAAAAATTTGTGTTTTAATTGATATTATGCAAGAATTTCTAAGAAAAATGTTAAAATTTTGTAAAGTTAGAACCCGTACCACAGTGCCCCAAACACCAACATAACAACACCTTCAATGCCATGATGTTCATAACTGGACCTTGCAGTACTCAAGTCTCAAGAAAATTACAATTGATTCAGCACCCCAGTGAAAATATAGTTAACACTATAGTGCTATTAGCACCTAAGTGCCACAATGGGAAAGCCACTACACTCTAATTTCTACCATTTTTATAAATAATTCAAAGTTGAAGCATCGACCTTTAAAGTGTCATAGTGCCAGATGATGTGTCTGAGCACCACAATGCCCAATATTTTACAACATCATGGTGGAGTAATTAAGAGCTATTTATTGGGGAAACATCATGTCAGGTTAGACCAAAGTTATAGTGGAGCCAAGTCAGTAGTGTTGAGGCGCTATTTTAATATTGTAACATCATGATGCTTCCCTGTCAAGTGTCGAGGTGATGGAGTCAGTTTATATGAGTAAATATAAATAGTTTTCTATTATTTTGAGGAATAATGGGGGACAAAATAGACTTTGGAAATATGTTTAGTGAAGTGTATGTTCATCTATGTAGTGGGTAAAATACCACCTAAGAGTGGAAGAGAGTTTGGAGAGCGAACATGTGAAAAGGGAATCACTCTGGAAAGAGTCTGTCTATAGGATCTATGTGGGATTCTCAAATATGGGAGATTTTTTTTTCATTTTTTTTTTGTATCTCTTATTAAAACCAAGTAATGAAAGGTGTTTTGTTCCAAATTAATTCTATGGCTAGCTATTTTTCTTATTTTGGGTTGATGATGTTAATAATCATTATTTGTTCTAATGTGGACTCTAGTATGAAGTGTGAATAGTTATTCTCAATTACTCTTATGCTAAATTTAAATCATGCAATGACTATGCATGAAGTTAAAATTTAGTGTGATATATTGCCTCAGTAGAGAAATGTTAGAATAATTAAGAGCATTGAGATAGAAATTATTTAGGCCTAGATATAGGATGAATAGGATTCTAGGGCTTATGGAGATAGAATCACCGTAGAGAGGTGAAAATCTTTCCCTACACCCTTACAAGCTAAACAAAAATTTAAGGGTGCATATACTCAGATTTAGAACTATTGTAGATGAGTTTGCTCAGAAAAATATAGCTTCATTCATGATCATTAGTTCAGAATATTTTAATTTCTAGTTATCTTCACTCTTTAGTACATTTTTTTGGTTGTGGTTGCACCTCACCTTTATTTCATTGAGTAGGATAATTTTTGTGTCTTGAATAGATAATACCAGAGATAGTTGTAGAACACTTGTGTCCTCATGGGATTGACACCCTTGTTATACTCATTATTACTTGATCGACACAAGCACTTACATAGCTATAAATATCACACACGCACATATAGTAGCCGTAAATTCCCATCAGGTTTTTTGGCACCATTGTTAGGGATACAAAAGTGTATTTTATGAAGTTTTCTTTATATTATCCAAAAATATGCATATTTAATCATGATTTTATTATTTAATTTTTATTTGGTTAGTTGTATTAATATTTATATTTGTCACTTGTGAAATTATGAACTTCTGAATATTTTTACAGTTGTTGTTTCTCTTATTTTTCAATTGCATTTCATCTAATGTTTGTTATTTATGTATGCATTGTCAATCTAGTAAGGGACCTCTGTTGTTTGATTAAGAAATAGAAAAGACCACTACAAAAATCTTAAAAACCAATAATACTATAGAAGTAGGTATGGCCAAATCAAACCTAGATCAAGACCAGCCTAGACCTCTTAGATAGTATGCCAATACATCATTATATGGAATCCATTAGTGTTTCATGGACCTACCAAAATTTATCATTTTTAAAGGGTTGAGAATTCTTAGTTTGGGGAAACTCATAATAAGGATCCAAATGTACATTTAGCTAGTTTCTTGGAAATTTATACAACATTCAAGTACGATGGAGTCAGTGATGATGCCATTAGACTTTAATAATTTTTATTTTCTTTAAGAGTAAAGCTAAAATGTGGCTGAATTCCTTACCCAAAGCTCTGTAACCATTAGGAATGAGTTTACACATAAGTTCCAAGGAAAGTACTTTCGACCTTAAAAAAAATAGTGAGCTTAGGAATGATATAACATTATTTTCCCAATATGATAGAGAGTCAATTTATTAGAGTTAGGAAAGAATTAAGGAGATGCTTAGAAAAGGCCCTCATTATGTTTTTCTTGAATTATTGGTGATTCAAACATTTTATAATAGACTTTCAGGATCCCTTAGGTTTATATCTGATGTGACAACTGGAGGATCTTTTATGTCACAAAAGTTTGATGAGGCATATACTTTGATAAAGGAAATGGCAATAAATAACATCCAGTGAATTTCTGACAGGGTGAATACTAAGAGAGTCAAATCTATGAGTCAGATGCTTTATCTATTTTGACAGCTTAGGTAGCGATTATGTCTAAGAAGTTAAATAATCTTGGAGTTAGTATAGCCTTAGGATCACCTATGTATTTCGATGAGAATGACTTTAATTATGCTAGGGATTCTAGTGCTCAAGGTGTAGAGAATGTGAATGTGATTGAAAGATAAATAACCTCTATTACACATAATCCAAGTTGGTAAAACCACCATAATTTTAATTGGAGTAATAATAATGGTGGAAACCAATGGAATACAATTTACTCTAACCCTATAGGACCTTAGTATAATCCTCAACAGCTTATAAAGAAACCTAAACCTTCTTATCTACAAGACCTTAATCATATAAATAAATATAAAGATAGGAAGACACCTTTGGAGTATTTAATGCTTCAAATGGGAAACTAATTGTAGAGTCAAGCTCTTGCTCTTAAGAATATAAAAAAATAAATAATTTAACGTTCTAGTTTGATGAATAACAGACCCTATGATCAGAATCCTAATCTTAGTGAAAAAAATTGGAAGGACATTGCAAGATTATTCAATTAAGGAGTAGAACAAAATTGGGAGATCGCTATAAGGACTTAGATTAATCTCAGAAAGAAATTATGGTAGAAGAGCCTTTAGTGATTGAACACCCTAATAAATAACCTGAACCAATTAAATAAAGTGAAAGACTTATTAGGAAGGTTGTAGAGTGACCACCACCACCCTTTTCCTAGAGGCTGATTAAATAAAATTTGGATAAAAAATTCTCTAGGTTTTTGGATGTATTTAAAAAACTAACCATTAATATACCCTTCTTAGAAGCTGATACAAAATGGGTTTGCATACTACACGTGAACTATGTTTAAGCTATGGGCTAAATTATACATAGATTTCTTTGATATGTAATACCCACTAAATATGAAAGAGCACGTGTCGATCAAGTAAAAAAAGTGAATTAAGAGAGTGTCGGTCCCATGAGTAACTATTCTGCTAACATGTAAGTAAACTAGTATTGCCTACTATATCTATAATGTTTATCCTACTACACAAAAATAAGAATTGCATTGACACTACAGAGGATTGTAAGAGAAAAGATAAGATACTAAATAATAATTATTTTTGGGCTAATGAAGGTAAATTACCAAATTTTTCCTAATGAGACTCTCTTTTGTTGATGTGGATAAGTTTTTTGGCTTTACAACATTATGAAGAGCTACAATGCTGACTTTGGCTCTATTGGAGTGCTGCATTAATTATTCATTTTGTTGAGGCGATGGCGCTATCATTTCTTAATCTAACATAGGGGATTTGTGGATGTTGTGATGTTGGTTGTTGGAGTGTTGTGGCACTGATTCAACACTTATAAATTTTTATTCTTTTTCTTGAGACATTTCTGCACAACAAAAATAAAAAATAATATTTTTACTTGAATTTAAGATATTAAAATACTATAGAATTTATACTTAATAAATTCTCTCCAACTTAAACTCTTGCTAGTCCTCAAGCAATGGTGTAATCACCTATTGATTAGCCTGGTAGCCCAAATAAAAATTAGAAATCTAAGATTATCACAATATATGAAAATACTTCTCCATTTACATGTAATTTGGAATGATTAAAGTGTAATTTTAATTTGAATGATCATAAGTAATTTTCATAATCAATCAACCTTATTATTTATTAATTTGAACTTATCCACTATAAGTGTAAGTGCAACGTTGACTACTTATTTTTAGATATGAATAATATGTCATTTAAAAAATTATTGTGCTTATAATTAAATTAAAAGTTCATTAATAAACCATAATATGAATTAGTTTACTTGCATTCTTTTATTTAACTTAAGTATTTAGAATACTTTTAGGAATTGAAGTACTCAACCTTCTTTATCTTTATCAGATAGAAATTTTTGAAGTACTCAACTTTCTTTTTCTTTTCATTGTTTCTTTTGACTTTCATATTTTATTATTATTTTTTAATATTGAGTACATAGTAATGATTTTGAATATCTGATTACTCAAGTAACCCTAGATTGAATTAATTTAAGGATGTTAGTAAGCTCATTAATTCCGTATTGAAGTTTATAATGACTTTCATAATTTAATATGCACACTCTGTTTCTCTAAACTAAATTATTCAATCATTAATTCTTTAGTCTGTGCTTAAGTGTATGGATTTTAAGTTCAAAGTAAGTTAATAACTTAGATGATTTTCTTTATTCATCCAAATTATCACCTATAGTTTAGTACTATTCTTAATTTTAAAAAAAATTAAATTGCTATTTTTATTTTGTCTAATTAAGCCATCAAAGTATAAGCGGTATGTAGAGGACATTTTCAGTAGTTAAGCAATATTGGAAATTTTACTTAAATGTAAATTAAGCTAAACAAATTAATGTTCACAAAAATAAATATGACTAACAAGAACAAAAATTACTAATCACAAAAAGCAAACTTGCCCATTTTTATTAAGAATGATTAAATAGTACATAACCAATAAAACATGTTAACAAAGATAACTATAGTGCATGAAGCACTATATGTTATGATTTGTGTAAATCTGTTCGTTCAAGTGAATTATGATACAAGTTATTTTTTGATGATTACAAAAGCTTATTGTTTGTTTTATTCTTCTCCTAACAAATATTTGAGTTTTGTTGTTGTGTGTACTGAAGTATTTTTCAGGAAATTCACACTCCAGATTACTGAAGACTTTAAGTTCATTTGTTCACTATAAATGAAGTCTGTATTTTTATTTTTCTTGAGTCTGAGAGAGTGTAATTGTAAGTTGGATAATTGTACACACACAGAATACGGGAGTGGAAACTTATTTCTTTTAAACTGATCATAGTATGATTGTATATCGTACAGGACGATCTGTAGTATTTGTCCTCCATATCGAACCTATATACCAAGAAATTTTTTTTTAAGTTAAGTTCGTATAGTATGAATTACTATTCATACATAAGGTTTTGTTGTACGAATGGCTCTGATTTGGGTTCATCCAGAGGTTCATACGGGATGAAATATTCATACAAACAGCTCTATTTTGATCGTACAGAGGTTCATACGAGATGAAATATTCATACGAATGGCTCTGACTTGATCGTCCAGAGGTTCGTACGGGATGAAATGTTCGTACGAATGGCTCTATTTTGTTCGTCTCATGGTTCGTACGGGATGGATCATTCAATCTTTGAACTATTCGTATAGTATGATAGTCGATCATATGGGACGATCAGGACGCGAGAAACTTGAAATTTTTAATTTTTGGATGGTTTTTCTTATCCCAAGTATATAAATGACTTAAAACTAAATGAAGAAAAAATCCTTCAGTGAAAATTCTTTTGGAGAGTGAAAGGTAGAGTGATTGGGAGAGTGTTTGGGAGTGAGTGTTGAGAAATCTATGAAGAGAGAATTGTGAAGGGATTCATAAGGTTATCCAATTATGAGGATTTCTTTACTTGTTCTTCAAGCATCTTCCTAATTTCCTTGGAGACTTTTGCAAGAGTTTTGTTCGAAAGAATTTTGGTTCTCTACCGTCACTTGGAGGGTGAAAAAGGACGATGATTCTCTGCCACACTTGGAGAGTGTAAAAGGATGTTTGGTTCTCTGCCTTCACCAGGAGGGTGATAAAGGACGACGGTTCTCTACCGCACCGGGTTGGTGGAAGAGAGTTTGTAAAGGCTTCTCCACCTTGCTGTGGGGGCAAAAGGAGAGTCAATTGAGTTTAGTGCAATACCTAGAGAAGGAGTCTCTAGGGAATGGATGTAGGTCATGTTTGACCGAACCACTACAAATTATGTTGTTTTTTATTCTTACTGTTTACTTTTCTGCACTATTCTTTTTTCATATTTTATTTTCTTTCTGTGGTTGAAATTCTGTGATTTGAAGGAAGTAAAAATTAACTCTGTTCGTATTATATGAAGTAAAATCGAAATGTACGATTTACTTAAAGATTTTCTAAAATTCCAAGAGTAATTTTTAAAAGGACCAATTCACCCCCACCCCCTCTTGGTTAGCCTAGGGACGTGAGCAATAGGTCTAACAACCTATTCGCACTTTCAAGTGGTATCAGAGCCAATTTCAAAAATTACTATTTAAAATACTTTTTAAAATTTGATCATGACTAATTTTGGAAATAGAAATACTTTAGAAGGTTACTTGATCACTAGACCACCTTTGTTTGACAATATCCCATTTGTTTTTTGGAAAACTTGTATGTCTACATTTCTACAATTTCTTGATTATCACATGTGGATGTTAATACAGGAAGGTTATATTTAACCCACTAGAATTGTAGAAAGAATTAGAGTTCAAACACCTTTACCGAATGGATTGTAGAAGAACGTGAGCTAGCTCAATTAAATGCTAAGTGTTTGAATAGTTTCTTTTATGCTTTAAAATCAGAAGACTACATGGGTGTTTTGACTTATAAATCAGGAAAAGAAATTTGGGATAGACTTTGCATTACTTATGAAGGTATAAATGAAGTGAAGCAAACTAGGTTGAACATTCTCTTACATGACTATGAACTATTTCGCATGAAACCGAATGAATCAATCTCAGACATGTACACATATTTAACTCACAGAGCCACTTCATTACATGCTTTAGGTAGGGAGTTAACTAATACAGAAAAAGTTAACAAGATACTTTGTTATTTACCTACTGCATATGATGTAAAGATAACTGCAATAACAGAATCTAAAGATTTAAATATTTATTCTGTTGACAATCTTCTTGGATCACTAATTGCTTACGAGCAATCTGTGACTCAAAGATAGATTGATGCAGGTGAGAAGTGAAAGAAGAAGAACATAGCTTTGAAGGTGGATTATTCAAAAAGTGATCAGTCACTACCTGAGGATGAAGAGGATATTACCTTGATGACAAGGCAATTTAGAAGTTTCCTAAAAAGGAAGCAGAGAAGAAGCCAACAGTGGAACAAAGGTAAGTTCCAAAAGAATGTTAAGGCTTCTAACAAAGTCATTTTCTATGAGTGCAGGAAGCCAGGACACATAAAGATAGATTGGCCCAATCTCAAGGGAAATCCTAGCAAGGAGAAGGCCGAGGAGAAACCAAAGGAAAGAAGGGGTAAAAAGAGACTTCAATGAGCATTTTGGGCGGACTCAGCTTCAGATTACTCAGAAACTACACCAGAAGAGGAAGTGACAATTTGTGCTTAATGGCTGACAATTTTGATCAATCAGATCAAGAAGAGGTATGAGACTTAAATTATGAAGAATTGTTTGAAGTTTCTGAATACATATATACAACATATAGGAAACTAAAAAAACTACATGCTAAATTAAATTTAGATTATTTAGAGCTGCAGAAAGAATATGAGATCCTTAGGAAAGATCATGTATTAATTGATAGCAACCACATGACCTTGTTGGATGAGTTTAATGATTTAAACAAATAGCATAATCTTTTAAAATCATCTCACACTGAACTTCAAAATGATTTTAAAACTTATATGGATGAATCGAATACTAGAGAGCATGATTTGAAGATTAATAATTTGATTCTAGAAAATGCTAATGCTTATCTTAAAGTTCAATTAAAAGCACTTAAAGAAAATAAAAATCCACCGAAACTTGAAGATTTTCACGAATCCTACTACAAGATCACTGATTTAAAGTCTAAGAAGAAAATTTTCAGGATGAATAAATTGGTGAATCGTTTTCCTGGAATAAAGTATTTTTCTTGTGGTAGTTTAGGACATATATCCCACACTTATATACTTAGATATAGAACACATTTAGTGTGGAGACCTAAGGTGTATAAATCACATTATATCATACATGCATCTGGTTTAAAATTGTCAAGAGGAGAACCCAAACTTGTTTGGGTTCCCAAGACTAATGTTTGATCATTTTGCAGGAACGCTCTCCCATAAGACCTCATGAGATTATTTGGTACCTGGATAGCGGCTGCTCAAACCATATGACTGGAGATACGAATCAATTTATAATGTTGGAAGCCAGGAATGGAGGCAATATTACACTTGGAGATAATACTACCAAGAGAGTGGTAGGTACAGGTATAATTGGAAATTCTAAAAACTTTGTGATTGAAAATGTGTTATTGGTTGAAGCTTTGAAACACAATTTGTTGAGTATAAGTCAATTATGTGACAAGATCTATCATATAAAGTTTTTACCTACTAGTTATGTTATTAGTCTAAATGGAACTGTTGTTTTGAATGGTGATAGAGTTAATAATGTTTACATGCTAGATTTGAATTCAGTTAACCTTCTACTGCTCTGTGTTTGAAAATTATATCTGATGAATCATGGTCATGGCACAGAAGGCTTTGTCATGCTAGTATAAGAAATTTTAGGAAAATCACTCAAAAGCAAGTAGTTAGAGGTGTACCCAAATAAGACTTCACTAAAGATCACTTGTGTGATGCATGTCAATTAGGAAAATAAGTGAGATCCTCTTTCAATTCAATCAAGGAAATTAGGACTAGCAAGCCCTTAGAAATTCTTCACATGGATTTATTTGGACATGTTAGTACCTTAAGTCTAGGAGGAAAATGATTTGTATATGTTATTATGGATGACTACTATAGATTCACCTGGATTAGATTTTTGAATCATAAGGGTGAATCATTTGAAGAGTTTAGAGATTTTGCCACTTGGATTCAGAGAAACTAGGTTTTAAAATAGTTACTATCCAAAGTGATCATGGGGGAGAATTTGAAAATGAAATGTTTAAAGATTTTTGCAAATCTCATGGGATTGAACACAACTTCTCAGCTTCTAGGACACCTCAATAGAATGGAGTTGTAGAAAGAAAGAATAGGACATTAGTTAAAACTGCTAGGGCCATGTTGGCAGAGCATTCACTTCCTAAATATTTTTGGGCTGAAGCAGTTAACACAGCGTGCTATGTGTTAAATGAGGTGTACATAAGGTCTAAATTAAATAAGACACCCTATAAACTTCTTAAAGGTAGGAGTCCCAATCTCTCACATCTACATGTTTTTGGATGTAAAGTGTTCATTCATAATAATGATAAAATTCTCTTAGGAAAATTTGATCTAAAATCTGATGAAGAAATCTTTCTAGGTTTTTCAAGTGTTGGAAAATCCTATAGAGTTTTTAATAAAAGAACATTGGTAGTTGAGGAGACCACACATGTTGTTTTTGATGAATCTTATGATAGTAAAGGGTCTAAGTTGGATGAAGATGAGGTTGAGGTAGTAACCCAAAAACTTGAAGATCAAAAAGTTGAAAAAAGGGTTGAAAAGGAAGAAGAAAATCAATTGCCAAGAGAATGGAAATTTATTAGATTTCATCCTAAAGAATTGATTTTAGGAGAACCAAGTGAAGGAGTAAGGACTAGGCAAGGTTTAAGGAAAGAGGTAAATCATTCAGCGTTTATTTCAATGATTGAACCCACTAATATAGAACAAGCACTTTTGGATGAATTTTGGATTTTCTCCATGCAAGAAGAGTTAAATCAATTCAAGAGAAATGATATTTGGGAGCTAATTGAAAGGCCAAAAGATCAAAGTGTAGTTGGGACTATGTGGGTGTTCAAAAATAAAATGAATAATTTAGGAGCTGTTGTGAGAAATAAGGCTAGATTGGTAGCTAAGGGGTATAATCACATTGAAGGAATTGATTTTGAGGAGACATTTTCCCCTGTATCAAGACTTGATGCAATTAGAGTTTTGTTAGCCTTTGCCTATTTTAAAGATTTTAAATTGTACCAAATGGATGTTAAGAGTGCCTTTTTGAATGGGGTAATAGAAGAGGATGTTTATGTTGAGCAACCTCCAGGTTTTGAAAATTCTAAATTCCCTAATCATGTTTTTAAATCAAAAAAGGCGTTATATGGACTAAATAGGCACCTAGAGCGTGGTATGAGAGGTTAAGCACTTTCTTATTAAAAGGATCATTTCTTAAAGGAAGTGTGGACACCACTCTATTTTTGAAAAGAATTGAAAATGAAATACTCATTGTATAAATATATGTGGAGGACATCATTTTTGGATCAACTGATAAAACTCTATATGATGAATTTTCAAAGATAATGAGTAGTGAATTTGAGATGAGTTTGATGGGTGATTTGAGTTATTTTTTTGGTTTTAGCATAAAGTAAAATAAGGAACTTTTTTTTGTCAATCAAGTATGTTAAGGATATCCTCAAAAAGTATGAAATAAATAATGCTAAATCAGTAACTACACCCATGAGTTCCTCAGTACTATTAGATATGGATCCTAAGGGAAAATCTGTTGATCAAAAGAAGTTTAGAGGAATAATTGGATCCTTGCTTTATTTGACTGCTAGCAGACCTGACATTATGTTTAGTGTTTGCTTATGTGCTAGATTTCAAGCTGATCTAAAGGAATCACATTTGATAGAAGTGAAAAGGATTTTAAGATATCTTCTGGGAACTCAAAATTTAGGGATTTGGTATCCTAAGAATAGTTCTTCTTTTGAAATTATTGGATACTCAGATTCTGATTTTGTAGGCTGTATGGTGGATAGGAAAAGTACTTTTGGGACATGTCAATTCATTGGAAATTCATTAGTATCTTGGTCCAGTAAAAAACTAAACTCAGTAGCACTTTCTACAGCTGAAGCAGAATATATTGCCTTAGGGAGTTATGTTGCACAGGTGCTTTGGTTGAAACAACAATTGAATGACTTAGAATTTTCAATTGGCACCATTCTAATCTTTTGTGATAACACTAGTGCCATTTGTATTTCAAAGAATCCTATTCAACATTCTAGAACCAAGCATATTGGCATAAGGCATCATTTTATAAGAGATCATATAGCGAAAGGGGAAATTGAACTACATCATGTCGCTACTAAAGATCAGCTTGCAGATATTTTCACAAAACCCTTAGCTTTTGGCACTTTTAGCCTGTTAAGGATAAGACTAGGTGTAATTGATCTAAATGCTTGATTAAAAATTCTACAAATATGTTTTTATATGTGTTTGTTGGTATGTTCATTGCAAGTGATTTGTTTTCTAGTATTTTATATTTTATTGGTATCTTTTATGTTGTCATTTTTAAAAAATAAATAATTTTTTTTTTGTTCTTTAGTTATGTGTTGGAAACCTATAAAAGATTGGAGACACGAAAGTTTATCTTATTTTGTCTATTTGTATTGTACGATGACATCATCGTACTGTACGATTACATGAATTTCATCTGTACAAATGGGGGAGGAATCACGGTTAGTGTCATTTATTATTGATGATCGTGCGCATGAATACATCATTCATCTGTATGATCCAAGTGTCGTTTCGCATGGGGACTAACCTAACCGACGCCTGAATGATCTTAAATTTTCTGATCATCCCAGACAGACACGTCATCGTTTGTACGATCGGGAAGTCAAAAAGCCTGTAAGAAAGGATGCCTCATGACGAGCAGTTTATGAAAAAACTATTTCAGTTTGACTGCTTTCATTTGTCCTGGATGAAATTTAATTCATCCCGGACGAAATCAATTTCGTCTTGTACGAAGTGGCTTCGTACAGTACGATTTCAGGATTTTTCTATATAAATGAGGGTCACTTTCTTTCATTTCACTTCCATTCTAAAACCTTTTAGAGCATAGACTAGAAGATGTCAGGTAGTGGAAAGAGAGCGCGTGTGGCTAGGGGACTAGCTTCTAGGAGGGATTGGGACGATAATTTCCTTAGTGATAAAAATGAGGAGGCATACCTTAGGTATGTTGCTTCCAAAATCGCCCCTTCCCACATCCTTCTACAAGAAAATCTACATTTTACGGTAATGCCATTGTTCGACTCCACCCAATTCTCCTTTCTTCTGACTCTAGTCTTTGCCTTCGAAAAAGATCTTTTTCATGTTTTTCTAGCCAATATGACTTTCAATCAGGACCACTCTGTCGTTTCTTCGTATGTCCTTAAGCAGAGAGTAGAGATTAAAAAGGAGGAATTAGGGGAATTTCTTCACTTAAGAACCAATGGGACACGGGCACACACTTTTTCTAATAGATCGGACTATGATTGGTCCGAGGTAAATTAAGTCCTTAGAGGTGTAAGCACACCCACTCATGTTTCCCGAGTTAACTCTTTAAACCAAAATGCACGCATAATCCAGCCCGTTCTTAGGACATCCATCATTCCTAAGGCGGGTGATAGAATAAATATGACCCCACTTCTTTCTTCTATAACTTACCTGATTATGACTAGCCAACCCATTGATGAAGTACAGTTAATCCTAGACTATATTTACTATCTCACTAATATTGGTCTAGCTAGTGTAAAAAGGAAGAAGAATATTGCCTTAGGACACATTGTATGTTATAACCTTGAGAAGAAGTTCAATCTGGTCCATCCTTCTAGACCTTCTGAACTCCCACTTTATTTCACTGATGCTTCTTTTCGAGCACTATTTGCGAAAGATGGAAGAGCTGATAGTTCTGATGATGAACCTGTTTCTGCTTCTACTCCTGCACCTGCACCTGGACCAACTCAAGACTTCTATCAGAATATGGTCCAGCAATTTGAAAGACTTGATCAAAGATTTTATCATGTAAAGGCACATCTGAAGCAGCAGGATGACCAATACAAGGAGGATAGAGTGTGGATAAGAGAACAATTTGATTCTGTGAACACAAATATTGCAACACTAAACAACTATTTTGCTATGTTTGGCGCTCATCCACCACCTCCAGATCAGGGTCCTTCAGATTTCTAGTATGCTTTGTTTGGTTTGGCTTGGATATGTTTGTGGTTGTCTTTGTTGTTCTTCTTTGTTGTTTGGCTTGTTTAATGATTTGTCTTATTGATGTTTATTTTTATGATTATTGTATTAAGAGTGATAGCAAGTTTATCTTATGATATGTGCTCCAAAGTAAAGCTTGCTATGATGTATGGTTTGGAAATGATTAGAAATGAAATGTTCAAGTGTTTCTGTGCATATTATTTTGTCTTATTGACTGTAAACTTTTTAATCTTAAAACACTCAACTATAGTTGATTAAAGTTCTAAAATGTTAATTGAGTTTATATTACAATAGAAAAGTTTGTGCATAACATTAAATTCTCAAAATATTTAGATTTCATTATGATTTGGTGTGGATTAGAAGATCTTACTTTATCTTATTTAGACATATATTATTTAGTCTAAATTGATGTATATTTGATGTCTTAATATTACTTTTATATTCTATATAAAAGTGTTCATTATTGTATTTGTGACCCAAAGATAGTGTTGTTGGAAAGAATCTTATCAAATAAACAAAGCAAAGCTTGAAAAGATGCACAAAATGTGCCATACAATAAAAGATGCGTAATGTCGGGAAATCTAAAATGACACATAAAGTGTGCCATTCAATAAAAGATGCGCAATGTCCCCAAATCTAGAAAGAGGCACAAAATTAGCCTACACTTTGAAAAGATGCGAAATATCGCCAATTGTTCTTTCCTTTAGCATTTTCTCCAAGTTTATTAATAAATTATTGTCACTTTTGACTTAGAAAGTTGGTAATGTTATTTCATCTTTTGTGTAAAAGTTGAGACTACTAATCTGTCTAATACATTACTACTTTAGATCAACTTTTCTTCTCCTTATTATAATATGCAATCTACCACTTTTGAGTCTTTATTTTTTGCGTTTGATTTGCATATTGTAGTTAAACTTCATTTAACATTATTCCACTTCTCAACTAAATTAAGTGTCCCTTTTTGTTGTTGTCAAAAGGGGAAGAGTTTTATTGTTTGACTTTGTTTGCTTAATTTGTTTTGACTTGTTGCATTTAAGTTTTTAGTTGCTTGTGTATGCATGTATGTATGTACTTTGCTTGTGTGTAGTGTTTGTAATGCTTGTGTTGTATGTTCTTCTTACCCTTTCCTTCGCTTATTCATTATGTTCTCCTTTTATCCCTTGTTTAGGGTAGGTCATTTCTTTAGGAGGAGCTTAGGCTTTAGAGGGAGCGTTGGAGTTCATTTACTTAGGGGGAGTGTACATTAGTGGAAGCTTAGGAGAAATGTGACTTAATTTTTTCATTCAAATAATAGTTGTTTTGCCATCATCAAAAAGGGGGAGGTTGTTATGATTTGTGTAAATATGTTCGTTCAAGTGAATTATGATACAAGTTATTTTTTGATGATTACAAAAGCTTATTGTTTATTTTATTCTTCTCCTAACAAATATTTGAGTTTTGTTGTTGTGTGTACTAAAGTATTTTTCAGGAAATTCACACTCCAGATTGTTGAAGACTTCAAGTTCATTTGTTCACTGTAAATGAAGTCTGTAGTTTTATTTTTCCTGAGTCTGAGAGAGTGTGATTGTAAGTTGGATAACTGTGCACACACACACAATGGGGGAGTGGAAACTTATTTTTTAAAACTGATCGTACAGTACGATTGTATATTGTACGAGACGATCTGTAGTATATGTCCTCCATACCGAACCCATATACCAAGAAATTTTTTCTAAGTTAAGTTCGTACAGTACGAATACTACTCATACATGAGATTTTGTTGTACGAACGGCTCTGATTTGGGTTCGTCCAGAGGTTCGTACGGGATGAAATGTTCATACAAACAGCTCTGTTTTGATTGTACAGAGGTTCATACGAGATGAAATGTTCGTACGAAGGGCTCTATTTTGATCTTCCATAGGTTCGTATGGGATGAAATGTTCGTACGAACGACTCTGACTTGATCGTCTAAAGGTTTGTACGGGATGAAATGTTCGTACAAACGGCTCTATTTTTTTCGTCTCATGGTTCATACAGGACGGATCGTTCAATCTTTGAACTATTCGTACAGTATGATAGTCAATCATACGGGATGATCGGGACGTGCGAAACTTAAAATTTTTAGTTTTTTGACGATATTTCTTATCCTAAGTATATAAATGACTTAAAATTAACTGAAGGAAAAAATCCTTCGGTGAAAATTCTTTTGGAGAGTGAAAGGCAGAGTGATTGGGAGAGTGATTGGGAGTGAGTGTTGAGAAATCTTTGAAGAGAGAATTGTGAAGGGATTCACAAGGTTATCCAATTGTGAGGATTTCTTTACTTGTTCTTTAAGCATCTTCCTAATTTCCTTGGAGACTTTTGCAAGAGTTTTATTCGAGAGGATTATGATTCTCTGCCGTCACTTGGAGGGTGAAAAAGGGCAACGGTTCTCTGTCGCACTTGAAGAGTGTAAAAGGACGTTTGGTTCTCTGCCTTCACCAGGAGGGTGATAAAGGACGACGGTTCTCTGCCGCATTGGGTTGGTGGAAGAGAGTTTGTAAAGGCTTCTCTGCCTTCTTGTGGGGGCAAAAGGAGAGTTACTTGAGTTTAGTGCAATACCTAGAGAAGGAGTCTCTAGGGAGTGGATGTAGGTCATGTTTGACCGAACCACTATAAATTCTGGTATTTTCTATTCTTTCTGTTTACTTTTCTGCACTGTTCTTTTTTTGCATTATATTTTCTTTCTGTGGTTGAAATTCTGTGATTTGAAGGAAGTAAAAATTAACTCTGTTCGTACTGTACGAAGTAAAATCGTACTGTACGATTTACTTAAAGATTTTCCAAAATTCTAAGAGTAATTTTTAAAAGGACAAATTCACCCCCCCCCCCCCTCTTGGTTAGCCTAGGGACATGAGCAATAGGTCTAACAACCTATTCGCACTTTCACTATTTTGCAGTCACTATTCTTCACTTACTACATCTAGTCACCTGCTCTAACACCAGCATTAACACATAAAGCACAAGTCAAAGAAGGATGTCTTAAACCCATAGAGGTCATTCCATTAATGATATAAGTCAAAGAAGAGTGTATTAGTTTCCCCATATCAATCAAAAACCCCACTTGAATAACATAAATAAGTATTACCTATCCTTGGTCAATTTACTGATGTTTTTATTAGGCAAAAACTATACAGAGATAAAATAATGCCAAGCTTTAGAAAGTTGAGTTAAAAAGAAGCATGAAAATTAATTATTTTACTATCCATTTTCTTTCATACTTCCCCACTTTCAAGCCCAAACAAAACTCTCAATAACTCTTTAGGGTCATAAGGTGCTAAATAGAAAGGGGTGTGCTCATCAAATTAAAAATTCCTCAATTTGTACAGGCAGTTTACTGAGTGGGAATGAAAAGGTGTCCATTTCCCTCCACATAGCACCTATTCTCCACAACTTCCTTAGCATTAGTAAAACATTTCTCGAACAACATTAATAATAGCATTATAAGGTTCCTCACAAAGCACTTCCCAACCCAAATTCACTATCATTTGCATTACAACTCCACCTGGGCTTAGAGAACCTCTCTCAGGTATAAGTTACTTTCATACAAACAATATAGCATAATGATGCTCAACTTCGGTGGATATGAAATGATTCTTATCATAGGATGAAAAGGCTCTCTTCTTATTACCAAGCATCTTGGGATCCATTACTTTGTTAACTCACAAACATAAGGAATGCATTCAAAAACTCAGAATAGGAGGCTCTCAATCATAATGAAGAGTTAATGAACAAAGAACAATTCTTCTTTATAGAACTGAAAGAGCGATGCAACAATCAAGAGAAAGAATTTAGTGCTACCATGGTGCTATAGAACACTAAAAGATGAACTAGTCAAACCGATGATGCCGCAGTGATGCAAGACGTATGGCACTATGGCGTAGGCATGGGAAAATGAATCACCCACATTTTTCACTGGATAAATGTTAAGACATTTGACACATATGAATGTTGTAGTGTTAATAAAGACCACCTCTATGGTGCTCCAACTAACTAATTATTAATTTTATTTAGCACTATGGCATCGAGAATAATGATGTGGCACTCAATAAATTCTCAAAATGAAAAAGTAATGCAAGTATATTTCATTGAATACATTACAAAAGTACTGTAAAAATGAATAACTTAATACCATGGCACTCCAAATGTCAGCGCTGAGGTGGTCGATATGGTAACATAGCACTATAGTGTTCTAAAATAAACTGATGTGATGGTGCACCCTAGAGATTTTCTTGAAACTCTAATGTTGTAACATCAATTTTGAATGTTATGGTGCTTGATAAGAAAACACTATGATGCTTCATATCATAATGCTGCAGTGCTAGTTTGATTTATACTCCACAAATTTTTATCAGGAAATTATCACTACTTAGTCAAAACTATAATTAGTAAGACACATTTAACAATCACAATACATTTGAAAATTATAAAATAAATAATAATAATAATATTTGAATTACACATGTAAATAAAAACTTCAACAACAAAAATAAGACCTAACATCAACATATTTATATTGCCTCCCAAGCAGTGCTATAGTCTTCAGCCGAACTTTCCTAGATGTTTCATTTTGTTGAATTATATCACTACCACACCTCAAGTGGTTCACACTAAGATCCTTCTCTTCCTCCTCAAGATTAATTTCAGTATTCTTAGGCAATACTCCTTGCGGTCTCTACTACTAAAAGAGATTATAAATCTGACCTAATTATTTTTTTCATGCTTTTAACTAAAGAAACTTTATAATTGAGTTTCCAATTGAATCACTACCTATTTCAAAGGTGTCTTCCTATCTCTATATTGATTATTTTTGTTAAAACCTAGGGGATGAGAAGGTCTAGGGTTTACTGTAATTGATGAGGATTATTTCAATTTCCTGCTTGATTTGATTGACTTACATTCCATTAATTGTTACCAACAATATTATTATTAGACCAACTAAAGCTAGGGTGGTTCCCCCAACCTGGATTATAAGTATTAGAATACGAATTATTTTTTCTTCCAATGACATTCACATTCTCAATCACTTAAACACTATTATCTCTAATAGAATTTAAATCATGTTATTCCAATTATATAAGTGATTCTAATCATGAACTAACTCCAAAATTATCCACCTTTTTAATATAACTGCTACTTGAGCAGTCAAAATAGATAAGGAACTCATAAAATCCAATTATTCTCCTAGGATTCAACCTATTAGAAGGCCACCAAAAATTATTTAAAGCCATTTTCTCAATTAATGTATAGGATTCATCAAATGGCTTAGACCTTAAAGATTCTCCAGCTCCTATATTAATTATTAACCTAAGGGATCCTACCAGCCCATTATAAAAATCTAAATAACCAACCAATCTAGTATAGCATAGTGAGGGACTTTCCCAAGCATCTCCTTAAATATCTCCCAACTTTCATAAATTGAATCTCTTTGAAACTAATAATAAGAGATGATATCATTCCTAAGCTTGGAAATTTTTGAAGGTGCAAAATACTTAGCTAAGAATTTGTGTGCCAACTCATTCCAAGTGGTTATAAATCCTAGGGGCAAGGAGTTCAACAACATCTTACATTTATCCCTTAGTGAAATGAAAATAATCGAAGCCTAATAACATCATCCCTGACACCATTATACATGAGTATTATGCATATTTCAAAGAAGCTAGCTTAGTGTGGATTGTGATCCTCAGTAGGATTTCTCTCAAACTTAAAATTTTGAACCATTTAAAGTATGGTGTATTTTAGCATAAAGTTATTAGCCTCGACAGTAGGTCTCGTGATACTCTAATGAATTCCATTGACAACAGGATTGATATACTCCCTAAGACTTTTGGATGTTCCTAATCTTAAATTGGTTCAACCAAATCCAAAGCTAAAGTCTTTTTGGATTTTCTAATTTTTGAAAGGGTCCTCTCAATTTTGAAGTCAAATAATAAGGGCTCCTTACTAGATCTGATATACATGCAACAATAAAAAAATTAAATAATATAAAGTAAAACTCAACAACAGGCAAAAGATTTTTTTTCTTTTTTCAAAATTTTCAAAAATAAAATAATAACAGGATAAATTATATAAGTAAGAATAAATATAAAACTAGCTCAATGCTATAACTTAACTTACAATATGTATGTTATTTTTTTGGCAATAGTGCCAAAAACTTGGTACGACATGGTTTTTCATTCAATACATGAGAAATATTTATGCTATGGGTTAAAATATGCTTAGGTTTTCTTTGATATGTAATACCTATTAAATACATAAGTGTACGTGTTGATCTAGTACAAAAGTAAACTAAGAGTGTGTTGATCCCATGAGGAAGTATTATGCTAACATGTAAGAAAACTAGTACTATCTATTATAGTTATAATATTTATCATACTGAACAAAAATAAGGGTTATGTTTTGTCACTATAGAGGATTGCAAAAGAAAAGATAAGATACTACATAATAAAATATTTTGGAGCAATGAATATAAATTACCAAAGTTTTATTAATGAGTCTCTCTTTTATTGATGTGGATCAAAGCATATGCATCCCTAGATCTTTATCAAGCTTGTATAGAAGTAAATGGGGTTTTATGGCCTTCCTAAAGTTATTGTATCTCCATAGAACCTATAAGATTAAATATCTTATGCCTAAGAATGCAAACATTTTATTATAATACTCTTATTTATTCTAATATTCCCCCATCGAGGTAATATATCACACTAGTTTTTAAACTACACACATGAACACTATATGTATAAAATTAAGATTGGGAGATATTGAAACTATCTATTTATCATTCAAAGAATAAGAGTATACTTTAGTATTAATATTAGATTCACATCATTAACCCAAAACTATGGAATTAGCAAGACATGTAATACAAAGAAGACAAATTAGATTACATTACTTGCATAAAAGAGAAAATACGGGAGTAATGGTTATTTCAGATGTCACCAAGATAGCACAAATGCACTATCCACACTCCATTCTCCTCTAAATATTTGATTAATTATAATGAGATAGGATAACAATTCCTAAATTTAGTATCCTTCTCTGCCCTAGTCTCCCTTAAACATTACTCTAAGGGAACACTATAGTCTGCATAGAATTAAATAAAATTATGATTGAACTCTAACTCAAAAAAACTAAAAAACTATTTATACTTGTATAGAAATGGACTCAAGCATCACGACACTCGACATGGATGTTCTATAGCTTTATAGAATAAACTATCACCTCGGCACTATTGGTCTTGCTCCATTACAGTATTGTACTAATTCAGCACGATTCCTTATTTATGCAACTGCTCTTTCATGGTGCTTCAATAGTTGAGTACTGCATGACTTGAATGTGTAATCTAGCACTACAGTATTATAAAGTTTGGTGATCTGACTCTCAAAATCCTGAGACTCAGGTACTATGATACTGACCTTAGCTCTACCAGGGTGCTAAATTAATTTTAATTTTTTTAAGGCTACGACACTATAATTTCTTGATCTAGTACTAGGGAATTATGGATGTTGTGGTGCTGGTTGTTGGAGCGCTATGGTGCTGGTTAAACACTTGTGAGTTTTCTTTTTTTTTCTAAGTTGTTCCTACAATAATAAAAGCAAAAAAAATATTTTTATTAATATTTAAGATATTAAAACACTATAAAATTCACACTTAACAGAAGCCTTAGAGCAGATGCACACTTATGCTAAATTCAAGAAAGGCATTCCTAATAAAAAAAGTAAACTTGGGGATATTGAAATGGTAGCATTAATTAAGGAATGTGGTGCTATCATGCAGAAGAAACTCCCAGAAAAGTTGAAGGATCCTGGAATTTTAACCATTCATATGACTATAGGGGAAAATTTCTATGAGAAAGCATTATATGATTTAATATCCAGCATCAATCATATATCTTTCTCCATTTTTAAGATATTAAATTTAGGAGAGGTCCAACCTATTATAGTCACCCTTCATTTGCTGATAGATCATTTACTTATCCTAAAGTGGTGGTAGAAGATATTCTTATTAAGTAGATAAGTTTAACTATCCTATAGATTTCATTATCTTAGATATGGATGAGGATAAAGAGATACTCATTATCCTAGGGAGACTTTTTCTTAGCAACAGGGAAAGCTATGAAAGATGTTTATAAAGGGGAACTGACCATGAGAGTACAATATCAAGAAGTGACTATAAATGCTTAAGTCCTTAAAATCTCTTAGTGATAAGAATAAGGATTGCTTGACAGTTATTTTGGAAGAAACTATTATTGTGGACTATAAGGAAGATCTCTTATCAAAAGATACATTGGAATAATTCTTGGATAAGAATTGTGAGTAGTTAGAAGAATCTATTCAATTTGTTGAAGAAAATTCTTGGAAGTTTAGGGAGAGATATGAAACTTTGGATACCTCATATTTGGGTAGAGCTTTAAGACCATCTATAGAGGAAGCACCTATTTTAGAGCTTAAGGCCCTACCTAACAGTCTTAAGCAAGCCTTTTTAGGTAATAACTTAACTTTGCCAATCATTATTTCTACTTGTTTAAAATAAAATCAGAAAGGTAAGGTTATTAGGGTTCTAAGAGATTAAAATAAAGTTTTTGGATGGGCCATAGCTAACATTAAAGGAATTAGCCCATCACTATGCATGCATAAGATTTTGATGAAGGAAAATTCCATACAAAAAGTTGACCCCAAAGATGATTGAATCCATCGATAAAGGAAGTAGTTAAGAACAAATTACTTAAATGTTTAGATATTGGAATTATTTATCCCATTTCTTATAGTGTTTGAATGGGTCTTCTTCATTATGTTTCAAAGAGGGGTGGTTTAACTATAGTGCCCAATGAACATAATGAGCTCATTCTTACTAGGATAGTCACTAGGTGGAGGATTTATATTGATTATAGGAAGCTAAATAAAATCCATAAGGAAAGATTAATTTCCCTTGACATTCATTGACCAGAGGTTAGATAGGTTGGCATGACATTATTTATAATATTTCTTAAATGGATATTCAAGGTACCAACAAATTCCTATAAACCTAGAGAACTACAAAAAAACCATCTTTGCCAATCCCTATGTGATATATTCCTTTAGAAGGATGCCTTTTGGGCTATTCAATGCTCTTACAACTTTTTAGCTTTATATGATGCCTATTATTTTAGATATAGGGCATGGCATTGAAATTTTTATAGATGACTTTTCTGTATTTGTCACTACCTTTGATTCTTGCCTTGAACTAACCACTGTGATTAAAAGATGTGTGGAAATAAATTTAGTATTGAATTGAGAAAAGTGTCAATTCATGGTGACTGAAAGGATTGTGTTAGAACAAAAGATTTTTAGAAGAGGGTTAGAGGTGGATAAGGTTGAAGTTCAGGTTATAGAGTAACTTCCACCGCCTAATTCAATAAAAGGCACTTTGAGATTTTAGAACATGCTACGTTTTATAGGAGATATATCAAAAACTTTTCCAAAATTTTCAAACCCTTATTTAATTTATTAGAAAAAGCTAGTCCATTTGTGTTTCATATTACATGTTACAATGCCTTAAAAATTTTAAAGTAGCATTTAATCACTGCGCCTATAAATGTTGCTCCTTATTAGTCTTTACATTTTGAATTGATGTGTGATGATAGTGATTATGTTGTAAGTGCTACTCTTGGCCAAAGGAAAAACAAAAAGTTTTATGTTGTATCTTATTCTAATAGAACTTTAAATGCTACACAATATATATATATATATATATATACCACTCCATAAAAAGAACCACTAGCTAGCTATTGTTTTTAACTTTGAAAATTCTAAGTCTTATTTGATTTGCAGTAAGGTTTTAGTTTATAAAGATCATTTTGTAGTCAAATATCTTATGATAAAAAATATACCAAACCTAGATTAGTGAGGTGGATAATTTTGTTGCAAGAATTTGATTTAGAAATCTTAGGCAAGAAAGGTACTAAGAATATAATTATTGATCATCTCTTAAGAAATGAATTTAAAGAATATGCCTCTCATGAAAATGGCATTAATAAGTTATTTCCTGGTGAGCAATTATTTTCTTTATATATGAGTAGATTACCTTGGTGTGCTAACATTGTGAATTTTATTTTAGGGGTGTGATACTTTTTGACTTGTCATATATTGAAAAGCATAAGTTTTTGCATGATGCCAAATTTTTTTTCTTTTTGGATGAGCCATACTTATTTAAAAAGTGTATTGATTAAGTCATTAGGACATGTGTCCTTAAGGAAGAAATAGAACCTATAATTAGTGAATGCCATGATTCACATTATGGAGTGCATTTTAAAGAACTAAGAACTCATTCTAAAATTCTTCAATCAAAATTCTATTGTCCTATATTATTTAAAAGTGTTAAAGAATATATTAAGAAGTGTGGTCGATGTCAAGAGTAGGCAATATCACAAGAAGAATTGAGATGTCCTTAAATTATGTATTGAAAGTGGAATTGTTTGATGTTTGGGGACTTAATTTTATGCATCCATTTGTACAATCCCATGGATGTCAATATATTTCTATTATTATTAAACTATTTATCTAAAAGAATTAAAGGAGTGGCACTATTACTCAATTCTAGATTAAAATTATTCTCTAATAAACTTAAGTCCAGGTGGTCAAAACCACTCACTGTTATTAAGGTATTTTCTTATGGTGCTGTAATGATTTGGGACAAAAAGACCTCCCACTTAAAATTAATAGCCATAGGTTAAAACCCTATTTATAAGGGAACATAAACCATTTAAGGAATATTTTAGAGTTGGGATATCCTCAAGAGAAATTTTTTTCATAGTCTAGGTGAAGCGTATAAACTTAGCACTATTTAGGAGGCAACCCAATCCTAGTGTTATGAAATGATTTTTTTTTTTAATTTTGTGTTTTATGTGCATTGTCTAAATTGTTGTGTGTACCATTTATCATTTTAATGTAAAAGCCTTTTTAGTACTTTGCCTTATTTGTTTTAATTATATGCGCACTTCATTAATTAATATTTATATTTTTATTATTTATCTAATTTTCAAATAACTTTCCTACATTCTTAACTATTGTATGATCTTCTTATAACTTTAATTGCACTTTGATACTCATTTGACCAATATAAAAAAATTTCAATTAAAAATTACTTAAAATTTAGAATAATACAAAACTTAATTCTATAGCGGGTAAACTTCCTTTTTTTGGGCTGATGATGTGAATAATCTTTATTTTTCCTAATACAGACTCTTGTACAAAAGTGTGAATGGTGAAAGTTCGATGTAGGACATTAATCCTAGGTGAACTACCCAAGGCGCACCAAGACGTGTTTTGGTAGTTATAAAAATCTTACTATAAAACACAAACTTATGTTTCACTTTGGGATTTTTAATAACATAAAAATAACAACAATTATCACCAAATGCAGAAGCAAAATTTTATAACGAGATTTTAATTATGATGATGATTGATAGATTAAATTAATATATCATTAGCCTTATAATTTCTATCATGCAATCTCTAACAAAATAAAATTGTAGAAAAGTAACTTACAAAAAATTAAAAACTAGAACAAACCTGCCAAAAATTTTATAGTGGTTCCATCAAATAATGACCTCCATCTAATCCCTGGAGTCCTCATTTCCAAGTATTACACTAAACTTTAGTCTCTCTCCTTTATCCCCCATAGCTAAGCAGAGAAGCCCTTACAATCTTTCCACCAACTCAGTGTGGCAGAGAACCTTGAACTCCATTTTCACCCTCATGGTGAAGACAGAGAACCTCGACGTCCTTTTTCATCCTCCTGATGAAGGCAAAGAACCTCAACCTCCTTTTTCAGCATCCTAGTTAAGCCAGAGAACCTCAATGGTCTTTAAGCTAATGGTTTTCATCCCAGAGCCTCCCAAGAAACCTAGCAAGACACATAGAGGAAACTAGGCAAGACACTTTCTTGGAGCAACCATGAGAACCCCTCACACTACTTCTCCCTCACATATAAGCTAATAAGAGAGATTAAATGCAAGGCTTCATAAAAAGCCCTAAAATTCAATTCTGAAAGTTCGATAGGGATGTTAAGCCCTTATAAACTAGTCCCGAGGCTAACCAAGAGGGGGGGTGAATTGGTCATTTTAAAAAATTCATGAGCAATAGGAAAGATCTTTTGATAATTTGCAGTAGACACAAGTAGACCTAGTAATGAAAAGATCAATCACAGATTTCACCCAAGCAGATAATAACAAAAAAATAAAGTACAGAAAATAATCAGAAACAACACACCAGATTTTATAGTGGTTCGATCAACTGACCTACATCTACTCCCCGGAGCCTCCCCTCCAGGTATTGCACTAATAGTAAGTGACTCTCCTTCTGCTCCCACAGCAAGGCGGAGAAGCCTGTACAAAAACTCCTTTCCACCAACATGGTGGCGCAGAGAACCTTTACTCCTTTCACTTCCTCCTGAAGCAGGAAGAGAACCTGAACTCCTTTTACTTCCTCCTGAAGCAGGAAGAGAACCTAGACTCCTTTCACTTCCTCCTGAAGTAGGTAGAGAACCTGGATCTTCTTATGAACGATCCTCCCATAGAGACACTTGACAAGACACGAGATGACAAATAGAGAAGACGACTCAGATCCTTGCTTGGAGGAACCTTTGTGAATCCCTCACAAACTCCCCCTCACAAGATCCTCTCTCTCTCTCCCAATCTCTCTCTCTCTCTCTCTCAAGGTTTTCCCTGGAAAGGAAAGTGGTAAAAGATTTTTCTTATTCAAAGAAAAATATCTTAAATAGTAGGGCTCAAAAAATGCCCTAAATCTTAACTAGTCGTCAAAGATCATCCTCTATGATCAGTTCAAAATCACATGTATCAGCTTGGATGAGCTGGATCCTCTGGACAATCAGTAGACAAAATTTGTTCAGATCATCCCGTATGTTTCTGCGATTGTCCGGGATGATTAGTGTAAATCAGGAATTTCATCCAGAAGACAACTGTGGTCGTCCAGGGGAACTTGTACTAGACAATCTTAGAATGACTTAATCATCCAGGATGATATGTCTATCATCCTGTATAATTAGTTCAAAAATGACAAAATCATCCTGCACACAGCTCTAGACGTACATGTCAGAACATGCTGGATGATTTGAAAATGACTTGATCGTCCAAGATGATATGTCCATCGTTCTATACGATTAGTTCAAAAACCATAAAATAGTCCTGCACACAGCTCTGGATGTACAGGTGAAAGGCACTGGACGGTCAGGATTTTTAACATATCATCCCGTACGATCTTGTGATCATCCAGGATGATATGATCGAGTCAATTAAACCTTAATTACTTTCCTTAATTACCAGACTAATTTAGGCATGATTTTAATAGATCGTTCAGGATGATACACATATCGTCCAGAACGATCAGATTAAATCTCTAAAAATAGAAACTTGCCTAACTTAATCTGGCGGCTAAGAGTTTTTGATTTAAGTATATCGTCCTGTATGATATGGGTATCATCTAGGACGATCTGCTTAATCAAACCGACTTATCATGGATGCCCTAATTAGGATTTATATTTTCATTGGATCGTCTAGGACGATATGAATATCGTCCAGGATGATATGAATAAAAATTGAAAACAAAAACTCTAACTCACTAAGAACTCTCCCCCTGAGTGTGTATATGCAAGGTTACTTAGCTAGGGGATCACTTACATTATATTTGACTCAAGAAAGTGAAAAATTATGACTTTGACACACAGGGATTGGATCTTGAGTTAGCTTGGATTGCATTTGATCTTTTGTACCTAAAATATTAGTTAACCAAAGCCAGAGTACAAAAATATTTATTATCATCAAAATTGTAATCCCTAAATCTATATTTGTAATAATCTCCCCATTTTTGTTGATGGCAAATATTTATTCAGTAGTTTCAAATAAAATAAACAAGAGTAATCAACGCACATACGAGAAGAAAAATTTTCACTTCAAATTTCACTAAACATTAACAAACAGCGACACTAAATATAATAAGGGAAACAACTATAACACAAAAATAGTAAAATAAAGTACTAGTAACTCAAAGACCAACTACCCCTTTTGACATCACAAAAAGGAGGAGGAACAGACAAAACAACACAAATAAGGAACATCACAACACAGAAAACTAATAAAGAGGCGGATACTGATCAGAAGGAGGAGGTGGTGGTGGCTGAAAGTAGCTGTAAATGGTGGCAAACTGCTCACCAATCCAGGCCATGTCCTGATCGTGCTGCTATTGTTGGTGAGTCACATAAGAGTCAAAGTGGGCCTCCCACTGGTCAAAACGCTGCACCAAGTGATCCAAGGGTAATGCTATATGAAGAGGAGCAGGTGCAGTAGGTGCAGGTGGCTAAGGAACAGCTTCTTCCTTTTCCTCCTCAACATCTGTGGTGGGCTTCGGATGAAGTCGGGTACTATAGAGGACATGGAAGGAGTTGTTTGTGTAGTAGGAAGGAGGGACATCAACAGGAACTAGATATTGTATATTATATTTCGTCTCAAGTGCATAGGCAATGAGGTGGCCTAGGGCTAGATTGGGATGTCTCCTATGGCCTGGATCCCTAATGCTAGTAAGATGTTCGATGTATCAAAAAAGAAGATCAGTAGCATTGAAATCCCGGCGGGCCATAATGTAGTAGGTAGTCAGGGAAAGTAAAGGTGTGACATGGATGCGGTCCCCAGCCTTTGGGATGATTGAGCAATGAAGGACATGTTGAATTATACGGGCATCCTTAAGTAGGGAAGAACACACATTATTATGGTAGTGAATGTTGGTATTTTGAAGGAAATGATTGATGACACTCCAATCAAAATCAGGATCAGAAATGAGGGTGTGGATCTTATCACCAGTGATTAAAAGTTAAAGGATATTGTGAAAATCATGTGCGGTCAATTCTACCAGTCTCTGATTGACAAAAGAGTTCAGTGCAGAGTAATCAGAGGTGATGTGAAGATTGGCAAAAAAAAACCTAAGAAGTTAAGAGCTAAAGGTGAAGGCCAATGTGAGAATGAAAGCAAGGGAGGTATGAGCAAATAAATCCAGTACCAGGTAGGTAAGAGTGCGAGGGCTGACGATCTTGGAATGAGTGATTCCAACTTCAAGGTATCGTTGGAAGGCATCCTGATCTGCTGCCTTAGGAAAGCGAGGATTGGCACTTCCCCTGGAGGAACTTACACTGTGATGTCGTGATCATTTTCCACCAGCCATTAGAAGAAGAGGGGATGAAGGATTGAAGGAAGAATGGTGAAAAAGGATGAAGAAATTAGCTCTTTAAATAAAAATCATCCAAATCATCTAGGACGATCGCAGGATCGTCCAGGATGATATTGAAAGTTCGATAGGGATGCTAAGCCCTTATAAACTAGTCCTGATGCTAACCAAGAGGCAGGTGAATTAGATATTTAAAAACTTCTTTAACAAAAAAAATATCTTTTTAAATCTTGCAACAAAAACAAATTAAATCAATAATAAAAAGATCAATCACCGATTTCACCCAAGCAGTTTATCATAGTAAAATAAAATGTGAAAAATAATCAGAAAGAACACACCAGATTTATAGTGGTTCGGTCCAACATGACCTACGTCCACTCCCCTAAGGCACCCTCTAGGCATTGCACTAAACCTTTAGTGACTCTCTTTTAGCCCCCATAGCTAGGTAGAGAAGCCCTTACAAAATCACATCCACCTTCCCCGGTGCGGCGAATTAGATGGGTCCTTTGACACCAAAGAGATCTTCCTCTTCCCAAAACTTCTTTTGAGATGACCCTTGAATCTGATGGTACTTAGGTGTAAGCTTGCTGGCGCAACCGTATGAACCCCCTCACACTCCCTCGGAAATCCCCCTTCTAAGGCTCTTCTCCCTCTCAAACTCCACCCTTTCCTCTCTCCCTTTCAAGCTCTCTCTTCAGCTTTTCTCCAGATGAAATGAAGCCTCAATGGCTACCAAAGACACCTATCAAGTGCCTTGAGAAAGCTTAAATAAAGAGCTCCAAAAACCCTTCCAAATCAGTTCTGGTGGCAAAGATCATCCAGGACGACCGCAGGATCATCCAGGACGATGTGCTCCAAAAAATGGCTTCAAAAAACCATAAAAACTTAATTCGGCTACCAAAAATTGTCCAGGACGATCGTAGGATTGTCCAGGATGATGTACAGAATTTGAACTGATAGTTCCGTATGATAACCTGGACGATCACCTATATGATATGTTCAAATTTGCACAGATAGTCCAGGATGATTAGAATATCAAATTAAGAAGATTTGATTAACTAATTACAGGAATAATTTAGGCAACATTGTCATAGATCGTCCAGTATGATATGAATCATCCCAGATGATTAGACTACAAATAAAAACATATAATCTTGCCTGAATTATTATGGCGGCTAGGGTTTTGAGATAGTAATGGATCGTCCAAGATTATATAAATATCACCAGTACTATTAGTTCAATGAACAGATCATCCTGGATGATCATAAATCATCTAGTATGATTTGTTCAAAAGTTAAACTTCTAGTTTTGACTAGATCTTACTCCCCCTGAGTATGTGTGTATATGGTCTCAAGCAAGCATACACCCTAACAGGACCTGACCCAAGGAAACAAATAGTACATCGAGAGATATTACAAATATCATCACATCATAACCTATTCTACCCATTCTTGAGCCTTGAAACTTTGTTGGAAGGTGTATGCTATTCCTGAAAAGTTAGTATACACATAAATAAATATATATTGAAAATACTAGGAGATGTGAGCCATAATATTTTTTATCATCAAAATAAGAACTCGTGAGCCTGAGTCGCAACAATCTCCCCCTTTTTGATGATGGCAAACATTACTGGTTGAATTTGTGAACAAAAAAGTATTCTCCTACTCTTCCCCTCACTAAGAAAAGATTTTTTAAAATAGGGAGAAACATTTTTTTTATTTAAAAAAACTTCGCAAATACAACGAATAAAAATGAACTTATCAAATACAACAGTACATTCTCCCCCTTTGACATTATCAAAAAAAAGAGGAGTATAGAAAAACAAAATAAAAAAAAGACCAAAAGATCGAACACGGTCCCTGATTTGGTTAAAACTTTTTTTTTTTGAAAAATTATTTTGAAATATAAATGATTTTCTTGTAATGAGAAAGTTACCTCTTGATTTTATTCAAATGCTTAGTATGGCATATATTGACTACTCATAACCCAGAAAGATTAGAGATTCAAAAATTGTCAATCCAAGCTCAGGTTTTAAAAGGCTAAAAAACTTTTTAAGCCAATATCTAAATCAAAGAACAAATTAGATAAGGAAACAAAAATCTTTCAAAACTCCTTTCATGAAATATATCTAATAAAAGATTAATGAAAAGTAATGAATCAAAAATCTTGATTTTCAAGCCCAAGTAACGAATTTATCAAAAAGATATGGGTTTTCTAAACTTTAGAGATTTACAATACGGGAAGTTAACTTTTTGTGGGCTTATTTTGTGCTTCTTTTCATTTTGGCACTCTTTGCGCATCTTTTGATTTTTGATACACTTTGTGTATCCATTTATTTTTGGCGACATTGTGCATCTTTTGATTTTTGATACACTTTGTGTATCCTTCCATTTTTGGCGACATTGCACATCTTTTAATTTTTGTAATTTTCCTCCTTTCTAAATCTTTAAAATCAACAAACCTTATTCTTTTGATAAAGACGAACAACCTGAATAAGATAATCTTGAAGTTGGTTTAATAATTTGTAAAAGATTCCTATGAGATAGACAAAATGTTAGGAGATGAAAAAAGTTTCAAATTCAAAAACCAATTTATAATTTGAAATAGATTTTGAATCAAAAGTGAAATAGCCTAACATAAAGAAATAAGATGGAGAGACAAAATAATGAGTTTCCTTCCCTTGCTTGATTTTAGAGAAATCAACCACAACTTACATAAAATTTTTAGAAAAATAGCAGGTAAATTTTCCATTTTTAGATATTGTGATCTTTGAAAAATAATTTTGATTTTTTTAAGTGTAAATAAAATAAAAAGTGATATATGTGTGCTGATCAGAGAGACAACGAAAACAACAAAGAAACTAATTTTTAAAAAAAATTAAAAGAAAAACAAAAATAATAATAAAACATAAAAAATACAATGAATAAAAATCACAAACAACAAAAGTAAAAACACATAAAACAAACACAATCAAAACATTAATTCATATCATCTCGCTCCAGATCTGATGATTCAGAAGCGAGGTCTGCCCAAGAGATTTTTTTCTTTGCATTATTTGCCATTATTACAATTTGCTTAGCTTTACCCTTTTCCCTTTTAGGAAGTGTTTTTAGGTTTGGGAATTGAATTTTCATATGTCCAGGTTTCCTACATCCAAAGCAAATAACATCAGAAGAAATCTTAACATTTTTGCCTTTTTTACCTTTGTTCCACCTTTCTTGATGTTGATGCTTGTGCTTTGAGTCACTTTCCTCAATGTCTTCAACTTTTAGTACTATTATTTCACCTGCATCCAAAAGCTTTTGGCCCAAACCTTGCTCATAGGCAATAAGTGAGCCAATCAAATTATCAATAGAATATTCGTTCAACTTTTTTGATTCATAAATAGCAACAACTTTGGCATCAAACTTATCAAGCAGGAAACGTAAAATTTTATTGATCTTTTCAAAGTTTCTTTGCCTAAAGTATGTAATGATGTCATAATTTGAGTAAACTTAGTATACATGTCTAAGATCATCTCATAAGATTTCATGCTAAAAATTTCATAATCATGCATTAAAATATTTAGCATAGATTGCTTGATTTCACAAGTACCTTCATATGTAGTGCATAATTTATCCCAAATTTCCTTACCAGTAGTGCATGCGGATATTAACATATAATCATTAGAATTCAAAGCACAGAAAAATAATTCAAATATTTAGCATTCAATTGAGCATTGATCTATTCTGTTCTACTCCATTCAGAAAAAGGAATATTAATTTTAATTCCATCTACAATACGTGACGGTACAGAATAACCAGATTGAATCATATGCCACATGCGATAATCAATAGATTTCAAGAAAGTAGACATACGGATTTTCCAAAAATCCAAAGTAATATTTTCAAATAAAGGTGGTCGGGTGATTGAATATCCTTCCGCAATATTACGATTTCTAAAATTAGCCATGGATCAAAATTTAAAAGTTTTCTAAAACTTGATTTTATGAATCCCGCTCTGATACCACTTGAAAGTTCGATAGGGATGTTAAGCCCTTATGAACTAGTCCCGAGGCTAACCAAGTGGGGGGGTGAACTGGATATTTAAAAACTTCTTTAACAAAAAAAATCTTTTTAAATCTTGCAGCGAAAATAAATTAAATCAATAATAAAAAGATTAATCACCTATTTAACCCAAGCAGTTAATCGCAATAAAATAAAATGCAAAAAATAATCAGAAAGAACATACTAGATTTATAGTGGTTCGGTCCAACCTGACCTACATCCACTCCCCGGAGGCACCCTCCAGGTATTGCACTAAACCTTTAGTGACTCTTCTTTAGCCCCCACAGCTAGGCGGAGAAGCCCTTACAAAATCACTTCCACCTTCCCCGGTGTGATGGAGTAGTCGGGTCCTTTATCACCAAAGTGATCTTCTTCTTCCAAAAACTTCCTTCGAGATGACCCTTGAATCCGATGGTACTTAGGTGCAAGCTTGCCAGAGCAATCGTGTGACCCCCTTCACACTCCCTCGAAAATCCCCCTTCCAAGGCTCTTCTCCCTCTCAAATTCCACCCTTTCCTCTCTCCCTTTCAAGCTCTCTCTTCAACTTTTATCCAGAAGAAATAAAGCCTCAATGGCTGCCAAAGACACCTATCAAGTGCCTTGAGAAAGCTTAAATAAAGAGCTCCAAAAACCCTTCCAAATCAGTTCTAGCGGCAAAGATCGTCCAGGACGATCGAATGATCGTCCAGGACTATGTGCTCCCAAAGACGGCTTCAAAAAACCCTAAAAACTCAATTCTACAGCCCAAAATTGTCCAGGACAATCTCAAGATCGTCCAGGATGATATGCAGAATTTGACCTGATAGTCCCGTATGATCACCTGGACGATCACCTATACGATATGTTCAAATTTATACAGATCGTCCAAGATGATTAGAATATCAAATTAAGAAGATTTGATTGACTAATTACAGGAATAATTTAGGCAACATTGCCATAGATCATCAAGTATGATATAAATCATCTTGGATGATTAGACTACAAATAGAAACTTATAATCTTGCCTGAATTATTATAGGGGCTAGGGTTTTGAGACCGTAATAGATCATCCAGGATGATATAAATATCGTCCAGTACTATTAGTTCTATGAATAAATCATCCTAGGTGATCATAAATCATCTAGTATGATTTGTTCAAAAGTTGAACTTCTAGTTTTGACTAGATCTTACTCCCATTGAGTATGTGTGTACATGGTCACAAGCAAGCATGCACCCTTACAGGACCTGACTCAAGAAAACAAAAAGTACATCAAGAGATATTACAAATATCATCACATCATAACCTATTCTACCCATTCTTGAGCCTTGAAACTTTGTTGGAAGGTTCATGCTATTCATGAAAAGTTAGTATACACACAAATAAATATATATTGAAAATACTAGGAGATGTGAGCCATAATGTTTGTTATCATCAAAATAAGAACTCGTGAGCCTGAGTCACAATAGATATGAGCAATTATGATGGCCTGGACGATTGGTCAAAAAGGTGATCGGATCGTCCAGGATGATTAAATATCATCTAGGATGATAAGATACAAACGATCATCCCGAGGAGACAGGCTGATGACTTTTGACAAAAAGTATTGTCCAGGATGATTAGGTGGATCGTCTAGGATGATATACAATAAAAGCATCAGACGGGCCGAATTTGAATCGTCCAATGGTAGACACGTGGATAGTCAAGGATGATAAGGTGGATCATCCAGGACGATCACTAATAATTGGTGCAGATCAACTGTTTGATCAGGATGGGGATGATTTGAATGGATCATCCAGGACAATGTATGGATCGTCCAAGATAAAGAGGATCATCCAGGATGATGTGGAGATTGTTCTGGATGATGTGAAGAAAAAGTGAAAAAAATGAACGATGGAGAGGAAAGATCAGGGATCCTAAAAACACACAAAATAAAAAGAAAACAAAAAAGGAGTGAATAAAAATAGGAACAAAAAAATAATTTTTTTTTTAATCGGTCAGAATTTTCCTTTGATTTTTAATTCAGAAACCAATAAGAAGAACATCGACAACGCTGAAATCCAGAAAAGTTAGAATATCGACTTTCGTAACTCCCACCTTGGACACCTTATGAGTTCAAATTCCTTTCAAACAAAAGTCTAATCAGAAGAAAAGAAATTAGATTCGAAAAAAGATCCTTTCAAGCCTTATTCCAGAAAAATATCTGATATAATAGTATTACAAAGTAAGGAATCAGAAATCATGATTTTTCATCTCAAGCTTTTGAAAATATTAAGTGGCGCATGAATTTCTCTAAAATATTTAAAGATTTGAAAGGGAAGAAAGCTTATTTCTTTATGGGCTCATTTTGTGCCTCTTTTGCAATTTATTTGGCGTTTTGTGCATCTTTTAATTTTTATACACTTTGTGTATCTTTCTAGTTTGGCGACATTGCATATTTTTTTAGCTTTGGGCTCATTTTATGCCTCTTTTTATTTTGGTGCTCTCTACGCACCTTTTATAAGCTTACTCCTTTCATAATCGTTAAAGAAACTCAGCTGTGAGATTACCTTCCAGACATAAGAGATGACAAAACTCACTCTCTATAATAAGGAAGAGTAATTCACAAAACAAAAACCATACATCATATGATAAGTGCAGTCACTTGATTAAGAAAAACATAATGCTGATTCAAAGCTTTGAAAACACTATTCATATGAGGTAGATAATTATAGGAAGATAAAATAGATCTCTATTTCAAAAACTAACTTTTTAATTTTGAAGAAGATTTTTATCCAAAAAAAATAATACACCATTAAAGGGAGTTAGATGAAGAGAAACAATCATCAATATTTCTTCCCTTTAACAGATTCAGAGGAGTCAATCACGGCTTACAAGCTTCCAAATAAAAATAAGGCAAAACTCTCAATCAGAAATTAAGTTTATCAGCAGTAGTGAGCAGTGATCTAATTTTTAAAGGAATAAAATAGTAAATCAAGAACAAGTAGGAAATCGTATCAAAATAAATACTCAAATTAGAAAAATAACAAACAATAAAAGGAAATCAGCAGTGAGTAAAAATCAAACAGGAAATAGATAATCAAATCAAAAGACTAACAGAAATAAAAGAAAATAATCAAACTCAGAAATCATCAGTCATCAGAATCATATATTTATATCAATCACACCCAATCTGGTCCTCAAAATGCTGAATGAGTCAAAGGCCAGTGGTATAGTAAATATGTCAGCCAGCTGATTTTCAGTTGCTACATGATATAGCTCAATGTCTCCTTTTATAACATGGTCCCTAATGAAGTGATGTCTTATATTAATGTGTTTGGTTCTAGAATATTAGATTGGATTCTTAGAAATGTAGATGGTACTAGTATTATCACACAGAATAGAAATTATACCAACAGGTAATCCTAAATCCAAAACTTATTGCTTCAACCAAAGGACTTGGGCCACACAACTTTCTAAGGTAATGTACTCAGCTTCAGCAGTGGAAAGTGCAACTGAGTTCTATTTTCTACTGGAACAGGAGACTAAAGACTGTCCTATGAATTGGCAAGTTCTAGAAGTGCTCTTTATATCCACCCTACACCCTGTAAAGTTAGAATCAGAATATTCAATAATCTCAAAAGAAGTGTTGTGCCTAGGGTACTAGATTACTAAGTTTGGGGTCCCTAAAAGATATCTAAGAATTCTCTTAACAGAAGTCAGGTGGGACTCTTTAGGATCAGCTTGAAACCTAGCATAAAGACAGACAGTAAACATAATATCAGGTCGGCTAGCAGTCAGGTAAATCAGTGATCTAATTATTCCCCTAAACTTCTTCTTATCAACAGATTTTCTATTTGAATCCTTATCTAACTGAACAATAGAACTCATGGGAGTATTGATTGGCATAACTTTGTCCATTTCATATTTCATTAAGATGTCCTTAGTGTATTTGATTGATTCAGAAAGGTTCCATCATCCATTTGCCTTATGCTAATCCCAAAAAATAGGATAATTCTCCCATCATACTCATCTCAAACTCCTTACTCATTGTTTTAGTAAAGTCATCACATAAATTTTTATTAGAAGATCCAAAAAGTATATCATCAACATAGATCGAGATAATGAGTAAATCATCTCCTACTTTCCTAAGAAAAAGGGTGGTGTCTACGCTCCCCTTAACAAACTCTCTTTCTAGTGGAAATGTGCTAAGCCTCTCACACTAAGCTCTGGGTGCCTGTTTCAATCCATATAAGGCCATTTTTAATTTATAAACATGATTTAGATATTGGGAACTCTCAAAATTTAGGGGTTGCTCTACAAAGACATCCTCTTTATTACCCTATTTAAAAAGGCACTCTTAATATCCATTTGAAACAGCTTAAGTCCATTATAATAGGCAAAGGCTAGTAGCACCCTAATAGCTTCCAATCTAGCTACAGGGGCAAAGGTCTCCTCAAAATCAATTCCTATAATTTGATTGTACCCCTTAGCCACTAATCTTGCCTTATTCCTAACAACCATACCAGAATCATTCATCTTATTCTTAAAGACCCACTTGGTTCCCACTACACTTTAATTCCTAGGTCTTTCTACTAACTCCCAAATATCGTTCCTCATAAATTGACTCAATTCCTCCTGCATAGCTACGATCCAAAACTCATCAGAAAGGGCTTGATTGAGGTTGGTGGGTTCAGTCATTGAGATAAAAGCAGAATGGTTTACTTCCTTCCTAAGTCCATGCCTAGTCCTAACACCTTCAAAAGGGTCTCCTAAGATCAGTTCTTTAGGATGACTCAAAGAATATCTCCAATCTCTAGGCAAAGTGTTTTGAGGCTCTACCCTTTCCTCCAGATTTGCATTTTCAACTCCTTGGGTAATCTCTCCTATATCTTCTTCTTCCTCAACTCTAGTCTCCTTAGGATCAGATTCATCAAACACCACATGAGTTGTCTCCTCCACCACCAATGTCCTCATATTAAACACCCTAAATGATTTCCCCACACTAGAATAGCTTAAAAACACTCCTTCATCAGATTTGGGGTCAAATTTTTCTAAGGATGATTTCTATTATTCAGAATGAAAACCTTACAGCCAAAGACATAGAGGTGGGACAGGTTTGGAGTTCAACCCTTCATGATCTCATAAAGTGACATATTCAGATTGGCTCTAACATTCACCCTATTCAGTACATAATAAGCAGTGTTCACCGCTTCAGCTTAAAAGTATTTTGGAAGTGAATACTCAGCAAGCATGGCTCTATCAGCTTCCACTAAGGTCATGTTCTTCCTTTCAGCTACCCCATTCTGCTGAGGGGTCCTAGGACCTCAAAAATTGTAGCTAATCCCTTGCTCTTCACAGAATGTTCCAAATCTCACATTTTTAAACTCTCCACCATAATCGCTATGAATAGTCAAGATCTCATAACCTAACTTCCTCTGAATCCAAATGGAGAAAGATTTAAACTCATCAAATGACTTAGATTTATGTGACAGAAATTTAATCCAAATAAACCTCGAGTAATCATCAATAATCACAAATCCATAGACTTTTCCCCCTAAGCTGGCAGTACTAATGGGTCCAAAAAGATCCACATGAAGGACTTCTAAAGGTCTAGAGCAGCTGATGTCCTTAATGGAGTGAAAGGAGGACTGGACTTGCTTCCCTAATTGACAGGCATCACACAGGTGGTCCTTAGTGAACTTAAGCTTGGGGATACCTCTAACTAAGTCCTTTTGGGTGACTCTCCTAAGGGTTTTCATACTAGCATGACATAATCTCCAGTGCCACAACCAAGACTCATCAACAACAGTTTTTAAGCAAATTGAAACATCAACTTTAAAGAAACTTACATCTAGCATGTAGACATTGTTGATCATATGTCCCTATAAAATAATTTTATTATTTAAGCTTATAATACAGCAAGTGGGCAGAAATTTGATGTTGTATCCTTTATTACAGAGTTGACTGATGCTCAGTAAGTTGTGTTTCAGTCCATCTACAAATAAAATATTATCAATAATGAAATTCTTTGAATCACCAATTATACCTGCTCCTACCACCCTTCTGGTGGTGTTGTCTCTAAGTGTAACCTTGCCTCCAGCCCTGACTCTAGCGAAATGAATTGATTTACATCTCCAATCATATGTCTTAAACATCCGTTGTCCAAGTACCACATGCTCTCACGAGGTCTTGTGTGAGAGCACACCTACAAAATTATTAAATGTTAGGTTTAAGAACCTAAATGGGTTTGGGTTCCTTCTTATGAAAAGAAGAATGTAATGCATGTGTGATGTGCTATAAAGCATTCAATTTGGGCCTCTACACCCAATATGTACTACGGTGAACAGTATAGGTGTGGGAGATGTGTCCTAACTTGCCACAAAAAAAATATCTAACACCAGGAAAAGGGTTAACTAATCTGTGTGGGTGATAGTGCCACTTCCTAGGTTTGAATGAAACATGCTTTGATGATTTTGAAACGGATTCTTCAAAAGTTGGACGTGCATAAAATTGTGTAAAAGTAAGAGGTGTTTCATTTTTCTCAAAAGCACTAATTTTTACTTTTAGAAATTCATTCTCCTTTTTAAGACTTGCAATTTCAAATTTCAATGCTCCCTTACTACTCTCCACATCACATGTCATGCTGTCTAATTCTTTAAAAGCTCTTTCTAAATCAACATGTGAGGTTCTCAATAAATCATGCTCAGTAATCAGATCAGAATGCTTTTTGTTCAATTAATCAAATTCATCAAGTAAAGACATGTGATTGATATCAAGTGTAGAATGATCTTTAACCACAACATCATGCTCTTTTTGCTAAGTTAAGAAATCCAATTTTAGGCTAGCATGCAATTTCTAAAGTCTCCTATAAGATGAATGAATTTTCTCAGAAACTTCTAGCAATTGATCATAGGTTAGCTCACATACCTCTTCTTGATCAGACTGATCAGGATGATCATCTGCCATCAGACATAAATTTGTAGTCTCCTCTTCAACTTTAGTCACAGACGAGTTAGATGCAGAATCTGCCCAGAACGACTTTTGAATCCGCTTCTTATCCTTCCTAAACTTGGGTTTCTCCTCACCCTTATCCTTTCTTGGGTGAGCCTTAAGTGTAAGAAAATCAACCTTAATATGTCCAGGCTTCCTACATTCAAAATAAACAGTATCAGATGAACCTTTAAAATTTTTACTAGAATTACCCTTGTTCCACTTCTGAAGTTCTTGTCTTTCTTCCTTAGAAAGCTTTTGAATTGCCTAGTGATTAAGGCAACATCATCGCTATCAAACCTGAAAGTATCAGTATCACTATCATTGGCCTTCAGTGCCACAGTTTTCTCCTTCTTCTTCTCTCCTGCATCAAGCTATCTTTGGTTCACCCCTTGCTCGTAAGCAATGAGTGACCCAAGTAAGTTATTAATAGAATAAGTGCTCAAATCTTTAGATTCAATAATTACAGTTATCTTGGCATCAAAAGAAGAAGGTAAACATCTCAGAATTTTATTCACTTTTTCATAGTTCGTAAGTTGTCTTCCTAAAGCTTATAAAGAAGTGACAATTTGAGTGAACCTAGTATACATTTCAGAAATCGATTTGCTAGGTTTCATACGAAAGAGTTCGTAGTCATGAAGTAAGATGTTTAACCTAGACTGTTTGACTTCAAATGTACCTTCATAAGTGATGAACAATCTATCCTAAATTTCTTTACCAGTTGTACAAGTAGAGACATGCATGTAATCCTCAGATTTTAAGGCACAGAAAAAATAGTTCAAACATTTGGCATTCAGTTGGACTAAGTCCTGATCATTAAAAGTCCATTCAGTGAAAGGCAGTTCAGTTTTAACATTATTAATTATTTTAAAAGGTGCTTCATAGCCATCCTTAACAAGCATCCACATGCGATAATCTATATATTGAAGAAAAGTGGACAAGCGAATTTTTTAAAAGTCAAAAGGTATGTTGTCAAACAATGGTGGTCGTGTAATTGAATAACCTTCAACTGTATTATGATTACCAAAGTTAGCCATGGATCAAATTCAAAAGTTTTTCAAAACTTAATTTTATGAATCCCGCTCTAATACCACTTGAAAGTTTGATAGAGATGTTAAGCCCTTATGAACTAGTCCCGAGGCTAACCAAGAGGGGGGGTGAATTGGTCATTTTAAAAGATTCGTGAGCAACAGGAATGATCTTTTGATAATTTGCAGTGGACATAAGTAAATATAGTAATGAAAAGATCAATCACAGATTTCACCCAAGAAGATAATAATAGAAAATAAAGTGCAGAAATTGATCAGAAAGAACACACCAGATTTTATAGTGGTTCGGTCAACTTGACCTAAGTCCACTCTTCGGAGCCTACCCTCCGGGTATTACACTAACACTAAGTGACTCTCCTTCTTATCCCACAGCAAGGCGAAGAAGCCTGTACAAAAACTCCTTTCCACCAATACAGTGAGGCAGAGAACCTGAACTCATTTCGCTTCCTCCTAAAGCAGGTAGAGAACCTAAACTCCTTTCACTTCCTCCTGAAGTAGGCAGAGAACCTAGACTCCTTTCGCTTCCTCCTAAAGCGGGTAGAGAACCTGGATCTTTTTGCGAATGATCCTCCCACAGAGACATTTAACAAGACACGAGTTGACGAATGGAGAAGATGACTCAGATCCTTTCTTGGAGCAACCTCTGTGAATCCCTCACAAACTCTCCCTCCCAAGATCCTCTCTCTCTCCCAAGCTCTCTCTCTCTCTATCTCTCAAGGTTTTCTCTGAAAAGGAAAGTGGCAAAAGATTTTTCTTGTTTAAAGAAAAAGATCTTAAATAGGAGGGCTCAAACAATGCCCTAAATCTCAACTAGTCATCAAAGATCATCCAGGATGATCAATCGATCATCCTGTACGATCAGTTTAAAATCACATGTATCAGCCTGGATTATCTAGATCCTCTAGACGATCGGTAGATAAAATTTGTTCAGATCATCCCGTATGATTCTGTAATCGTTCGAGACGATTAGTATAAATCAGGAATTTTGTCCAGAAGATAGCTCTGGTCGTCCAAAGGAGCTTGTGCTGGACGATCTCAGAATGACTTGATTTTCCAGGATAATAAGTCTATCATCCTGTACGATTAGTTCAAAAATAATAAAATTATCCTACACACAGCTCTGGAAGTACAAGTAAGAACATACTTAATGATTTGAAAATGACTTGATCGTCTAGGACGATATGTCCATCATCCTGTACGACTAGTTCAAAAACCACAAAATCATCCTGCACACAACTTTGGATGTACCGGTGAAAGGCACTAGACGGTCAGGATTTTTAACATATCGTCCCAGCCAATCTTGTGATCATCCAGGATAATATGATCGAGTCAATTAAACCTTAATTACTTTCCTTAATCACCAGACTAATTTAGACATGATTGTAATGGATTGTCCAGGATGATTCGCGTATCGTCCGGGACGATCAGACCAAATCTCTAAAAATAAAAACTTACCTAACTTAATCTGGCAAACTGAGTGTTTCTGATTTAGCATATCGTTCTGTACGATATGGGTATCATCTAGGATGATCTGCTTAATCAAACTGACTTATCATGGATGCCCTAATTAGGATTTTTATTTTTATTGGATCATCAAGGACGATATGAACAAAAATTGAAAATAGAAACTCTAACTCACTAAAAACTCTCCCCATGAGTGTGTGTGTGTGCAAGGTTACTTAGCTAGGGGATCACTTACATTATATTTGACTCAAGAAAGTGAAAAATTATAACTTAGATACACACGGACCAGATCTTGAGTTGGCTTGGATTACATTTAATCTTTTGTACCTAAAATATTAGTTAACCAAAACCAGAGTACAAAAATGTTTGTTATCATCAAAATTATAATCCCTAAATCCAGATTTGCAACAAATTCTATCAACACTAATCATACAGTGTGATCCAAGTTTGTACGGTTTGATCCGTTCAAATAACCTTGTTAGTAATGTATGAAGTATAAGGCGCAGTATGATCAGTTCAGCTGATTGAACTGATTATCCAGTATAATTAGTTCAAACCACTTAGATTATCATCCCGTACGATGGGCGATAATTAAATATCATCCCATGCAGAGAATGGGTCATACAATACGATTGGCTCTAATCCTCTTATACAATCTGATTGGATAAATTATTCCTTAATTATGTGATTAATTTAGGCAAGTTTTAATTATATTATACTATACGATACCTATCATACTAGATGATTAGCACAATTTTTAAATTTTAAAAAATTACCTAAATTGTGATTGGCGGCTGAAATCTTGATTTCAACTGATTCTCCTGTATGATCTTGATCATACAATGTGATTAGTTCAAATGTCTTTGATTATCATAATTAGATATTTTAATTATTTTTTGAATAGCTGATCATACATTTCGATATTTATTATACAATATGATTAGTTAATAAAGTTATACTCCTAATTTTCTCACTGTCTCACTCCCTTGAGTGTGTATGTGCATGGTCACCAAGTTTAACATCCACCAAATACATGACCTAACTCAAGAAATGTAGACATAAATAAAAGAAAAATATAAACTCTTCAATTTGCTTAACCCTACTCTACCTAGTCTTGAGCTGATCAATTTGCACATTGTATGGTAGACCCGAAATGTTAGTGCACATGAAAATATATATGCAATAATAATAATAATAATAGGAGATAGCATAGTAAAGAATACAATAATGTTTGTTCTCATCAAAATCACAAGACTCGGGTCTAGATTTACAACATTCTCTCCCTTTTTTATGTTGGCGAGCATTGTTGGTTTTAATTTCAAATTAATTTTTGCTATGTCCTAAGCTCCCCCTTGTTGAATTTTTTAAAATAAGGAGAGTTTTTTTATTTTATAATGAGAAATAAAAAGAACACATAAAAAATGAGCAAGAAAATAAAGGCAAAATAGCAATGAAATCATAACAAAGCAGTAAGTACAGACTACCAACAACAAGTTACTCCCCTTCTTGACATCACCAAGAAGGAGGAACAACCAAACATATTACCAAAAATAAAACAAACATCACAATGAAAATAGAAAACAATACAAACATAAAAACTAAAATAAGACACTAAAAATAAGAATGTCCCTGATCAGGTGGAGGTGGGGGTGGGGGTGGTTGAAAATATTAATGAATGGAAGCAAACTGCTCTCCAAACCAATCCATATCATTTTCATGTTATAAGTGTTGCTCTGCTATGTAGGTGTCGAAGCGATTCTCCCACTGATCAAATGTTTAAAGTTGTGCATCGTACTGAGAGGTACGGTGAATAAATGCTGGTGTTAGAGTTGGTGTTGGACCTCCCTCTGCCTCCTCTGGCTCAGGGTCAACATAGTGAACATTTCGGTGAAGAAAACTATGAAGGACGTGGAAGGAGCTGTTTGCGTAAAAAATTATAAGATGGTCTGGTGCTGCATGGAATTGGAAATTATATTTAGATTTCAAAAAGAAAGTAATGATGTGGCCTAATGCAAGATTTGGCTTTCATTTATGTCAAGGATCTCTAATGCAGGTAAGGTTTTTAAGATATTGAATAATAAGATCAGCTGCATTGAAATCAATTTCAGCCATGATAAAATATGTAGTGAGTGACAAAGGAGTTATAATGTTTATTCTATCGCCAGCTTTTGGAATGACCAAATTGTGAAGAATGTGTTGAATGATTATAACGTCTTGAACTAAGGTGTTAAAATGAGGAATGTGTAAGTTTGCTGATGTCTCCCTAAGAGTAGTGTTGATAGGAATCCAATCATAGTGAGGGAGAGAGGCTAAAGAATGAATTTTTTTTTCCAGTTGTAGATAGATGTAGGAATTGGTCAAATTCTTAGTAGGTAATTTCTATGGGCCTTCTATTGACATAGGATTGGAGGGAAGTTCCCTCACTATTGATTCAAAGGCTTACAAAAAATTCAAAGAGGAGCTCAGAGTTTAATGGTAAGCAAGAGTAAGGACGAATTGAAGGGTAGTGCAAGCTAAGAGAGTGAGTACCTGGAAGTTTAAAACTTCATGATTTATGATTTTAGAGGGTGTAATCCCAGCTGCCTTATAATGATGGTATGCTTCTTCGTCGGTTGCTTTAGTGAAGCGGGGATCCATAATACATTAGAAGGAGCTTCTAATGAGAGCTCTTCATTGCTTTCCACCGACCATTGCAAAGAGTAATGGATGATCAGTGTGAAGACAGTCATCCTGAGGCGTGAGCCTGGGTGATCATAGACTGGTCATTTCATATAGTACAAATAGGTATTCGTACAGTACTATATGATATTAAATATCATACTGATTTAATTCAATTCTTCCAATGATGTGTCTCAAATGTATCGTACAATACGAAGCAGGTGTTTGTATAGCACGATCACTAATAATTGATCAATTAGAGCTGTTAGTTGTGATCTGAGTAGTGATCTGAGATTTTATGAATATCAAACTGTACGATGTCGAATTGTACAATACGATGTGAGAAATTTTAGTTTTTGGTATGTTGATCAGGAAAACTTCATAAAAAGGAAAGAAAAATAAAAAATTCACACAAAAGCCAGATAGCAAACACCAATAATAAAACATGAACAAAAATAAATTACATAAAAATATTTATGTTTCCAATCTCCAAATCATCCTAATTTAAGCATAAATATCTATGACACCTAGTCTAGTCCCCGTAGAGCTAAAGGTTTCAAAAGCAATGGGTTTTCTAAAGATATATATAAGTTAATTTTTAGTAGCTACGTAATGCAACTCTATATCCCCCTTGGTTACATGATCCCCAATGAAATGATGCCTCATATCTATATGTTTGGTCTGCGAGTGTTGAATTAGATTTTTGGAAATGCAAATGGCACTAGTGTTGTCACACATAATACGAATGGTAACTACGAGTATTCTAAGATCTGAGATTTGTTACTTTATCCATAAGACTTGAGCAACACAACTTCCGACGGTAATGTATTCCATCTCAGCAGTGGATAGGGCTACTAAATTCTGCTTTCTACTAGATAAGAAAACTAATGATTGGCCTATGAACTGGCAGGTTCCTTTAAGTGCTTTTTCTATCTACCCTTCATCCTACAAAGTCATAGTTTGAATATGTAATGATTTCAAAGGCTGAGCTATGTCTAGGGTACTAGACACCTAATTGTTTAGTGTCTAATAGGTATCCAAGGATTCCCTTAATGGCATTCATATAAGATTCTTTGGGATCAACCTAAAATTTAGTACAAAGATATACACTAAGCATAATATCAGGTCTACTAGCAGTCAAATAAAGAAGTGATCCAATTATCCCTCTGTATTTCTTTTGATCAACTAATTGTTCATTGGGGTCCTTGTCTAATTGAATAGTAGAGCTCATGGGAGTATTGATTGCCTTAGCATTATCCATCTCATATTTTTTAAGGATATCTTTGATATATTTTGTTTGGCTAAGAAATGTTCCGTCATCTCTTTGCTTCACACTAAATCCAAGGAAATAGGTAAGTTTTGTTGCGACTCAAGCTCATGAGTTTATGTTTTTTATGATAACAAATATTATGGCTCACATCTTTATGTTTCATAATATGTTTCATTCTATACTTATTTTGTGTTTATACTAACATTTCAGAGAAATCATACTCTAGACTAATGAAGACTTCAAGACAGATTAGATTAGGGTTTCTTGTAATGAACTCTATAATTTTTCTATTTTTCCTAAGTCTGAAAGAGTGTGATTATAATTGGGTAACCGTGCACACGCACATGAGGAGAGAGAGATAAAACTTGAATTTTCAAAACTAATTACACTGGACGATCTTGAATCATACTGTATAATTTGGACTAAGTAGTTTTTCCTCCAACATGTAGTTAATCAAATCATGGCTTGAAATTTAAACTGTTCGTACTATACGATGTCAGTTCATACAGATGACTAATCGAGTATGAAATTGGATTTGTACCAGTTCCTACCAAATGAAGCCTTGATTTTTTGAACTGTTCGTACTGTATGATGTCAGTTCGTACAGACGACTGATAGAGTATAAAATTGGGTTCGTACCAGTTCATACAGAAAAATTTAAACTATTCGTACAGGATGATATATATTTCATACGGACGACTGGATTGAGTTTATACCGATTCATATTGACAAATTTGAACTGTTCATACAAGACACTATGTGTTCATACGGATGGATCATACGGGACGATATACATTCATATGGATGACTAAATTGAGTTCGTAACAGTTCATACATATAAATTTGAACTATTCACATGGGACACTATGCATTCATACGGGATGATCTTCGATCATACAGTATGATCGTAAGTTAATTTTCTTGTAATTTTTAGTTTTGGATGGCTCTTCTTGTGTTTTCTATATAAGGAGTCCTAAAAACTATAACTAAACACCTTTGTTGCTTATCTCTCTTGAGAGTGGCCATTGAGTGTGAGTGTTTGGGAGATTAGGAGAGTGGAGTATAAGAGATCTAGTGTGGGGGAGTTGTGAGGGTTTCACAAGGTTTCCCAAAGCAGGGATCTCTTTGTCTTCTTCAGTTTTTTACCCATTTCCTCTGCAGGCTCATGAGGAAAGATTTTCAACACTGTCTAGGTTCTCTGCCTACACCAGGAGGGTTTAAAGGGATGACTAGGTTCTCTACCTTCACCAGGAGAGTGAAAAGGACGACGGTTCTCTGCCTTCACCAGGAGGGTAAAAAAATGATGATTCTCTACCTTCACTAGGAGGGTGAAAAAAGATGACGGTTCTCTGCCTCACCAGGACTGTGAAAAAGGATGATGGTTCTCTGCCTTCACCAGGGAGGGTGAAAAAGGATGACTGTTCTCTGCTATTCTAGGTTGGTGGGAGAGAGTTTGTAAGGGCTCTCCGCCTTGCTGTGGGGGCAAAAGCAGATTCACTATTATTTAGTGCAATACCTGAAGGAGTCTTCAGGGAGTGGACGTAGGTCTAGTTGGACTGAACCACTATAAAATTTAGTGTTCTTCTATTCTCTTTTATTTTTCACATTTTTATTTTATGCACTTTAATGTTTTGTGGTTGAAAAATATTTTATGAAAATCATATTTAATCAACTACATATTTTATAGATGGTTAATTAAGTTATCTAGAAATGGTTTTCAACATACCAAGAAAATATTTAAATAATGAATTCACCCCCTTCTTAGTTAGCCTTGGGACAGTTGTATTAGGTCTAAAAACCTACTCAGTCTATCAAGTGGTATCAGAGCCTATTTCAAAAATTAAGGTTTAGACCACTTTTTGAAAATCAATTATGGTTACTTTTGAAACCGAAACACTACTAAAGGATATTCGATCACTAGACCACCTTCATTTAAAAATATTTCTTTTAATTTTTTTGAAAATTTGAATGCCTACTTTCTTGCAATCAAAAGATTATCAAATGTGGCATATAATTCAAACTGGTTATTCTGTACCGTCACGTATTATACATGGAGTCAAAACTGATATCCAACTTAATGGATGGAGTAGAGTAGAACAAATTTATGCTCAATTAAATACTAAATGTATGAATTATTTATTCTTTTCTTTGAATTCTGAAGATTACATGAGAATCTCTATATGCACTACTAGCAAGGAAATTTGGGATAGTTTATGTGAATGTTCATGAGGGGTGTTAAACCCTAAAGAACTAGTCCCAAGGCTAACAAAGAGGGGCGTGAATTAGATATTTAAAAAACTTCTTTGAAAAAAAGTAATATATTTTTATATCTTAAAGAAGAAATGAATTAAATCAATAATAAAAAGATTAATCACAGATTTCACCCAAGCAGTTAATCACAGTAAAATAAAATACAAAAAATAATCAGAAAGAACACACCAGATTTATAATGGTTCGGTCCAACCTGACCTACATCCACTCCTCGGAGGCACCCTCCGAGTATTAAACTAAACCATTAGTGACTCTCCTTTAACCCCCATAGCTAGCAGGAGAAGCCCTTACAAAATCACTTTCACCTTCCCCGGTGCGGCCCTTTGACACCAAAGAGATCTTCTTCTTCCGAAAAATTCCCTCAAGATAACCCTTAAATTTGTTGGCACATAGGTGCAAGCTTACTGGAGCAACCGTGTGAACCCCGTCACACTACCTCGAAAATCCCCCTTCCAAGGTTCTTCTCCCTCTCAAACTCCACCCTTTCCACTCTCCCTTTCAAGCTCTCTCTTCAAGTTTTCTCCAAAAAAATTAAGACTCAATGGCAGCCAAAGACGCTTTCAAAGTATTTGACAAGCCTTAAATAAAGGGCTTTAAAAACCCTTCCAAATTAGTTCTGGCGGCAAAGATCATCCAGGACAATCACAGGATCGTCTAGGACATTGTGCTCATAAAGAGGTCTTTAGAAACCCTAAAAACTCAATTCTGCCACCAAAGATCATCCAGGATGATCTTAGGATCATCCAGGATGATGTACAAAATTTGACCTGATAGTCCTGGACGATCTCAAGATAGTCCAAGATGATCTATATAAATTTTGAACAAATCATCTAGGACGATATACAGATTGTCCAGTATGATCAAAATATCAAATTGAGCAGATTTGATTGACTAATCATAAGATTAATTTAGGTATGATTTTCATAGATCGTCCAGGATGATTAAGATCATTTAGGACGCTTAGAACAAAATTTGAATCTTAAATCCTTGCCTAAATTATCATTGGTGGCTATTTTTCAAGATCATAAAAGATCATCCTAGACAATATAAATTATCCAGTATGATTAGTTCAAAGACCTAATCATCTTGGATGATAGAAATTGTCCAGTATGATTAGTTCAAAAATTTAACTTCTAGTTTTGACTCAATCTCACTCCGCCTGAGTATGTGTATGCGGTCACCAAGCTAGCATACACCCTTATAAGACTTGACTCAAGAAATAAAAATAAATTAATGAATATTACAAAAATCTTTACAGCATAACCTATTCTACCCAATCTTGAGCCTTAAATCTTCGTTGGATGTTGCATGATGTTCCAGAAATATTAGTATACACACATAAAACTATAGAAAGAAAATACTAGGAGACATAAAGATATGAGTCATAATATTTGTTATCATCATAAAAATAAACTTGTGAGCTCCAGTCACAATAATCTGCTCCTTTTTTATGATGGCAAATATTGCTGGTTGAATTTGCAAATCAAAAGTATTTTCTCCTAATCTCCCCCTCACTAAGATAAAGTTTTTTTAAAATAGGAGAAAACAAAAGAATATTTTTATTTTTATTTTAAAATAAAATAAAATAAATAACTAGATAAAATGATAAATAAATACAACACAAAAATAATATTATATTCAAATTTATTATAAATACAAAAGTACATTCTTCCCCTTTGACATTATAAAAAAGAAGAAGCACAAAAAAATAATAAAAAGTAAGAACATACTAAAAAATCACATGATCGTTGATCTGGTGAAGAAGATTTAGAAGACTCAGTTTGAAATATAAAAAATTTCTTGGAATGAGAAAGTTACCTCTTTATTTTATTCAAAAGTTTAGTAAGGCATGTATTGACCATGCATAACCGAGAAAGGTTAGAAATTTAGAAGTTGTTAATCTAAGCTCAAGTTATTTAAAAGGCTTAGAAACTTTTTAAGCCAACATCTAAATCAAGGAACAAATTAGAGAAAGAAATAATAATCTTTTCAAAACTCCTTGCATGAGATATATCTTATACAAGATTAACGCAAAAAGGTGAATCAAAAGTCATGATTTTTAAACTCAAGTATCAAAAATATTAATAGATATAAGGGTTTTCTTAAGATTTATGCAATATAAGAAAGGTAAGCTAACCTATTATGGGCTCATTTTATGCCTCTTGATTAGTTTTTGGCGCACTTTATGCATCTTTTAATACACTTTGTGTATCTTCTTATTTTGGCAATATTACGCATCTTTTGATTTTTTATTTTAGCGGCATTGCGTACCTTTTTAGCTTTGGGCTCATTTTGTACCTTTTTTTTCTAAATATGCTTCCTTTCTGCAACTTTAAAGGCTAAAGCAAACTCAATCTAGTGACAAAATTGAATAGCTTGGTTAAGAAAATAATAAAGTGGATTCAACAACTTGCAAAAGATCCCTATAAGATAGAGAAAATGTAGGGAGATAAAAAAAGTTCAATTTCAAGATCTAATTTATAATTTGATGAATATTTTGAATCAAAAGTGAAATAGCCTTATTAAAGAAATGAGATAGAGAGATAAAATCATGAGTTTCCTTCTTTGACTGATTTTAGAGAAGTCAACCAAACTTACATAAAATTTCAAGAAAATAGGAGGTAAATTTTTCATTTAAAAAAATGATCTTTTGAAAAGTGATTTAATTTTCTAAAATGTATATAAAAAAATATGATATGAGTGTGCTGATCAAAAAAATTGACAATTATGTAGAAAAAATAAAATAAAAGATTGTAAAAACAAAAATAAAAAGAATAAAAAGAAAACTTAAAAACAACATAGAAAGTAAAAATATTCACAGAAACAAAACAAACACAAACACACAATCAAAACTTTAATCCACATCATATCGCTCCTGGTCTGATGATTCAGAAGCTAAGTCTGCCCAGGAGATTTTTTACTTGGCATTATTTGCCCTTATTATAATTTGCTTAGATTTACCCTTTTCCTTTTCAGGAAGGGTTTTTAAGTTGGGGCACTGATTTTTCATATGTCCAGGTTTCCTACATCCAAAGCAAATAACATTAGAAGAAATCTTAACATTCTTACCTTTTTTTACCTTTGTTCGACTTTTATTGATGTTGATGCATGTGCTTTAGTAGACTTTTTAATTTATTTGTTATTGATGTTAACTCCTTACTTTCATCATCTTCTGAGTCGCTTTCATCCATGTCTTCAGCTTTCAGTACTATTTTTTCACCTACATCCAAAAGCTTTTGACTCAAACCTTGCTCGTAGGCAATGAGTGAGCCAATCAGATTATCAATAGAATATTTATTCAACTTTTTGATTCATAAATAGCAACAACTTTTGCATCAAACTTATCAAGTAGGCAACATAGAATTTTATTGACCTTTTCAAAGTTTTAAAATTCTTTACCTAAAGTATATAATGATGTCACAATTTGAGTAAACCTAGTATATATGTCTAAAATTGTCTCATAAGGTTTCATGCTAAAAAGTTTATAATTGTGCATTAGAATATTCAACTTAGATTGCTTAACTTCACTAGTTCCTTCGTATGTAATGCACAATTTATCTCAAATTTCTTTGCAAGTAGTACATGTAGATATTATTATGCAATCATCAAAATTTAAAGCATAGAAAAAATAATTCAAATATTTAACATTCAATTGAGCATTGATCTGATAAACTCTACTACATTCAAAAAAAGGAATATCAGTTTTTATTCTATCTACAATACGTGACGGTACAGAATAAACAGTTTGAATCATATGCCACATGCGATAATCTATTGATTTCACAAAAGTAGACATACAAATTTTCCAAATATTAAAAGTAATATTTTTAAATAAAGGTGGTCGGGTGATCGAATATTCTTCCACAATATTATGATTTTCAAAATTAGCCATGGATCTTTTTTAAAAGTTTTCAAAAACTTAATTTTATGAATCCTACTCTGATACCACTTAAAAGTTCATGAGGGATGTTAAACCCTAAAGAACTAGTCCCGAGGCTAACCAAAAGGGGGGCGAATTGGATATTTAAAAAACTTCTTTAACAAAAATAAATATATTTTTATATCTTACAGCAAAAACAAATTAAATCAATAGTAAAAAGATCAATCACAAATTTCACCCAAGTAGTTAACCGCAGTAAAATAAAATATGAAAAATCATCAGAAAGAACACACCAGATTTATAGTGGTTCTGTCCAACCTGACTTACATCCACTCCCTGGAGGCACCCTCTGAGTATTGCACTAAACTATTAGTGAGTCTCCTTTAGCCACCATAGCTAAGCGGAGAAGCCCTTATAAAATTACTTTCACCTTCGTCGTTGCGGCGGAGTAGCCGGGTCCTTTGACACCAAAGAGATCATCTTCTTTCTAAAACTTCCCTCGAGATGACCCTTGAATCCGATAGTACTTAGCTGCAAGCTTACTGGAGCAACCATGTGAACCCCCTCACACTCCCTCAAAAATCCCCCTTCCAAAGCTCTTCTCTCTCTCAAACTCCACCCTTTCCACTCTCCCTTTCAAGCTCTCTCTTCAAGTTTTCTCCAAAAGAAATGAAGACTCAATGGCTGCCAAACATACTTTCAATGCCTTTGATAAGCCTTAAATAAAGGGCTTTAAAAACCCTTCCAAATTAGTTCTGGCAACAAAGATCGTCCAGGATGATCGTAGGATCATCCAGGATGATGTGCTCATAATGAGGGCTTCAGAAAACCCTAAAAACTTAATTATACTACCAAAGATCGTTCAGGATGATCTCAGGATTGTCCAGGATGACGTGCATAATTTGACCTGATAGTCCTGAAAGATCTCAAGATAGTCCAAGATGATCTATACAAATTTTAAGCAAATCATCCAGGATGATCTACAGATCATTCAGTACGATCAAAATGTTAAATTGAGTTGATTTGATTGACTAATCACAGGATTAATTTAGCTATGATTTTCATTAATCGTCCAGGACGGTTAGAACAAAATTTTGAATCTTAAATCCTTGCCTAAATTATCATTTGCGGCTATTCTTCAAGATCATAAAGGATCATCCTAGATAATATAAATCATCCAGTACAATTAGTTTAAAGAGCTAATTATCTTGGATGATAAAAATTATCCAGTATGATTAGTTCAAAAATTAAACTTCTAGTTTTGACTCAATCTCACTTTGCTTGAGTGTGTGTGTGCATGGTCACCAAGCTAGCATACACCCTTATAAGACTTGTCTCAAGAAATTAAAAATACATTAATGAATATTACAAAAAGCTTTACAGCATAACCTATTCTACCCAATCTTTAGCCTTGAATCTTTGTTGGATGTTGCATGATGTTTCTGAAATATTAGTATACACATAAACAAGTATAGAAAGAAAATATTAGGAGATATAAAGATGTGAGCCATAATATTTATTATCATCAAAATCATAAACTCGTGAGCTTGAGTCGCAACATTATGCATTATATACAAAGGTACTAGTGAAGCCAAGCAATCTAAGTTGAATATTTTTATGCATGACTATGAACTCTTTAGTATGAAACCTTATGAGACTATCTTAGACATATTTGCTAGGTTTTTACAAATAGTAACATCATTGGATGCTGTAGGTAGAGAAGTTTCAAATATTAAAAAAACAGATAAATATTTACAATGTCTGTCTAAAAAATTTAATGTTAAAGTCACTGTTATAATTGAATCAAAAGATTTGAATGATTATACTATTGATAATCTGATTGACCTACTCATTCCTCATGAGCAAATTATGAGTTAAAGACTTTTGGATGCAGGTGAAATGATAGTGCTAAAAACTAAAGACACAGAGAAAAGCAACTCAGTATATGATGAAAGTAAGGAGATAGCATCAACAACGGGAAAAATTAAAAAGCTACTAAAGCATAAGCATTAACATCAACAAAAGAGGAACAAAGGTAAAAAATTTAAGGATATTAAGAATTCCTCTGAAGTAATTTGCTTTATGTGTAGAAAACCCAGACATATGAAAAATGAGTGCCCAAACTTAAAAACTTTTCCTGTAATGGAAAAAGGTAAAAGTAAACAAATTACAAAAAGGGCAAATGATAAAAAGCAAAAAATCTCCTAGGCAGACCTAGCTTCTGAATCATCAGACCAAGAGCAAGATGATGTTTAAAGCCTTATTTATGTGTTTATTTATTTGTGTGTGTGTGTGTGTGTGTGTGTGTGTGTTTTAATTCATTATGTTTTTATTTATTTTCTATATTTTCTTTGTGTTTTGTTTTCTTATTATTTTATGATTTTCTTTTAAATTTTAAATTAGTCTCCATATTATTTGGGTAAGTTCTCTGATCAACACACATATCATATTTTGTTTTTTATATGCCTTAGAAAATCAAATCATTTTTTCAAATATCATTTTTTTCTAAAAATAAAATATTTACCCCATGTTTTCTTAAAATTTTATATAAGTTGCGGTTGACTTCTCTAAAATCAGTCAAAGGAAGGAAACTTATATTTTTAACTCTATATCTCATTTCTTAATGAGGCTATCTCACTTCTGATTCAAAATATGCATCAAATTATAAATTAGATTTTAAAATTGAAATGTTTCATCTCCCTACATTTTTTTATCTCATAGGAATGTTTTGCAAGTTGTTGAATCCACTTCATTATTTCATTAATCAAGCTGTTCATTTTTGTCACTAGATTGGGTTTGCTTTAGTCTTTTAAATTATAGAAAGGAAGTATATTTGTAAAATGAAAAGAGGCACAAAAAAGTCCAAAGCTAAAAAGATACGCAATGTTGCCAAAATAAAAAGATACACAAAGTATATTAAAAATCAAAAGATGTGCAAAGTGAACCAAAAAAACTAATAAAGAGGCACAAAATGAGCCTACAATGAGTTATACCTTTCTCATTTTTTTTTAAATCTTAAGAAAACCCTTATATCTATTGATATTTTTTATACTTGAGTTTGAAAATCATGACTTTTGATTCACCTTTTTTGCATTAATCTTCTATTAGATATATTTCATGTAAGGAGTTTTGAAAAGTTTATTATTTCCTTCCCTAATTTGTTCCTTGATTTAGATGTTTGCTTAAAAAAGTTGTTTAGCCTTTAAGGAACCTGAGCTAGGATTAACAAATTTTGAATTTATAACCTTTCTGGGTTATGCGTTGTCAATTCTTTCCTTACTATATTTTGGAATAAAATCAAGAGGTAACTTTCTCATTCCAAGAAAATTTATTGAAATTTTAAATTGATTCTTCTAAAAACATCACCTTCACTTAATTAGGGTCTGTTTAATCTTTGGTCTATTTTTTCTATTTTGTGTTTTTTTGTGCTCCTCTTCTTTTTGATAATGTTAAAGGGGGAGAACATACTATTATATTTATTTTATACTGTTGAGAATGTACTGTTGTATTTATTTTATACTGTTGTTTTTATTTTATTTATCTTTTTGTTATTAAAAAAAGAAAGAAAATTGTTTTAGTTTCTCCTATTTTTAAATAATTTTCTTAGTGAGGGGGAGATTAGGAGAGAGTAAGACTTAATTTGCAAATTTAAGAAGTAATGTTTGCCATCATCAAAAAGGGGAAGACTGTTGCGACTCGAGCTCATGAATTTATGTTTTTGATGATAACAAATATTATGGCTCACATCTTTATGTTTCATAGTATGTTTCATTCTATACTTATTTTGTGTATATACTAACATTTCAGGGAAATCACACTCCAGACTATCGAAGACTCCAAGATAGATTAGATTAGGGTTTCTTACAATAAAGTCTAAAATTTTTCTATTTTTCTTGAGTCTAAAAGAGTGTGATTGTACTTGGATAACCGTACACACACACAGGGGTAGAGAGATAAAACTTAAATTTTTTAAACTAATCATACTGGACGATCTTGAATTGTACTGTATAATTTGGACTTAGTGGTTTTTCCTCCAACCTGTAGTTAATCAAATTATAGCTTAAAAATTTGAACTATTTATACTGTATGATGTTAGTTCGTACAAATAACTGATAGAGTATAAAATTGGGTTCGTACTAGTTCGTATCGAATGTAGCCATAATTTTTTAAATTGTTTGTACTGTATGATGTCAGTTCATACAGATGACTAACATAGTACAAAATTGTGTTCATACTAGTTTATATAGATGAATTTGAACGATTCGTACGGGATGATATATATTTCATACGGATGACTGAATTGAGTTCGTACCAATTTATACATACAAATTTAAACTATTCATACGGGACACTATGCGTTCGTACGGATGGATTATACGGGATGATATACATTCGTATGAATGACTGAATTGAGTTCATACCAGTTTATACAGACAAATTTAAACTGCACATACATGACTTTATGCATTCATACGGATGGATCATACGAGACACTATGCATTCATTTGAGATGATCTTCGATCATACAGTACGATCATAGGATAGTTTTCTTATAATTGTCAGTTTTTAGACGATTCTTCATGTCTTTTTTATATAAGGAGTCCTAAAAATTATCATTAAACACCTTTGTTGCTTATCTCTCTTAAGAGTGGCCATTAAGTGTGAGTGTTTGGGAGAGATTGTGAGAGTGGAGTGTGAGAGATCTAGTGAAGGGGAGTTGTGAGGGTTTCACAAGGTTTCTTAAAGCGAGGATCTCTTTTTCTTCTTTAAGTTTCTTCCCATCTCCTCTGGAGGTTCTTCAGGGAAGATTTTCAACACTGTGTCTAGGTTCTCTGCCTACACCATGAGGGTGAAAAAGGATGACTAGATTCTCTAACTTCACTAGGAGAGCAAAAAAGGATGAAGATTCTCTACCTTCACCAAGAGTGTGAAAAAAGGATGACGGTTCTCTACCTTCATCAGGAGGCTGAAAAAGGATGATGATTCTCTGCCTTCACTAGGGAGGGTGAAAAAGGATGACTGTTCTCTATCGCACCGGGTTGGTGGGAGAGAGTTTGTAAGGGCTTCTCAGCCTTGCTGTGGGGGAAAAAGGAGAGTCACTATTGTTTAGTGCAATACCTAAAGAAGGAGTCTTCAGGGAGTGGACGTTGGTCTAGTTGGACCGAACCACTATAAATTTTGGTGTTCTTTTGTTCTTTTATTTTTTGCATCTTTATTATATGCACTTTAATGTTTTGTGGTTAAAAAATATTTTATGAAAATCATATCTAATCAACTACATATTTTAAGGATCGTTAATTAAGTTTTCTAGAAATAGTTTTTAACAATCCAAGAAAATTTTTAAATAACTAATTTACCCCCTTCTTGGTTAGCCTTGGGACAATTATATTAGGTCTAAAAACCTACTTTGACTTTCAAGTTCTCCCATCATGCTCATCTCAAATTTCTCACTCATTATTTTTGATAATTTATCACACATATTTTTATTTATAGATCTAAATAGTATATCATCAACATAAATCTGAATAATGAGTAGATCTTCGTCTTCTTTCTTTAGGAATAGGGTGGTTTCTGCACTACCCTTAATAAAGCCTCTATCTAGAAGGAATCTGCTCAGCTTTCATACTAAGCTCTATGTGCTTTCTTCAATCCATATAATGCATTTTTCAAATTTAAATAGATGATTGGGAAATTGAGAAATCTCAAATTGTAGGGGTTGCTCAACATATACATCTTCTATAATCACCCTATTTAGTAAGGTACTCTTAAGGTCCATCTAATACAGCTTAAATTTTCTAAAGAAAGCAAAGGCTAGTAGCACTCTAATGGATTCTAGTCTAGCCACTATGGAAAAAGTCTCCTCAAAATCAATTTCTTCAATCTGATTATACCCCTTAGCTACTGATCTAGACTTATTCCTAACCACTATACCAGAGTCATTCATTTTATTCTTGAAAATACACTTCGTTCCTACAACACTCTAATTTTTAAGTCTTTTAACCAGTTCCCATACATCATTCCTAACAAATTGATTTAATTTTTATTATATTGCTAGGATCCATAATTCATCGGCTAGGGCTTGATCTATGTTGGTGGGTTCTACCATAGAAATAAATGTAGAATGACTAGCCTTCTTTCTAAGTCCATACCTAGTTCTAACACCTTCAGATGGATCTCCTGGGATAAGTTCTCTAGGGTGATTAGATGAGTATCTCCATTCTCTAGGCAAAGACTCTTAAGGTTCTACTCGATCTCCTAGGTCAATGGATTCTACCCCTTGGTGACCTCTACTGCTTCTTCTTCTTCTAACCTAGGTTGAGAGGATTTATCTGATTCATCAAACACAATATGGGTTAATTATTCTATTTCTAAGGCCCTCTTATTAAAAATTTTATAGGCTTTACCTACAATTGAATATCCTAAGAAGACTCTCTCCTTATATTTGAGACCAAAATTTCCTAAAGGTGATTTTCTATTGATTAGGATAAAACATCTATAACCGAAGACATATAAGTGAGGTAGGTTGGGTGTCCTATCCTTAAGGAGCTCATAAGTTGTCTTATATAGCTTGAATCTAACATTTACTCTGTTCAACACATAACAAGCCGTATTTATTATTTCTTCCAAAAAGTATCTTGCTAGAGAATATTCAACTAATATGGCCCTAAAAGCTTCTATTAAAGTTTTATTTTTCCTTTCCACTATTCCATTCTGTTGAGGGGTTCTAGATGTAGAAAAGTTATGCTCTATTTCTATCTCTTGTCAAAAAGATTCAAACTTATCAATTTTAAACTCTCCATCGTGATCAGTATAAATAATCAATATCTCACATCCTAATTTTCTCTATATCCAGGTGGAGAAGCTTTTAAATTTGTCAAATGATTCACTCTTTTATGCTAGGAATTTGGCCCATGTGAATCTAGAATAATGATTAACAATCACAAACCAATATAAGTTTCCTCCTAGGTAGGCTGTACTAAGAGGTCCAAATAGATCCATATGAAGAATTTCTAGTGTCCTAGAGGTGATGATATCCTTGTTTGAATGAAATAACGACTTAATTTATTTTTCTAGTTGGCATGCATTGCATAGGTGGTCCTTAGTGAAATCTACTTGGGTATACCTCTAACTAGGTCTTTCTGGGTAATCTTCGTAAGGGTATTCATGCTTGCATGACATAGTCTCCTAAACCATAGCCAGGATTCGTTAAGAGTGGTTTCAAACACAGAGAATTAGAATATTTAATGTAATTTAAATAAAGCATATAAACATTATTGTCTCTTTTTCCTTCTAAAACCAACTTACCATTCAAACTAATCATGTAATTTATGGATAGAAATCTGATATCAAACCCCTTATCACACAATTGACTAATACTAAGAAGATTATACTTTAAACCATCAGTAAGTAAAATATTCTCAGTTATAAAATTCTTTGAGTTTTTTTATTATACCTAAGCCCACCACTTTTTTGGTGGTGTTATCTCCTAGTGTGACCATGCCTCCTAACATGGCCTCCAATGTGATAAAATGCTTCAAATCTTTAATCATGTGCCTTGAGCATCCACTATCAAGGTATCACATGATCTCACTAGGCCTTTTATAAGAGCACTCCTACAAATTCAATCAGATATAAGATTTGGGAACCCAAGTGAGATTGGGTTCCACCTTATGCCTTAATGAATGACTTATATGCATGCTATGATGTGCTGCATGTGATTTGGGCCTCTACACTAGATGAGTCCTATGATGTATTATGCAAGTGCAGGTTATGTAACTCAGCATGCCACAAGAATGACACCTAACACCATGGAAAGGATTCACTAATCTATGTGAGGTGTGGTACCTCTTCCTAGGGGTATATAATGCATGAAGTGATGTGGGGTTATACCATTGTATTAGCGTAGGTGGTGTTCTATTTTATTCAAATGCATGGATTTTTGCTCTTAAGAATTGATTGGCACTTTCAAGGCTGGCAATTTCCAATTTTAATACATGCTCATTGCTATATAGTTCAAATACACAACTTTCTAATTATTTGAATGAATCTTCTACCTCAATATGCTTTGCTTTTAATGATTCATATGTATTGGTTAGATCAGTATGCTTCTTATTTAAAGCATCAAATTTATCAAGTAAAGACATGTGATCACTATTTAAAGTAGTCTAATCAACTGTCAGATAATCATACTCTTTTTGTAAATTAGAAAAGTCAGTGTTTAAGCTAGCATACATCTTTTTGAGCTTCCTATATGAATCATGATTTTTCTCAGATATAATAAAAAGTTCATCATAAGATAACTGACATACCTTATCTTGATCTAACTGATCAAAATTATCATTAGTCATAAGACATAGATTGGTTACCTCCTCCTCTGCTTTATATTCAGATGATTCTGAGGCAGAGTCAGCCTAAAATGCTTTATGTGTATGTTTCTTCCCCTTTTTGAACTCTGTCTTCTCTTTACCATTCTTCTTGATTGGGTGAGTTTTAAGGTTGGGGTAGTTAGTTCAAAGGTGGTCTAGTTTCCTGCATTCACTATAACTTATGTCAGATGATACATTAAAATTTTACTATTCTTACCTTTAGTCCATTGTTATTGGTGATGAGGCTTCTTCTTTCTCTTCAGAAAATTCTTAAACTGATAAGCCATCAAATTAATATTGTCACCCTCCTAAGCTATAAAGTTATCACTTTCTGAGTCATTTGCTTTTAAGGCCACAGTCTTCTCCTCTTTCTTATCGCCTACTTCAAGTAACTTTTGACTCACGCCTTACTCATAGATAATGAGTAAGCCAAGCAAGTTATCAATCGAATACAAGTTTAAATCTTTGGATTCAAAAATTGCAGTGACCTTAGTATCATAAGCACTAGGTAGGCAATATAAAATCTTGTTAACTTTTTAGCATTAGAAAGTTTTCTACCTAATGCATTCAAGGATGTTACTATCTGTGTGAACATAATGTACATTTCATATATAGTCTCACTAGATTTTATACAAAATAGTTTATAGTCATGTAGTAGAATGTTCATCCTAGACTATTTGACTTCACTAGTTCCCTCATATGTGATGCACAATCTATACCATACTTCCTTTCCCTTAGTACATGTAGACACTCATATAATCTTTAGATTTTAAAGCACAGAAAAAATAATTCAAATATTTTACATTCAATTGAGTGAGCTCTCTATCCTCATGAATATATTCAATAAATGGGACAATAATTTTTACTTTATTAACTATTTAAGATGAAAGTGAATAACCAATTTAAATCATATGCCAAATTCTTAAATCAATATATTACAGATATGTGGACATACAAATTTTTTAAAAATCAAAAGGAATATTTTTAAACAGTGGTGGACGGGTTATAGAATGACCTTCCGTAGTATTTTAATTACCAAAATACACCATAAGATCTTTACTTGAGGATTTTAAAATCATGAATTCCAAGACCTGCTCTGATACTAATTAAAAGTTTAATGTAGGGCATTAATCCTAGATGAACTACCACAGGCGTACCAAGAGTGGGGGTGAATTGGTAATTTTAAAAATCTTACTGTAAAATACAAACTTATGTTTTAACTTTGGGATTTTTAATAACTTGGAAATAATAGCAATTATCACAAAATACAGAAGGAAATTTTTGCAACAAGATTTTAACTATAAAGATGATTGATAGATTAAAGTTGTAAATAGTATATTGTAGAAAACTAAAAAGTAGAAAGAATACATCAGAAATTTTATATTAGTTTGGTCAAATAATGACCTACGCCCACCCCCCGGAGTCCTCCTCTCCGAGTATTACACTAAACTTTAGTGTCTCTCCTTTAGCCCCCATAGATAGGCGGAGAAGCCCTTATAATCATTCCACTAACATGGTGCGACACAGATCCTTAACTTTCTTTTTCACCCTCCTGGTAAAGGAAGAGAACTGGCAAAGGCAGATAACACCAACCTCCTTTTTCACCCTCCTGGTAAAGGCAGAGAATCTCGACCTCCTTTTTCACCCTCCTAGTGAAGGCAGAGAACCTCAATGGTCTTCAATATGACGGTCTTGTTCTCAGAGCCACCCAAGAAACCTAGCAAGACACCTAGAGGAAATAAGGTAAGACACTTACTTGGAGTAACCATGTGAACCCCTCACACTACTTCTCCCTCACACACAAGCTCTCCCTTTCTTCTTCCCAAAGCTCTCCAAGATTTCTTCTCTAAGCTCTCTCTCCAAAATACTCAGCAGCCAAAGAATTGAAACAAGTCCAAAAAGGGAGATTAAATATAAGGCTTCATAAAAAGCCCTAAAATTCAATTCTATCAACATTGATTATATAGTATAATCCATGATCATATGGTATGATTAGTTCAAATAACCTTTTTAGTACTGAATGAAGTGTAAGGTATTATACGATCAGTTCAGCTGATTAAACTGATCATTCAGTATGATATAAAGCATTGTCTAGTATGATTAGTTCAAACCTCTTGGATTATAGTCCCGTATGATAGGCGACGATTAAATATCATCCCATTCAAAGATTGGGTCGTATATTATGATTAGCTCTAATCGTCCTATAGATCTAATTGGATCAATTAATCCAAAATTATTCCTTAATTATAGGATTAATTTATGCAAGATTTAATTATATCATCCAGTACGATACCTATTATACTGTATAATTAGCACAAATTTTAAATTTTAAAATATTACCTAATTGATTGGTGATTGAGATCTTGATTTCAACTAATCATCCTATACGATCTTGATCGTATTATATGATTTATTCAAATGGCATTATCACAATTAGCTATTTTAATGATTTTTTGAATAGTTGATTATATAGTATAATATTGATCATACTGTATGATTAGTTCAAAAAGTTATACTCCTAATTTTTTCACTGTATCACTCCCTTGAGTGTGTGTGTGTGTGTGTGTGTGTGTGTGTGTGTGTGTGTATGGTCACAAAGTTTAGCATCCACCAAATATATGCCCTGACTAAAGAAATGTAGAAAAAAATAAAAGCAAAAATATAGACTCTTCGGGACACTTAACTCTATTCTATCGAGTCTTGAGCTGATCAATTTGTATAGTGTATGGTGGACCTAAAATATTAGTGCATAAGAAAACATATATGAAATAATAACAATAACAGGAGATAACATAGTAAATAATCCAATAATATTTGTTATCATCAAAATCATAAAATAAGACTCAGGTCCAGATTTGTAACAAATGGTTATTCTGAATTACTCTCGTGCTTGATTTAATTCATGAAATGTCCATACATGATTTAGTACGATACATTACCTCAATGGAGGAATATTTGAATAATTATGAGTATTGAGATAGAAACTTTCATGTGTAGACATATGATGAATAAGATTCTTGGGTCTATAAGATAGAATCACCATAGTGAGGTGAAAATCTTTCTTTGCACCCTTACAAACTTGATAGAGACTTAAAGGAGCATATGCTCAAATTTAAAACTATTATAGAAGATTTTGTTTAGGAAAACATAGGTTCAATCACTATTATTAGTCCAAAATATATTAATTTGTGGTTTTCTTTACTTTTTACTGTAGTTTTCAGTAGTGGTAACACCTACCCTTAATTTCATTGAGTAAGATAAATTTTATGGCTTGAGTTGACAGTACTATAGATTGTTGTAGCACAGTTGTGTCCTGGTGGGATCAACACTCATGTCATATAATTTATTACTTTATCAGCATGTACACTTGGGAAGCTAGAAATATCAAACATGCATATATAGTAGCAGTAAATCCCCATATGTTATCCACGTGAATGCATTAAGGTCACCCTTGAATGCTTGAATGAGCTTACCCCTGTACTCCTCATACTTCAAGAATTTGAAAATAATTCAAATGAATCTTAAAGTTATGTGAAAATTTTCAAGGGTTTAGAATAACCTCAAGAACCTCTCATTAAAATTAGATGTTTATTTTTAAATTTTTAGAAATTTTAATTAGTTTAATGACTCTATTTTATTTTTATATTTAAATCACCTCCAATTTAGATAAACCTTTTCATAGAGTTTAAGGATACCTCAATAAAGTCCCATAAAATTTTGGAATTAATTTGACTTGTATTTTAATTATTATAATTTATTCTATTTAATGGTGTATTTAATTTAGAAAAATATCAAAATACATCTTATAATTCTTATTTTATACAATTTTATTTTCTATTCATTTTATTGATCATTTAATCTTTAAGAAATTTATTTTGGATTTGTAGAGTTTAATTTTGATTTTTAATGAATTTTCCCAATTATAGGTCATTATAAGATACTTAATGAACTAGTGAATTAGCGATTGAGTTTTAAGTGAGCAAATGAAGCCAAACCTTCGGACTTCTTCCAAGGTCAAGGGTAAACAAAAGATGATTTTTTAATTGTTTAAGATTATTTTTAATTTCACTCAATTTTTCTTGATTTATTGATTATGGATAAGCTTATGGTTCACTAGTCATTTTATTGATTTTCCTAATCTTAAATTATTTTAGGAAATTTTTTCTCTAAATTTTAAGTTTGTTTGAAGTTTGATGTTTTTTATTTCATATATTTCTATTTTTTATATATTTATTTATAATTTTATAGGGTTACAATTAGGGTTGAGTTTTGGATAGCCAAATGGATTCAAACTTCCAGGAAACTTCCATGCAAGTGAGAGATGACTCGAGAAAGTTTCTTAAAAACTTCCATTCATTCTAAATTTTTAATAGTTTTTAAAGATTTATTAATTATTGGTTTAACTTTTACATAAGTTTAGTTTCACAAACACAAATATTATGGATATTTTTTTAACTCTTTCATTCCTTTTTTTTTAAGGGAAACCCATAAAGGGGCCTACGCGTTAATACAGGAAAAGATTACAAAGTCCTTAAAGGGACCTCAAGCTCACTAGTGCTCAAAAGAGCTACAAAAAGAAAGCAAAAAAACCTATGAGCTCAAGTTCCCTACTAAGCAAAAATACGGTATACCCTTGGTACATTCTACGGTACACAAGAGTGAGCACCCAAAAAGAAGGAAGCACACCAACATTAGCAACCAGATCCAGCTTTCTATCCAAAAAACCATCATGACGAACACCTGCACTAAGAAAATTCTGTAAAATCAGGTGATGCCCAAGATAAAAATAGCATAAATAAAACCAAAAGCAAGCAAATTGATAGATCCAACACTTATCCACATAGCAGCCAAGATAGACATCAGAAACCCCATAAAACACATTAGCATAGGCACGGGAAAGGATATAGATATTAATTAACCTGTTAACCACAAAAATAATATAGAGAACCAAACAAACCAGAAAATAATAGCACCAAAATAATCCCAACTACTCAAAATTGTGCCTAGAACAATTCAACTAAGTAAGACAGCACAAATTCCTCATCAACCAAGAACAACATGAAAGAAAAAAAGCCACACCCAATATAATAGTAAGGAGAACACAAGGAAGCTACCAAATAGCACTCTAGATTAAAACCAACCCTCACAAGGCGCACAAGCTCCACGACCAAGGACCAGAGCCTGCTCCAAAAAACCAAATCACACATCCAGATAGTCAGGAACAACCTCAAAGAAGAAATAGAACCCTTAAACACACGGGTGTCAAAGCAACTATAATGAGAACCAACCAACCACATAACAACAAAACAAGGGAAGCAGCAGGACAAGGCCATTCGAGCACCCCCAAAAACAATCAAGAAAAGACTACAAAAATAGTGAATACTAGAAATTACAAAACTAGACTGAGAATCAAAGCTGAAACCCAAATAGAAACAAAGCAGCAGGAAAAACTAACACCACCGGTAAAACATCCAGCAAAATAATGGAGAGGCAGCCCCCAGAACCAAAGAAAAAAGGACCAAAGGCTCCAACCAATAGCAAGCATTAAAGTCTAACATAGGGCATACCAATTTTATCTAATTTTAAAAGCCCTTTCAGCGGAGCAAGGAGGTTAGTGCCAGAAAAATCATAAAAAAAATCCAAACCACACCCCCAATTGGCAAGCCTTTTAGCACAAGCATTTCCTTCCTTTTAAACATGAGAGAAAGAATAGTTCATAAAGATCAACAAGTTCTTAATATCCCTCACCAAATAAAAAAGAGCAGGATTACACATCATATCATCAACAAAATTTAAAAATTGAAAAGTATAATTGGAATCAGCTTTAATACCAATGTTAGTTAAGTCAAGAGAAATGCATAATCTTAAAACATGGAGAATAGCCAAGATGACAGCACAGTTAACATCATAATTCTGTAAGGGTCCAGCAAAAGCCATAATTAAACTACCATTACTATCCCTGATAACCCCACCACAACCTGAGGATAACCTAATGATAGCACCAACCACATTCAGCTTATAAGAGTTATTAGGGGGTTTGGTCCAATAAATAAACCTAGAATCATTATAAAGATGATCAACCTCCCACTTAAGACCTAGATCAGATGCAACAAAAGGATAATTTTTAAAATTCTTGACAGAGTGAAGCTTAACAGAATAAAGAGCCAAAACCTTGTCTTTCACATTCTAAATAATCCTATGATGGTTCATACCATCACCATTGAGATGAGAATTATTCCCATCCAACCATAAATACCACAAAATGAGAAAAGGAATAATATTTCTAATATGGCCTTTAGAATTAATAAACCAAGAATTAAGCATAGCATTAATAGGCAATTTAGCATTAAAATAATTCAATTGGAACATGTCATCAAAATAAGTCAAAGTTTTAACAGCTAAAGGACCAGAGATAAAAACATGATGCATTTTCTCCACATGATAACAACATTGGCACTTGGATGGCAAAATAAAACCTCTTTTAATTAAATAATCTTCTGTATGAATGAACTTATGCAAAATTCTCTAGATAAAAATAGCCATAGTGGAAGGAATACTTTTTTGCCAAAGCAAAGAAAAAATATTAGTAATCTTATTCTTAGATCTAAAGGCATGCCAAGCATCCTTTAATCTAAAAACACCATCTTTGGATAAATCATATAAAAGTAAAACATCAGAATCAGTGTTCAGGGAGAGGTTCAAAATTTGTTATATAATAGAGTTAGGAATAACATTAGCAAGTTTCTCATAATCCCAACAATTATCAGTAATAAAATAATTGACCTTAATAGCCGCACTGGAAGAGGTGTTAATAATAGAATCAAAAGAGTGATCACCCAACCAACAATCTTGCCAAAAGAAAACGTCCCCATTACCAAGCCCCCAAGAGATAAAGGGCTTAACAGCTTATTTAACTTTGCATAATCTCTGCCACACTTTAGAATCACCTTTGTTAAAATAAGAAGTAGTCAGATGTTTACCCATGCAATACTTAGCAAACATAAAATTAGCCCAAAGGCTCACTTTAGTACGAAAGTTGTACTACAACTTAAAGGAAAAAGCATAGGCCAAATCAATCATACTCTTACATCCCAAGGCCCCCTCATCCAGCACACCACAACACTTGTCCCAAAAGGACCAGGTAATTTTATAATTGTTACTAGCCCCTTTCCAGAAAAATCTATTGAAAGTTTATCAATTCTATTGCAAACCGCCTGAGTAGGAAGAAGAGTTTGAAAAATATAAATAGGCAAAGAACAAAGAACACTTTTGATGAGAATTAATCTACCCCCAAAACTCAAAAAATTAGACTCCCAAGATAAAAGCTTGTTCTACACAGAAGTAATTAAAACATCAAAAAGAAAAGTTTTCTTTCTACTTTTAAAAAGAGGCACCCCAAGGTACTTAATAGGCAAATGACCATGCACAAAATCAGTTAATTCTTTAATAGCCAAAATATGGTTGTTAGGCGCTTTCTTGGAGGCAATAAAATAGCACTTGTGTTTATTAGGAGAGAGACCACTAACCATTTCAAATTGATGAAAGAAATCCATAAGTTTATTTATCCTATTAACAGAACCATTCATAAAAATGATAAAGTCATCAGCAAAATATAAGTGAGAGATAGGAAAACCACCCAAAAATCTAAAATAGAGGGTAGGGAAATTCTCAAAGAGGTTGGCAAGGCCTCTAGATAAGTACTCAGTAGCAATAATGAAGAGGGAAGGAGAGATCGAATCACCCTATCTTAAGCCATGAGAGGATTTAGAAAAACCATTTCTTTTACCATTAACAATAATAGAGAAATAAGATCCCACAATGCAGTTTCTAATAAGATTGATAAAAACTAAATCAAAACCAAATAATTGCAAAAAATTATAAATAAAGTTCCAATTAATGTTGTCATAAGCCTTGGCAATATCAAGCTTCAAAATCATATTGCCACCTCTCACCCTAACATCTAAGTCTTGATAGAATTCTCAGGCCAAAAGAATATTATCAGTAATAGCCCGCCCTTTAACAAAACGCATTTGAAAAGGCGAGATAATTTTATGCAGAATAGAAGTTAAAAGGCTCATAAGAATTTTAGAAAGCAATTTATTGAAAAAGGTGCATAGACTAATAGGTCTAAAGTCATTCTAATTACTAACAGAGTTATTTTTGGGAATAAGCACAATAGACATAGAAGTAAAGAACTTATGAATAGAATTACCAGTCCAAAAATCTTCCTCCTGAGCTTGTAATTTAAAAAGATAATCTTTAGCATCCATCAATTACCTGAAGTTATCATCAGAAGGAAATAATTGACAATTTATCTCAAAATTGTTCACTTTCTCTTCAGCATTCAAAATATTAGTGAAAAGATTTTTAAAAACATTATGATTCCATCAATTTAAAATTTGCTTAAGCCTTTTCAGTTTAAACCAAAGTCTCCTCATACCAAAGATAGAGTTATCCGGATGTAAAGGGGTATGCCAATTTTCCTAAACTAAGTCCAGAAATGAGTCATGAAGCAACCACATGTTTTAAAATCTAAATTGAGGGGAAGAATTAGTATGCCTAGTCTTGAGGCTAATTAACAAGGGAGAATGGTAAGAAAGAGTCCTGCTAAGATGTTCAGCAGTAATAGAATTAGAAGAGCTAAGCCAGCAATCATTAAACAACATCCGATCCAACCATTGCCATAATTGACCACGGTTCCAAGTGAATTTATTACCAGAGAAGCCAATATTAATTAAATTATAGTCCATAGAGTGATAGATAGGAAAAGAACCCCTTATACATTCAGAAGGATTAAAAGTAGTGTTAAAATCACCTCCAATAAGCCAGGGTAAGTTACAAATACTATGAAAGTTAATGAGTTGCTCCCATAACAATTTCCTAGTATAACGAGAAGAAGTAGCATAAACAAAAGAGGCACAACAATGTAAATTTAAAACTTTAATATTACAATGCAGCACTTGAGTGAAATCTCCAATAACATCTATCCGAATAGGATCCTTCCATAACACCCAAATCTTATTGGCCACATTCGAAATAGCATACTTAAAACCCAAAAATCTAGCAGTACCAAGTAATTTAGCAGAGAAAATAAGAGGTTCAAGCAAAATAAGAATAGAAACATTATAAATACGGCATAAGTTCTTAACTCTTAACCTAGAAGAGGGACACCAAATGCCTCTAACATTCCAAATAATAGAATTAAACATAAAAAAGGTGCTAATGATTAGTATGCGAATGGGTGGTTCTAGGAGATTGTAAAATGATGTTCTTGTTATTCCTACCTCTCCTACTTTGAAACTTGATATAACTAGCATCATTATCATCTTTAGCAAAACATTTAGCCATAATATCCATATCCTCGGTATCAGTAAAGAATCACTATGATAATGAGAGTTTAAAGGAAGCTTACTATCATTGATCATACTGCCAGCCTCACCTCCTAAGGTAATTCACCCTTCTGAAAGGTAAAGTCATCCTCCACAATAGTTTTACTACTCAAGTCACTATCAATATTACCTTCGACCAAAGTGATTTGGTCATCCTCCTGGTCATTAACAATAGAATGAGTAGGCACATTATTAGTACAACTATTATTTAGCAATATAAAATCCATATCAGGCAAGTTTTTGTTAAGAGTACAAGGAGAATAGTAAAAGATGAAACAATATTTTAATTAGTAGTGATAGCCAACATTTTCTTGTACACATTTTGAAAACCATAAGTTAAAGAAGAGATAGAGTTGAGATTGTCTCCCTGAACATGAATAGGTTCATCGACATTGGTGGATTGCGGTTTAGTATGAACTATGGCAAGTTGTATTAATTCCTCAATATTATCCTGCACAATAGGAACATTGCCCTCAGCCACAATAATATTAGGAATCACACGATTATGATCAACTGAAGGAACAACATTTCCATGTGATTGTTTGGAGAATTCCTTCTCCTGAAAGTTCGAAAGGGATGTTAAGCCCTACTGAACTAGTCCCGAGGCTAACCAAGAGGGGGGGTGAATTGGTTATTTAAAAATTTCACGATAACTACAAAAATCTTTTCGATACTTAGCAGCGGAAACAAGTAAACAATAACGAAAAGATCAACCAACGATATTCACCCAAGCAGTTTATATTGAAAAGTAAAATGCAAAACTGAATCAGAAAAGCAAACCAGATTTTATAGTGGTTCGGTCAACTTGACCTACGTCCACTCCCCGGAGCCTCCCCTCCGGGTATTGCACTAAACGAAAGTGACTCTCCTTTTGCTCCCACAGCAAGGCGGAGAAGCCTGTACAAAACACCTCCTTTTCACCACACGGTGAGGCAGAGAACCCGACCTCCTTTCGCTTCCTCCTGAAGCGGGCAGAGAACCCACGAACTCCTTTCGCTTCCTCCTGAAGCGGGCAGAGAACCCACGAACTCCTTTCGCTTCCTCCTGAAGCGGGCAGAGAACCCACGAACTCCTTTCGCTTCCTCCTGAAGCGGGCAGAGAACCCGGATCTTCTTGCGAACGATCCTCCCACGAAGAACACCGACTAGACGACAGACGACGAGCGGAGAAGACGACTCTGATCCGTGCTTGGAGCAACCTTAGTGAATCCCTCACTAACTCCCCCTCACAAGATCTCTTCTCTCTCTCCCAACTCTCTCTTCTCTTTAGGATTTCTCAGGGAAGGAAGGCAGCAAAAGATTTTTCCAAATCTAGGAAAAAGTTCTTTTAAAGGAGGGCTTAAAACTTGCCCTAAATCTCAACTTGTCGGCCAAGATCGTCCAGGACGATCGGTAGATCGTCCTGTACGATCAGTTCAAATTCAGCTGTTCCAGCCTGGACGATCTGGCTCTTCTGGACGATCAGTAGAAAAAGTTGTTCATATCGTCCCGTACGATCCTGAGATCGTCCAGGACGATTAGTTCAGATTGAAGGGAATCGTCCAGAAGACAGTTCGGGTCGTCCAGAGAAATCTGTGCTGGACGACCAAAAAATGACTTGATCGTCCCGTACGATAGGGTAATCGTCCGGTACGATTAGTTCAAAAAAGCCCCAAATCGTCCTGTACATAGTTCTGGACGTACAGCTGAAAAGCACAAGACGATCACGATCGTCCGGGACGATCCTGCGATCGTCCAGGACGATGTGATCGTATCAATTAAACATTAATTGCTTTCCTTAATTACCAGACTAATTTAGGCATGATTGTAGTAAATCGTCCAGGACGATATACGTATCGTCCGGGACGATCAGACCAAAATACTTAAAATAAAACTTGCCTAACTTAATCTGGCGGCTGAGAATTTCTGATTTGGGCATATCGTCCCGTACGATCCATAGATCGTCCAGGACGATCGGCTCAATCAGTCCTTCTTAACTTAGTCGCCCTAATTAGGGTTTCTATTTTAACTGGATCGTCCAGGACGATGCTACTATCGTCCAGGACGATCTGAACAAAATTTTAACATAAACTCTAATTCACTCAATCTCTCTCCCTGAGTGTGTGTGTGCAAGGTTACTTAGCTAGGAAATCAGTTACATTACAATTGACTCAATAAAAGAAAAAATCATACATTTGACACACTTGGACCCGATCTTGAGTTGGCTTGAGTAGCTTGCGGTCTTTTGTGCCTGAAACTGATTAGCCAAGAAAAACACACTGGAAACATGTTTGTCATCATCAAAACCAGATTTGCAACAATCTCCCCCTTTTTGATGATGGCAAACATTTGTAAAGTAGTCTGAAAATAAAATGAAACTAAGATGAAAATAAAATGAAACTAAGAAATCAAACAAAACACACATTTTTTAAATTTTCAACAATACAGAAAACATGACTCAGAAAATAGAAACAGACACGACTACAACTGACTCCCCCTTTTGACATCACAAAAAGGAGGAGGGAAAAACATAACACGGAAATAAAATATAAAATAAAACATACACAGAACAACAACAAAACAGGAAAATCAGAATTTTTCCTTGATTTTAGATTCAAAAACCAATGAGAGGACGATTGACAGCGCTGAAATCCAAAAAGGTTGGAAACAATCAACTTTCGTAACTCTGACCCCGGGCACCTTATCGATGCAAACCTCTTTCAAAACAAAAATCCGATTCAGAATAAAAGACATTAGATTTGAAAAGAAATCCTTTCAAGCCTCGTTCCAGAAAAATATCTGATATAATAGTGTTACAAAGTAAAAAATCAGAAATCGGGATTTTCAAAACTCAAGCTTTTGAAAATATTAAGTGACACACGAGTTTTTTTTTTTCTAAGACATTTAAAGATCTGAAAGAGAAAAAAGCTTAGGTTGGGCTCATTTTGTGCCTCTTTTTTTTTTTAATTTATTTGGCGCACTGCGCATCTTTTGATTTTTGATACACTTTGTGTATTTGGCATTTTCGCATCTTTTCAGTTTTGGGCTCATTTTATGCCTCTTTTTCAATTTGGTTGGCGCACTGCGCATCTTTTGTAAGCTTTCTCCTTTTCATAATCATTAAAGAGTCTCAGCTGTGAATCTATCTTCCAGACATAGGAGATGTCTCTCCACAGTAGGGAAGAATGATTCACAAAACAAAAAACCACACATCATATGATAAATGCAATCACTTGGTTTTAGAAAATCAAACTAATGACTCAAGACTTTGAAAAACACTATTGATATGAGGCAGATTACTGTAGGAAGATAAAATAATCTCTATTTCAAAAAAACTAACATTTTAATTTTGAAGAAGATTTTTATCCAAAAGAAACCATACACCAGTAAAGGAGTTTAGAGGAAGAGAAACAATCATCAATGTTTCTTCCCTTTAACAGGTTCAGTGGAATCAATCACTGCTTACCAGCTTCCAAATCAAAACAAGGTAAAAACTCCCAGTCAGAAATTCAGATTATCAGAAGTAGTGAGCGGTGATCAGATTTTGAAAAACATAAAAAACAGGTAGAAAATCATAGCAAAGTAAATACTCAAACCAAACTAACAATAAGGCTAAAACAGAAATCAGCAAAAGACATAAAATCAACTGAAAGTAAATAATCAAAGTCAAAAACTAACTAACAGAAATCAGAAATCAAAAGAAAAACTAAACCTACCTAACAGAAATCAGAATACCAATCAGAAAGATAATAAATCAGCAGTCATCAGAATCAAGCATTTATATCAATCACTCCTAATCTGGTTCTCAAAATGCTGAATGAGTCAAAGGCCAGTGGTTTAGTGAATATGTCAGCCAGCTGATTTTCAGTTGCTACATGATGTAGCTCAATGTCCCCTTTTGTAACATGGTCCCTAATGAAGTGATGCCTAATGTCAATGTGTTTGGTCCTAGAATGTTGGATTGGATTCTTAGAGATACAGATGGCACTGGTATTATCACACAGAACAGAAATTGTGCCAACGGGTACTCCTAAATCCAAGACTTGTTGTTTCAACCACAGAACTTGGGCCACACAACTTCCTAAGGCAATGTACTCAGCTTCAGCAGTGGAAAGTGCAACTGAGTTCTGTTTTCTACTGGACCAGGAGACTAACGACTGTCCTATGAATTGACAAGTCCCAGAGGTACTCTTCCTATCCACCCTACACCCCGCAAAGTCAGAGTCAGAATATCCAATGATCTCAAAAGAGGTGCTGTGCCTAGGGTACCAAATTCCTAGGTTTGGGGTCCCTAAAAGATATCTAAGAATTCTCTTAACAGCAGTCAGGTGGGACTCTTTAGGATCAGCCTGAAACCTAGCACAAAGACAGACACTAAACATGATATCGGGTCGGCTAGCAGTCAGGTAAAGCAGTGAACCTATTATCCCTCTATACTTCTTCTGATCAACAGATTTTCCATTTGAATCCTTATCTAACTGAACTGAGGAGGGCATGGGAGTATTGATTGGCTTGGCTTTGTCCATTTCATATTTCTTCAAAATGTCCTTAGTATATTTTGATTGATTGAGAAAAGTTCCATCATCCATTTGCCTTATGCTAAACCCCAAAAAGTAGGACAATTCTCCCATCATACTCATCTCAAACTCTTTACTCATTGTTTTGGAAAACTCTTCACATAAGTATTTATCAGAAGATCCAAAAATTATATCATCAACATAGATCTGGACAATGAGTAAGTCATCTCCTAATCTCCTCAGAAAAAGGGTGGTGTCTACGCTCCCCTTAACAAACTCTCTTTCTAACAGGAATGTGCTAAGCCTCTCATACCAAGCTCTTGGTGCCTGTTTCAATCCATATAAGGCCTTTTTTAATTTATAGACATGACTTGAATATTGGGAACTCTCAAAACCTGGGGGTTGTTCTACAAAAATATCTTCTTTAATTACCCCATTTAAAAAGGCACTCTTGACATCCATTTGAAACAGCTTAAATCCCTTATAACAGGCAAAGGCTAGTAGCACTCTAATGGCTTCCAATCTAGCTACAGGGGCAAAAGTTTCCTCAAAATCTATCCCTTCTATCTGATTATACCCCTTAGCCACCAATCTTGCCTTATTTCTCACCACCACACCAGAATCATTCATCTTATTCTTAAAGACCCACTTGGTTCCCACAATACTTTGATTTTTAGGTCTTTCTACTAACTCCCAAACATCATTCCTTACAAATTGATTCAATTCTTCCTGCATAGCTAAAATCCAAAATTCATCCGACAGGGCTTGATTGATGTTGGTGGGTTCAGTCATTGAGATAAAGGCAGAATGGTTTACTTCCTTCCTAAGTCCATGCCTAGTCCTAACACCTTCAGAAGGGTCTCCTAAGATCAGTTCTTTAGGATGACTCGAAGAATATCTCCAATCTCTAGGCAATGGGGTTTGAGGTTCTACCCTTTCCTCCAAATTTGTATTTCCAACTCCTTGGGTAACCTCAACAATCTCTTCATCTTCTACTTCAGATCTAGACTCCTTAGGATCAGATTCATCAAACACTACATGGGTTGTTTCTTCCACCACCAAAGTCCTCCTATTGAACACCCTAAAGGATTTCCCCACACTTGAATATCCTAAGAACACTCCTTCATCAGATTTGGGGTCAAATTTCCCTAAGGGTGACTTCCCGTTGTTTAGAATGAAAACCTTACAGCCAAAGACATGGAGGTGGGACAGATTTGGAATTCTACCCTTAATGATCTCATAAGGTGTCTTGTTCAGCTTGACTCTCACATTTACCCTATTCAGCACATAACAGGCAGTGTTCACCGCTTCAGCCCAAAAGTATTTTGGAAGTGAATACTCAGCAAGCATGGCTCTAGCGGCTTCCACCAAGGTCCTGTTCTTCCTTTCAGCTACCCCGTTCTGCTGAGGGGTCCTAGGAGCCGAAAAATTGTGACTAATCCCATGATTCTCACAAAAACTTCCAAATCTTTCATTTTCAAACTCCCCTCCGTGATCACTATGGATGGTAATAATCTCACATCCTAACTTCTTCTGAATCCAAGTAGAGAAAGATCTAAACTCATCAAATGACTCAGATTTGTGTGACAAAAACTTAACCCAAGTGAACCTTGAATAATCATCAACAATCACAAAACCATAGACTCTCCCCCCTAAGCTGGCAGTGCTAATGGGTCCAAAGAGGTCCATGTGAAGAACTTCTAAAGGTCTAGAGGTGCTAATGTCCTTAACTGAGTGAAAAGAGGACTGGACTTGCTTCCCCAACTGACAGGCACCACACAGGTGATCCTTAGTGAACTTAAGCTTGGGCACACCTCTAACTAAGTCCTTTTGGGTGACTCTCCTAAGGGTTTTCATACTGGCATGACACAATCTCCTATGCCATAACCAAGACTCATCAGCAGCAGTTTTTAAGCAAATTGAATTATCAGATTTAATGCTACTTACATCCAGCTTGTAGACGTTGTTGATCCTTTGCCCCTGCAAAACAACTTCATCATTTAAGCTTAAAATGCAGCCAGTGGGCAGGAATTTGATGCTGTATCCCTTGTCGCAGAGTTGACTGATGCTCAGCAGGTTGTGTTTCAGTCCATCTACAAGCAAAACATTATCAATCACAAAATTCTTTGAATCACCAATCATACCTGTGCCTACCACCTTCCTAGTGGTGTTATCTCCAAGTGTAACCTTGCCTCCAGCTCTGGCCTCCAGCGAAATGAACTGATTTGCATCTCCAGTCATATGTCTAGAACATCCGCTGTCCAGGTACCACATGCTCTCACGAGGTCTTGTGTGAGAGCACACCTACAAAATCATCAAATGTCAGTCTTAGGAACCCAAACAGGTTTGGGTTCCTTCTTATGAAAAGAAGAATGCGATGCATGTGTGCTGTGCTGTGCAACAGGCAGTTTGGGTCTCCACACCCAATGTGTACTACGGTGAACAGTACAAGTGTGTGATATGTGTCCTAACATGCCACATGAAAAACATCTAACACCAGGAAAAGGATTAACTAAACGTCGTGAGTGATAGTGCCTCTTCCTAGTAGTGTATGAAACATGCTTTGAAGAACTTGCAACAGAATTTTTAAAAGGTGGCGGTGCATAAAATTGTTCAAAAGTAGGCGGTGTTTTGTTATTTTCAAAAGAACTGATTTTTACTTTCAAAAACTCAATGTGTTTGTTTAAACTTCCAATTTCAAACGTTTTTGCACTTTCAGTACTTTCTAACTCAGATGCCAAATCATTCACTTTCTTAAAAGCAAGTTCTAATTCAACATGCGCTGTTTTTAACAAGTTATGCTCAACAATTAAATCAGAATGCTTTTTATTCAGTTCATCAAACTCATCTAGTAAAGACATGTGATTGCTATCAATGGTGGAATGATCCTTAATCAACACTTCATGCTCTTTTTGCAAAGTCAGATAATCTAGTTTCAAACTAGCATGGGTTTTCTTAAGCTTCCTATACGATGTATGAATCTTTTCAGAAACTTCAAATAACTGATCGTAAGTAAGCTCACATACCTCTTCCTGGTCGGACTGACCAGGGTGATCATCAGCCATCAAACACAAGTTTGTTTCCTCCTCTTCAGCTTCAGTCTCAGAAGAGTCGGATGCAGAGTCTGCCCAGAACGCCTTCTGAATCCGCTTCTTGTCCTTTCTGTACTTTGGTTTCTCCTCACCCTTCTCCTTGCTTGAGTGAGCTTTAAGTGTTGGACAATCAGCCTTTATGTGTCCAGGCTTCCTGCATTCAAAACAAACCGATTCAGATGAACCCTTAAAGTTTTTATTGAACTTACCCTTGTTCCACTTCTGATGGTTCTTATGTTTCTTCCTTAGAAAGCTTTTGAATTGCCTTGTGATTAAGGCAACATCATCGCTATCAGACCCGGAAGTGCTAGTATCTGAATCTTTGGCCTTTAGTGCCACTGTCTTCTCTTTCTTGCGTTCACCTGCATCAAGTTGCCTTTGGTTCACCCCTTGCTCGTAAGCAATGAGTGATCCAAGTAAGCTGTCAATAGAGTAAGTATTTAAATCTTTGGATTCAGTAATAGCAGTAATCTTAGCATCATAAGAAGCAGGCAAACATCTAAGAATCTTGTTCACTCTTTCGTAGTTGGTAAGTTCTCTACCTAAAGCATGCAAAGAGGTAACAATCTGAGTGAACCTTGTGTACATTTCTGAAATAGTCTCACTAGGTTTCATGCGAAAAAGTTCGTAATCATGTAACAAGATGTTTAACCTAGATTGTTTGACTTCAGTTGTACCTTCATATGTTATACATAATCTATCCCAAATCTCTTTTCCCGTTGTACAAGTAGAAACACGCATATAGTCCTCAGATTTTAAAGCACAAAAGAAACAGTTCAAACATTTGGCATTTAACTGTGCTAAATCACGATCATCAAACGTCCAATCAGCAAACGGCAATTCAGTTTTCACATTGTTAACCATTCGAAAAGGTGGTTCGTATCCGTCCTTAACTAACATCCACATGCGATAATCAATAGACTGAAGAAAAGTAGACATGCGTGTTTTCCAAAAATCAAATGGAATGTTATCAAACAACGGTGGTCTCGTTATAGAATAACCTTCAGCAGTATTACGATTGTTACAGTTAGCCATTGGATCAAATTCAAAAGTTTTTAAACAGAAATTTTGAATCCCGCTCTGATACCACTTGAAAGTTCGAAAGGGATGTTAAGCCCTACTGAACTAGTCCCGAGGCTAACCAAGAGGGGGGGTGAATTGGTTATTTAAAAATTTCACGATAACTACAAAAATCTTTTCGATACTTAGCAGCGGAAACAAGTAAACAATAACGAAAAGATCAACCAACGATATTCACCCAAGCAGTTTATATTGAAAAGTAAAATGCAAAACTGAATCAGAAAAGCAAACCAGATTTTATAGTGGTTCGGTCAACTTGACCTACGTCCACTCCCCGGAGCCTCCCCTCCGGGTATTGCACTAAACGAAAGTGACTCTCCTTTTGCTCCCACAGCAAGGCGGAGAAGCCTGTACAAAACACCTCCTTTTCACCACACGGTGAGGCAGAGAACCCGACCTCCTTTCGCTTCCTCCTGAAGCGGGCAGAGAACCCACGAACTCCTTTCGCTTCCTCCTGAAGCGGGCAGAGAACCCACGAACTCCTTTCGCTTCCTCCTGAAGCGGGCAGAGAACCCACGAACTCCTTTCGCTTCCTCCTGAAGCGGGCAGAGAACCCGGATCTTCTTGCGAACGATCCTCCCACGAAGAACACCGACTAGACGACAGACGACGAGCGGAGAAGACGACTATGATCCGTGCTTGGAGCAACCTTAGTGAATCCCTCACTAACTCCCCCTCACAAGATCTCTTCTCTCTCTCCCAACTCTCTCTTCTCTCTAGGATTTCTCAGGGAAGGAAGGCAGCAAAAGATTTTTCCAAATCTAGGAAAAAGTTCTTTTAAAGGAGGGCTTAAAACTTGCCCTAAATCTCAACTTGTCGGCCAAGATCGTCCAGGACGATCGGTAGATCGTCCTGTACGATCAGTTCAAATTCAGCTGTTCCAGCCTGGACGATCTGGCTCTTCTGGACGATCAGTAGAAAAAGTTGTTCATATCGTCCCGTACGATCCTGAGATCGTCCAGGACGATTAGTTCAGATTGAAGGGAATCGTCCAGAAGACAGTTCGGGTCGTCCAGAGAAATCTGTGCTGGACGACCAAAAAATGACTTGATCGTCCCGTACGATAGGGTAATCGTCCGGTACGATTAGTTCAAAAAAGCCCCAAATCGTCCTGTACATAGTTCTGGACGTACAGCTGAAAAGCACAAGACGATCACGATCGTCCGGGACGATCCTGCGATCGTCCAGGACGATGTGATCGTATCAATTAAACATTAATTGCTTTCCTTAATTACCAGACTAATTTAGGCATGATTGTAGTAAATCGTCCAGGACGATACACGTATCGTCCGGGACGATCAGACCAAAATACTTAAAATAAAACTTGCCTAACTTAATCTGGCGGCTGAGAATTTCTGATTTGGGCATATCGTCCCGTACGATCCATAGATCGTCCAGGACGATCGGCTCAATCAGTCCTTCTTAACTTAGTCGCCCTAATTAGGGTTTCTGTTTTAACTGGATCGTCCAGGACGATGCTACTATCGTCCAGGACGATCTGAACAAAATTTTAACATAAACTCTAATTCACTCAATCTCTCTCCCTGAGTGTGTGTGTGCAAGGTTACTTAGCTAGGAAATCAGTTACATTACAATTGACTCAATAAAAGAAAAAATCATACATTTGACACACTTGGACCCGATCTTGAGTTGGCTTGAGTAGCTTGCGGTCTTTTGTGCCTGAAACTGATTAGCCAAGAAAAACACACTGGAAACATGTTTGTCATCATCAAAACCAGATTTGCAACATCTCCTTCAAAAGATGGGGATGTAACCTATACCACTCATTTAAACCATGACCATGCATCTTACAATGAGAGCAAAAAATGGGCAAATTTTCAATATCAACTTTTTGGAAATAACCATTCAACTCTGAACCAATCCAAATCTCATTAGGGTGTTTCTTAGAAATATCCAACTCTACTAAAACATGAGCCACGAACGTAACTTGGTCAGTTTGCAAAGGCCTACCAAAAATCGACGCCAAGCCAAATAAAATTTGAGAATTAAAAAATTGAAGTCTCAGATTCGGGAAGGAGATCCACATAGGGGCAATAGGGGATTCCTCACGAACATCAAAATCTGGTGTCCATTTGAGTAATCTCATCTGACAAGCTTGAACGTAGTAGGCTCTCCTTGCAAAAATATGACTATAATCCAGATCATTACTAAGTTGAATCATAATATGTCTCGGATCCAGCAAACCGATATGAGAAGAATTAAAAAGTTTCAGATTTACGAAAAACTTGCGGATAACATTCAGATTAGGATGCTGAAGAAGAAACTTTCATACCAAACTAAGAGCAAAAGGAGCGGCCAGCTGCAAAACAACAGAATCATCGAACATCAAAGCCGGACAACCTTTGAAAGAAGTTTAAACAAACTAAAATTTAACATCAGAAGATGAAGAGCCCACCAAAACTTCCTTAAAGATTGAGATTTGCCATCCAAAAATGAAGAAGACGCAGGGATAGATGAAGACAAAGTTTTCATCTCCCAAAACAAGCTAACCTAAAAAAACCTCAAAAATAAAGCACAAAACAAATGAAGCAAACAAAAAAGAAACAAAACAAAGAGAAAAAACCAAAAAATACATGGCTGGAGCGGGGAGAAAGGAGCTCGGAAAAGGAAATCCTAGATCGCCTCCAAGTCACCAGAAGAGCCAGAGAGCTGTTGCGTGATCAGAACCTCCAGCCGAAACTCTTTGATTCCATATGGATCTAATGGAATTACATTTGTAGGGTTTATGACTTGACCAATCAAACAAATCATAAAATTTTGACCACAAATCATTACCGGCTTGAAGCCTTCTTCCTAAAACATTATGCTTATTTGGTGGTGAATTGAATTTTTGGTGATTTATTGAAGTTATTCCCATACCTTCCATTACAAAACTAGAAATATGCATTTTCAAAGCTTAATATGCTTTGAAATTACCTTTCCAATGATTTTTTGATTTGTTTGGATCATGTGCAAATTTATTTTACATTTTTTTATTTACTTTATTAAATTTGTATTGTTTTATTGAAATGCATATGTACATAGGTTGACCTAGGTACACCTAAACTTAGGGTTAATTAATTTTCATGTCAATTGACTTCAAACTCTCATGGAATTAAATCCAGAGGTCAATAATGATTTCAAGATCACTCCTTAAAATTTTTATGTCATTTGGACTTGAAATAAATCTCTTAAAATTTTTTCACTACCATGGGGTGTTTCATAATTTTCTAAGGGTTCTAGCCATCATATTAGAGTTTTAAAAAAATTTACCTTCGATTCTATTAAGTAGTGTGATCACATTTTAAATTTTAAAGAATCATACTCTATGGATTCATTTTGGCAAATTTCCAAAATTTTAGGTCATTTGATGACCTTGAAGTTTGGAAATTCAATTGAAGGTTATTAAGAACTCAAATTGATTTGAGAAAATTCGAGGATCTGTTAGACATATTGAGGAATCTCCTAAAAAACTTTGAGGGTCATAGGAGGTGATTAAGAGAGTTAGTTACCTCATTAATCATATATATATTATTTAATTAAAATAATATGCATGGCTAATAAAAACTCTTCCATTTTTATTTTTAAAATAGTATAATTAATTTTTTGAATCCATTGAAGTATTACTTATATTTTTTGCAATAATGGTGAATATTGTGTAATGTTTCAAAGTCTTATTACTTTTTTTATTTAATTTATTCGTTAAATATGATTTAATCAAATTTGGTTGAGTTAGTGGGGTGCTTTATACCCGAAGTCCTCTGATTTACCTCTACTAATAATTGGGGGGTCCTTCATGTAACATATGATTGATCTAACATATTTGATCTGAGATCTGATGGTTCAAATTATCCTAACCAACACAAAGGAAGGGAGTTTAGTAGATTATACAACACAATCATCATTGTTCATTTCATTCATATGAAATGTACAATGATGCCTTCTTCTTCTTTGTCCCACTATTAGTAGAAGTCACTAAGTTATTTTCATTTGATTCTGAAACAACTATGGACATATCTTCATCCCATTCTTCTAGGAGGATCAGAAAGGTCATGAATGCATAATCAAACAACCAAATTGCCTTTGGATTAAGAGTTCATTAAATAATGTCTCAAACCCTAATTAAATTTTATGTAGAAACTTTGTGTACCCTGATGCGATAGGTTCTAAGTTGGTTTGATTGTTACATTAAACACTCGTGACCTTGGGAAAGATTTTCACTTAAGACTGCAAAAGTTAGAGATGCTTGAATCAAAAAATGACTTTTAGCCATGGAGAGTTCACTGATACTCACTTAAATTTGCTCTCATACTAGCTTTAGGGATAAGTAAACATTTTAGAATCTCTCACAATGATGGAGAAGTAGGGCTTTCATGTGATTTTTTCCATTAACATTCCTATTTATAGAAATTCAAAAATGAACGTGGTAAAAAATTTGGCAACATTTGTTGGTTTCAACTAATAAAGGGAATTGTGGGAGGACCAATAGAGTGTTGCCATATGTCTTGGAATAATCTTAGGGCTAGAAGATAGCTGGCCAGGTTGTTCCACTAGCTGAATGCACATGGTTATCTTGGCAATGGATAAATCTAGCCACCCAAGTCAGGCCAGCTAGTTGGCTGGGTTGGCAAGCCTTCTATGAGGTTCTATAGGACTTGGATCAACCCATTTAGTTCACATGGGTTGGGCTTCATAGATAATCTAGGCTAGGGTCTTAGGGACCTAATTCTAGTTTGGAAAGGTTAGGTTAATGCTTAGGTGAACTAATCTCAAGATGATTAAGATTGGCCAATTTGGGGCATTTCTACTAATTTGACTTAAGCATTGTAACATAGGTTAAACATGGGGCAGGTGCGTATTATGATGATATTTGAGTGTTTTTTAGGCATTTAGTTTCAAATACATGGCCAATTGAAGAGTATTTGCCTATGATATAAAAGATGGTAATCTTAAGGGCAATTTGAACTTTTCTACCCAACCATGGTCAACCTGTGTTGACCATAGGTTAGTGATAAGCCTAGGAAACCTCAAGTAATTTTAAATTACCTTGACAAAATTCTGAGGTCAAGCTAACAATTTGACCCAAAAAAAATAAGGTTAACTAATTGAAGGTCATTTTTGTAATTTTTTGTCAATCATGGTTGACCTTGATCAAAGGGGCTGACCAAGCATCAAAATTGACTATAAATATCTCAAATATGGGCCTAGATTAGTTAGATCCAAATATAATGTGTCTTGGTTGTGTTTTGGACATTTGGTTAGGATTATGTGCTTTTTTATAATTTTAAATTTATTTTATAAATTTGCTGGTCGATGACCAAGCATGACTCCAAATTACTCTAAATTAGTTTTAGATTCATTTAGAACTAATGCCAATCCAAAATAAAAATTTTAACCCTATGGATACTAAGGAAGGTCTTATAGTGATATTTTGATAATTTTTCCCTTCTTGAGTCAAAAAAGTTGACCAAGGAGAGGGAAGGGTTCAAAAAATTCCTAAAAGGGTTTGAGGACTGCCAGGTTTGGATGTTCAATTTAGGTTTAGGATATTTTTTTTTGGGTTTTGTCAAACCTAGATTGACCATGGTTAAAAGGATTTGACCATGGGTAAATTTTAAGCCAAATCCTAAGTTGCATTAAGAGTGTTTGAACTCAAGTCTAGGGTCAAATGATTACATTGGGTTTTCTATATATTATCGGGTTTTGACCAATATAGATTCATAATTTCTCAATACTCACATTTGATATGCACATGTTAACTCTACACAATGTAGGTGTAGAAAATGACTCAAAACAAAAATAGCCTGAAGCTAATTAAAGCTCTACCACTTACAACTTTGATTACAAATTAATTCCTTCCGATTTATTATATAGAATTGTTAAATGTCTAGGGCTTCATGCTAAAATGAAGTAGGGTCAAGATTGGCAAGGTCTATTTCGATCTATGATAGGCCAAGATGGCCAAGGTGAGCCATGTAAGATTGCCTTGATTTCCTTGAATTCTTGGGTCAAACTTGGCCAAAAGTGATGGCTACATCAAATTTCTAGAAGACATCCAAAAAAAAGTTTGGGATTGCTTGAGTTTTTTTTCTCAACAATAAACAATTCTAACTAAAAAAAAAGTAGAAATCAAAAGAAAATAACTTGGCAAGAAGATTTATGTCCTAGGCGTTAAAAGAGAATGTTATTTCACTATCACTTATTTGTATTTTGCAAATTAATGCTCTTCTTTTCCAATATATAAAAAAAAATGTTTTTTTGCAAGAGCATACTTTGGAAATATCAAAGATTTCTCATTTATCAAGGGAGGAGATCAAGATCTTTTATTTATTTTGTATTTCATTGCCATAAAAAATATTATACCACCATAAAAAAGTTTAATAAATTATTTATTTTTCCAAAAAAAACATTTCCAATGCAAAGATAATACTAAGGCTTTAAAAAGCATAATACAAAATTTTCAAATTTAAACATTTTTTGTACTGAAAAATTGCTTTAAAAAGCAATAAAAATATTATTTGAAATAAAGCCTAAATGTGAAAATTTTATCACTTTATTAATACAATAGTATAGGTCTACTACTTCAATAAAATACTTTACTCAATTCATATGACCAATAATCTCCCAGAAATAAAATGTAGAACCAAAAACTACAAATGTTTATAACAAATTCATTTTTAACAATTTTTTGTGTAAGAGGCATGAATTTTTGGATCCGATTATTAATATTTTTGCCTCTTCTGTGGTTGGCAATCCTATTAATGGTCTTTATTCTAAGTTGCATAAACTGAAAGGTTGCATAAAGAATCAGCCTTGGGTTTCTTCTAAGTATGTTTCTGTTACTATTGACATTCTTCAAAAGAAACAAGATATTTTGTTAAATCAAATTCAAAGGTATCCTTTAGATCAGAATATTAATATGGCTTTAAAAGAGGTTAATAGGCTTCTTAATTATAATAAGTCTTTATGGTCCTCTTGGATCATTCAAAGGGCTAATGCTAAATGGCTATATTATGGTGAAGATGATTTGGGTTGCCTTTATTCTAAAATTCGATGCATGCAAAATAGAAATAAGATTAAAGCAATCTTCACTTCTAAGGGTATTATTTTAGATCCTAGAGGTATTACTGAAGCTTTTCTGGAGCATTTTAAGTATTTTTTTAATTCCCCTAAACCGGCTTTAGCTTCTCTTAATGATATTTCAATTGGTAAGAGAATGCCTAATGTTCTTCTTCCTTCTCTTATTACTCTAGTTACTTTCGATGAGATTAAGATGGTGATTTCTCTCTGGTCCTTTTTCTTCTTCTCCAAGTCCTGATTGTTTTACTTTTGAGTTTTTTAAGTTTTTGGGATATTATGGGACCTTCTTTTTTGTAAAACTATTTTGCATTATTTTAACACTAGTTTTATGCCTAGGGCTGCTCAAGACACTCTTTAACTCTTATTCCTAAACATTCTAATACCTCTCAGATTTCAGATTTTAGGCATATTTCTGTGTAATATTTTTTATAAAACTGAGGCAAAACTTTTGGCTAAATAGGATGCAGGGTGTTATGCCCTTTATCATTCATTATAGTCAAGCTGGTTTTATTAAAAGAGGATTAATAATATTTTACTTTCTTATGAACTTTTAAGAGATTTTAATTGTAAGGCTACAAGTTTTTTTGTCCTAAATTGGATATCATAAAGCTTTGATACTATTTCTAGAGATTTTCTGTTATTTAGGATGGCCCAGAAATATTTTCTAAGATTTTTATTTCCTGGATCAAAGGGTGTATTGAAGATATCTTTTTCACGATTGTGCTTAATGGTTCTTTTAGCTCCTCTTCAAGTCTTCATCAAGGTTGTCCTTTTTATCCTTATTTATTTTGCATTGTGATGAATATTTTATCTAACCTATTAGATGATAAATCTAATAATGTGAATTTTGAGGGGGTTAATGCTGATAAGATTTCTATATCTCATCTTTTACATGCTAATGATATTCTAGTTTTTGGGAAAACTTCTATTTTGAATGCATAAAAGTTGAATGAGATGTTGGATTACTTTGCTAGTTCTTCTTGCCTGTTTATAATCATAATAAGAGTATAGTTATTTTTTTTAATAATTATCTTATGGCTGATGAAATTTGTCATATTTTGGGCATTTCTATAACTCAAAATACCTTGACATATTTGAGGTTTCTTATATCATGTAAAAGGCTTACTTCTTCTTATTTCAACCTTTATTTAGTCGTATTACAGAGCTTCTTGCTAGTTGGAAAGCTATGGTTCTCTCTTTTGTTTGAAGGACTCAATTTTTAAAATTTACTATTTGTAATGTTGCTTTTTATTGGATTAGGGGACTTTCTCTTCCTAAGTTCTATTTTAAGTTTATAAGAAAAGTTTGTTCTAATTTTCTTTTCTTTGGAGATTCTTCCTAGGAAGATTCACATTATTGCTTAGAAAGTGGCTTGTAAGCATATGATTGTTGGATGTCTTGGTATCTCAAATTTTGATATAAATATCTTCATAAATTTTCATACAAAATCTGACCAAAAACGAGTTAATCAAAACGTGATTTCGAAATTAAAATTGTAAGTTATAGTTATAACAAAAAAAAACTACGAGAAGTGCCCCAAAATATCTCGACGTTATTTTTTTTCAATATAACAATTCTTTTACAAAATTGGGACAAAAAAAGTATCGTTACTATAACCCCAATTACAAGCTTTTATTGAAACAAACAATCAAAATAACTAAATAAGTTTACCGCAAACGCACGGAACCTAAGGCAAATTTTTTACAAGAGGTAGACTGGAGCAAGTTTGTTGTGCAAGATATCTATTAAATTTAGCAGTTTAAATAATGCAGTCATTTCAGCTCCCCAATAAGCACAAGAGAGGCTTGCTTGATAGCCCTGGCAACTCTCCACACCTCATGCTGCACCAAACGCCAAGATTTTGAAGTATTCAAAGTCTTGGCAGTCTCAAGGGCATCATCTATGCCTGGAAATGATTTTGATCCATAGTCATCAAATTGTGATGGTCCATATATCTGGGAAAATTAAGCTGATTATTAGAAGATACATTTAATCGAATTCAAATAAACTTTGAAAAAGGAAACATAATTAGGATACCAGGTGCTTGTACCAGGGCCTTTCATGAAGGCCTTCTCTATTAGTAAATGCCCTCTCCGTCATCATCAACCTGTCATTAATTTCTCTCACTTTAATTGGGTCTTTTTTCCATGTTAACAGCCAATTCTTCCCTTCAAGTTCCTGCAACTATGAACTCTTCAGCTTTGGAATAAACTTTCATTCAAACCCAATTCACTGTCAGAGGAAAACCACCTACGAAACAATTGAGATACCTTTCTTTCATTATCTATTATAGCCGCCGCCTTCTTTAGCTCTTCTATAGACTGGTATATAGGAGCGAAACTCACTGGCCTTCCCAGCACCTCCTTTTCAAAAAGCTCTGTACTTTGCTGATTAATAAATCAAAACTCATAATGAAACATAGCCATTTATAAAATAAATAAACAAATGCAAGTATATACTGTTGCTCTGAACTCAAGCACTTTTAACTAGTAAAAAATTGCTTATATTATGGGCATTAAGGTTTCGTTTGGGACAGTTTTTTTATTACTTTCTAAAATAATTTTAATAAAAAATTTGTAATTTAAAAAATTTTTCTTCTAGGAAATGCTTAGGAGATGAAGGAATTTCTTGGCTAACTAAACTTTTTAATAATATTTTGAAGACTAAAAAGATGCCAGATGCGTGGAGAATGAGTGTATTGATTCCTATTTATAAGAATAAAGGTGATGCACAAGATTGTGCGAATTATAGAGGAATTAAGTTAATGTGTCACACTTTAAAACTATGGGAGCGAGTTATGGAGCGTAGGATGCGGCGTGATACTAATGTTTCTCAAAATCAATTTGGATTCATGCCTGGTAGGTCTACTATGGAAGCCATACATTTATTGAGAGGTTTGATGGAGAAATATAGGGAGAATAAGGAGGATCTACATATGATATTTATTGATTTAGAGAAAGCATATGATAAAGTTTCAAGAGAAGTGCTATGGAGAGTTCTTGAAAAGAAAGGAGTTAATAATGCTTATATTCAAATCATTAAAGATATGTATGAAGGAGCTACTACTTGTGTTCAAACACAAGGTGGTTTGACCAAGTATTTCCCTATTTCGGTTGGATTACATCAAGGATCAGCTTTAAGCCCATATCTTTTCGCGTTAGTCATGGATGTTCTCACTAGACATTTACAAGAGGATGTACCCTGGTGTATGCTTTTTGCTGATGATATTCTTCTTGTTGACAAGACTAAAGAGGGAGTTGAAGGTAAACTTGAAGTCTGGAGATCAACCTTAGAGTCTAAAGGTTTTCGCTTGAGTAGATCTAAAACTGAATATATGGAGTGTAATTTTAGCAGTAATAGACCTAGTGAGGGGATTGTGACTTTGGGCGATCAAGTCATTAATAAGAGTACACGTTTTAGATATCTTGGATCTATTGTTCAGAGTGATGGTGAAATAGATGGGGATGTTATCAGTAGAATTCAAGTTGGATGGTTGAAGTGGAGGAATGCATCGGGCTTGTTGTGTGATAGAAAAGTCCCCCTTAAACTTAAGGGAAAATTCTATAAGATGGTGGTGAGACCTGCAATGCTTTATGGTGCAGAATGTTGGCCATTAAAAGAGAAGCACAATACTAAGTTATGTGTTGCGGAGATGAGGATGCTTAGGTGGATGAGTGGATTTACTCTTAGAGACAGGATACGAAATGAGCATATACGTGAAAAGGTTGGAGTAGCTCCAGTGGAGGATAAGATTAGAGAGAGTCGCCTTAGATGGTTTGGTCACATAAAACGGCGGCCTTCCGATGACCCAGTTAGGAAAGTAGAGGTATTAGATTTGACTTATGTTAAGAAAGGTAGAGGTAGACCTAAAAAGACTTGGTTAGAATATATTAGAAATGATCTTTCTCTATTAGATTTAAACGAGAATTTGACTTTGAACCGGACACAATGGAGAAAAAGGATTCATGTTGCCGACCCCACGTAGTGGGACAAAGGCTTGTTATTGTTGTTGTTGTTGTTGTAGAAAATTACTTTAAATAATAGTAAGAAAACTGTTCCAAACGCAGCCTCAATATATCAACTTAAATCATGAAGATTTGTGTTACTTGAATGTATCAATATGTAGACATTTCCAAGAGAGTAGGTGTACCTTGAGCTCAGAAGCATAGGACATATAATCAAAAGGCAAGAACTCCTCATCTGCCAGCTTCAAAGCAACCAGTCCCCAAATGCTTGCAGCTTTAAAAAAGAAAAATTATAGTAAATTAAGTATAAAGACTGTTGCGTTATACAGAAGACCAATAATCGTTGCTAGCATATTAATAAGTGACAAGCAAACTGTTATCAAGCAATCTTGAAAAAACAGAGATCAGTGTCCCTAATAATATCTGCATAATAGTTTTCATACTTGACTATACATAACAAAAGGCATAAACAAGTAGCCATCTTCAAAGTAAGTAAAAAATATGCATTCATTCTGTGTTAATTGTTAATCTTAGAAATAATATTCATGTTAATCAGTTTTTTGGCCAAGGAATTTAACTTTTATCGGGGTATAGAAAATGCTAGTAATCAATAAAGATGAGATGGGTGAAATGTATGTGTTTGCAAGAGTGGCAACTGAAAGTTCATATCAAGGGGAGAGGTGAATTGATGGTTTCAAAAAGTTTTTACTTAAAAATCCTTTGTTTAAAAACAAATCTTGAAATCTGCGGAAGCGATTAAACAAATGAAATTGAACATCGCAAAACACAACTAAAAGCAATTACGATTTTTGTGTTTTTAATTTTGAAGAAAACAAATAATATAGTTCTTTTTTTTCTTTTTTGATTTTTTTTTCTTTTTGAAAACCAAGATCAAACCAAAAAAACATAATCACCACGATCCTCTTTCACAAATATGATCACACTCAAACCAAAGTGCAGTAAAACAAATCAAGGAAGAGTATAGTGCGGTAAGTAAGAAAATGCAAACTGAGATTTATAGTGGTTCAGTCAACTTGACCTACATCCACTTCCCAAAGGTCCTCTTTGGGAATTGCACTAAACAATAACTCTCGTTCAACACATAGCTAGGCGAAGAAGCTCTTCTCCTTTACTAAAGGTGGAGAATCACCCTTACAGATTCTTCACACCTGAAGAATCTCCTCCTCTCGCCTCCAAGGCTCGACGGAGCTGCCATCCCTCCTTTCTCCTACAAGCTCGGAGGAGATGTTGATCTCTCCTTTTGCCTCCATGCCCAGCGGAGATGCTGATCCCTCCTTTCGCTTCCAAGCCTGGCGGAGATGGCAAATGCCTAGCCTCCTTGGCTAGCAGGTCTCTAGCCCCAAAGACTCTACTTCCCTACTGCTTTTCACCAAGAGCTGCACACACAATTGGAGGATCCAAGGTGCCAGCCAGAGCAACCATGCGAATCCCTTCACACTCCCTTGACTCCCTTAATGCTCTTCTCCCTCTCTCAACCTCACCTCCTTTCTCCCTTATGAAGTGGACACTCCAAGCTCTCTCATAGAAAAGAAAATGTCACTTGACTGCCAAAAAGCCCTCTCCTCAAGAAAAGAAAGTGTTTATAAAGAGGGATCTCAAAAATCCTAAATTTCAATTTAGTTGCCTCAGATCGTATAGTATGATCCCCAGTTCATACATTATGATTAGTTGAATCAAATACTAGATCATCCAGGATGATCCTGTTGACCCATGCACTAAGAAACACATGAAAAGAGGAGAAATTGGCAACTCGAGCAACGGCCGGCAAGCGCGACACATCATTTAAGTGGTCAAATGACCTCCAATTGTCAAATGGACAGCGCCGTTGCGATCGGAGTGTCAAATTTACCAACGAGGGAGCCCTTCATAGTCAAATCGGTTGAAAATAGTCAAAATCGACGATCAACGCCCAAAAATAGAGCGCGGCACTGCCCAAACGACATCCAATTGCAAAACAGACTTCACTGTTGTGTTCGAGACATCCGAATTACCTATAAATTATTGTAATTTTGAACAAAAGAACCTCGCGCATAAAAATCAACACAAATTTCGAGTAAAATCTTTATTTTATTATTATTAATATTTATGTAACAATAATATTATTATTATTAAAATAAAATGCATGTACCTGCTGTTCGGCGTGGACGCCACTCACGTCGTGAGATTTCTGCTCGAATCCTGCGATCATTTGCCTTCTCTCTCAATTAAGAAAGCAACGAGCAAAGCCTTCGTCTTCCGTTGTTCAATCTCACACAAACAGCTCGATCGAACTTCCTTTGTTCAACCCTGTCGCCTACCTGATCTTCCTCATCTAGCCAAACCTACCGAAGTCCATAGCCTGTTCGTCCTTCTTCAGCCAAACACCACGCTTCACAGCCACACCCAGCCGGATCCCCTTCCACACCCGATCCATCGAGTCGTAGAACCCACGACCTAAACTGCTCGACACCTTAAGCTGAGATCCCTCACAGGATCCTCCCTCACAGTCGCTACCTCTGATTTGATTCCTGCAAGCTCACTACCGGGTTGCCTACGTGGTTTGACGTAGCCAGCCCGTTTGAACATCTCCTCTCACCCATATCCTCGTAAAGCTGCAGCAATTGCCGACCGAACCACCTACGTGACCTTCCCTGTTTGAAGACCAATCCAGCCATAGCTATCCACTATACCGACCACGACCATCGACCCAGCCGCTTGATCTGACATCCACAATTGCACCCGATCAAATCCACTAGCTCGATCAAATCGACACAAGACGAACCTCCCAGCTAAACCAGACCGACCTCCACCTCCAGGCCGACCCGAATCCATGAACTCCTCCCGATCCCTGTTGCAGCTGACCGGACCTCACTTGACCAAACGGCTCGATCCCGCCTCTTCACCTCACAGTCGAACCCGAAGCCCTCCTCTTGTTTAGCTAGACATACTCCCTGCCCGATCCGACCACCCTTCACTGTGTCGACCTCTTCCTGCCTCTTACAGCTGCACTCCTCTCCATCCTAACCTGCTGCAGGCAACCTCCCTCTATTTCATTCACTCAAACAACCCTTACATAGTTTAACACCACAACAACACCTCAATAGAGAGGAAAAATCTCTCCAATCTCTCCCTAATCCCCCTCTCTAATTACAACCATTATTATTATTATTATTATTATTATTATTATTATTATTATTATTATTATTATTATTTATTAAAAAAAAGAAAAGAGAAGAAAAAAAAGGAAAGAGAGGAAAAAAAAGAAAAAGAAAATGAGGGATTTGTGCACGTTTTTGCCATCATCGTAGCCTCAACACCACCGCCGTTGCCTTTCCCGCACAAGGTATAAACTCTCCAAGCACAAAAAACACCAAAATCCTATTTTCAATGTTTGCGGCGCAACGAGCAGACCACCCATGCATGCTTTTTTTAGCATGGTGGGAGGGAGATTAGTGCGACACGGCGAGGCAGGTGAGCTTGTACACGCTTTTCTTAGCATGGTAGGGTAAAATTTAAGTACTCGTACGTGCTTTTAGGCCGTCGGGGAGAATCTACAAATTTTCGCACAAGTATCTTTGTAACCCATGCAGACCTTTCTTAGAGCAATGGGGTAGAAGATCATGGCTGCGGTGTCGCCCGACACCGACCATGCACGTCTTTCTTGATGTGATGGACAGGCATAGACTCCCAAACATTCCCCTAAATGGGGGACAAACCAGGAGGCTGCTAAATTTTTCAACAAATAAGGGGGCTTGACTTAAGCTAATTGACAAGTAACAAAACTTAAATGAATAACTAAAATGGAAATGAAATTAAATAAAAATTATAATGTAATGGCAGAACTTAATGTAAATCAAACACACCTGATCAACATTATAACTCACCTACAGGTGAGAATGGGGGACTTTTAATGACCAGAATAATTTAATTGTAAGAACAATGTGCTTGTAATGCTATAGCTTGTCTACAAGCCAAAACGAAGCCTGTAACAAACATTATAGCCCACCTATGAGCATGAATAGGGGACAAGGGACTCGTGGCGTGCAAAGAACAAAAAACACAAAGAAATACAACAGCCTGCACATGACTGAGAAAACGAATATAATACTTGCATAAATACAATAGTTCATTTATGGGAGAAGGGAGATTTGTAATGAACACACAAACCCTCTTATAGGTGACAATAGGAGGCAAGATGATTACAATGAATGTCATGGTGTGTTCATGAATAGAATAGAAGGTGTGCAACAAATGCAACACCCTATAGTCAGTATCAACATACAATCAAGTATATTAAACCCTGCAAGCAGTGGAGGTCGACATGCAATGAATTGTTAACCAAGACGAATTTGAAGAGTTTGAAACAAATGCATCTTGCACATAGTCGATGTCCCTTAACTACAAACAAACACATCAAACCCCTATAAGTAATGAAGATTGATGTGCAATTTGTTAAGGACTCCCTGCAATCATAGATAAATGAGTTGCAACGAATACAATACACTGTCTGGTGGCAAAGGCAACACATTTGTAATGAGTGCAAGCACCTACGAGCAATGCTAGAAGATGTGTGATGCATGCGGCAGTTTGCCTGCAAGATGGAAAGGTAACAACAGAAGATTTGAATTGCACACAATAGATTTGTTCGCAAGTAATGCTAGAGGATGCTAAACTGAGCACAATTCACTCATATGCAACGGTTGGTGGCTTCTGAATGTCCATTGCTTGACCACAAGTAGTGTTAACAAAGTTTGCACTGCACAACAGTCCACCTTCATAAAGCAACAAAAGACCTGTAGCATAAACACTACAATTCATCTATGAGAAGAGCAGGGAATTCATAGTGTCAAGTTATCATATCAAATGAATTAGTTTGCTTACAAGTGATAATGAGAGATTCATGGCGAATAATGTAGCTCACTTACAAGCAAGGGCACATTCTCCTGTTTTTAACCAAACAGACATCCTCTACAAGCTAGCGTGAATGATATGATAACTTAGAAGAGGCAAAATGAACTAAAAAATATCTCTCTTCTATATAACAGCTAAAGCCTAATTCGTCTCCACGCCACCGGATCAGCAACACTTGTACAAATAGACAGAGGGCGTTTACATACCCTTAAATGGAAACTTATACATTTTTCAAACGATCATCACCTGCACAATCAGCCATATTTGGATATTTCAAAGAACACCCCCTCATGCATTGAAGTGCACATTAACGCATTCAGGATATGCATATGCATTTTGCGAATGCTTTGAAAGGCATGTAAAGTACACACAAATGCACTATGCAAGCATACCACCCAACATGCAATGTGTATTATGCAAATACACCATCCAACATACAAGATGTACTGTGTAGCAGCAGTGCGCTACACCAACATGCAGATATATCATGCACCACACAAGAGCATTGAATCATCATGCAAATGCATTATGCAAATAATAAGGCAATGCATGGATGCATTATACATACATATCATGTAAATATGCCATACGCCATGTTAATGCATTAGGCCACTATGTTGTATATCAACACATCATGCAAGCACGATTAAACATTGCGCAAATATATATTCCAACATACTTACATACATGTAAATGTACAAATACATATGATAGCATGTTAGCATGCAGATGCATACATGAGTGTGTATGCGAACATGTAGATGTGTCGTATACACCTCCTGCACTGCATATAAATAGCTACCATATAAATACACCATACAAAATGCATTCCAAAGCATATACTCGCATGGGCCCCGACGAGCATGACGTATGCATATACATGAAGTCTGAGGATGCTGTGCGGGTCAAAAGTGAACTTGAGTTCAAGTCTGATCCTCTTTAAAAGGACCGGAGTTGACACAACTTGAGCTACTGAATAAATACACGAGCATAGCGCCGATCGAAGCATTTGATTTTATACATTCATATTAGGCCTTCAAGGTCTATTACAAGAAAGGTTCATTGTTAAAAGCCTAAAACTCTTGATTCTCAATATCTATATGATAACTCACAACATCAGTAATTAAACCCAAATCCCTGTCAACGAGTGGCAGCATGGTTCAAATGACAGATACACGACCTATTTAAAATCCCCGATTATGATCGTGAAGACAGAAAATCTCAATCGGAGGGGAACCCAAACATTTAAAATGTCTCTCCCAAATTTTCATAAAACATAAATATTTAATGTAACAATAAAGTCACCTCAATAATAACCGTGTTGAAAGTTAATATCAACCGGAGGGTTTAACCTTAAAATTCCAAAAAAAAAACTTCAAAACTCTACATATATTCAAAAATAGAAATTAATCATTAAACTAAAGCAAAATAAACATCCACCGTCCATAACGATTTGCCAAGGTGGACAAGTTTGAAAATCACTTCAGCTCACAAAGAACGAATATCTAATCAAGAATATCATTAAGATTCATTCTCAAATCATCTCTTATTAGTAAGGATGTGGCACGTGTCCTCTAACTGGTGGTTTTGCCACCAAATGGCACCACAAAATAAACGATTATGATCGGGACCCTCTAACCAGATGATTTTGCCACTATATGGTATCACTAAATTACAGTCATGATTAGAGCCCGTATGTTCCCCAATGGCTCTAAATCATTGAGTAATGAATCAATAGGATATGACCGATAAGGAAAAAAATCTTCTGTTAGCTAAGGTGATCTCAAATCAATCCCCTTAGACAAACATTCATCTCAAGTCTACAAGGTACCTTTGGACGAAGCAACCCATGGATGCCAAAAAGGATCCTTCGATCAGGTTGGGTCGACTATCACCTCTAATAAGTACACTAGGGACCACAATAACTCAGGACGACGGAACCATGGGATCTTGATCGGGACCATAATCATTCCCCCCACCATTCGCTTTAGGTGCATGGAGATATGAATTTTACTTATTAATATCAAGTTTTGCTGCTACTATATGCTGGATACTACGTATCTGTTCGACGACTAGCCTTAATCAAAAGTTCTCTCTCTTTATTGGGAAGGGTAATTAACTATAGGGGCTTGCGCCTATAGAAAACATGTACTCATAATATAAAGTCCTTGCAAAATGAGGGCGAAATCTCTAAGTAGTATCTTATCTAAAACCCAATATGCTTTCTGAAGATTTACCTTGGAACTTAAACATTAAAACTCTTCTCGCCCTTGACACGAAAAAAGAAAGGGGTCACAGAGAAGTCGAGGCGCAAATTTTCGGAGCCCACAGATCCAAGTTCGTCTAAGAGAGGTCTTTGCCAATCATCCAGTATGATCAATGATCGTACAGTACGATCCTAAATGAAGAGTGGATCTGACTCAATTCATTAATCATCGGGATTAAATTAGGAAACTTAATTAAATACTGTACGCTACAAACCAATTCGTATAATACGATTAGTTCAAATTTAAAAATTCAAATTTGTCTATGTTAAGTAACCAAGATTCGATGGCGGAGTTTCTTAATATAACTTATCGTCCTTTACAATGTTGTGGCTGTACAGTATAATTAGTTATAGCACATAACAAATTTAGCTCATTTAATTAATTTCTGTTTGAACAGATCGTACAGTATGATTCATAGAAAAATTAAAATATTTCATTTCACTCCCCTCTGTGCTTCTACACGGTTGCTAAGTCAACATACACCTATTACAAATATAGACTCGAGAAAAATAAAAAATACAAATTCTTTCAAACATTGACTGACTTATACAAGAACGCACACTGTCTTGAGCTTTTATCCTTTACTCTTGCTTGCTGTAGCTATGCCTGAAAGGTTAGTGATCCACACAAAAACATATATCCAACATATAGTGCAGGAATAACAAAATAAATACCAATAATATTTGTAAGCATCAAAACACATGGTTGGGCTCCCAAATTATGATAATAACTAGCAAATTAGATGCTAGCATGAAATTCAAGTAACTGTAACTATAAAGGAATACGCATGCTGGAGCTAAATATATGTTAAGAATGAGATGAAGCATAGAAAATACCTGCAACATGCCTACGAAACAGTGGGCCCCATATTTTTGCATCCATATATAGTCGTCATACATGGAATGGTAAACAGGGTAATCTGCAACATCATTTCAGCATAGGATTAGACTCTCCACCATCTACCAGGTTTCATAACAATATTAATCAACAGTTCCTCAGATAGTGCCACTCCCTTTAGAGGATCAAAATATTTAAAAAGAGAAAATTTGAGAGGAAAGATTGAAAGAGACATGAAGATAGCTATGCCATGAACATAACTATGCTTGACATTTTGCAATTCCGAACCAAACCTTACCAAACCTACAGCATCCAACATAGAAATTCTAGTAATGGAGAACCATATGTCCATAAAGCTGCATTTGGAAGTTAGGAATTTGAGTAAAAGGAAATAAAAAAAGGATAAAAATCTAAAATTAATGGCTGCAGATATCTAATAAAGCCACAAATTGTTTGAATTTCACTTCGCTTCAATCAAATCCAAACTAAGTCTAATAAATGTACCATATACTCATTCATACACAGGAGATATAATTATCTAACTTCCAAAGCGAAAGGAGATTAGTAGTTATTAAAACAAGGCAGACGTCTAAGAACTAGAATGCAGATAAATTAGAAATCAAGGCAAGAAATTTCAGTTCAACAAATTTAAGCCAAAGGGCAACTGTGCAATTACAAAGATAAAAGAATGGATACCTTTTCCAAACGACATGTCAACTGAGGGAACGCCAACATGTTGAACAAAAGCTGCAAAATCAGTTCCACCTCCACCCAACCTCCCTATCTTCAAGAGGATATTTTATCTTCAGTTCAATTGCATGATTATTGATTTCTACAAGCTCATAAGATGCATCTTCCCATTATCATGTTTCAGAAATCAAACAATGGAGGAAAATCCGAAGGCATTAATCCATTCTAATCATGCTGCAAAACAATTTAACAGTTGTAAGAGCTGGAAAAAGACTAATGCTGCTCACCAGAGGATAATCGGAAGTAACCCATGACTCGTAGAGAGTTTGTGATGAATTATCAGGATCTTGAACCTTCACAAAAGAAGTTAAAATAAAGGTCACAAAACCTAATAAATTGCAGCATAACTTGTTTTTGCTGAACAGCTGGCCAAGTATCCAGACGTTTTTATGCCCATGTATGACATGTCCAACTGATGAGAAAATGTTGAAAAAAGCACACAAAAAAAATGAGAAACATAAAAGGACCATTTTGGCTGCCTCTTTGAGAAGTTCATCAAGTTGTGGGGTTGCCATTGCATGGAACCCAGGACCAGATACTGCCGAGTCAACATTTAGATATGCTACAGCTCTGGAGGCTAAAACCTCCCTGTTATCTTCAACCCATTCTGTTGAACCGAGCTGCAGCAATGATGCAAATTTTAAAATGGTGTAAGAAAACAACAATATTTTAGAGATGAAAGTGTTATGTGGAGGAACGGAGGCGTCATTGACCAAGCCATACTCTTCAGCATCCCAATTACACAAAATAATAGATCTTCGTGGTTTCCATCCTCTCTTTTGCAACTTGTTCAACCTTTCCGCAACCTAAAATGGGCCATAACCAATACTATGAGATTAAAAGAACATAAAGTGCTTAAAATATGGGCAATAAAGAACATTTGCAAGTATCCATGTGATTAGATATGCTCGCTTTGAGAGGTGTCTTCCAATTTGTTCTATCCTTACTCGACAAAACTCTTTAACTACATTGCCCAAGATGTCACTTTTAGGACACAGCTAACATGAGTGGGCTTACAGTCATTTGATATAGGATTTCCTACGGTTTAGGGATTCCTAATGTATAACTATAAGATATGTTAACATAAGGATTTTACAATATTTAAAGTTTTTCTTTTCCAAGTGTTCTTCGAGCACACAACAGAGTAAAACTTATGAATTTATATATTAATGGTATAAAAAAAATGATCAAAAAGAAATAGTTTCCCTAAGATAAGGTGGTGGAATTTGAAAAGTGATAACTTTTTAATCTTTCAAGATAGGTTGCTAAGATAAGTAAATTAAAATTTCATTAATTGAGCAAACTTCATATGAAATAGTATGACTAGTTTCATTAAAAGTACTATTATGGAAGTTTTAGAAGAGCCTAAACTTATGTTGATACTCATAAGGAGATTTTGCGGTTAAGTGAGTAGATATAAAAGGTTATTAAAGGAAAGAAAAATGTGCTATAGTTAATTACCCCTCCCAATTATGAGAGAGAACTTTCGATTAAGGTTAGTCGTCAATCAGATACATAGAGATACGTGTTATCTGGCGTATAGTAGCAGCATTGGTTGGTATTAGAAAATTTGATATTTAAAATTTGAAATTTCACCATCTTGCACTTAAAGCGGATGGCAGGGGAATGAATGATGGACCCGATCAAGATCTCATGGTTCCGTCGTCCCGAGCCATTATGGTCCCTGGTCCTACTTAGTCAGAGGAGGTAGTCGACCCAACCTGACAGGAGAATCCTTGTCGGCAGCCACGGGTTGCGTCGTTCAAGGGTACCTTGTAGACCTGTGGTGAATATTTGTCTAACGGGACAAATCTGAATCGACCTTAGTTGACAGAGGGCTTTGTGCCCTATCGATTATATCCTATTGATTCATATATCAAGGATTTAATACCATTGGGGAGCTTACGGGCTCTAGCCATGATCATAATTTAGTGGTGTCATTTGGAGGCAAACCACCAGGTACAGAGGGCCTCGGTTATAACCGTTTACCTGCGATGCCATTTGACAACAAAATCGCCAGTTAGAGGACACGTGCCACATCTTTGCTAGCAAGAGAATATTTGAGAATGAATCTTAATGATATTCTCGACCAAACATTAACTCTTTGTGAGCTGAAGTGATATTTGAATTTGTCCACCTCAGCAAACTATTGCAGATGGTGGATGGATTTTGTTTTAAGCATTTTGATGATTTATTTCAATTTTAAATACTTTGAATTTTGGATTATTTTTTGGAATTTTTGAATTTTCATGGGCCTTTCGCGACATTTTGAATATTTGAAATTAACTCTTCTGGCTGAGATCTACGTCATCATGGTTTTAAATAATTCATATATTTGTCATTTGAGCCGTGAAAATTCTGTTTGCCCGCTAACAAAAGATCGGGTTTAATGTAGGTTTTATGCCTCTAGTAGTGACAATTTGTTCGATAGACCTTGAAGGCCTAATATGAACTATAAAACAAAATATCCTGATCGATGTCGCGACCGTATATTTGTTTAACAATTCGAGCCGTGTCGACTCCTATCCATTCACATAGAAAGATTGGGCTCGGATTTAATTTATTTCTACACCCGCGTAGCATCCTCAGACATCACGTGTGTACCCATAACACGCTCGTCGGGCCCATACAGGTATATATTATTGTATGTATACAGCTTATGTGCTTGTATTTGCACTTCTGTATTTATGTATATACATATTGGGGTGTATGTGCAGGGGCATTTTTGATATATTTGATGTTGACCAGCTGTGCGGGCAGCTATTGGTCGAATGTACGCGACGCTCTATTTGAGCTCTTGTAGACACCTTCTGCCCGCTTGGGTGAGTGTTGCAGATCCGGTGACACGGTGTTGTTTAGCAACGCATTAGGTCGCCTTCTGTCTACATTAATTGTATGGTTCAACATGCCTGTTCATATGTTGATATTGAAAGCAAGCTGAATAACATTCATCATCAATTTCTCCATGCATTATTGACTGGCAAGCTGTTGTATTTGCTTGTATAGTGATTTTCAGGATTCATTGGGAGCTATTATATTTGTTTTGATCAGCGCCAACTGTAGGGATGTTACTGTATTTATTGCACAATCTCCATACCTCATTCATGAACACATGATTATGCTTATTGCAACTATCATGCCACTCCTACAAGTACGGATGTTGTGCATTAATTAACATCATTTGTAGGTGATATGTGATGCTTATTGAGGATCCTGTGCACTTTCTTGCATGTTGTCAACTGTTGCTCGTAGGTAGACTACTGTGTGAATAAGAAGTTTCCTACAGTAACTCGTAGGAACTTGTATGTATTACAAATATGCTATTCTCGCTTGTAAACGATGTGTTGTGCATATTATGGGCCTTTTGCTATCATCTACAGGAAAGTTGCAGAGGATGTGACCTTCTAATGCTGTTTGCAAGCAATAGTATTTGCTGTAACATCTGCTCGTAGGCAAGTTACTGTATGTTCATTTGCAATTTGATTGATATTGGTAGCAGGGAGATTATATACTTTATAGCCTTCTTGCTTTTTCTTTATAGACATGTTATATTCGTAGTACTTGCCCGTTAACAATTTAGGTGAATGAACATCTTTCTTTGATTGCCAAAAGTTCAAAGAAACTTTCATTGATTTGCAACCCCTAATTTGTATTTTGCCGCTTATTTTTTACGAACCTAAAAATTGTAAAAAATCCCCACATCTACTTAACCCATGTTAATTAAACTAAATCCATATCCTTGAAGGAAAAAATCAATGATCCAATCTTGCTTTGCAACCCCTAAGTTGCATATTGCCTCTCTTTTTCTATGACCTAAAAGTAATAGAAAATTCCTCAACTTTCCTTAGCCTAAGAGTCATAGGAAGTTCTCTAATCCCTTGTTTAATGCTTTCCTAAACTCACATAGAGGTTATCACATGATTTTTAAAGAGTTTAGCAAACCTTAGGGATCCAACCTACATCCAACTAATTTATTTGTTGAGTCAAAATCAACAAATAATCCCACTCATAAGAATAAAAGTCCGAGCTCCTTTCATTCTCCTAACCCAAGTTGAGTGAATGAAAACCTCTCTTCGGACACCCAAAAATCTAAAGAACTTCTTATGATTTGTAGCCCAAAACTATACATCAACCTCCTATTTGCCTAATGTGTTTTCTTTATTCACATTAAGCAAACCAAACACCTCTCATTGAACACAAAATTCCAATGATCCCTTTATGATTTGTAATCCCAAATATCACAAATCATCCAATCTCTATGCATCTAAAAGTCAGAGGGATTTCTCATTCCTCCTTTAGCTCACAAACTATAGGAATCCTCCAATTCATTATACTCGAAGCTATGAGTTTTATTTGTTCCTCCTTAGCTCCAAAGCTAAAGAGAACTCTCCAACCTTTAGTACAAAAGCTATAGGTTGAACATCTTCCTTTCCTTAACTTCAAAAGTTATAGAAACTCCTAACCATAGTCCAATGACTAAGTATTAGTTCAATTCTCATTTGACCCAAAAGCTGAAGAGAACCCTCCAATCCTTAGCCTAAATACTATAGGTTCTATCATATCCTCCCTCAACCTCAAAGTTGTAGGGATTCTCATTTAATCCTTAGCCTAAAAGCTATGGGATCCCTTCTACCTTTAGCTCTAAAGCTTTAAGTATTTCATCGTCTTCATCTATTTGATCCCTAATCAAGTTAATGACTCCTCTACTTAGACCTAAACTCTGAGTTTCATTTCGCTTAACAAAAATATGTGATCATCCTTTCATGATAATTAAAATGCAAGCTTCTAGATTTCTCTTTAGCAGCCTCTTTCGGTTGAAATTTATTTTACCCAATTCGGTGAATTTCACAATCCTAAGCCAAATCCATAGGTATATTTACCTTACTCTATTAGATAAATATTTCTCTCTTATCCAAATACTAAAAGAACTAAAAAAAAATACTTAAACAAAATACTTAGGTTTCTTTTGGTGCAATGGTAAATCATTTTGCCCCAAAAGATGGAACGCCTATATCATTGGGTCTTACGATTCCATGAGTAACAAGTTTGGCTCAAAGCAAGCAATGGTTGCTCTATGGGTTCTTCATAACCCACCTAAATATGAAACCTTAAAAATAAAATAAAAAATTTAAGTCAGAAACAACTTGAAGTGGAACCACCCCTGGATTATAATTAAACATCTCAATTCCACAATAAAATAAAACATCACTTGTAGTGTGACATATCACACAGCCATCACACACTTCAGTGCACAGCTCCTAGGTATGCTAGGATTGAGATTTTTTTTTTCTATGCATGTAATATTTAGGTATACACTATGAAAATTTTCAGCTGCTTAATGAACCATGTCTTTGTGATATTTAGGTACACATCATGAAAATTTTCAGCTTCTTAATGCTAAGGCAGGCATAAGCATTATATATATATCTCTTAGGTATATTACACTACTCATACAAACTATCAAGAAAAATACTAAAAATAGAGTATGATGCTTTGATTATTGCTCATGAATATGATAGTTAAGTGAATCAGAGCTCCAAGAGATTCGCAGCTCATTATTAACCAACTAGAGGACACTTATGTAGTCCTCAAGTCAGACATGCTCTCCCACGATCCTACCATCAACAAAATTATGAATTTGCTTCAGTGCATTTGAAACGTTATTATCATCAGAGTAACTTACTATGGAAATAACAAAGCAGATGCATTATCAAAACTTGCAAAAGCGTTAACAAATCTCAAAAAGCTCGTGATAGTTATAATTCAAAATTGATAGATCTTTCACCATTACATCTCAATCATTCTCATAAATGAATTTCCAGGATCAAGAATGCATTATCAACAAAGATGGCTAATAAAGAGGTTGATTGGAGAAAACTCTTATATATTACATACATATGGAAAACCCCTAGATAACTATTCATTTACCTCCCAAATTAAAAAGAAAGCTCTCACATTTATATATGTGAATAATACTTTGAATTGACACTCTTTCAATCAAATATAGTTACACTATGTTGAAAAGGAGGAAGCCCACAAGGTTATAGGTGAACTACACAAAGAAGGATGTGGAGCTTACTATTCTAGGCATAAAATGAAAATAAATAAATCAGACAATAGCATAGCTTTTAAAAGCACAAAAATAAATAGATTTATCCAATTCCATCATATTGACTGACACAGCTCTACCAGCTATTACCCCAAGGAAAATGAGCTTATGGTAAGCATATTTCCTAATAGGTGGAAGAATATCCCTACATAAACCATATAGAATCTAAGATTCATTATGAGTTCAAGGCTCATAAACTTTCCCAAGTACTATGAGTCAAATTTAGCTAGCTCGCTCTAGTAGTAATGGAGTATATGTTCCTCTAAGGTGTTTGTTATATGTTAAGGCAACTACCCTTAAAGTATCATGCGTTTAGTATGGCCATATTTCTCATCAGAGGTTGTGGAGTTTAAGACCCGAATAACTTAGCTCATCTGTGTCCCCAATATCTAAGGGAAGCTATTCTTAATGGTACTATGATTCCTATCTCAGGTTCTATGTTCCCATTATCTCAAGGAAGGTATCCTTAATAGTTCTATGATTCCAATTTGAATATCTCTCAAGAGGCTGTGGAGTATAAGTTCCCCTAAGGTGTTTATGGCAAGGCATGTACCCTTATGGTCTTGAGTTTGGTCTGAGCATGGCATCTCTCTCTAGAGGTTTTACCAAATAACTTAACTCTGGATCTGTAATTTTATTGTAGCATCATAAATGGGATTCAATTAATTAATCTTAAGGGCCTTCTCCTATAAAAAACTCGACCCCATGATTAAAGTAAATCATGTTTGAATCCACATTTTACTTGGGAGAAATTTCTTAGATGCAATTTAATAATCCTTCCAAAGGTTCTCAAGAGGTGACAAATCGTGATGGTTTTATCACTTTCGTTAGTACATTTTTCCAATTCCTTTTTCATACAACAAGGCTTCTTTCAAAACACACAATCATATATGATTTGCAAATAAGGGTTGTGGCTATGGTGGCTAATGTAGCACTTCCCATAAGAGGCGATGGTGATGGGCATCATCCTAATTGAGCACAAGGCAACCCTCATCCTCAAAAATGGTGCAGTCTTCCATTTCCATGAACTCCATTTGCAGTCATTCTCTTTTCCTTTTACCCTCACCTAGCCCTCATATCTCACATAATTCTTTATTTCCTTGCCAATGATAATTCTTTTTTTCCAACACATTGAAGATGGTTGAGTAGCTGAGAAGAGCTACCATGATTTGCCCTAGATTGAAGAAATGTTTTGGCTTAACTCTTGCTCCAACAATGTTAGAACCTACAATACTATCTCAATGAGAGCACCACATTGAGCAACTCTGAATTTTCTTTCACCAAACAATGCAACCATAATAATCTCCTTATGGACATCACTTTACATAGCTCAACTGTTATATTGTTGGGTCCGTCTCATTGTGCCTTAGTTCAAGGCTCAAAACACAACCTAGATGCTACCCGGAATATCAGTCAACGAAAAGCTTCTTTATTTGTAAGTAGTTTGGCAGCTTATAGGTCATGTTAATGCACCAAGCTCTTACACTCAAATGCTTTAAGGACGGTGGCATTTGCCACACAAAGCAATAAAACACAATGATGAAGAAGAAGAAAAAGAAGAGTGCTTTCAATAATTTTTATTCGAAAGAAAAACGATAATAATGAATTCATCTGATATATTATAAATAATTTTGTAAACCTCGAAGACCTAGTTATAATTTCCTTTAAAAAAGGTAATTCAAAGCTATATCCTATAGCACTTGTAAATATTATTTAACCAGGTAAATGAGTTAACCATAAATGAAGTATCCTACATGAGGATGTCATATTACCTCTAGCAAAGCACTCGTTCCACTATTTGGGTCGACAGCCCCAAATGTCCATGCATCTCGATGATTTCCAAGAAGTACATACCTATAATAAAAATATAAGCATTCCACTATATCAATGTTATTGTAAGAAGAATTTTTGTGCAATTTCAAAAAACAAGTGATAAAAAATAAATCATTAATATAAAATGAATTAATTTTTAATCATTATGCATAACCATCTATAACTAATGATTAGGAATTTATTACATAAATGCATGGAAATTCTTCCTAGGGTAATTTATGTTAATAAGGTGCTTGAAAATGCCATAACAATGACAATACTTAGGTGGTAGGTTCCTCATGCAAAAACTTTCTAATTCAAATCAGTTAATTAAAATCATTTAGTTCTTTCTTTCTTTCTACCTTTCTTTTTGTTTCTTTCTTTTCTTGATTGATGCATGATATCCAATTAAGCTTATAACTTGTACTAAGCTATATGATATTACTTTTTTTACCTAGATCTTATTTTTATCTTTGTTTTCTCTCTTAAGTTTTAGGAGTTTCACCTCCTCAATACGGCGGAGAGCCGAAATCCCTTTCATCTCCTTGGTGCAACAGAGAGCCGAAATCTCTTTCACTTTCTTGATGCGGCGGAGTAGCCGACGACCCTTTGACACCAAAAGATTCTTCACAAAGCTTCCTTCAAGACAAACACTGACACATGAAGGAACTCAGGCATAAGTTTGTCGGAGCAACAGTGTAAAATCCCCTTTAACACTCCATTGAAACCTATAAGGACCTTCTCTCTCTCTCTCATAATGTCACATCTTCTATCCTTTTGCTCAATGCCTCTCTTCAATGCTCTCACACAGAAGAGCCAACCCTCAAACTGCCAAAGGCCTGTTCTTAGATTATTATAAGAGTTTAAATAATGGGCTTCCAAAAACCCTAATAATTCAATTTTGCCGACTATGTTCGTCAAATACGACTTATCAATCATACAATACGATTAGTTCAACACGATCAAAGATTGTTCTGCACGATTAGAAATCGTCCAGTACGGTTAATACAAATCAAACATCAAATCATATAAGACCAAGGTTCGAATAGAGAGTGTTTTGGTGATTCTTATTGTATGATACATGATCATCTAACACGATCTGTAATTAATTCTGATCTGATTTGATTCTTTAATTACTTGGCTTAAATTAGGCAATATTATAAAAGATCGTACGGTATGAATAATTTTGTATAATACAAACAGTTTAATTTTAAAATTTTAAATTTGCCTATTTTAAGCAAATTGGATTCGACGGCGAGATTTCTGGTAATAACCTATCATCCTGTGCGATGTATTAATCGTATAGTACGATTAATTATAATTCAAATTTGAACTGATTATATAGGTAAAATATGGATCGCACAGTATGAGTAAAAAAAAATTAAAATATTTATTTTTCACTCCTTTGTGTGTAGGTTGCTAAGCTAACAAACACCTTTTACATACATTGACTCAACAAAAATAAATTATAGATTCTTTCAAACAAGTCTAACGTATACAACCATTTCTTGAGCTCTGACTTTTTGACAATGCTTTTTATATGTTGAACTAGAAATTTTAGTGATGCACATAGAAAATATGCAGTATATAAAGCAGGAGAAACAAAATAATTATCCAATAATATTTGTAATCATCAAAATATAAGATCGGGCTCAGGATTGAAACAAATTAGGCACTTAAAATATTTTAATTTCAAATTAATTAATCTAATCGTACAGTATGATACTCGGATAATATTATACGATACTCGGATCGTGTTGTACGATGCTCGGATCGAACATTACGATTAGTTCGTTTCCCTTCGTCTGATAGTACTGTACAATAAATAGTAGTGCAGTACGATTAGTTCAATTCCTTCTCTAATCGTATTGTACGATGTACAATAGTACAGTAAGATTAATTCAATTAAATCACATATCATCCAACAAGCTCTCTATTAATCATCCAGTACGAAAGTGATCGTACAATACGATTATTAATGAAGATTTTATCCAAATTTGATTCATTAATTATCGGAATTAAATTAAGCAATTTTAATTAAAGATCATATACGATCAGTTTAAATTTTAAATTTGCCTAATTTAAGTAATAACGGCAAATTTCTCAAAATAGCTAATCGTCATATACGATTAGTGGTTGTACGGTACGATTAGTTATAACACAATTTAGTTAATTTGATTTAATTAACCATTTGAATTAATTTATATCTGAACAAATCATACAGTATGATATAGATCATACAATACAATTACTAAAAAAATTTAAATGTTCAATTTTTCTTCCCCTTGTGAGAGTGTGCCCGGTTGCTTAGCCATCATACACTTAATATATAAAATAATTTAAGAAAATAAAAAGTACATACTCTATCAATCACAGACTAACTTAGACTCTAACACTGCAGTATTTTGAGTCTTAATTTTTTAATTCTACTCGGTGTATATTATATATGAAATTACTAGTGACACACAAGCAAATACGTGATATATAAAGCAGCAATAAGTAAATAATCATCTAATAATATTCATAATCATCAAAACACAAGTTTAAATTTTAGAATTATAACAATCTCCCCATTTTTAATGATGGCAAATATTATTGGTTGGGATTATAATTTGTAAATTTTATATTCAATTTCCTGCAAAGTTGTCCCCCACACTGACTTTTTTAAAAAATGGGGAAAACATTTAATTTCCAATTTTTTATTTTTTTATTTTTAAACATATTTTTTTGTTTGAATTTTAAAAGAAATACACTAACACAAATACTAAAATAACTGTACTAGTAAAAAATAGTACAACCAACTCGACTCCCTACTCTCCCAATTTACATCACCAAAAAGAGAAAATAAAAATATACTACAACATAAGGAAAAGAAACTATTAAAACACATAATATCATAATACAAAATGAAAACACCATACAACTCATCAAATGGACCCTGATAAAGTGGTGGAGGTGATGGTGGCGCCTAAAAGTAGTGGTGCATGGACGAGAACTACTCTCAGGTCCATGCACGACTTACCTCGTGCTGCTGCTGTAGTTGTTCCTAGCGTAAGGTGGACTCCTAAATGTATGTCTCCAATTGCAGCTCCAGGAGATCAAATCACTGAATCAACAAATCAGGAGGTGGTGGCTGGAAGGCGAGTGCTGGTGCTACGTAGGCTGGTGCCTCGGGTGCTGGTGCTCCCCCTTCCTCATCTGAGTCAGAAATATCTTCTACATGTGCTAGCCTACGATAATCGTTATTAATGATGTAGGAGATGTCGATGAAGGTGGGAAAGTGGTCCACTGAGGTTCTTAATAGTGATTGGATTTTCAATATAGCAAATAAGCATTCCTAACTCTTGACTTTTTGATTGTACCCCTTAGCTACCAATCTGACTTTATTCCTAACAACTAATCCAAAGTCGTTTAATTTATTTTCAAAAACTCATTTAGTTATAACAACACTTTGATCAATGGGTACACTCACTAACTCTCACACATCATTTCTAACAAATTAGTTTAACTCTTCTTACATCGCGACAATTCAAAATTCATCTTATAAGGCTTGTTCTATATAAGTAGGCTCTATCATAGAGATGAAAATTGTGTAATTAACTTCCTTTCCAACACCATGCCTAGTCCTAACCAATGTGGATGGGTCTCCTGAGATAAGTTCTATAGGGTAACTAGATGTGCCTCTTTAATCTCTAGGCAATGGATCATGAACTTTTTCTCTATCCTCTAGTCAGACATTTTCAACTCTATAGGCTATATCTTCTTCTTAATCATCAATCTTTTTATCTTCAGAAGTCCTACCAGAGTCATCAAAAGTGACATGACTAGATTCCTCAACAACTAAAGTTCTTTTATTAAATATTCAATAAGCCTTGCCTACTGAGGGAATAACCTAAGAATACTCATTCATCTGCCTTTGCGTCAAATTTCCTTAAATGAGATTATCTATTATTTAAGAAAAAACACTTACATCAAAAAACATGCAGATGAGACAAGTTAGATGTTCTATAAGGTGTCTTATTTATCTTAGATGTAATGTTTATCCTATTAAAAATAGAAAAAAAAGTATTCATTGTTTCTACCCAGAAGTACTTGGGTAGACTATACTCAAAAAGCATCACCCTAGCAACCTCTACCAGTGTCCTATTTTTTCAACAATATTGTTCTACTGTGAGGTTCTAGAGGCTAAAAAATTGTGTTCTATTCCAAACTCTTGACAAAATATTTCAAATTTTTCATGTTTCAAATTCACCTTCGTGGTCGTTATAGATTGTGAAAATCAAGCAACCTCTTTTTTCTCTGAATCCATATTGAAAATATTCTAAATTCCTCAAATGAATCGCTCATATATGCAAAGAATTTAATCAAGTGTATCTAGAGTAATCATCAATAATCACAAATCAAAATAACTTCCCTCCTAAACTCACTGTAATAATAGGTCCAAATAAATTCATATGATATATTTCTAAAGGTTTAGTGGTTACTACATCTTTACTGGAATAGAATAAGAATTTGCTTTTCTTCCCTAATTAACATATTTCACAAAGATATTCTTTGGAAAATTCTAGCTTAGGAATATCTCTAACCAATTCTAGCTATGTGGTTTTCTTAAGAGTCCTCATATTTGCATACCATAGTCTCCTATGACATAATCATGATTCATCAATAGTTGACTTTAAGCAATAAACATCACTTGACTTATCAATGTAATTTAAATCAATCATATAAACATTGTGTAATTGGGGCCACTGCATGTTATGATTGGTTTGTGACTATATTTTTTTTGTTTAACTTCATGTTTTAGTGTTGTGTTTGCATGCAAGTGTGTTTTGTAGTTTATTTTTGTGATTTATGTCGATGTTGATTTTTTCCTATTAATTGTATTTTGATAAGTTGTGTCAAAGAATTTTGTATGTACCCGTACTTGTGGAATTGTCCCTTATCATCACACACACCACTAAAATTCACCGCACATCGTATTGTACGATCACCATCGTATTGTACGATACACGTCAATCAGCACAGCATCAGCCATCATTCAAGCAAACAACTCAGATTAAGTAAATTATTGAGGTTCGTACTGTACAAACACTGCATCATACTATACGAATAACATGGCAATAAGCGTTTAGACAAACTTAAATTTGATCAAAACAATCCTTAATTACATATCGTACTTTACGAAAACCTATTCAAACTATATGGTCCATTCAGTTAACAATCGTACAGTTGACCCCTTAAGACGAACGAAAAGTTGAAGATCTTATTGTACGATCCCCGATCATTCTGACGATTTGACCAAGCCTTGGTATAGATCAGACAGGATGATTTGGATTCTTCCATTCTAATGTACGATGTCGAACGTGGTAAAAGGAAAATTTTTCATTTCAAACATACGCCTCTCTATTCCAAACCTTCCCTCCCCTCCCCTTAAGTTCTTATCCTTAGCATTCTCGATGGTTGGCAAGAGAGCCTGACTTCTACTAGAGAGTTCCTCACAATCTGAGGATGATGCAGCAGCTTACCTACGCTGTAGAGCTGCTCATATCAGCCTGCCTAGGATCTTAAACCAAGAGAATATACAACATCAGATACTAGATCTTTTTGTTGACACTACACTCCACTATATCATTACCCTTCCATTTTATTTTAATAGTGAACTATTGTTTGAATTTTTCACAAGTCTTAGAATCAATGCTCACCATACATCCCTTCAATCTTATGTCTATAGACACCCTACAGAAATCATATATTAGCACTTTCACGAACTTTTTCACGTTTCCACAATAAGCACCAACCCCATGATATCTCCACTATAAGTGATTACGATTGGACTCGGGTCAATCTCACTATTAGAAACACCCTCATAAACCAACACCAGCCTTTAGTTAGCACATTAGCCTTGGATGCTCGTGTTATCTAACACATCATTAGAACATCAATTATCCCAAAAACTGACAATGGCATCAACATTACACTTCTATTATTTGTTGCCACTTATTTTTGTATGATCGGTACTGAATTTAATCTGGTAGATATGCTTATCTGCTACATTGAAAATCAGACCACCATTAGGAATGCTAGGGCATGATGTAGGTAGAACCTGACACTAGATGTAAAATACAACCTGATACATCCTAGCCCGGCAGACCACTTCCCCACCTTCTTTGCTAACAGCTCCTTCCACATCATATATAGTGACCGTCATATGCCAACACTTATAGAGGATATTCCAAACTCAAATGAGAAAGGGAGAGCACCAGCACTTGAGGCAATAGCCTACGTAGCACCAGCACCCACCTTCTAGCCACCACCTCCTAACTCGTCGATTTAGCGATTTGATGAATGGAGACACATTTAAGAGTCCACCTTACGCTGAGAGCAGCTACAACAACAGCACGAATCAAATCGTGCATGGTTCTAGGAGCCGTTCTCGTCCTTCCACCAATGCTTTCAGCCGTCACCACCATCTAATCAGAGTCAATTTGATGAGTAGTGTGTATTTTTTGCATTTTGTTTTATTATACTGTATTTTAGTATTTTTTTCCTTGCATTGTAGTTTATTTTTACTTCTTTTTTGTGATGTCAAAAGGAGTAAATAGTCAAGTTGATTGTATTAGTTTCTTTTTTATTAATGCAGTTTATTTCTTTTTTAGTATTTATATTATTACATTTTTTTAAATAAAAATATTAAAATTTTAAAATTAAAAATCAAATGTTTTTCCATTTTTTAAATAAGTCATTTAGTGAGGGGATAACTTCGCAGAGAATTAAATATAAAATTAACAAAATTAAATCCCAACCAGCAATATTTCTCATCATAAAAAAGACGGAGATTGTTAAATCCAGGAGCCCGACCTTATTTTTTGATGATTACAAACATTATAGAATAATTATTTACTTATACTTCATCTATTGTATATTTTCTTGTGTGCTACTAATCCTTTCAGGCACAATGTACACCGAGCAGAATTAAAGAATCAAGACTCAAGATAATGCAACATAGAGTCTAAGTGAGTCAATGTTTAATAGAGCTTGTATTTTTATATTCTCAAGTCATTTTATGTATTAGGTATATGTTGGCTAAGCAATCAGGCACACACTCACAAGGATAAGAGAAATAAAATACTTGAATTTTTAATCGTAATGTACGATCTGTTCAAATAAAAAATAATTTAAATATTTAATTAAATCAAATTAAGTTATAACTAATCATATTGTACGACCACCAAGTAGCTTTTTTTTTAGAAACTCCACCGACAAATCTTTGTTACTTAAATAAGGTAAATTTGAATTTGAATTGATCGTATTGTACGAATCATTTCGTACTATACAAACCATTCATACTGTACAATCATTAATTAAAATTGGCTAATTTAATCCTGATAATAATGAATTGAATCAGGATCAAATCTTTATTAATGATCGTATTATACGATCACCATCGTACAAGATGATCAACAGATAGCTTGATGGACAAATCTTAGTTCATCCTAAACAACCTCTGATTCAATTAAACTAATCATACTGTACTATTATACATCGAGAGCATGATTAGAGATGGAATTAAATTAATTATATTGTACTATTATGCATGGTATAGTATTACTATTTATCATACAGTACTATCAGAAGATCTAAAATGAACTAACAGTACAGTACGATTAGAGTAATTAATTTAAAAATAAGAATTTTTTAATAGCCAACTTTATAAACTCAACATTAGGGCTTGAAGGCCAAAAGAGGCTGAGTAGCCAGAGACGTTTTCTTCTGAGAGAGTGCTTTGAAGAATATCCATATCATAAGGGAGAGAGGAGGTGATGTTTACGGGTGTAAAGGAGTCGAGCCAGCTCGCAAGTTGAGCTTATTAAACCCTAAAATCGTTTAGAAAGCTAGAGCTCGACTGGATTGTTGAGCTCGATTTTTTAGTTCTAAATTAAACAATTCAGCTCAAGCTCATGCTTAGCTAGGCTTGTAAGCTCGTCGAGCTCTCGATTAAATTAAAATGTATTTAAAATTAATTTAAATTAATATTATATAATATATTTTAATAATTTTAAATTAATTATATATTAAAGGACTAAAAATTCTAAAAAAAGCTGAATTTTTTAATTTAAAACTAAAAAATCGAGCTCAACAATCCAGTCGAGCTCTAGCTTTCTAAACGAGCTCGAACTATCGAGTCGAGCTCGAGCCAATGAATTTTTTAATCAATCAAGCTCGAGCTCAGAAATAGCTAAACAAGCTTAGCACAATTAGAGAGATACTCGACTCGACTCGTTTACACTCCTAGTGAGGTTAAGGGAGAGTTTGCCTTGAGAGAGTCAAAGGGTGTGAGGGGATTCTCATGATTGCTCTAATTATCCTGCACCTTTGATCCTCCTATTGTGTTTGGTGGAGCTGTTGGAGAAGAGCTCTAGGAAAAAAAGACTTTGAGCGAAAGACTTGCTAGCTAAGGAGGTTAGTGATTGACATCTCCACCAGGTTGGGAGGCAGAAGGAAGAACGATATCTCCATCGTAGCGAGAAAGTGAAATAGGGAGCAGCATCTTCGACGTAGCAAGGAGCTAAAGGAGTGATTGGCATCTCCGCCAGGCCTAGAGGTGAAAAGAGGGAGATTCTTCGAAGTCTGTAAGGGTTATTGTCCACCTGATAAGGAAGGGCTTCTCTGCCAAGTTGCAAGTTAAAAGAGTCTCTTTAGTGCAATACCTAAAGAGGAGGACTTTTGAGAAGTGGACGTAGGTCAATTTCAACTAAACCATTATAAATTTGGTTTGCGTATTCTTCACATTCTTGCAATTTACTTTCGGTTATCTTTGTAAAAAGTTTCTTTGATTTATTTTTGGTTATCTTTGTGAAATATTTATTTGGTTTACTTTTGGTTATCTTTGTAAAAGATTTTGTGAGTAATAAATCTCTGATTAAAGTTATATTTTCAAATTAATATATGTATCTATATATATATATATATATTATTTTCTAAAATATATATATTATTTGTTTTTAATTTTGGTTTGAATATTTTATTTTCTTAAATATTTTCACATATCTCATTTTGACCGTGAGCAAAAGATTCTTTAAAGACTAATTGACCCCCTATATTGATGTGTCATAAAAGGAATCTCTATTTTAACTACATTCACAATTCTAAAAAGTAAAATATAACTAGTTTGTATAATATGCATAAATGAAAATCAATCGATTATAAAAAAGTGGATATACGAATCATCCAAAAATCAAAAGGAATATAATAAAAAGTGGCGATCAAGTAATAGAATAACCTTCGGAGGTGTTTCAATTTTCAAAGTGTGTCAAGTGAATCTACTTAAAGTGTTTAAACATAAAAAGTGAGATATAAGGAAGCATTTAATAGAATAAAATATTCAAACCAAAACTAAATCATATGACTTTTTTTTTACTTTTAGAAATATTTTTTTTTAATTTCAAAACAAAACTTTAACAAAAGATTTATCACCCAAAAATCTTTCACAAAGATAACTAAAGGTAAACCAAAGTATAGAAAATAAATTGCAAGAAAATAAAAACTACGCAAATTAGATTTATATTGGTCTGATCGAAATCGACCTACGTCCACTCCCCAAAGGTCCATCTCTTTAGGTATTGCACTAAGCAATGCTCCTTTAACACACAGCTAGAAGGAAAAGCCCTTCTCCCTTACTAGGTGGAAAATAACTTTTACAAATTCAGAAGAATCTCCCTCTCGCCTCCCAAACCGATGGAGATGTCATCCCTCCTTTAGCTTCTTGCTCTGGCAAAAAAGTTGATCACTCCTTTAACTTCTCGCTACAGCAAAAATGTCATTCTCTACTTGAGCTCCTAGCTACACTAGAGATGTTGTCCCTACTTTAGCTTCTCGCTATGGCGGAGATATCCCTCCCTCCTTTAAATCGCTACGGTAGAGATGACGTCCCTCCTTCCACCTCCCGACTCAATGAAGATGCTGATCCCTAATCTCCTTGTCTAGCAAGTCTTTCGCCCAAAGACTTTTCTTTCTAAAATCTTCTTCAAGAGCTCCAGCAAATACAACAGAACAACCCAAGATGCAAGCTAACCGAATCAACCATATGAATTCCCTCACACCCCTTAACTCCCTCAAGGCAAACTCTCACTCAACCTCACCTCCTCTCTCTTCCCCTTATGATGTGGACACTCTTCAAAACTCTCTCAAAAAAAAAACATCTATAATTACTCAATCTCTATTCCCTCAAGCCTCTAACGTTGAGTTTATAAAGTGGGTTCTTAAAAACCCTAATTTTCAAATTAATTAATTTGATCGTATAGTATTATACTTGAATTGTATAGTATGATTAGTTCAATCAAATCACAGATCGTTCAGGACGAACCAAGGTTCGTCCAATGAGCTCCTATTGATCATCCTATATAATAATGAACGTACAGTACGATCATTAATGATTTTATTCTAATTCGATTCATTAATCTTTAGAATTAAATTAGGCAATTTTAATTAATGATTGTATAGTATAAAATTATTCATATAATGTGATCAATTCAAATTTCAAATTTGCTTAATATAAGTAACAAGGATTCGACGATGATGGGCATATAGTACAATTAGTTATAACTCAATTTAATTAAATTGATTTAACTAAATATTTGAATTAATTTCTATTTGAACATATTATATAGTACGATGTAGATATTACATTACGATTAGCAGAAAAAATTCAAGTTTTAATTTATCTCCCCTTTAAGAGTAAGTGCTTGGTTGCTTAGCCAACATACACCTAATAAATAAAATGACTATAGAAATAAAAAAGTATATACTCTATCAAATATAGACTCACTTAGACCCTAATGATGTACCACCATCTTGAGTCTTGATTCTTCAATTTCATTCAGTATATATTATACCTGAAATGATTAATGACACAAAAAATATGCAATATATAAAGCTAAAATAACTAAATATCATCAAATAATATTTGTAATCATCAAAATATAAAGTTAGACTCCCGAATTTCAACACAGTTTGCGACATTCCTTGGCCATCTCCAAACCTTGGGTTTTTGCTTCAACACGCACAACAAATCCCTCTCCTCTCCTCTATCACCATCAACAAACAATTACATAAATGATGATATTTTCCCACTAGTAATGATATTACAACACTTAACTAACCATCTCTAAAATTTAAATAGCCTATTTCAGATGAGGATTATGTGATCTATCTTATAATTCATTGGCATACAAATTACAGCTACACCTCACGGCCTTCCCTTGAACCAAACCTCATATATGAGGGACATCCTATAATGATCTGGATGAACGATTGCAAACTTGTCAAAAATCCCTTACCATCCAAGCCTTCCACCACAACCAATTCCCTATGATACTTATCTTATCCTGCTTTATACTACCATATTATTAAGTCGCTCTAATACTTTACAATCACCTAACCTGACCTTTCCTATGCAGTGAATCAAGCCTATCAATCAATGCATCACCCCTCAATCAACTCTACCATATGTTTAGAAGAATACTTAAATACATCAAACAGGCTCTTCATCTTTGGCTACCTATTCGAACCAATGACATATAGCTACAGGCATTCTCAAACTCCAATTGGGTGGGAGATCTTGCCAATCACAAATCAACTACGGGATACTATGGATTCCTTCAACCCATTGTCATACCCTAGTGCATAAATAAACTATCCATAGTGACTCGCTCCTCCATCAAGGAAGAATATTGTGCTTAAGTCACTAAAACTACGGACATCATCAAGCTCCAACAGCTACTTCAAGACTTCAACATTTAGACTGACTTACCCACCCCTCTATTATGTGACAATGTCTTAGCTCTAGCATTAGCTAACAACCTGATTTTTCGCACTCGCACCAAGCATATAAAAATTGACTGCCACTTTAATAGATATTACATCAGATCCAAGGCTATCATAGTGCATCACATATCAATACAAGATCAAGAAGATGACGTCTTCAACAAAGCACAATCAAATTCGAAGGACTTCACTTTGCGAGACAAACTAACACTCCGTGTATTACCCATCAATTTGCGAGATGCTGATAACAAAACACAACCAGCAACAATTCTGCCTTCCATTAAGTCTATAATATAGCAGCGACTCCCCCTCTTCAACCTCTCTGCATAAATCAGGAGCATTCACGTCAAACTACCATAAACAACATGGGTCACTAAATCATAATCACTCGCACCTTGTAACAAACCCATATACTCCTAGTATAAACCGAAGTGCTATATCAGTAGAATGTACGAAGAATGTAACTCCAGCTTCTCTGATGAAAATTTTCTACCTCCGCTTCCCGTTTTCTCACTATTCCTTGCCGCACTGCATAGCATTCAACTTCTTCAAATGTTATTTTAAGCACAAGACTTCACCCTTGATAATAACAGAACGAACATTACACAAGACAACAAGTGAATAAACTTACCGGTCTGGCTCTTCCCTCCCTTCTATCACAGCAATCACATTCTGGACCATCATTAAAGTTTCATTCCCCTGAAGCAATAATAGCACAAGGAGATATCAGAAATCCTCAATTCGCGATATGTATAATAGAGCAAAAAGAACCAAAAATAAATAAATAAATAAAATCCTTAATTAACTTCGATGCTCACCAAGTATGTAAGATGCACAAACCCTGGTCCCGGCCCCAGCCGATACACCGGAGCTCCTTCTCCACCTTGCCAATCATCCGCCGCCACCATTCCTCTAATCGTCCTCAATATAGCCTCACCATCCCTCGAAGATAACGGCAACGATGGGATCCCCGGCATCAATCCGGTCGCCACCACTTCCTCAATCCCTATCCTCTCACAATCGCCGACGCTGGCCCACCCCGGCGTTGTCGGATCCCCAAGCCCTCGATATGTACTTCCCACTTGCACCCCACTGGGCGGCATCCACCGATCATTTGGAAACCACTTCCCGCCAAGGCCACCGCCATAGTCTTTAGCATCATCATACACAATTGCAGCTATCGCCCCCGCGAGCTGCGCGTTCCTCACGATATCCCCTCTATAAATCTCGCCGTAGCGGGCGATTACAACGTTTCCGGAGACATCAACCGCGGCTGCTTTCAGAGCAGCAAAGTCTTCGACTCGGCCGTAGTTGGCGTAGACCACGCGCCCGGAGGCAGTGCCCGAGTGGGCGTAGGCGTGGAAGGTCGGGAGGATATCGGCAGCCACAGCGGCGTAGGGATCGTCAGGGTAGATTTCCTGGATGAGATCGAAGGGAATGGCGGGGGTGGAGGAATTTCTGGAAAGGGAAAGTGAGCGATGGATGGGGTAAGAGAGGAGGACGTTATAGGAGGTGATGCGAGAAGGAATGGAAGCGGATGAGAGGGTGTTGAGGACGTAGGCGGCTGCTACGGCGTTGGCGTCGGATCCTGCGACGTGGGGGCGGCGGGTGAGGGCGAAGAGGTGGCGCGCAGCAGTCTCGTTGGAAGAGAGGGAGAGGAAGAGAGAGTGGTAGGTGGATGTGGAGCGAGGATAAATAGTGAATAGGAGGAGGAGGAGGACGGTGACGATGATGGCGCCGGCAGGTACCGGGACGATTCTGTAAAAGAGGGGCTGTTGTCTTTGGTTCTTCATCGGTCTGGTCTGGTCTGGTCGAGTGGGAGTTCGAGTTATTTAATGACGCGGCTATCCGGGTTCCTGGGTGATGTCAGGCACTATCAAAAAATTTCAACCACAGATCAAGTAATTTGGAAATGAGAAAATTTTTAGAATAAACATCATTAGTAGCATAATTAGGTGATTAAGCACAATTTAAAAAAATTTAAAACTAGCCATAATAGCCCATTTAACTGGTGATTAGCTGTGCAGGTGAAAATTAGATAAAAAGCCTGTCTGATGCCTTATCCCGAATTTTTTTTGAAAAGCCCGTCTGATGCCCTAAGTTTCTTCCTTTCTGTTCGTCTCTCTCGATCCCGACCAACCGGCTTCGCCTCTCGTTGCATGAAGGTTTGAATGTTTTTTTTTTTTTTTCATTCATTTTCATAATGGAAGTTAGATATAAAAAAAAGAAAATGTACCATATATTATTGTTGAATGAAGTGGTGTTTGTTATATTCTATATTAATATTTTGTGAGGAATGTTTAGGTATATGCTTTTGATTCTTCCATCATTTTAAATTGAAATGAATATGGTAGAAGTAAAATATATTTTTTATTTGAATAATGAAATGAGTGAATACGATCTCACAAGTGAATACAAATCAAAGTAGACTCCTCATATAATGATGATCACAAAAACTTGAAAAAATAGGAGTATTATGGGAGAGAAAAATGACCTTAACGATTTTCTAAAATAACTTATTTATATAAATTTGTTTACAAATAGTAAATTTCTTAAAAATTAGTTTACAAATAATAAATTTCTTTAAAATAATGTATTTATATAACCAAATTATGTGAGTTGTTTATACGAACCTTTTGCCCGTAATGTTTTATTGAAAAAATAATAATAAATTAATTATTTTTTTAGTTTTTTTAACTATTTTTTAAAACTTATTGATATATGATGAAGTTCTTAATTTTATGAATAATTTTAAATTAACTAAATTATTCTAGAAAATGTTATAGACAAAATAGTTGACCTTCTTGAGATGAATTTAATTTAATGATTGTTTTGATGAAACAAATTTAGCATTCTGATTATTTTGTAAATGTAGGTATTCAAAATGAGTGCGCGGCCACCATCTTTTATGTTGTTAGATGATGGAGAGTTATCTTTAGATGGAATTTTTCACCTACATATACTGGTGGTAATTGTCGCCCCGTACAAGTTCCATTGAAGCCAACTTTGAAGTAGTTAAAGGATAGGGTTCTTAGAGCGATCAAGTATGATCCGTCAAAATTCACAATAACCGTTGTCGGTTGTTTTCCAGTGGGGAACTAATTCATCGCCTCAAAGGTTGAGGATGATGAAGCCTGTGAATTTGCATTGTCATTGGCTGTTGCTGAAGTTCTGATTTTGTATATGGAGGTTGAGCAAATTCTAGTAGATAGTAATTTTAACGAAGATCTTTTGGCTCAAATTTGTGATTCAGTCGTACTCAACCATAGAGAGGAGATACAAGATTTTGTGAAAAGGCCCTTAGCAATGCTGTTTGACTTGAAAAGTGTTAGAGTTTGAAAAAGATTTTTTTTTTTTAATTTGAATTTCTGAAATTTTAATTTTGAAATTGAACACGTCATTATGAATAACATATCATCTCGAGACGCAAATATATCATTCCCTAATGGGTTCAGATTACAAAACTTTGAATTTATCCTGATTATAATAGCCAACTCAGAAAAGGATAACATATGACCCGAGAGGGTCAAAATGATGTTTGATCGAGTATTTGACTATAATAATCTGGGTAAGATATCATTAATTATATAATCAATATCATGATAACAAAATGATATATCTTCCCGAAGAAAGAAGATATCGTTTACTATCAGTCATTTGAATATGACGGCAATGATCGTTGTATTTGATTTTTCTCAAAGTGAATTAATTAAAATTTTGAAAAGACTTGATTTTAAAAAATTGATCTAGGTTTCTAAATCTCCTACAAGCGTAAACCCTTATAATTAATTACATCGTAGGAAATCAAAATTTTCTACGTATACTCTCAATTAAAATAATGATAGAAATTTTATTTAGGATTTTAAGGCTTGATGTCAAAGGAAGCGAGGTTGAAAATTCAATAGGGATTGGATCAAAGTGGAACACTTATTTTTGAAGGTCAAGGGAGAAAAGGTAGGAGGTGTTTTGGAATTTTGAAACACTTCAGAAGCAGCCAAACTATCCTAAGGGTTGGGCTTAAATTTGGATTGAAAGAGATTTAAATTTGAATTATTAATTTTTATTAGAAGGTTGGGATTAGATTTCCGATGGTTGAGGTCTTATAGTCTAAACCAACCTCAAAACGTAAGTCTAAATTAGGTACTAAAATTCAGTAACCCGAATTTAATTAATATAGTGCAAACTTGGACTTACCCTGGCCTCGATTAGGGAGACAACTAACCACAAAAATGCTTTAAAATCATGAGTCTAGTAATTTATGCAGGAGTGGTAGGGATATTGCTTAGTTAAGTTTAAAAAATCAGGGCAAACATCTATAGCAGATCCTAATTAACCCCTTAACTTATGCTGAGTGAAATGAAGCTTAAAGTAAAAAATGCAATTAAATTTTAGACACTTTTAAGTTTGTATCTAATGCCATACATGCAAGTTGACTCGATAAATGCTTAAATTTTGAATGAAATAGTTTTAAAATCAGGCTTAAAAATAATTATTATCCTAAAAATTGCATAATATCCCATTGACAAGATTGCACCCTAATAGGTCAGGCGGCCTGCCAAAACTCGCAAGCGAGGATGTGCTTAACAATATAGAGAAAGTAATAATATGAATGCATGTGACCCTCGGTGATTTGAGCTTACTTCTTAAAATCCTTAGAGTTTCTATATGAGCTTAAATATTTTAAATTTAATTAAAGTAGAAAAATCTTTTTAGCATACCCTCATGAGCCTTCGACTGTTCCAGCCTAAATAAAAAATGGCATGCAATAAAAAAAGCTAGAAAAAATATATAATTTCTACTATGCAATCAAATTAAACAAATGAATTAAATTTATCAAATTGAATGTCCATGTGATAAGTGCCATTTAATATTACAACCCAGAATTTTATAGAAAGTAAAGTGGTCGGGTACCAATAAGAATAGCTCAGATTCTACTCCTAAAACTCAAGTGACTTTGAGAATGGGATTCTTCTCATTCTTCACTTCTTTATCCTTCTGTGGGCACCTTAGATTCGTCTGGTACAGATTATCCAAGTGAAAAGAAACTCCTCCCCGAAAGGGGTGTTTTCTTTTCTCCTTGGATACTTAGAGTATCCTAATATGGATATCTAAATGAAGGGGGACTCTCCCCTAGGGGATGTCACCCTTCTCTTTGGATTTCAGATTGGATATTTAATATCCCATCTCAAATAATCACCTTAATATTACAACTCTTAAATACATCTCAAATACATCAAATTATATTGAATGAAAATTAAAATCTAGACTCAATGACCTACATTGTTATCCTAAATAATCAATAGTTAAATCAACATCCCAAGTAGTTATATAAAAAAATTTAAAATGCTCAAATCAGCCACATTTGGCCATGCTCTTTTAATTTAAAGGGAGTCTTAAGCATGTGTAGCACTTACATAAAATATTATTAATTTTAAAGCTTGAATTATTTTGCCCCCTTTATATTTGATTATCCTATATGAGCATGACTACCTATATAAGATTAATTAGCATTTAAATCATCTCTAACTTAAGGATAAATCTAATGCTCTTCACATCAAATCACAGATTATATGGGAAATTAAATAAATAATCAATCAATCTAAACTAGTAACCAGCATGCAGTGAAAACCATAAAAAATCTAGCATATAGTAGAAAAGTAAACACTGACCTAGCTTAAGACTAGAGTTGGTCGTCCTAGTAAATCATCTAAAATATGTGAGATAGGCTATGTGGTTTGGATATATCCTATGTAAGGTAATTAGTTAAAGTTGTTTGATGTTCCGGTTGGTTGAAAGGCTTAAGAAAAATTTTAATTAAAATTTAAATATTAATAATTTAGAATTAATTTTAAAGTGTATTTTGAAGTATTAAATGGCTACCACCTTTGTTGTTCACTAGGTCATAAAGTTTATTTCACCTTCCTTGGGGCTAAGTTAATAGCCTCGTTGGCCCGGGTTACCTAGTAGTAACCAGTATAATTAAGTGAACTGAATTGATTAAGATTTAAAGGTTGATAAATTTTAATTAAAATTTTGGTTTAAAATATTTGAATTAATTAAATTTGTCTTTAATTGGTTGGTGGCATTGTCATAGTAAGCATGAGGAACAAAGCCTCCTTAGGATAAATAGCTCCGCAGCCCAGGATAGTCCAGCCTAAAAACCTAGAATTTACATCTAGATAGGTTTGAAGTTTGGATATATTTGAAGTTTGAATTAATTTAAGGTTTGGATTAACTTGAATTTGGATTGATTTAAGATCTAGATTGATCCTAGGGTCTAGGTAGATCTAGGGATTGGATAGATCCTAGGGTCTGAATAGATCTAGGGTCTAGATAGATCATAGGGTCTAGATAGATCTAGGATCTGGATTGGTCTTATTGACCTCATAAAAAAATGAGATCAATAAATGCCAAATGTACACCTTCGGTATGCTACTAGTCGAATAAAATATTAATTATGGTACTTATACTAATTTATTATTGCTCGTTATCTAATAGGGACTTTTACATACCTAACACTTAAAACTGTTATATTTACTTATATAATACCTAAACTTTACTATTTACTCTTCTACTACCTAAAAAATCTTACCCTCATCAAAAATAGCACTCCGTTTGCCTCCGGTCAAACCCAAACCCCGAAAGAGTGTGGGATTTACCTCTCCTCTTCCTTATTACCAGAGCAGCTCCCTCTCTAGCATTTGAATCCCATGGTCATCTTCTCCAACCCCTGTGAAGACATCCCAACCGAGCAGTCGACTATCATACAAACATCCAAATCCCGCACCGCTCATCTTCTGCCTTTCATGAATCTTAAGTCAGTCATCCTCTCCCTTTCGCAAATCCCACACCTCTCATCTTCTCCCTTTCGTGAATCCCATGCCACTCATCCTCTCTAGCCCATGTTAACACATCATCACCATTATGGAATCCTTCCCATCGGCCCATTCCTTCTCTTTAGGTATTTTCTTCATTTATTATTCCATTATGTATTATTCCCATCAGCTGCTATTATCGTTGTTGTCATCGAGATTGGAGAACTTTAATAGAACAAGAGATTACCCAATCATGCAGAGCTTTAGTTTTGTAGAATTATTGAAAAAAAAAATAGGAAAAACTCATTGATGTGATATAGACTGTTTACATGCTTATTTATGCTAATTGGATGAAATTTATTTTGTTAAAAATTGTACTTATAAATATGGACTGTAATAATTTGTGCTCTATTGTCTTCAAATATGGAGGATATTGTACTACGGTGAAGGGACAAAGCAGGATGAAATATGTCGGATGAAGTTAGAAAACTTTGAAGTTTGAGAAATGTGATATTAATTTATTATTATAGAAAGAACAAATTGAAGCACTTTGTCGGTGGCTTAGGGGTCATGCATATGACATACACTATCTTTTTAATGGAACATTACCTAAAATTTACATACTGATTAGCAGTGATACAAATGTAATGGACATGCTTACAGGTTCCTATGGTGGCAATAGAGTGGAGCTAGGTGGCGGTTGTAGTGAACGATCCTGAAGAAGATATGGGTCATGCAAATGACATTTAGTTTGACGATATGCAAGATTTAAGTGTGAGAAGTAGGGTGAATAATGACATAATAGTAGATGGTTTGTGTGATGGTTCCTTTGCGGCTCAAGTTGAAGAAATACATAATGTATGTGTCGGTTCATGTTTTGAGGATTCATAATGTTTTAAACAAGCTATTCATTACAAAGCAATTTTACAAAACTTTGCTATCAAGATAAAGGATAGTAACAAATCAAGAGTTATTGCTACATGTGCATACTGTGGATGTAAATAGAGAATACATGCTTCATTTTATTCAGATGGTCATTTATTCAAAGTTAGAAAATTAAATTCGACACATTTGTGCCAGGGGTAAACAGAGCTGGAAACAAGCACGCTACCGGAAACAAGCAAGCTACCGCTAGTTTGATTGCTCATGAAATCAAAGAAATCATAAAAAGGAATCTTGATATTACACCGAAGGACATAGGTAACAACTTAGAGACCACTTTTAGTTTATCTTTACCATACATGAAAATATGGCGTTCAAGGGAATTAGTAAGAGAGTAAATATTTGATTCAATAGATGATAACTACAAGTGGGTACCCACACTAAGGTCAGAGTTAATCATTAGGAATCCTGGATCACATATAACGTACCTATGTGACAACCAAAACCAATCATTTAAGAGGTTCTTCATCAGTTTCAAAGTTTGCTTTGATGGGTTGTTGGTTGGTTGTCGATATTTAATCAGCATTGATGCTTGTCATTTAAAATCCAAGTATTTAGGTGTTCTATTATCCGTGAATTGTTTTGATGGGAACAATGGTCTCTTTACTATTGCATTCACCATTATAAAATTTGAATCAAAGAGAAGTTGGGAGTAGTTTATAATGAATTGTCCCCAAGCTTTTAGTATTGATGCAGCCATCATATCGGATATGGAGAAAGGGCTATGTGAAGCTATTAAGGTTGTCTTCCCTAATGCTGAGCACAGAGTTTGCATGAGACACCTTTGGAAGAATATTAAAGAAACATTTTTGTTGTGATGATAGCCACAAATTGCAAAAATTGGTGTGGATTGTCGCGAATTATTACAGCCAACATGAGTTTAATTCTAAGGTAGAAGAAATCTTTTGCATCAATCCAGAAGTTAATTCCTACCTAAGTTCTTTGACATGTAAGTGGTCAAAAGCAACATTCTCAAAGCATATTAAGAACCACTATAACACAAATAACATGGCAGATCCCTCAATTCATGGGTAGAGGAGGCAAGGAATAAGCCCATGGTGGATGTCATCGACATGATAAGAGGAATGCTAATGGAACAACATTCTCAGCGGATGTTAAACTCTACTTCTTGGAAGGGCCTCTTGTTCCATTTGTAGAAGAGTATATTAGAGATGTTATAACAAGAAAAGAACATTTCATTATACGACAATCTACTTTAACCAAAGCTGAGGTTGAAGGGAGTTATGAGCGTCATGAGGTGGACATAGAGAACCATTTATGTTAATGCTACTTATCTTTACAACAATATTTTGCACAGGTATAAAATGGCTTATGATGGAGCCATTTCAACACTTCCGGGGAAGGAACAGTGGTTCATACCTAGTGATGGCATGTTTGTTGGTCCACCAAGTACACTCAGGCCTCGTGGCCGACCAAAGAAAAGACAATTTAAAAACTTCTTAAAAGGTGCAAAGAAATCAAAAATAAGCCATAAATGTGGTCGATGCAATTCTTGGGGTCACCATAGAAACACTTGCAAGGAACCTATAAGTTTTGAAGTTCAAGATATTTAATTGATCACAGATCAAAAGTACCCATTCGATTGGCAGATTGTAATTCCAGTCCTAATTAAAATTGTATGTTTTTTGGAAGGAGATTTACTGTTTTACCATTATTGAATATTTTTTTGTGAGAAGATATGGTTTTTGTAAAGAACATTATATGCTTTTTTTGAGAAGTGAAAGATCAAGGGAACTCTTATATTGAACCTAATATCTATATTATTGTAAGCATAGTGGAGAACATTATATGCTTTATGAACTAACCTGTTTAACTTTAAAAACATTCACGAGGTTTAAATTCTTTGCAGAACTCTGAAAATAGTATAAAGATTGCAATGCACAAAATTTTTATGAGGTTTAGACATAGGACTTTCTACAAAATGTAGCAGTTAATACAAAACTTGGACATAGGACTTTCTGCACATGATATCTAACATAAGCTTCTTAGTTACATTCCCAGTTACATTTATTTAAATTTACAAGTCTTCGATAGAGAACTAACTGCAACGGCAACAAGCAAAATCAGGATAACTAATAAAAATTAATTTGAAGAAACACAGATGTAACTGAAACAACATGATTGGAATACACTTCCAGCTCCCCATTTTGTTCTTCAAACCACCTAAAATATCCACAATCATCTTCTGATTTGCTGCAGGGACATCGATAGAACTTTCTTCCATGATTATTGGATTTGTAGCAAGTATATATTGCATATTGAAGATTACAACAACAATAGATTGGGCTTTCCTTATTTCTCATTCATTGTGTCGACCAGCTCAAACTCATGTCACAAATCTAATATTACTACAATTATAAAACAAAGCTCCCATTCAAAAATTAACAGAAAAATATCATATAATTGACCTAAAAATATTCTAAATTCAATTATTAGTGAAATAAGAAAATAAGACATTAAATACAACCTCATGAACTCATGATATGCCTAAATTGTCTAGATTCTTAGGAATATGATAAATCCATAATATCAAATGACGGAAGAATTAGGTCATTCATGAATCAATAAATGAACATGATCTTCAAAAAATTGCTCAAAATGAGAGGATGTCGATCCAGATCTCTTGGTCTCCGATGATTTCCTTCTCCAAAGCCAACCTCATTAAGAACTTATATCAGATTATTCCTCTTCCCATATGCCATCTCAACTTAATAAAAAATAGAGTATGGGGATTTAAATGGTTACGATATAAGAAAATGAGATAGTGAACATCAAGCAGAAGAAAAGCAGCAAACCTAAATAAAAAACTTGGGGAAGAACATCAAACCTAGGCGATCTATCAGGGAGGGGAGGCTGAAGGCAAATCCAAGCTAAATGGGGTTGAAAAATAGGAAAATGAGACAAATGATCTGGAGAAAAGCATACCTAGATGAACAAATCAGCCGATTGAGCGAGAAAGATGTGATGTTAGCAAAGAAGAAGTTTTGAAATTACAGTTTTGGTGTATGGGTTTGACTGGAGGCAATAAAGTACTATTTTTTATGAGGGCAAGGGTTTTTAGGTGCTAGAAGAATAAAATAGTAAAGTTTGGGTGTTAAATAAGTAAATATAGTAGTTTTAAGTGTTGAGATTTGTGCAAATCTGATTATTCAAGTGAGTTTTTGATATGACTTTTTTGATGATTACAAAATCTTATTGTTTGATCTTATTGCTTGTTTATTGTTTCTCCTAACAAATGTTGGAAATTCTATTTTTTGTGTGTACTAACCTTTCACTTCAGGAAAAATCACATTTCAGACAGTGGAAGACTTCAAATTAAGTGAATTAGAGATAAGTAGCTTGGAGTCTATATTTTTTCTTTTTCTTGAGTCTGAGAGTGTTTGTAGTTTGAAAGCGGGTTTTGAAAAATTTTGTCTTCTTTGGAAATTTTAAAATTGACATTAAAATTTAATTCTAAAATCAAACATCCCATCAAAAATATTACACCACCTTGGGAGGTGGAAATAAAATTTTAGGATGGGATCCAGATTTAGAATTAAGAATCCTGTCTTGAATATCATAATTGGATTCAAGAGAGGACCTCACATGGCCTCAAAGGGTCAAAGTAAAGTTCAATCAAATATCGGTCTATGATAATCAAGAGGAGCGATCGTTAATTTTACATTCGAGTTCATTTTAATAAAAGATATGTCTCCTCGAAGGAAGAAGATATCATTTGTTAATACTCGTTCGAACATAACGATAACGATTGTTAGTAATTTAACTTTTCCAAAGAGGACTAATTGAGTTTTGAAAATTAGTTTTGAAAAATCAGATATGAGTTCTAAATCTCCTACGAGCGTAAGCCCTCATAGTTAATTACATCGTAGGAGACTGGAGTCTCCTACAAAAACTCTCGATTAAAATAACGTCAGAAATTTTATTTAGAGATTTTTTAGGATTGATATCAAAGAGATGAAATTAAAATTTCAAATGGGATAGGAGCAAGATTGAACACTTATTTTGGAATCAAAGGAAGAAGAGTAGGGGACACTTTAGGATTCTGAAAATAATTCAAAAGTGTCCCATCCTAGGTTAAGTGTTGGGCTTTAAATTTTGGATTAAGAGAAAATTTAATTTGAGTTAAGCATTTTATTAGAAATTTGCGATTATATTCCCAGAGGTTGGGGTTTATGACTCAAAAAGAAATCTACCCCAGATTCTAACTCTAAATTTGGACACTGGAACACAGTAGTCCGAACTTAACTAATACAGTGCAAAACTTGGACTTACCCCAGCCTGGATTGGGGAGCCAGCTAACCATCTAGGCGATTAAAATCCATGAGTCAAGTCATTTTATAAAAGCGTGGTATGAATGTTATAATTAAGGGTTTTAGGAATTGAGGTCGACATCTAGAGATTGTTCTAATTGGCCCCTTGACTTATGTTAGGTGAAAATATTAAATAACAATCCAATTAAGATTTAGACTCACCTTTAAATTGGTTTCTAATGCAATGGATGCTGATCAACTCGATGAAAATGCATAAAATGACATGAAGCAATTTTAAAAAGGCTTAAAAAAAAATTTTATCCTAAAGATGTACAGATCCCCTTGGACAGAACTGCACCCTCCTAGGCCAGGTGGTCTGCCAAAACCCGCAGGCGGGGAGGTGCCTAACAAAGAAAAAGAATAATGCAGCAATTATGAAATGAGAACTCTCGGCGGTCTTGGGCTTACTTCTTAAAAGTGTTAGAGTTTCTATGTTATCCTAAATTTTTTTATTAAAGTTTAAGTAGAAGAATTTTTCGTACCCTCACGAGCCTCCGATCGAATCCAGGCTAAGTAAAAAGAACAACATACAATCGCCAAAAAACTAAGAAAAGCAGGCAACCCTATACGTAATCAAATCAAATTAAAACATATTAAATAATCAAACTAATTAAATAAATATCCATATGCAAATTGCCTTGCTTATTATAACCCAGATTTACAGAAATTAAAAGTGGCCGGGCACCACTGACAACAACCCGGATTCTAATCCTAATACAGACGCAAGTGACTTTGAGTGGGATATTCTATCTTCAACTCCTCGGTCTTCTCCTCTTTGAGCTCTTTGGATTCTTTGTGGCTGGATACTCAAATGGAAAAGAGAACTCTTCCCTCGAGGGGGAGGTTACTCTTTCCACTTTGGGTAGTAAAGTGATCCAAATTTGGAGTTCCAAATGGATAAGGACTATCCCGCAAAGGGGTATCCTTTCCTCTTTGGAATCCAATCTTTGGATCTATGTATCCCAAATTCAAAGTGCTACTTTGACAACTCAATACTCAAATGAATTACATAAATGTAAAAATAAAAATTCTAGACTCTCCTGCAGGGTTATCCTAAGCATTTAAATATTAAAATATATCTCAAGCAGTTATATATATGTGCATATAAAAGTAAACACACTTGGCCTCGCTCTTTTTATTTGGGGGCTAAGCAGCTGAAGCACTTGTAGCATTTATATTTAAAATTTATTTAGCCCCCTTTATTACCTTACATGTGTGTGGCCACCTACAGAAGATTCAGTGAGCATCCAGATAGTTCCTAACCTAAGGGTAATCTAATCGTCCATCACATCAATTCACAGAGTGCAGAAAAAAAGTAAACAAACACATCAATCAAGTTTAATCACAATATGCAATAAAAACTCAAAAAATTTGGCACACAGCAGAAAAGTAAACACCGGCCTAGCCTGGATCTATAGTTGGTTGTCCTAGCAAACCATCTAAAGTGTGTGTAGAAGGTCGTGTGACTGGGGTAGATTCTAAGTTGGGTAATTCGTTGAAGTTATTTAATGTTTGAGTTTGTTAAAGCTTGAAGGGAGATTTATGTTTGAATTTAAGTATTACTATGTTAAAGCTTGATTTAAATGCATTTTAGTTGTTAAATGATTACTACCTTTGTTGCTCACTTAGGCCATGAAGTTTATTTCACCTTCTTTGGGGCTAAGTTAATAGCCTCGTAGGCCTAGGTTACCAAGTAGCAATCGGGGTTAATTAAGTTGATTTAGTTTGTTAGAAATTAAGGATCAATTAATATTAATTAATTCAATTAATTACTGATTTTAAAAGTTAAATTATTTTATATTTTCCATCAACAGGTCCGTGTCGTTGTTCCACCAGGCTCGAGGAACTAGGCCTCCTTAGGAAACTTAGCCCCGCAGCCCAGAGTAGTCCATTCTAAAAACCTTGTTGATGTAGTTGAATTAAGGGTTTTAACTTGGTTCAGTAATCAGAAGTAACTTAATTTTGATGTTTAACATTCCATTGAATTCATTCGTGGCGTTGTGCCACCAGGCTCGAGGAACTAGGTCTCCTTAGGATACTTAGCCCCGCAGCCCGGAGTAGTCCATCCAATAAACTTCATCTTTGGAGTGGTTGTTATGCATTTGAGTATTGGTTGAATGTTTTATTAATCAAATCAAAGTTTTCTGGAATTTTGATGAATTATTGGATTTTTAGGATTTATTAGAATTATTTAATTATATTAATTAAGGGTCAAAAGTTGACTTTTTAAATTAAAGTTAGTTTTGCAAGTTTTAAACCTTAATTGGAGTTGATTGACACTAAGTTTGTTTAATTTGGATATTTTTGTAATTAGTTATGAATTTTCAAAGTTTCACTAATTATTGAATTTTTAAAATTGCTTAATTAGAAAGGTTTTGATCATTTTGATCCAAACTCATCACAAACTGCATGGAATCACTCCCAAAGGCCAGGGATGACCCATGGGAGCATTTCCAAGTGTTTGAAAATTATTTGGAATTTTTATGATTTTTAATTAATTAATTTAATTAATTGTTAATTTTTATTAAAAGTAAAGTTAAGTTGAATTAGGAGTCCAGTCATGGGGCTTTTATTTTTCCTAGGTAGAGGGCTAAGTTCCGGTCATTTTGAGATATTATTTGTATTTTGTTGAGTTAATTTGGATTTATTATGTTTTTTTAAATTTTTTGGGTCCTTAAAAGGGCTGAAACTTTCAGTAATTAATTTTCTAACTTAATGACCTCCAAATTCAATGAAATTTGAACCAAAGGTTCATCATGTCACTAAGTATTCTATGTTTAAGTTTCATTCCTTTTGGGTGTGTGTAGAATCCCCTAAGAATTTTCTAAGTTTTTTAGGCTTTTCCTTAATTATTTTTTCTAGGTGTCTCTACTATTCAAATAGGCTTGAAATTTGGTTTGTCTAACCCTTATACATATGTAATCACACCACATGCAGCCTAATTCTACAGAAAAATGGAGTTATGAATTTTCAAAGTTTTGGGTCCAAAATGGATCCATTACCTTAAAAATTCACATCACAGTAATCAATGGGTATCTGAACCTAAGAAAATTATAGTACATGCCTAAGATACCCACCAAAATTTGGGGCTTAATTGACCACTAGATTGTGAGAAAATCATAAAATACGGATTTCAAAGAAACAGAAATATCTCACAATCTAGTAATCAAATTAACTCAAAATTAATTTTAATAAATACCGGGATAAATTATCTTTCCAACAAGCCTAAAAACACTTAATTTGATGGAGAAATGAATTTACTATGAATTTTGAATGTTGTGACTATTTTTTGAAGTTTTAAGTCCATTAATAACCGGCACCAATCATTGGCAATGATCGGCGCCAAAACGGCGACAGCGTGTGGCATTTTGACATGCAAAGTGCTACTTATCAACCACCTATCCACTCCATCACTAACCCCGAGCCGTCCGATCGAGAAAGATAGAAAATCGGACGGCCGAGATCGATCAAGGCCGTTTTAGTTCAAAATGAACTAGAAAATTGAAATACTTATAACTTTCATAAAACACATCAAAATTTAATAAAATTTGAAACATATGCTCATGGGAACATGAACTTTTATTGCCTAGAGTTTGGAGACCCCATGCAATGAAACTTTTGAGCAGTTTCAAATTAAAAGTTTAACTTAAAATGAGCATTACTTTCAATCCAACCGTCGGATTTTTAAGATCTTAGGTTCATTGGAAAGCTACAGTAATCCTCTATAACTTTGATGAAGACACCAAGAGCTAGATCTTTCTGAGCTAGATCTTTCTGGATCGAAAGTTATGTTATAAAATCTTTTTTCTCTCTCTAGAATGCTCTCTCCTCACTAAAATAGTGATTTGAGGCTTGAAAATGATGGGAAGAAGCTTGGGAAAGCCTTGGAGATGGATGGAGAGGATGGGGAAGGATCTAGGAAAGTTGGAGGCTGGAGGAGAGTTGAGGGAGAGTTGAGGGAGAGTGAATAATGAATAATCTCTCTTAGGTTAGGTTTCTCCCACCTTAACCCTTGGCTTTTAGATTGGATGATCTTGATTTGTTTGGAGGGAGTTTGGATGCATGACAAGTGTCCCCTAAGCTACCCAAAGCTAGGGAATAAAGTTGGTAGTGAGTGTGACCACTCTTGGTCCATGTGAAAGGGGACCACACCTTTTCCCTCATTTGGGTGAACCAAAGCTTGGCTTGGTTTAGGGAGTTGGCTTAGGGCCTCTTAAGAGAGGAAATGGTCACTTTCCATCATATTTGAGATTAAGACATGGATTGCCAAGGTGGCTTGGTGATGTGGCTATGATTTGGCCTCTTTTTATACCCTTGAAATGGTCTTTTTTTGACTTATTGACCCATTGACTAGTCAATGATGATTGGGCTAAGCTTTGAAAGGGTTAAGGGTCTTGTAGGAAATCATCTCAAGGGGTTTGGAGTCAAGGGGTTGAAGTTTTGAAGAAATGCATGAGATTGGAGAGGGGTTTGACCCTTCCAAATGGGTTGACCAAGTCAACTCAAGGGGATCTTGACTTGGATAGCTTTGGACATGTCAAGGGTGTCCAATTGAATGATTTTGAGGGATTGATTTGATTTAAAATGGGTACAAGCATTGAAATTGACCTTAATATGGGTTACGGGTTGATTTGGTCAACCATGGTTGACTTGTTCAACCTGGTCAAAACATGGGTTGGCTTTGGGTCAAAAGGTTCAAATGAGTATTTTGAGATCAATGGAGGTGGTTTCATACATTGGTAAGGTCATTTGGATTGAAATTGATATTTGAAATCTTAAGGGGCATTTTTGGTCAAACTTTGTTGACTTGGTCAACCAAGTCAAACCAAGACTTGAGTTTGGGTCAAATGTATTCCTAATGATATTTAGGATCCATTGGAATAGGTTTTTAATATTGATATGGGAAGGTCATGTTGAACTTTGGGGAAAAAACCAAAAATCCCTATAAAGGGCATTTTGGTCATTTTGACCCCTGGTCAACACTGGGTCAAACTGGGTCTGGAAAAGTGTAATGTACTGGTCAACCAATCATAGCAAAAGTCATGACTATGATTGGAGGATTTGGAGAGGGTCCCAAGGTCAAATTGCTCTGGATGGCAAGTCCAGTGGCATAGGTTATAAATATTTGAAGGTTTTGCAGCCTTCAAGTTTCAATTTAGTTTGTGAGGTTAAAAGTGTCAGATTGAGCTCAAATTTGGAGGGTTGATTGTAGAGACATGTATGATCAATATGTAATAGATAGATTGGAGGTCATTTGACTAGGATTTCATGTGGCAGAAAGTTCACCCAGAAAGGGTTTTAGGACCTAAGTCCCTAACCTTGGATTTGGACTGGATTTTTGAAGTTGGATTGGATTTTGGATTTATGAGTTAAATGATTGAGCTTGAACCATCCATATCAATAGAGATCAAATAAAAAATTAAAATTAATTAGATGTGATTTGGAATTTGATTGAATGTTGATTAAAGGCTGGATTAAAGATTGAGTTGAAAGGTAGAGCTGGGTTTGATTGAGATTGAATTGGGTTTTTATTGGGACCTTTATGACTAAGGGGTGGACAGCTCCCCATCATTAGGTCACTAAAAAGAAACCCAAGCGGGTCTTAGTGACCTTATACAAAAATGAGGTCAACAGAGAGATGTGATTGTAATTGAGTATTCATGCACACACATACTAGGGGAGTTAGACAAATATGTTTATCTTAAAACTAATCGTAATGAACGATATTAGATTGTACGGGATGATTTATCTTGTTTCTCCTCTTAAAGCCTACCAACCTGTCTGATTAATCGAGAAATTTTTTTCTAAGTATAAATCATATAGTACGAAATATTTTCGTACATCATTTTCTAGAGTATGACACGGGGCTTCCATGGTTCATACGGAGTATCATACGGGATGAATTGTTCATTTCTGAACTATTCGTATAGTACAAAATATTTTTGTTTGTCATTTTTTAGAGTATGAAATGGGGCTTACATGGTTCGTAGGAGATATCGTACGAGACGAATTGTTCATTTTTGAACTATTCGTACAGTACAAAATATTTTCGTATATCATTTTCCAGAGTATGAAATGAGGCTTACATGGTTCATACGAGGTATCGTACTGGATGAACTGTTCATTTTTGAACTGTTTGTACAGTACGATTTGGTTTCATATTTCATTTTCTAGAGTATGAAACAGGACTTACATGGTTTGTATGGGATATCATACGGGACGAACCATTCATTTTTTGAAATGTTTGTACGGGATGATTGTCGATCGTATGGTACGATCCTACTTCATAAAACTTGAAGTTTTTAATTTTTGGGCAATTTTTCTTATCCTTTGAATAAAAGGCTCCTAAAAATTGACTGTTAATTAACTCTTCTACGAATTTTTTCATGAGAGCGAAAGAAAGAGTGAATAGGGAGAGTATTTGAGAGTGAGTGTAGTGAGATCTTTAAAGAGAAAATTATGAGGGGATTCATAAGGTTGCCCAAGTTTGAGGATCTCTTAGTTTTGTACTTTGAGTCTCTTTCCTATCTCTTTGAAGACTCTTGTAAGAAGATCATTGAAGAAGGTCCGGTTCTCTGCCGTCACCAGGAAGGTGAAAAAGGACGCTTGATTCTCTGCCGACACCTGGAGGGTGTGAAAGGATAAGTTGGTTCTCTGCCAACACCTAGAGGGTGTGAAAGGATGAGTGGGTTCTCTCCTTTACTAGAAGGGTGAAAAAGGATGACGGTTCTTTGCCGCACTAGGGTTTGGTGGAAGAGAGTTCGTAAGGGCTTCTCCACCTTATTGTGGAGGCAAAAGGAGAGTCACTTTGATTTAGTGCAATACCTAGAGAAGGAGTCTCTAGAGAGTGGATGTAGGTTATGTTTGACCGAGCCACTATAAAATTGGGTGTTCTATGTTCTTATTTTATTTTTTATAATTTTTATTTTCTGTATTGTACTTTATTTTTCTATGGTTGAAAAGTGAAAAATTCATAACTTATCATATTATATGAATTGGATCGTACTGTATGATTTACATAAAGTTTCTTTTAGTAAAAAGGTTTTCAAAAACATCCAAGAGAATTTAAAAGTACCAATTCATCCCCCCTCTTGGTTAGCCTAGGGACATAATCAATAGGTTTAACAATCTATTCATACTATCAAGTGGTATTAGAGCTTATTTCAAAAATTACTATTTAAATTACTTTTTGAAATTCTATTATGGCTAATTTTGAAAACCGAAACCTTTTAGAAGGTTACTCGATCACTAGACCACCTTTATTTGACAACCTTCTATTTGATTTCTGGAAAACTCGCATGTCTACTTTTTTGTAATCTCTTGACTATTGCATATGGATGTTAGTACAGGATGGTTATACTTCACCTACTAGACTTGTAGATGGCATTAGAGTTGAAACCCCATTTGTTGATTGGACTGTAGAAGAAAGAGATTTAGCATAATTAAATGTAAAATGATTGAATAGCTTTTTTTGTGCTCTTAAATCTGAAGACTATATGCGTGTTTCTACTTATAAATTTGGAAAGAAATTTTGGGATAGACTTTGTATTACATTTTAAGGTACAGATGAAGTGAAGCAAACTAGATTGAATATTCTTTTGCATGACTATAAACTCTTTTAGATGAAACCAAATGAATCAATCTCTGACATGTATACTCGATTTACTCATATAGCCACTTTATTGCATGCTTTAGGTAGGGAATTAACAAATGCAGAAAAAGTGAATAAAATTCTTTGTTCTTTGCCTACTGCTTATGATGCAAAGATAACTGCTATAATCAAATCGAAAGATTTAAATATCTATTCTATTGACAATCTTCTTGGACCACTAATTGCTTATGAGCAATCTGTGACTCAAAGATAGATTAATGCAGGTGACAAACGGAAGGAGAAGAACATAGCATTGAAGGTGGATGGTTCAGATAGTGATCAGTCACTACCTGAGGATGAGGAAGACATTGCTTTAATGACAAGGTAATTCAAAAGTTTCCTAAGGAGGAAGTAGAGTAGACACCAGTAGTGGAACACGGGTAAGTTCCATAAAAATGTTAAGGCTTCTAATGATGTTATTTATTATGAGTGCAGGAAGCCAGGACACATAAAGATAGATTGCCATAATCTCAAAGTCAATCCTAGCAAGGAGAAAGCCAAGGAGAAACCAAAGGATACAAGGGGAAAGAAGATACTTCAGCGAGCATTGTGGGCGGACTCAGCTTCAGATTCCTCAGAAATAGCACCTGAAGAGGAAGTCACAAATTTATGCTTGATGGCTGACAATCTTGATCATTTGGATCAAGAGGAGGTATGTGACTTAAGTTATGATGAACTGTTTGAAGTTTCTGAGCGCATTCATTCTGCATATAGGAGACTAAAGAAACTGCATGCTAAGTTAATTTTGGATTACTTAGAGCTGCAAAATGAATTTGAAATCCTTAGGAAAGACCATGAATTAATTGATAGCAACCACATGACTTTGCAAGATGAATATGATGATTTGAACAAACAGCATGAACTTTTAAAATCATCACACACTGAACTTGAAAATAATTTCAAAACTTTTATGGATGAGTTGGATTGTAGAGAGCATAACTTGAAGATTGAAAATTTGATTCTAGATAGTGCTAACTCATATCATAAAGTTAAGTTGAAAGTACTTGAGGAAAATAGGATTCCACCTAAACTTGAAGATTTTCACAAATCTTACCACAAGTCCACTGGTTTAAAATCTAGGAGAAGATCATATAGATTGGTAAATCCTTTTCCTAAAGTAAAATATTTTTCTTGTGGTATGATTTGACATATTTCCCACACTTGTACTATTCATCATAGAACATATTTAGTGTGGAGACCTAAGATGCATAAAATATAACATATCACACATGCATCTGGTTTAAAATTGCTAAGAGATGAACCCAAACTTATTTGGTTTCCCAAGTCTAATATTTGATAATTTTATACGAACACTCTCACACAAGACCTCATGAGAGTATTTGGTACCTGGATAGCGACTGTTCAAAGTATATGACTGAAGATGCAAATCAATTCATGTCGCTGGAAGCCAAAAATGGAGGTAAGATTACACTTGGAGATAATACCACCAAGAGAGTGGTAGGTATATGTATGATTGGAAATTCAAAGAATTTTATGATTGAAAATGTTCTGTTAGTAGAAGGCTTAAAACACAATCTGTTAAGCATAAATCAACTATGCAATAAAGGTTATTATATTAAATTCTTGCCTACTAGCTGTGTAATGAGTCAAAATGGAATTATTGTGTTGAATGATGATAGACTAAATAATGTGTACATGATAGATTTGAATTCTGTAAAATCTTCTACTACTTTTTGTTTGAAAACAATATCTGATGAGTCATGGTTATGACATAGAAGACTTTGTCACGCTAGCATGAGAAATCTTAAAAAAATCACCAAAAAAGAGTTAGTTAGAGGAGTACCCAAATTAGACTTTACAAAAGATCACTTATGTGATGCATGTCAATAAGAAAAATAAGTCAAATCCTCATTTAATTCAATCAAGAAAGTTAGAACAAGCAAGCCCTTAGAAATTCTTCACATGAATCTCTTTGGACCTGTTAGTACCTTAAGTCTAGGAGGGAAAAGATTTGGATATGTAATTGTGGATGATTACTCAAGATTCACATGAATTAGATTTTTAAATCGTAAGAGTGAATCATTTGAGGAGTTTAGAGATTTTGCCACTTGGATTCTGAGAAAACTAGGATTTGAAATTGTTACTATCCAAAGTGATCAAGGGGGAGAATTTGAAACGAATTATTTGATGATTTTTGCAAATCTCATGGAATAGACCTTAATTTCTCAGCTTCTAGGACACCTCAACAGAATGGAATAGTTGAGAGAAAGAACATGATATTAATTGAAGCTGCTAGAGCCATGTCGGCAGAATATTCACTTCCAAGATATTTTTGGGCTGAAGCAGTTAGTACCGCATGTTATATATTGAATAGGTTATACATTAGATCAAAATTAAACAAGACACCCTATGAACTTCTTAAAGATAGAATTCCCAACCTCTCACACCTATATGTTTTTGGATGTAAAGTGTTTATACATAATAATAGAAAAACTCTCTTAGGTAAATTTGATCCTAAATCTGATGAAGGAAATTTTCTAGGATATTCAAGTGCATGAAAATCCTATAAAATTTTTAGTAGAAGGACATTGGTAGTTGAGGAGATCACTCATGTTGTTTTTGATGAATCATATAACTATGGAGGGTCTAGGATGGATGAAGATGAAGTTGAGGAAATATCCCAAAGACTTCAAATTTAAAAAGTGGAAGAGAGGGTTGAAAATGAAGATGAAAAACGGTTGCCTAGAGAATGGAATTTTCCCAAGAGTCATCCTAAGCAGTTGATTTTAGGAGACCCAAGTGAAGGAGTTAAGACTAGGTATGGATTGAGGAAATAAGTGCATCACTCCACTTTTATTTCAATGATTGAACCCACTAGTATAAATCAAGCACTTTCAGATGAGTTTTGGATTCTAGCTATGCATGATGAGTTGAATCAATTTGCTAGAAATGATATTTGGGAATTGGTAGAAAGATCGAAAGATCAAAGTGTTGTTGGAACAAAGTGGGTATTTAAAAATAAGATGAATGATTCTGGAGTGATTGTAAAGAATAATGCAAGGTTAGTGGCTAAGGGATATAATCAAATTAAGGGAATTGATTTTGAAGAGTCCTTTGCCCCAGTAGCCAGACTTGAGGCATTAATAGTGCTTTTAGCTTATGCGTATTTTAAGTTTTTAAGTTGTATCAAATGGATGTAAAGAGTGTCTTTTTAAATGGGATAATAAAATAGGATGTTTATGTTGAGCAACCTTCAGGTTTTGAAAATGTACAATTTCCTAATCATGTTTTCAAATTGAAAAAGGTATTATATGGACTTAAAAAGGCACCTAGAGCTTGGTATGAAAGGCTAAGCACTTTCCTACTTGAATGTTCATTTGTAAAAGGGAGTGTGGACACCACCCTCTTTATAAAAAGAGTAGGAGATGACATACTCATTATTCAAATTTATGTGGATGATATCTTATTTGGATCTACTGATAAAAATTTTTGTGATGAATTTTCAAAAATAATGAGTAAGAAATTTGAGATGAGCTTAATTAGAGACTTAAGTTACTTTTTGGGGTTTAGTATTAAGCAGGATGAAGATGGAACATTTCTGAGTTAGTCAAAATATGTTAATGATATTCTTAAAAAATATGAAATGGATAAGGCTAAACTAGTAAATGTTGAAATCCAGGATCCCGAGCACTTAATTTTGATGGTGACAACTAATACTTACTGAATCCATATAGACTTCCTTTAGATTACAAATACTTAATCCGTGTATATGAGCACTAACATTTCAGGTCAGATGCACACTGCTCAAGATTACTGGAGACTCAAACCGGGTAGAATAGGATGTTGAAAAGTCTGTAATTTTTACTTCTTTATTTTTATTTTCTTGAGTCTGCCACAGAGCATGCATGTGAAAGGAGCAACCGTGCACACACACAGGGGGAGAATTATTTTAAATGTTTTAAAATTTTTTAAGAAAATTATACTGTACGATTTCGTATCGTACTGTATGATTAATTAAAAATACTTAGGCTAACGGCTAATTTTCAAATGATTAAGTTTATAAACTAATCGTCCTGTATGATACATATCATACTGTATGATAAGATATAATTGAGAAACCCTACCCGCCAGAATAAGTTTGGTAAGTTCTTAATTTTGATTTCCTGAACGGATCATACTGTACGATGATTATCGTACTGTACGATTAATTAATACTTACTAAAATTATCTCCCTAATCAGGAAATAAACGTTGGTTTCTAATTTAAAAGTCGATCGTACTGTACGATCATATATCGTACCGTACGACTAACAGAGACGATTTCTTTCATCCCAGTGATCGTACCAAACGAAACCAAGGTTTTTTGTTATGTTCGTCCTGGACGATATTCATATCTTACAGGACGATATCAAGAAATAAACTAATTATACTGTACGACTAGTGGACTGCTGGATGATCGACAGAGACGATTTCCTTCATCCCATCGATCGTACCAGACGATACCAAGAATTTTTGTTCTATTCATCCTGAACGATATTCGTATCGTACAGGACGATATCCTGAAAAATACTAATCGTATTGTACGACTGAAGGAGTGCTGGATGACTGACAGAGACGAATTCTTTCGACCCAAGGATCGTCCCACAGTTCGTCCTGTACGAACAGTACGAATCAACAGTATCGTTCTGTACGATATACATATCGTACAGTATGACATGTATAAAATTCGATAACTGTTCGTCTGTACTCGTACTGGACGGAGCTGTGATTGAACTGATCGTACTGTACGATTATAGATCGTACTGTACGAACAGAAATGCAAAAGTTGAAACTTTTAGGGTTTTCTGAAGCCTGATATAAAAATAACTTAAAATCTTTTTTAAGGGGTTGTTGATCTATCCTTTTGCTGTGAAAGGCTTTGAGGAAACAAGGGGATTCGTTAGAGAGAAGTTTTTGGAGAGATCCAGGGCTTGAGAGAGGAAGGTGAAAGTGAGCTTGAGCGTGAGGGAGAAGTAGTGTGAGGGGATCTCATGGTGGCTCCAAGCTAGCTGCATGCTTTGCTCCTCTTGTGGCTTTGGGAAGCTTCAAGAAAGTTCTCGAGGGAAGAGTCACTTCAAGATCAACATCGCCAAGGTACTCTGCCATCTCCAGGAGGGAGAGAAAGGAGAAGGTCCGCTGCCATCACCAGGAGGGTGACATAGGGTTTGGTATTCCGCCGCACCGAGGGAGGTGAAAGTGAGTATTGTAAAGGCTTCTCCGCCTTGCTGGGGGGGCAAAAGGAGAGTCAACTTTTACTAGTGTAAATCTTGGAGTAGAGGACTCCGGGGAGTGGACGTAGGTCAAGTGACCGAACCACTATAAAAATCTCTGGTATGTTTTTTCCTGTTTACCGTACTTTACTTTTCATGCTTTTAATTAGTACGTTAAATTGCTTGGTGAAAAATCATGATTTAAATCTTGTGTTGTAAAATCTAAAATTGAATCATCAATATCATCGTTGTGAACGTTGTGTTTGCTTCTGCACATTATTCGTTGAGTTATATTTTAAAAATACAAAAAAATTAGAACTCTTGTGTAGGGTTGAATTTTTAAAATACCAATTCACCCCCCCTCTTGGCGCATCTCGTACTTTCAAGTGGTATCAGAGAGGGGTTTCAAAATAGTATTTTAGAAAACCTAGAAACATAAGATCCATGGCTCAATTTGGTAACCGTAACACTGCGGAGGGTTATTCTATAACTCGTCCATCGTAATTTGACAACATACCATTTGATTTCTGAAAAATAGGCATTGTCTACATTTTTACAGTCTTTAGACTATCGCATGTGGATGCTAGTCCAAGAAGGTTATTCTGCACCATTTCGTATGTTGAATGGAATTAAAACTGAACTATCATTTAATGAATGGAGCATTGAGGATAGAGAACTTGCACAACTAAATGCTAAATGTCTAAATTGTTTCTTTTACGCGTTGAAATCAGAAGACTATATGCGAGTCTCAACTTGTACTACTGGTAAGCAAATTTGGGACAAACTGTGCATCACGTACGAAGGAACTAGTGAAATCAAGCAATCTAGGTTGAACATACTACTACATGATTACGAACTATTCCGCATAAAACCTAGTGAAACTATATCTGACATGTACACTCGATACACCCAGATTGTAACATCTCTGCATGCTTTAGGAAGAGAGTTGTCTAACTCGGAAAAAGTTAACAAAATACTGCGATGTTTGCCTAGCTCATATGATGCTAAACTCACTGCAATAACTGAGTCAAAAGACCTGAATGTTTATTCTATTGATAATTTGCTTGGGTCACTCATTGCCTACGAGCAAGGAGTGAGTCAACAATAAAGTAATGCAGGTGAAAAGAAGAAGGAGCGAACGGTGGGTCTGAAAGCAAACAATTCTGAAAGTGACAGTTCAGCAGCGGAGGAAGATGACAACATCGCCTTGATGACTCGTCAGTTCAAGAATTTTCTAAAAAGAAAGCAGCGCCGTCATTAAAGCAACTGGAACAAAGGTAAAAGCTCAAAGCATACTAAAGTTACATCTGACATAATTTGCTTTGAGTGCAGGAAACCCGATAATCTCCGAGCTGATTGCCCCAACATCAAGACTCATCAAACCAAGGAAAAGGGTGAGGAAAGATCTAAGTTCAAGAAGGGTAAATTTAAGACTCAAAAAGCGTTTTGGGCCGACTCTACCTCAGAATCATCGGAAGAAGAAGCAGAGGAGGAGGTAACAAATCTGTGTCTTATGACTAATGATAATCTTGATCAATCAGATCAAGATGAGGTATGTCAACTGTCTTACGATGAACTGCTTGTTATTTCTAAAAAATCCATGACTCGTATAGAAAGTTGAAGAAAAAACATGTTAGTCTTAATACTGAGTTTAGTACTTTACAAAAGGAGCATGCTAGTGTAGTAAAGAATTTTTCCGACTTGGATAAAGATCATATGTCTGTGCTTGATGAATACGATGCATTAAACAAGAAGCATATTGAGTTAACCAATGCACACGATACCTTGAAATCATCACATGTTGAATTAGAGAATGCATTTAAGGAACTAGAAGAACTAGCAGGGGAACTTAGTAGTAGTGAGCATGCATTGAGATTCGAATATGCTAGTCTTAACCAAGAGAATAAATTTTTAAATGAAAAACTTCATGCATTCGAGAATAATAAAAAACCTCCCACGTTTGCTGAGTTTTTTCAGCCTCCACCATGTGAATCATCTCATTCAAAACCAGCACGGCATGCATCATCCAAACCCAGAAATATGCACTACCACCCTCGTAGATTAGTGAACCCATTTCCAGGTGTTAGATGTTATTCTTGTGGCATACTAGGTCACATAGCCCGCACGTGCTCAATTCACTATAGGACACATTTAGTGTAGAGACCTAAATCGCATTCATCACAGCATAACATGCATACATTTCATTCATATAAGCATAGGGTGGAACCCAAACTCACTTGGGTTCCCAAAGCTAATCCGTGATTGACATTGTAGGGATGCTCTCACAAAAGACCTAGTGAGAGCATGTGGTACCTAGACAGTGGCTGCTCGAGACACATGACTGGAGACATGAAGCAGTACGTGACACTGGAGGCCAGGTCAGGAGGCAAGGTAACTTTGGGAGACAACACCACCAGGAAAGTGGTGGGCTCAGGTATCATTGGAAACACTAAAAATTTAATTATTGAGAATGTACTTTTAGTGGATGGTTTAAAGCATAATCTTTTAAGTATAAGTTAACTATATGACAAGGGCTTTGACATAAAATTTCTGTCTAATAAATGCATGATTAGCTTAAATGATTCACTTGTGTTAGAAGGAAAACGTATAAACAATGTTTACATGTTAGATTTGAACAGCATTGAAACCTCAAACTCTTTGTATCTGAAAATAATAGCGGATGACTCTTGGCTATGGCATAGGAGACTATATCATGCTAGTATGAAAATACTTAGGAACATCACTCAGAAAGACTTAGTTAGAGGCATACCAAAGTTAGACTTTACTAAGGATAATCTCTGTGATGCTTGCCAATTAGGAAAACAAGTTAAATCTTCATTTCATGCAATGAAAGATGTCAACTCCACTAGGCCACTAGAAACTCTCCACATGGACCTGTTCAGACCTGTTAGTACAGCCAGCCTAGGAGGGAAGTTGTATGGGTTTGTAATAGTAGATGACTACTCTAGGTTTACTTGGGTGAAATTCCTAGCTCATAAGAGTGAGTCATTTGAAGAGTTTAGAATTTTCTCCACTTGGATTCAAAGGAAATTAGGATGTGTAATTTCAACAATTCATAGTGATTACGGTGAGGAATTTGAGAATGATAAATTTGAATCATTTTGTAAAGAGGTTGGAATAGAACATAACTTCTCTGCTCCTAGAACTCCTCAGCAAAATGGAATAGCAGAAAGAAAGAATAGAACTTTAGTTGAAGCTGCTAGGGCTATGTTAGCTGAATACACTCTCCCTAGATACTTTTGGGCAGAAGCAGTAAATACCGCATGCTATGTGTTAAATAGGATAAATGTTAGATCCAAACTTAATAAGACACCCTATGAGTTGCTTAAGGGTAGGACACCCAATCTTTCCCACTTACATATTTTCAGTTGCAAATGCTTCATCCTAATCAATGGCAAGTCACCCTTAGGAAAGTTCGATCCTAAATCTGATGAAGGGGTTTTCCTAGGCTACTCATCGGTAGGTAAAGCCTATAGAATATTCAATAAGAGAACCCTAGTAGTAGAAGAGTCCACCCATATGGTATTTGATGAATCCAATAAGACCTCTGAACCTAATCATGAAGAAGAAGAAGTTGAGGTTATACGGGGAGTAGAAACCATTACCATAGAGACTAGAGCGGAACCTTAGGAACATCTGCCTAGAGATTGGAAATTCTCTTCTAGTCATCCTAGAGAACTGATCTTAGGAGACCCATCAGAAGGGGTAAAAACTAGGCATGGAATTAGGAAAGAGGTTAGTCATTCTGTATTCATATCTATGATTGAGCCCACGAGTATAGATCAAGCCTTAGGAGATGAATTTTGGATCCTAGCAATGCAAGAAGAGTTGAATCAATTCGTTAGGAATGATGTATGAGAATTAGTCAAAAGACCTAAAGAACAAAGTGTGGTTGGAACTAAATGGGTCTTTAAAAACAAAATGAATGACTCTGGGGTAGTAGTGAGAAACAAGGCTAGGTTAGTAGCAAAGGGGTATAACCAAATTGAAGGAATAGATTTTGAAGAAACCTTTGCTCCGGTAGCTAGACTAGAAGCCATCAGGGTACTGTTAGCTTTTGCTTGTTTTAGGGATTTTAAGCTGTATCAAATGGATGTCAAGAGTGCCTTCCTGAATGGGATAATTAAGGAAGATGTTTATGTGGAGCAACCTCTGGGGTTTGAAAACTCACAATTTCCAAACCACCTGTTCAAACTGAAAAAGGCACTATATGGGTTAAAACTAGCACCTAGAGCCTGGTATGAAAGACTTAGTACGTTCCTACTAGATAGAGGTTTTGTTAAGGGTAGTGTGGACACCACCTTATTTTTTAAGAAGGTAGGAATTGAAGTACTCATTGTTCAGATTTATGTAGATGACATCTTGTTCGGATCGACGGAAAAAAACTTATGTAATGAATTTTCAAAAATAATGAGTGATGAGTTTGAAATGAGTATGATGGGAGAACTTAGTTGCTTCCTTGGATTTAGTGTAAAACAAACAGAAGGTGGAACGTTTCTTAGCCAGTCTAAGTATATCAATGATATTTTGAAAAAATATGAAATGGACAATGCTAAGGCTGTGAATACACCCATGAGCTCTAACATTCAATTGGATAAAGATCCTAGTGGGAAGTCTGTAGATCAAAAGAGGTATATGAGAATAATTGGATCACTTCTCTATCTGACTACCAGTAGACCAGACATAATGTTTAGTGTGTGTCTCGGTGCCCACTTTTAAGCTGACCCGAAAGAATCTCACATGACTGCTGTCAAAAGGATTCTTAGATATCTACTAGGCACCCCGAACTTAAGAATTTGGTATCCTAGACACAACACTTCTTTTGAAATCTTAGGATACTCAGATTCAGACTTTACAGGATGTAGGGTAGATAGAACAAGCACTTCTGGCACTTGTCATTTCATTGGACAATCGTTAGTTTCATGGTCCAGTAGGAAACAAAATTCAGTAGCCCTATCAACAGCCGAAGCTGAATATATAGCGGTAGGTAGCTGTGTTGCACAAGTTTTGTGGTTAAAACAACAGCTTGTAGATCTAGGACTACCTGTAAGAACCATTCCGATCATGTGTGACAACACTAGTGCTATTTGCATATCCAAAAATCCAATTCAACATTCACGAACTAAACATATAGACATTAGACATCACTTCATTAGAGATCATATAGCCAAAGGAGATATTGAACTGCACCACGTTGCTACTGAAGATCAATTGGCTGACATTTTCACAAAACCATTAGGTTATGACACATTTAGCACTTTAAGAACCAAATTAGGTGTCATAGTCATTCAAGCCTAAAATAAAATAAAATAAAATCAAAAAATTTTATGTTTGTTATGATTTATTTTGTTCGAAAAAAAAAAAAAAAAAAGGGAAAACAATGGATTCCTGATCCTCTTACCATGCTGCTCACAAACCTTGATATTCTTTGACAATCGTACTATACGAAACAATATCGTACTGTACGATAAGGTTCAAATCACTCCAATCTCAGCCGTCCATTCCCATGCACGGTTTAGATCTTTCATGTCTTATATCTATCGTACTGTACGATTCACCACTCGTACCGTACGATACACATTATTGGTCATCGTACTGTACGAATTTCCAATCGTATTGTATGATCTACGTGTCAAATGGATTAGGACGAATTTAAACTCAGCCGGTACGAACATTATTGCCTTTCGTACTGTACGAACACCTGTTTGTACTGGACGAACAATTTTGTCAAAAGTCGTTCAGACGACTCCTTGGGACGAACGCCTCACACTCACGTTCGTACAGTACGATTCTGATCGTACTGTATGATTTGACTCACCTTTTTGCACGATCGTCCAGACGACATTATTGCGCATATCATACTGTACGATACTCAATCGTACTGTACGATAGTTCACAAATTCTATAAAAGGGAGGGATTCTTTGCCTATTCTCACTCACTCTCAATCACTCCGAATTTCCTCCTTTCTCCAATCCTTTCTTCCACCATGTCTGGGTCCAGTAAGTGCGGTCGAATGGTCGTCGGGAGCTCTTCCTCCTCTCAGCATTTCGATGATCATTTTCTCTCCGCTGCGGACGAGAAAGCGTATATTAAAATCAAGGAAGCCAAAATCACTCCATCCCGCATGCTAAATCAAGCCGCCCTAAATTTCGAGGTGATGAATCTGTTCGCATCCACTACCCTTCAATTCCTTTTGACTCTTGCCTTTCTTTTTCACTCCGAACTCCTGTTTGAGTTTCTTGTTAATATCTGAATCGACCTAGAAAACACCACTTTTACGTCTTATGTCTGTAAACAGAATGTCGTTATCACCGTCAACGACATTGCTACACACATAGGGCTGTCCACTGACGGCCCTCATCCCCAATTCATGATCTCCCACGACTATGATTGGACATCAGTAAATATGACCCTTAGGGTTGTCCCCTCCAATCAACACCTACCCCTGGTCCAAACCCTAAATCAGAATGCCCGCGTTATCCAGCATGTTCTTCGCACATCCATTATACCCAAAGCTGGAGACCGCATCCATATTACTCCACTGCTTTCTATCGTCACATATCTAATCATGTCTGGCACAAAATTCAATGATGTCCAAATGGTTTTTGACTATATTCATACCCTATCTGCCTTCCGATATCCTGGTGCCCGTTGCACACTAAACCTTGCTTTAGGGCATGTCATAGGATACATCCTAGATGCCAAGTACCAACTTCATTATCCGCTACCTCCAGATCACCTTCCTATCTTCTACTCGGATGCCTCCTTTCATATCTTGTTCCATCGGGGGGCCCTCCCGCCGATCCCGAGTTTGATGACGAAGAGGCTGCTGCTCCTGCTGACGCACCTCCACCAACACCAATCCACCCACCTGGCCTTGCTCCTCTCGACTACCCTCACGATGACATTATTCAACACCTTGATCGCCTGGAGACTAGGTTGGATGCCCACATTGCTCAGCAACATCATGAGCATGAAACTGATCTGAGATGGTTTAGGGAGCGCTTCACATCGATCGATCACCAGTTTGCGTCCCTCCATCAGTACCACCAGCTATTTCCACAGCCTCCGCCACCACCTTCGGATCAGGATCCATATTTTTGAGTTATTGTAGTTATTTATGTTTTCTGTTTGTTGTCATTTTAGTTGTTTCCTTGTTCTTCCCTTTTTGGTGTTGTCAAAAGGGGGAGACATTTTTGTGTGTTCTGTATTGTTCTGTTTTTTGCTTACTATTAAATGATATTGGTTGTTTATATTTTCACTACATATTTTTTCTATCTTGTTGTTTTTTTATATGTTATAATAAAAAAAAACTATTTCTTCTCCTCCTATTTAAAAATTAATAAGCTACTCTTCTGAGGGGGAGCTAAAGAAGTCAGAACAACTGTCCATCAGAAAATATTATTTGACACCATCAAAAAGGGGGAGATTATTGAAATCCAGGATCCTGAGCACTTAATTTTGATGGTGAAAACTAATACTTACTGAATCCATATAGACTTCCTTTAGATTACAAATGCTTAATCCGTGTATATGAGCACTAACATTTCAGGTTAGATGCACACTGCTCAAGATTACTGGAGACTCAAACCGGGTAGAATAGGATGTTGAAAAATCTATAATTTTTACTTCTTTAATTTTATTTTCTTGAGTCTGCCATAGAAGCATGCATGTGAAAGGAGCAACCATGCACACACACAGGGGGAGAATTATTTTAAATGTTTTAAAATTTTTTAAGAAAATCATACTGTACGATTTCATATCGTACTGTACGATTAATTAAAAATACTCAGGCTAACGGCTAATTTTCAAATGATTAAGTTTATAAACTAATCGTACTGTACGATACATATCGTACTGTATGATAAGATATAATTGAGAAACCCTAGCCGCCAGAATAAGTTTGGTAAGTTCTTAATTTTAATTTCCTGAACAGATCGTACTGTACGATGATTATCGTACTGTATGATTAATTAATACTTAACAAAATTATCTCCCTAATCAGGAAATAAATGTTGGTTTCTAATTTAAAAGTCGATCGTACTGTACAATCATATATCGTACCGTACGACTAACAGAGACGATTTCTTTCATCCTAGCGATCGTACCAAATGAAACCAAGGTTTTTTGTTCTGTTCGTCCTGGACGATATTCATATCGTACAGGATGATATCAAGAAATGAACTAATCGTACTGTACGACTAGTGGAGTGCTGGACAACCGACAGAGATGATTTCCTTCGTCCCATCGATCGTACCAGACGATACCAAGAATTTTTGTTCTATTCGTCCTGGACGATATTCGTATCGTACAGGACGATATCCTGAAAAACATTAATTGTACTGTATGACTCAAGGAGTGCTGGACGACTGACAGAGATGAATTCTTTCGTCCCAAGGATTGTCCCATAGTTCATCCTGTACGAACAGTACGAATCAACAGTATCATCCTGTACGATATACATATCGTACAGTACGATATGTATAAAATTCGATAACTGTTCGTCTGTACTCGTACTGGACGGAGCTGTGATTGAACTGATCGTACTGTACGATTATAGATCGTACTATACGAATAGAAACACAAAAGTTGAAACTTTTAGGGTTTTCTGAAGCCTGATATAAAAACAACTTAAAATCTTTTTTAAGGGGTTGTTGATCTATCCTTTTGCTGTGAGAGGCTTTGAGGAAAGAAGGGGATTCATTAGAGAGAAGTTTTTGGAGAGATCCAGGGCTTGAGAGAGGAAGGTGAAGGAGAGCTTGAGCGTGAGGGAGAAGTAGTGTGAGGGGATCACACGGTGGCTCCAAGCTAGCTGCATGCTTTGCTCCTCTTGTGGCTTTGGAAAGCTTCAAGAAAGTTCTCGAGGGAAGAGTCACTTCAAGATCAACATCGCCAAGGTACTCTGCCATCTCTAGGAGGGAGAGAAAGGAGAAGGTCCACTGCCGTCACCAGGAGGGTGACATAGGGTTTGGTATTCCGCCGCACCGAGGGAGGTGAAAGTGAGTATTGTAAAGGCTTCTCCGCCTTGCTGGGGGGGCAAAAGGAGAGTCAACTTTTACTAGTGCAAATCCCGGAGTAGAGGACTCCGGGGAGTGGACGTAGGTCAAGTGACCGAACCACTATAAAAATCTCTGGTGTATTTTTTCCTGTTTACCGAACTTTACTTTTCATGCTTTTAATTAGTACGTTAAATTGCTTGGTGAAAAATCATGATTTAAATCTTGTGTTGTAAAATCTAAATTCGAATCATCAATATCATCGTTGTGAACGTTGTATTTACTTCCGCACATTATTCGTTGAGTTATATTTTAAAAATACAAAAAAATTAGAACTCTTGTGTAGGGTTGAATTTTTAAAATACCAATTCACCCCCCCTCTTGGCGCATCTCATACTTTCAGTAAATACTCCTATGAGTTCCTTAGTGCAGTTAGATAAGGATCTTAAAGGAAAATTAGTTGATCAAAAGAAGTTTAGAGGAATGATTGGATCTTTACTTTACTTGACAGCTAGCAGACCAAATATCATATTTAGTGTATGTTTGTGTGCTAGATTTCAAGTTAATCTAAAAGAGTCACATCTGACTGCAGTTAAGAGAATTATGAGATATCTTTTGGGGACTCAAAATCTAAGAATTTGGTATCCTAAGAATATCACTGCTTTTGAAATTGTTGGATACTCTGATTCAGATTTTGCTGGTTGTAGGGTTGATAGAAAAAGCACTTCTGGAACTTATCAATTTATAGGAAACTCCTTAGTTTCTTAATCTAGTAGAAAATAGAACTCAGTAGCCCTTTCAACTGCAGAAGCTGAATATATTACCTTAGGAAGTTATGTTGCACAAGTGCTTTGGTTAAAATAATAGTTAATTGACTTAGAATTTTCTTTTGGCACAATTCTATTCTTTTGTGATAATACTAGTGTCATATGCATTTCAAAGAATCTTATTCAGCATTCTAGAACTAAGCACATTGATATAAGGCATCATTTTATTAGAGATCATGTAGTAAAAGGGGAAATTGAAATACATCATGTTGCTGCTAAGGATCAACTTGCAGATATTTTCACAAAACTACTAACTTTTGACATATTTAGTTTTTTAAGGACAAGGCTAGGTGTGATTGAACTTAATGCATAATTAAAAATTGTGTAAACTTATTCTGTGTGTGATTGTATGTGTGTTTATGTCAAGTATGTGTTGTATAAGTTATATATTTTATTCTTTTTTTTATTGTTCTTAGTATTTATTTTTTATTGTTTATTCTTTAATAAAAAAATAAAAGAAAAATAATGGAAAAATATTTTGCTTTGAAAGTTTTCTAAGTTTTTTCCATGTACTATCTTTTTGTTATGTTCGTACTGTACGAAAATATTTCGTACAATACGAATTCTGTAGCGTATGTATGGAAATTTTCTGAGCTGAAGAGACGAAACAATTTCTCTGATATTTCATACAGTATGATGATGTTATTGTACTGGATGATTAAAGCAGTTTCTTCTATACGAATGTGGATGATTTTTTGGGTATTGTTAGTTATTATTACTGATCGTACGTACGAACTGGACATTCGTCTGTACGATCCTAGCTATCGATTTTGGATAAGGATGAACCCAACCGTCATGAATGATCTTTAATTTTTTTGATCGTCGTAGACAAACAGCTCATCGTCTGTATGATCAGTTAGTCAAAAAGCCTGTACGAAAGAATGCCTCGGGAAGGGCATTATACAAAAAGTCGTTACATTTTTAATAGTTTTTATTTGTCTGTACAAAATTAAGTTCGTCCTGTATGATTTTTTATTTCATATGTATGATACAAATTTTGTACTATACGATATGCGATTTGTTTTAAATAGAAAGGCATTTGATGGTTTTTAATTACAGTCACTTTCATAATCAAATCTTCTCGAGTTTAGATAGTGAAATGGCCAGTGGTAGTAGCAAGCGTGGATGGCTCTCCGGGGGTTCTTCTTCTAAATCTACTAGGGACGACAATTTTTTGAGTAGAGAAAATGAAGAAGCATATGAGAGGTTTAGTGTTGCCAAAATTGCTGCTTCTAGAGTTCTTTTATAATGCGATTTAAATTTTTCTGTCATGCCTCTTTTTGATAGTACCCAACTCTATTTCATTCTGACTCTGATTCATGCTTATAACCGTGAAACATTTTGTCTCTTCTTAGCAAACATGAAAATGAATCAGGACCATACCATAATTTCCTCCTATGTCCTCAAACAATATGTCGAGATTACTAAAGAAGATCTAGGGAATTATCTGCATCGTATGACTCTTGGTGTTAGAGTCCACACAATGACTTCAAGGGCTGACTATGATTGGACAGATGTGAATCTGACCCTTAGAGGAGTAGAACAAGCGAGTCACCTTCCTCGAGTCTATACTTTAACTCAAAATGCTAGGATCATTCAGCATGTTTTAAGAACCTCCATAATTCCTAAGGCTAGTGATCGAGTAAATATGACTCCTCTTTTGTCCACTGTCACTTATCTTATCATGACTAACACTCCTATTGATGAAACCCAATTAATAATGGACTATCTCTATACACTTTCTGATATTGGAAGTTCTCATAGCAAGAGAAAGAAAAATTTGACATTAGGACATTTGGTGACTTATATTTTGGAGAAGAAGTACAACCTGGTCCATCCTGATCCTCCCCTTGAAATGCCTATTTACTTTACCAATGCTTCGTTTAGAGCACTGTTTAATCAGGATCAAGCTAAGGGGAAGATGATTCTGAGGGAGAAGGAGCACCTTCTCCACTACCAGCACTAGCACCTGGACCTGATCAAAATTTTCATCAGGAAATGGTCCAGCAATTTGATAGATTGGAAACTCATTTTGATCAACGATTTGATCAAATTGAGACTAGGATGAACCAGCAGGATGCTCGATACACAGAAGACATGGGGTGGATTCGTGAACAATTTGATTCAGTAAATGCAAATATAGCTACCATAAATTGTTACTTCACATGGTTCACTCCTCCACCACCTCCAGATCAGGGCCCCTCAGGATTTTAGATGATTGTACTTATGTTTTGTTTTTGTTGTGTCTATGTTGTTCCTCTAGGCTTTGATGCTTACTGACTTTATGTTTGTTCTCATTATACTTGCTGTCTATTCTAATTGTACTTGTAGTGGTGTCTGTTCTATTTGATCTATTGAATGATGATATGTTATATATTTGATATGATGTTAAGTGAAAAGAAGAAATCATATTGATTTTATGCATATTGTTATATGGATGAGATTGTGACTCGCAATATTTTAAAATTTTCTTTTTCTCAATCAAACATAGTTGATTGTCTTCATAAAATATTAGTTGAATTTGCTTTACTATATTAACATTTGTGCAAAATCTAAGCTCTCAAAATGCTTAAATTATTTTATGACTTGGTGTTGATTAGAAGATCTATTTTATATTCTTTATATAGACATGTGTTATTTAGCTTAAATTGTTGCAAATTTGATGTCATACTTTTACTATTTGTTCTATCTCAAAATGTTCATTATTATACTTGTGTCAAGAGATTATGGTTTTGAAAATTTTTTTCAAAGTAGGCATAAAATGAGCCTAAAAATGAAAAGATGCACAAAGTGTGCCATGAATACAAAAGATGCGTAATGTTCGCCAAATTATAAAAGGCACAAAATTAGCTCAAAATTGACAAGATGCACAAAGTGTGCCATTCAATTTGAAAAGATGCGCAATGTCGCCAATCGTTCTTTCTTTATCATTTTCTCAATTACACTAATCAATGCTTGACACTATTGAATTAGAAAATTATTAATTTTATTTCATCATCTCTGCAACAGTTCTAGTTACTTAATCTATCTATTACATTACTAACATAGATCAACTTCTCTTCTCCGTGTTATTCTGTGATTTAAAGTTTTGAGTCATTCCTTTTGCATTTGATTTTAATATTATAATTATACTTCATTTACAATTATTTTAATAATTAATTATTTTTGATTTGAACTTTTCTCTTTTTGTTATTATCAAAAGGGGGAGTTATGTGTTAATTGTTTGAGTTTGTCTAATGTGACTTGTATGACTTTATGTGTACGAATGTGTGTATGGTGTAATTTGTATGAGTATCCTCATTGTATATGTATGTGTATGTCCTACCCCTTGCCTGTAGGAAATCCTTGGGTTTAGGAACCCCTTCTACCCCTTGTTAAAAATTGATTATTCTTTTGGGGGAGCTTATTTAGGAGAAAATTTGCATTCACTTATTAACTCAAATAATTATTATTTTGCCATCATCAAAAAGGGGGAGATTGTTGAAATTTGTGCAAATCTTGCTATTCAAGTGAGTTTTTGATATGAGTTTTTTTATGATTGCAAAATCTTATTGTTTGATCTTATTGCTTGTTTATTATTTCTCCTAACAAATATTGGAAATTCTTTTTTTGTGTGTACTAACCTTTCATTTCAGGAAAAATCAGATTTCAGACAGTGGAAGACTTCAAATTGAGTGAATTAGAGATAATTAGTCTTGGAGTCTGTATTTTTTCTTTTTATTGAGTCTAAGAGATGTGATTATAATTGGGTAATCATGCACACACACACTATGGGAGTTAGACAAATATTTTTATCTTAAAACTAATTGTACTGTACGATATTAGTTAGTACAGGATGATTTGTCTAACTTCTCCTCTTAAAGCCCACGAACCTGCCTGATTAAGCGAGACAAATTTTTCTAAGTATAAATTATACATTACGAAATATTTTAGTACATTATTTTCCAGAGTATAAAATGGGGCTTCCATGGTTCGTATGAAGTTTCGTATATGATGAATTGTTCATTTCTGAACTATTCGTACAATACAAAATATTTTCGTACATAATTTTTCAGAGTACAAAATGGGGCTTACATGGTTCGTACGAGGTATCGTACGGGATGAACTATTCGTACAGTACAAAATATTTTCATATATCATTTTCCAGAGTACAAAATGGGGCTTATATGGTTCATATGAGGTATCGTACGGGAGGAACTATTCATTTTTGAACTGTTCGTACAATACGATTTGGTTTCGTATTTTATTTTCCAGAGTACGAAACAGGACATACATGGTTCGTACGGGATATTGTACGGGACGAACCGTTCATTTTTTGAATTGTTCGTATGGGATGATTGTCGATCATATGGTACGATCCTACTTCACAAAACTTGAAATTTTCAGTTTTTGGACGGTTTTTCTTGTCCTTTGAATAAAAGGCTCCTAAAAACTGACTGTTAATTAACTCTTCTACAATTTTTTTCTTGAGAGTGAAAGGGAGAGTAAATAGGGAGAGTGTTTGAGAGTGAGTGTAGTGATATCTTTGAAGAGTAAATTGTGAGGGGATTCACAAGGTTGCCCAAGTGTGAGGATCTCATTGTTTCGTACTTCGAGTCTCTTCCCTATCTCTTTGAAGACTCTTGCAAGAAGATCTTTGAAGAAGGTCCGGTTCTCTGCCATCACCAAGAGGGTGAAAAAGGATGCTTGATTCTCTGCCGACACCTGGAGAATATCAAGTGATGATGTGGATGAAGTGATTTGATGATATGGTTCATGATCCAACTATAAGCAGTAATGTTGTTCCGGAGAATATCAATGAGATTATTCATGGTTATTGTGTAAGGGATGGAAATATAGAGGAGGGCATGATAGCTAATAATGAGTATGCTGAGATTCCTAGGAGAACCCATCAGTGAAATATGAGGTTGCATCCGATAGTAGTACTCTTTTTAGCTTACCAAATGATGAATATATCATTCCAAATGAATTGGTAGAGCATATATGCTTCTAACAAAAATTGAAACTATAATTTGCCTTACACAATTAGTCCATAAAAAATAATGTTCAATTTATGGTGGTTGCCTCAAATAAACAGAAATTCACTGTTGCATGTATACAACATGATAATTTGACGGCTAAGTGTCATTGGTGTTTACATGCAAGCCTAGGTAAGCATTTGGGTGGGGTATAGAATATAGATAGCTTCAAAGGGCAACATATATGCACGAATCCTATTTTTTAAGTGGATAACAAATAATGTAACTCACAGTTCATTAGCTTCTTCATTAATCCTACCATAAGGAAACAAATAAATAAAAAAACCAAAGAGATAATTGGAAGAGTTGAGGCAAAGTTCAACATAAAATTTTCATACAAGAAAGCATGGGATGTACGTCGAAAGGCTATTAAGAAAGTATTTGGTAGTTAGGAGAACTTTTATCAATCACTGAATTTGTTCATGGAATTAATTATTGCAGCTATGTCAGGAATAATTTATAAAATCCAATCCTCTAGTACATATAAATTTCATAGGTTATTTTGGGCTTTCAGCCCATCTATGAGTGGTTGGAGAATTTTTTGTCCCGTCCTCAGCCTTGATGGAACTTTCTTACTGGGTAAATACAGGAGAACATTACTCATTGTTATTGGCCTTGATGCGAATAGTGGCATTTTCCCAATATCTTTCAGTATTGTGGAGTCAGAGTACAATGAGTCTTGGATTTGGTTTCTTAGTGTTATTTATGATTTAGTCCCATCTGTTGGTAGTAGAAGTGATCTTTGTATCATACTTGATTGACATGCTGGCTTGGTCCATGACTGTAGGGATATATTCCCAAGTGCAGCACACTATCACTATCTTAGACACCTATGTGAGAATTTTAATAAAGTTGTCTAACAAATTGGAGTTGCTGATGTCAAGTTTTTATGCCAAAAGATATATACAGTAGGTAATACTGATGATCCTGAAATATTCAATCAAAGCATTCAGATTTGAAATTATGATAACTAACGCATCTGAAGCATTTAATGGCATATTAAAAAGAGCACGTGGGTTACCAGTGCAAGCTCTCATTACAGCCATTTATTTTAATATTGTTTGGATGTTAAAAATGTAACAATTGGAGAAGTACCACAATGAAATCTGTAGCAAATTTGATGTTTTTATGATAACATAAAACCACATTTCAATCAATGAAAAGAAAATATTATTCTACCAGATATGAAAAATAAAGATAGCTTTTAACTATATATGGAAAACTCTAATAACCACTACAAATTATTGAGTTTACTTTGAGAAATGAAAAATGTAAATATTTTAGAGAAATCAAATAATTTTTAAATTTATTTCTATATAATCTGTGCAAGGGTAACTTAACATTTCTTTTCTGAATTCTAATGTTCATAAATTAATTTAGTTATTTAAATAGTTATCATCATTTTTAAAAAATTAATAGTGAGTGATTGCATTCAAAATTTGAATAATTAAATTTATGAGTTTAATAAGTCCACTTTAAAGGATAATAATAAAAATATGGTTATGTTTATTCAATAATAAGTATTGTGTGAAATTCATCTAAATAAGTCATTTTGAAGTTATTCATCGTGTAGTGCTCAGAAACATATTCCAGATGACTTAGCCTGACTGATGCAGTAGAGCTAATTACATGGGCACAGGACATGTGACATATAACACTCCATCCATAACTACACAAACTTTTTTCACCCTAGGTAATGTCCACACGGTATGATCTAGATGATGTATCGAACACTTGAAAATCATGCATGTTAATCTAACTAGGTTCTAGTATTCTTCTAGCATCACTTTCAAGTTTTCATAGTTTCGCCTGCACTCGTGGGGAGAAGATGTTGTTACTATAGTGTTCTTTAGTAGTTATCATTTCTAGTCGTTGTATTATTTAACACTTAAAATTTAGAATTTTATCAATAATTTTGTGAGGAATAGAGTAAGTTATAAAAAAAAACTTATTTTGTGAAATTGTAAGACATAGTATATGCAAAATTGTGTATCATATTTTGAATATTTTGGAATTTTGAAACTTCAATGCTAGAATAATTGGTTTATTTATGTTAAAAATGAATCCTTTTTGTTTCCATTTTCCAATATTTTTTACTTACGCAAATTAAATTTTACAAACTTTAATGTTATTCCTCTATTATATACATTAGCAACTAATGAATTTTTTCATCCAACGTATAGTTCTTATGGTAGAAAATCAACTAACTAGACATAAGCGTCGAGCAAAACAAGTTGTGGCAGAGGGGGATGAAGCTCAGCAAGCTATCTTGGTTGACCTACATCCCACCATTGCCTCACTACGTGGATCACATAGAGCTGCCCATCCAAGTAAGGTATAGTCTATCTTAAAATATTAAGTACATCCTACATTCACATAGTGTTTTTTATGACTTTCAATCTTTGGAGCATGTAGGGAACAGTTTTGCAAGCTTCCTCGCATCTACTTATGGTACATGAGTGGCCAATAATTTGTGTGAGGTTTATGGAAGGGCTTCAGATGTTAGGGTTGGATTGTGTGAGTTAGCTACGTACATTAGGATGGATCACAATCTGCTGACAGCTTTGGTGGAGCGCTGGTCCCCACAGAAAAACTCATTTCACTTACTTATAGGTGAGATGAGTATTATATTATAGGATGTTGCTTTTATATTGGATCTTCATATATATGGCCCGACATTGGTTGGCCATAATTTTGTAGGTGCTGGTAGACGATGGTTGTATTGGCCTGATTGTTGTGATGATCTACTAGGCTAGCACCCTCAGCAGGATGTTGTGTACCATGATCCATTCAATCTGTGGGTCTCTTCAAAGTTCAGGATGGGACATACACAAGCTTAGACATGCTTACCATTGAGATGGCTACGTTGGACCTTCTATAGGGATTCATATCTAGACTTGACTGAGATTGTTTTTTAGCAGCATGTTCGAGCATACATTCTCTTCTTGATGAGATCTTACCTTCTGACACACTTTCAGTTGTGAGATTCATTTGAGGTTCCTGCCTTTACTAGAAGACTTGGATTTATTCAACACATATTCTTTAGGGGTATCTGTACTAGCTTACTTATATAGAGAACTTGCTGAAGCAATAAAGCCAAAGAGGACGAATATTGTAGAATGTATTCATTTCCTTCGGATTTGATGGGCAGAGTGACTACATACCAGACATCCTGCACTTCATGTCCCACAGCATGTCAGCTTGGATGGCCTTAGTGTTGGATATATGTATTCTATTTTGCCAGGCATTAATTTTTAATACCTTTCATTTTGCCTCACTTAACATAAATTATTTTTCTTTTTTATGTTTATGTAGGTGGAACTAGGAGTTCATTAGGCATCTCCCAGCAAGTAGCATCAGCAATTACAGAGATGAGTTGGATGGCTTATCTAATACTCAGGTATGTATTATTACTAGCAAGATTTCTCCAACTAGTTTAATTTAATTTGTTTGAAGACACCTAATGGAAATTTTTTTGCTTTGGAAGGTAACTTTGGAGCCATACACAACAGAAGTTTGCTCTCAAGTAGCTAACATATGCTTATCAGGAAAGCAATCTGGTTGGCTCGTGTGCCTCTGGTTAGTTGGATGCGTGTGGAGTGGCACTTGCTAGATAGATTCATTCGATAGTTTTGGTTTATTCCTACTACTAAGGTTTAACCTATGGAGCCCAAATTTGTTCAAGTAGATAGGTATGGTAAAGTTGATACTGACTAGATGGTGTACCATCTAGTGTATGTTGGATTGTGGGAGGATAGACGAGCATACATTATTGAAGGAATGCATGCTGGAGAAGATATTGAGCACTTTATTCATCAGTACCTATAGTGGTTTAGGTCATGGGTGATATTGTACATGTTGAAGCCTCCTTCAGCACTGTAGATGGCATACTACCCTCGAGCACCTTTGGAGCAATATCTGGTTAGTAATATTTACACATTGTACATGTCATTATATAAGGTAAATAAAGAAATTTCTCCTAATAGTCATTCAATTTTTCTCTTTTGCGTAAATTCTTCCTAGATATAGAAAGGGTAGTGCTACCTTTGGTGAGTATTGATGGCTACACCAATAGTGTTATTAAAAGAATATTAGAGATGATAGTGGATCTATATAGAGAGATTCATATTCCTAATGAGCATTACATAGAGCATGTATATACAGGGTATACAACCAGCATCTCGACTCCAGTGATAGTAGATCCCCATTCTATGGCTACAGGACCATCATCATTTGAAGACTTGGAACCAGGTCAGGATTACTTCACTCAGCCTACTCAGCAGAGGCACTATATCATCGACTATTTTGAAGCTAACCACAGTTTGGGTAGAGCACCATGACATCATCGGGGACGAGCAGCATGTGCTACGTGACAGACCTGTATGTCCACCATAATATTACACTCCTAGCAGTGATGCATTACCCCATAGAGGACATAAGAGGTGTTAGTTGATGTTCTATTTGTATTTTATATGATGTTACCTTCTGATGATGTTGACATTTGTAGTGATCAGCCATGACGACTTTTCTTATTTTGATATGATGTACTATTCACTTTACTTCTTCTATGTATATTATAGTTTTATAAAAAAATTAGCCAAATCCTAAATAATAAGAAATTTTAAATTAATTGTAATTTATAAGTTGAATAACAAGTTAAATTAAATAAAATACTTATAACAAAGTAATATGTCATAATCTAAATTTTTTTTAAAAATAGTATATAAGAATTATATTTTATATTAACCATTAATAGTAACATGTAGGTTTATAATTCTTAAAATAGTAGGATTAATAATATCAAGCAAAATAAAATTTTATAAAAGAAGCTTAACTCATAACCAACAGTTAACAAATAATAACAACTTCGAAGCAAAAATCACATTCAAACAGACATGAACAAACACATCCAAAAAAGTTAATAAACATTTACAAATGCACATAATTTAGCAAACTAACACACTTAACAAAGTTCAACAAAAAAATAAGGCCTTTAAGCATTCTTGATCACCGTGCGCATGTGAGCTTGGAGTTGGGATTGAGTTGAACAACAATTGAATTTCTATTAAAACTCATGTTGGATGTATTACCAATATAATGCATTCAAAAACTCCTTCCTCTTTTTACATGCCACAAGATTGAGATTCACGTATGATTCAAGGAGGAATGCATCAGCCGCAGAATGCCATTTATAGTACTGAATACAATGATCTATATCAGCCGTTAGGTTATCTACAATCACCGTAAAAGAACCATCTTCAAGATGTTTAATTTTAGCAATTTCAGCCTTAAGAATGTTCACTGGAGCTAAATCTCCTAGCTATTCCATAAACCTCTGAGGCAAAGATCTCCATCCCACATCACTCAGATCGGCTCCATCCCTATAAAAGGGAATTTTCAGAACTTCATCATATGTATACCATAATATGCAGTCTTTACCCTTTGACTATAAATGCATATAACTCCAAAAATTTTCATTTGATTTAACCTTCTCCTCTAGGCCATCGTCAGTGGAATGCGCCAAACATTCCTTTAATTGACTACTACCATCCATAATCAATTTCTTTAAAGGAATTTTTGGAGTCCTATACATGTAAGATGAAGATATAAGAACTAGAAGAAGATTTACAATGGAACTTGAGCTAGTAGGCTATAGATCTCATGTATCCAAATAACTAAGACATACTCAATTTATAGAGCAAGGTCCATATATATCATTACAAATTGATTTGACAATACGAACTGATTTGATAATACAAAAGAATTTGATAATACAAACTAATTTGACAATACAAACTAATCTGACAAAACAAATTAATTTGATAATAAAAATTGATTTGACAATAAAAATTGATCAGGAAAAACTAACTCTTCTTACAGTCCATAAATAAACATGCTCCTACAACCAATTTAAATTTGACCCGTGCTTCTTCTTAAAATTTCTTCAAAATATTACCTATAATGATGAAAGTTGGAAACACAGAAGAAAAAAAAATACATTTCTAGAATGTGCTCATAGGATATAACGGCATACCATAATAAAAAATATAAACACAAAACATAAAAATCATAGTGAACATGGTGAGGATATAAACTACAACATAAATTTTCTATTTGCTAAGAAGCATACGTAGAGGTGCTTGGAGTTGGGTTTGATTTGAGAAGCACTTTAGATGAAACTCGAACTCATACTGAAGGTCTTGCTAGTCCTTACCATTCAAAAAATACTAGGCTTACCTTCAGGTAGTCGCTCATTCATCCGATCGTTATAGAAATCTAATATAAACTCATCAAAACTAGAATGCCTTTTATGGTATAAAATCACATGCTCAATGTCAAGGTTGCTGCCATTAACATCTGGCGAATGACCACCCTCTCTCTCACATCTCATCTCATGATACCACATTTACAAAAAATGAGGACTTACAAGATGGTCATTTTCCTCCAAGAACCTCATTTGAATATATTTCCATTCGATGATATTTAGAAAATCTTTCATTTTATAAAGTTTTACCTTCATTACCTCAACATGCATGACCCAAAGGGCATGATCCTCATCTTTAGACCATTCATATATGCAACACCAGAATATCTCATTTACATTCGCCTTCTGCTCCAACAGACTATCACCGGCTTGTGCTATATAAACATACATTCTTCTTCTTGTAGCATTAAACCTTTCTTTATTAGGGATTCCTCGAATCCTCTCCATATAGGGCCAGCACATTTCAAATGTCTAAACTCAAATATTTAGAAGTTAACTTAATATGCGAATGCATCCCCTTTAAATAGCTTAGGTTGTGTATATCTCACCTCCTAATGCAACTTAAAATTAAATTATTATTTGACAGGACCATCCACCTTTGTAAGTCATATGATATGATGTATTGCTACAAGAGAAGTTCTATCAATGCTTTGAATAAATTTTAGAAAGAGAATTTCAATGACCAAACCAATTACACAAAAAAAGTATTGAATGATAATATGGAAATATTTTAACTCCCATAATGACATGACAATACAACCCTGTAGAACTGATTTGATGATACAAGCCAGCAAAAGTGTTTGGACAATATAATCCAGCAACACTAATTTGATAATACAAGCCTACAAAACTGATTTGATAATAAAAGCCTAAAACACTAATTTGATAATATTATTTGGACAATAACACTTCACAGCTCATATATTGAGACTACTCATTACATTCTCAAAATTATACTAATGTAAGATCACAAGCTGTTTGAGATTTTGACCAGTGTATAAAATCGGGCCAGGTTCAGATTGATCTGGAAACCCGAAATCAACTCAGGTTAACATGGGAACATTGCGCGTGATCTCCTCTCAATGGTGTCATTGTGTGATCGCGTCTGACATCTTGTCGAGTCCAGAAATACTGAACCGAAAACATCACTAGTTGGTGCCGCCATCCCATCCACGCTGGCCTGCCTGGCTGATGCTGTTGATGTTTGGTCAACGTTGTCTCATCCACGCTAGCCAGTGGCCGCTGACGCCATGCCGCATTTCGTTAGTCGCAAAACTGAGATGGCTAGTCGGGTAGACCCACATAACCTCAGATGGCTTCATGAAATTTGATCCTTCGTTTATTTGCTTAGTTCCTATATTGCACACGAATGCGTGTTTCGACTTTGGCGATCCCTAACTTGCGCGTGTCGGGTCGGGTCAACCTGATAACCCGTACGGGTTGAGTCCGAGTTGACAATCCTTGTTTGCAAATTTGGGTTAGGTTAGGGTCAAGCCATTTAGACTCGAGTCAACTCAGGATGGACTCGACCCGTCGACCCATTTTGACACCGCTAGTGGTGATGGAGGATGACAATAGGTGGCGGTGTCGGGCTGCGACAGTGATGGTTGACAGCCGCCAATGGTGGTCATGCCCCGTGGTAGTGACGGCGATGGTTGACAATGATTTGTGGCATTGCCTAGAGGCGGGTGATTGCGGCGGCTGGTGGTGTTGGGCAGGGTAGGTAGCAGCCATCAGCAATGGTGGTGGTCGGCCGTGGAGGTGCCTGGCGGTGGTGGCGGCTGACAGTAGGGGGTTGCCGGCGACGGTGGCGGCTAGTAGTGGGGGTTGCCGGTGGCGGTGGTGTCCGGTGGTGGGTGACAGGGGCGGTGGTAGTTAGTGATGGGTGGTGGCTAGAGAGTGGTGTCCGTGGTCAAGCGAGCTTGCTTGTAGTGTATACTTTTCTAGCTCAAAACTAGGCAAGTTTAGTTTACTTAAAAAATGAACAAAAATAGTTTACACTACAATTACTTATTTTACTTTGCTCTACTTTGTATTCCAATCAAATACCAAAATTTTTAAAACCCCTGAATTTTAAATACATTACACTACTTTGTATTCCAACCAAATAGCCTCTTAATGTACATAATATAATAGATATGATGTAGTGGTTCCTTGATTGATGAATATATTGATGAGTCTTCCATCAAAATCAAATTTATAATTATTTGTATTATTCTTATAAATAATATTTATTCATTTCTTTATTTATATCATACTTATGTTGTCCTAGATAACTTACATTTGTTCTACATCAACTTACCTCTTATATTTAGCATAGTGATGCCATTATTTTTAAATTATATAATATTTTTGTGTAGGACACTCTAATCTATATGTGACCTAAGCATACATCTGCAGATATAACAAAATAATTCAAATGAGTCAATCTCAAAGAAATTGGGAGTGCAAAATAATAAACTAAAAATTTGCTTGACATGTCATGAAACATTAATTGAACATGATCAACCTTGCTATAAGCTATTTGAACAATATTCCAGTATTGATCAAAACTTTTTTATCCTTAAATAAACCATCAAATCATGTTTGAAGCTTCTTCGACTATTGTTTGATCCTGATTTGAGCAAGTATTGATTAATTTTTTATCATGTTTCGGTCAAAGTCAAGATAAGTTTAAGAAATGTTCAAAGATAGTAATATCATGTATTATGCCCTTTTGAGTTTAGGGTTCAAAGTATAAATGTATAATATAATTGAATTAGAGATTTCGACAAATGTATAATATCACTACCCTTTAACGACTTATAGTACCTATTATAATATTATTAAATAAAAAAGTAGATAAATTTATTATAAAGGATTGCTAATTCATTAATCCTTGGACTTTTAACCTCATCCTTGATTGATTGATTGGTTTATTGCTTGATTATTTGATTTCTTAATTGAAAGAAGCATCCCGACCTTCCATCATTATACTTTATCCATAAAGGAAAGAGGAGAGAGAGGAAAAGTCAAAATTTTCATTCATCTTTTTGGATTTCATCCAAGCCCATTCGAAAAGTGGGTAATTTCATATCTATTCTTTCATAGATTTTTTTTTTCTTATTTTTTGGCATGGAAATGATAAAATTGTATGGCACATGTAAGAGAGGGAGTAAATTGGTGTGTCTTTCAAAAAATTTATATTTATAAGAAAGCCTTTAAAAAGAAAAATATCAATTTCTCTTCTTCTTCCAAATGTTGGAAACAATATTACTTTTTTAGGAATAATTATATATAAATAACCTTTTAATAGAAACACCAAAATGTTAGAACAAAAATAATAATAATATATTTTTTTCTTTTTAAAATAAACTATCACAAGTTAATATATATTTTTTATTAAATATGAAATTCAACTATGATATCACAACTCATTTAAAAAAAATGCAAAAAATAAAAATAAAAGTAAGAATAAGCAAACCAATTAATTTATACTTGTTCAGCCAAGGTTGTGAAAATTTGACCATAAGAAGGAGAGGTTTAAGGTTCAATGGTTTGATCAGAGTCGAAGTAGGGGTTGAATCAGATGACGTAATAAATATTAAAATTATTTAAATAAAATTTAGATGGCAAAATAATAATGAAATAAATATATAATATATATTGAATTTATAGATTAATAATATCATTTGTAATATTGATTCTAAATACCTTCACTTTTTAAATTTAAATCCCATTTAACATAAATTTAATTTTCATATAAAAGTATAAATTTAATATAAATCATTATTATATATTGTCATCTATTTAGACATAATTTACATCGATAGATTATGTATTAAATTAATATTATAAATTTAAATCTACAAAATATTCATGTTAGATAATTAATTAAAAATAAATAAATAAAAAACTAATTTTCTGTAATGTATAAATAAATAAATAAATAAATAAATATTATATACATTATAAAAAAATATTTAAAATCTATTTAAAAATATGTAGTCTATGTTATACATTTTAAGAACTTTAACTTATTTATTCCCAAAAAAATAAAAAATAAATAAATAACTTATTTATTCCCATATCACTTAGGAACTTCCTCTTTATATTGTTTATATTGCTTTTTGTGTTTGCTTATGATAGCAATTCCCATGAAATGGTGAAGCCATGGGAAATGCTTAGTTGAAATTTATTTGGCAAATAATTATTTTATGAATTTAATGATTATTAAGAAATTAAAATAAATTTAATTGAAATTAATTTTTTTAAAGTTACTATATTATTCTAAATATATTAAATTAATTTATTAATTATTTCAATGGTTCATTGAACCTGCTAATTCAAAAGAACCAGAGCTGGTTCACCAATTTATCAGTTGAGTTGATGTTCTTGGTCGGTTCACTTTGGTTTAATGCAGAAGTGGATTTTATAATGAATCAGATTGACCATATAATGGGTTCAAGGTTGAACAGTTCGAACTGGCCAGTCTAGTCAAATTTTCAAATGTTTGGGTTCAACCAACTTAGCCGACGTCCACTCTCCAAGTCTTCTCCTTGAGAATTCTACTCGTACTCTCTCCTTCTACACCCAACAAGGCGAAAAAGCCTCTCTCCTTTGTTGGATAATGTTGAAACCTTTTCACCATCTTTTTTGCTCAAAAAGCCTTCAGACCCTAGCCTCCCTAACTTGATCTTGCGCCTTTACACCAAGACTCTAAAAAGCTCTCCACCAACAGTCTTTACAACAACCCAGAGGAATAAATGATATGATTAGAGAAACAACCAAGTGAATACCTTACTTTAAAACTCAAGAATCCTCTCAAGAGCTCAAGACATGCTTCCCAAATCTCTTCTCTCTAAAATCTTTTTCAAAATGAATCATATCTCTCTTTAAGCTCTCAAGAACTCTTACCAACTCTTAGAACACAAAGAATTTATCACAAACTTCAAAAGTCTCCTTAGGTTATGGACGACTCTTGAAAAGAAAACTCTTTTTGGTTTCTTAAGGGTTAAGTGTTTATAAGATAGCTTCAAAACGAACACTTGATCATATAGTTTAATCGATAGATCATGTAGTATGATTAGTTCATCTAGCTTGATACCCTAAAATCCATTATCTATGTCATCAGACTATATGATATGTATTGTACAGTATGATGAACTCATTTATGTTGCAACTCGAGCTTCCGAGTTTATGATCTTGATTATAACAAACATTATTAATTGTCTCTTTATTTCTTCTAATACTCGTTGTCAACTAATACCAACAATTTTTATCTGTCTTTCAAAACTCGTCTTCGATTGACACCAATAATTGTCTTCACTCAACGTCCATTTTGTCATTGAAAGACGATGACAATAATAATCTTTAGCTATTATCAACTAATGTTGAAAAATTATCATTGACTATCATCCAGAGCTACCGGCATCTGTTGTCTTTCACAGCCTACCAATACTCTTCCTAGCAATAGCACGAGATGTCTCCTTCAGTGCAAATCTTACAACATTTCCTACTCCAATTATGCGAATTATTAGGTACAGTGTTTGTACTGTAACCATATTGGCTATCCATACCTACCATCTATGCGCACCATATGATTTCTCTTCATATGCCTAGGAGAATTCCTACTCTTAAGAAACGGGAAAGAGGTTTTGCTTATGCCATTGTGATGACATTGTTCAGTTGAATCATTCCAGATTTCTTTCTTAAAAGAAAAAAAAAATTGTATTTGATGGTACAGGGTTTCCATTATTTGCACCAGCTTCCTGCCTGTTATTAGCCTCTACCATCTTGTATTTAGTATGTTAACATATGATGCAAATATAGTACATAAAATTATATAAAACAATACAGATCAATAGACACATAAGCGAAATATGAGCTAGATTATTTTAAAAGTTTATCCTCTTGGGAATTGGGAGGTGGGAAGGAGAGATATTTGGGAAGCTAATTTTAAGGTGACAATTGTGTACCAGTGCTGGTGGGACAACATGATTTTCAACTTACATAAAGAGGTCATTGTCCCTTTCTACTTCATAGCCTATAGGCATTGGGTGAGAACAGTGTTTACATTGAATGCAAAGAGGATATCGACGCATGCACGTCAATGCATAAGAAAAGTTGTATATACTCAATGGATGACAAGATCTTAGATTGGTAGAGACACTTTTAAATGCCTGATATACCTTTTTGGTTTACATGTATTTTTCTGGCCAGATAAACGATGAACGAGAGCCACAAGTGCCTTACTTTCTAGCTGTCTTGACATATACTGGTTAAAACATTAGAACGATTGTTTTAAATAAAAGCTATTCATTGCATGCATATATAATAACTAATATTACTTCTCATCTCTCTTGTTTACTCGTTAGATTCAAGATTCAATGGTTGATCACATGAAGCAGGTGTTGTTCACTGAATAAAATGTCTTCTCAGGATTCATGTGGATATACCGTAAAGTACAGAATCAAATATCCTGATTTTGAAATTTAATTTAAAGTATATGATATAAGTCATGAAATAATCAAGCGTTATTTGAGGGGGTTATCTCAAATAACCCTAGGGTATTATTGTAAATATCCCTGCCAAAGCAAAGTCCTGTTACTGTCGAATTTGATCCGGCTCCTTGTAAGACAGCAGAACAACTGCTTCTCTATTGGTACGCGTGAGCAAGGGATTTCTTCTTTCATATTGATTCAGCGACTAGTGAGCACGGTGTGAGATCGCTAGGGTAGCGGCTTCTTGCTACGAGATGGAGAGAGTAGATTCAGTTTTGGTCTGCTCATGAAGATTTAATGAGCGAGAAGTTCCTCTCTTTTGGTTTTTATTTGAGAACTTGTATTAATATTTCTTACAGAAATGCAGCTCATGTTTTTAGGGGATTTTTGTAGACGTCTCTGTTTGTTTTCTATGTGAGAGATTTAAAATGTATTTGTTTCTCGTCTCAATCTGAACATTGCGTGGAATTATGTCATTTTGTCTGGTGACAATATTATGGGTATGGTAACGGTTAGCAAACTAGAATGAGCTGGTTAGAAAATTCAACAGAATTGGTCAATCAATTCAATCATGAAAAGTTTGCTTGATTGGTTCTATTTAATAATAAGCTATTTCGGTGAAGAATTCTAAAGAAACGGGATGTACAGATAGTCAAACAATTAAACTAATGATCCTGTTCCAAATTATTTGAACAGTCCGATTTCATTTTATGATCTTATTATCCCCATTCATTTTTAACAACAACAACAACAACATCAAGCCTTTATCCCACTACGTGGGGTCGGCTACATGAATCCTTTTTCTCCATTGTGTCCTATTAAAAGTCAAATTCTCGTTTAAATCTAATAAAGAAAGATCATTTCTAATATTTTCTAACCAAGTCTTTTTAGGTCTACCTCTACCTTTCTTAACATAAGTCAAATCTAAGACCTCTACTTTCCTAACCGGGTCATCGGGAGGCCGCCGTTTTACGTGACCAAACCATCTAAGGCGACTCTCTCTAATCTTATCTTCCACTGGAGCTACTCCAACCTTTTCACGAATATGCTCATTTCGTATCCTATCTCTAAGGGTAAAGCCACTCATCCACCTAAGCATCCTCATCTCTGCAACACTTAACTTAGAATTATGCTTCTCTTTTAATGGCCAACATTCAGCGCCATAAAGCATTGCAGGTCTCACCACCATCTTATAGAATTTTCCCTTAAGTTTGAGGGGTACTTTTCTATCACACAATAAGCCCGATGCATTCCTCCACTTCAACCATCCAACTTGGATTCTGCTGATAATATCCCCATCTATATCACCATCACTCTGAACAATAGATCCAAGATATCTAAAACGTGTACTCTTATTAATGACTTGATCGGCCAAAGTCACAATGCCCTCACTAGGTCTATTATTACTAAAATTACACTCCATATATTCCGTTTTAGATCTACTCAAGCGAAAACCTTTAGACTCTAAGGTTGACCTCCACAATTCTAGTTTACCTTCAACTCCCTCTCTAGTCTTATCAACAAGAAGAATATCATCAGCAAAAAGCATACACCAAGGTACATCCTCTTGCAAATGTCTAGTGAGAACATCGATGACTAAAGCAAAAAGATATGGGCTTAAGGCTGATCCTTGGTGTAATCCAACCGAAATAGGAAAATACTTGGTCAAACCACCTTGTGTTTGAACACAAGTAATAGCTCCTGCATACATATCTTTAATGATTTGAATATAAGCGTTATTAACTTCTTTCTTTTCAAGAACTCTCCATAGCACTTCTCTTGGAACTTTATCATATGCTTTTTCTAAATCAATAAATATCATATGTAAATCCTCCTTATTCTCTCTATATTTCTCCATCAAACCTCTTAATAAATGTATGGCTTCCATAGTAGACCTACCCGGCATAAATCCAAATTGATTTTGTGAAACATTAGTATCACGCCGCAACCTATGCTCCATAACTCGTTCCCATAGTTTTAAAGTATGACGCATTAACTTAATTCCTCTATAATTCGCACAATCTTGTGCATCACCTTTATTCTTAAAAATAGGGATTAACACACTCATTCTCCACTCATCTGGCATCTTTTTAGTCTTCAAAACAGTATTAAAAAGTTTAGTAAGCCAAGAAATTCCTTCATCTCCTAAGCATTTCCACACCTCTATTGGAATATCATCAGGTCCAACAGCTTTTCCACCCTTCATTTTCTTTAAAGCCTCTCTAACTTCGGTTTTACTAATACGCCGATAAAAACTGAAATCTTTATTTTCATTTAAGGTGCTAAGGTCACTACAGTCAATTTTATTTTCACATTCTTCATTAAAAAGTTTAGCAAAATATCTCATCCACCTTTGTTGAATATCATCTTCTAAAAAAAGTACTTTTTGATCTTCATCCTTAATACACTTCACTTGAACTAAATCCTTACTACTCCTATCTCTTTGTTTGGCTAGCTTATACATATGTCTTTCTCCCTCCTTAGTATCTAATCTATTATATAAATCACTAAAAGCTAAACTCTTTGCATCACATATTGCTTTCTTAGATTCCTTACGTGCCTCTTTATATAATTTCCAATTATCAGAATTTTTACAATTAAACCAATTTTTATAACAAATCTTCTTATTTTTAATCTTTTCTTGCACATTTGGATTCCACCACCAACTATTTTTACTATTAGGAGCTTTTCCCTTTGAAACTCCAAGCACATCTTTTGCAATATTCTTAATATTACTAGCCACTTTTTCCCACATAACATTAGCATCCTCATGCACAGACAAAATCTTAAGATCTAAAATCTTACTCTCAAAAATATTTTTGTTAATATTCTTTAAATTCCCCCATCTAATCCTAGGAAAACGTTTTACTTTATTTTTTAATTTCTTCCCCCTTATCTTCAAGTCCAAAACTAATAAACGATGTTGGGTACATAAGTTTTCACTCGGAATAACTTTACAATCTTTGCAATCTAAACGATCTAATTTCCTTATAAGAAAATAATCAATCTGAGTTGTACTATATCCATTTTTATAAGTAATGAGATGCTCATTCCTTTTCTTAAATAATGTATTAGCAATTAAAAAATCATAAGCTAAACAAAAATCTAATATGGACTTACCACCTTCATTTGTCGTTCCAAACCCATGGCCACCATGAATGCTTTTAAAATCATCTACCTCTCTACCAATATGTCCATTTAAATCTCCTCCAATAAAAACTCTTTCTTCAAGAGGTATCTTTTGTATTAATTCTTCTAAGTCATTCCAAAATTTTAATTTTGAATCCATATCCAAACCCACTTGAGGAGCATAAGCACTTATAATGTTAACAATCTTAGCATCAACAACAATCTTTAAAGCTATAATTCTATCTCCAATTCTATTAATATTTATAACATTATCCTTCAAACTCTTATTTAAAATCACACCTACACCATTTCTAGTACGACTCCTACCCGAATACCAAAGTTTAAATCCTAAACTATCAATCTCCTTAGCCTTCTCTCCAACCCATTTAGTTTCCTGAATGCACAGAATATTTATCTTCCTATGAAACATAATATCTATTAATTCCATTAATTTTCCTGTAAGGGAACCTATATTCCAAGTTCCTATCCTAATTTTAGTTTCATGGACTAGCTTCTTTGCCCACATCCATCCTTGATGTGGTAACCCTTGCCTATTTAACACTGCACGCGGGCGGCGGTGCAGCGGCCCTTGCACACTTGTCGCTGTATTCAGGCCATACAACGCGTCGCTTCCAGGGGATGCCCTAGCATTAACACAATTTCTTAAAGGATTCATGTCATTATTATTCGACAAGTTTTACGCTGGCTGTCGACTACCTAACGCAACCCTCCACTTTTCTCATCCAGGACTTGGGACCTGGCAACGGCAGTGTTCCCATTCATTTTTAACAAGATGACTAAAAAATAATATTAATATGAATTATTTAAAACCAAAATTTGCAAAATAAAATTTAAAAAGCCCTAGCATTTCAAATTCCCAATCTTCCCTACTTTCATTGATTCATTGTTCGCCCCTACTATTTAATTTTTATCATAACTATAATTATAGAGCTTTGTCATTTAAATATGAAACATATTTGTATCTAAAATTATATGAGATATTTAATATATTTATTCTTCATATTTCAAAAAGTAGTTTTCTTTATTTTTTTTCACATATTTACATTGTTATTATAATATTTAATCAATGCTTTATTGGCTTTATGAGCCTCATGACCTATTCTATTGATTTTGATATGCTAAGTATTTCAGATGCATTGGTTCCATAAAAGTGAAAGATGACTACTTGTGTAGGATGTAAATTAGCTTAACTTATATTTTTCCTATAAATACCCTTCATTCTCTTCATGTAAGGGTTGCTATTAACTTAAAAATTCTAGTAGATTATCTCTTCTTCTTCACGTTTCTCTGTTAAATCATCAGAGAAGAATCTTAGTTCTTCATTCCTAGTACTCTTGAACTTTAAAAGATTAAATCTTTGATTCAGAAGCGTCAACGCAATCAATCGAACAATTTTTCTTAAAGTTATTGAGTTCATTTTTCTTTCATCAAATTTTTATTTATTTTTCTTCTATGTTTCACCTTATGTTTTTTTTAAATATTTATTATTAGGTGAAATAATAGTTGAGAATCATGGATTAAGTTTTCTAGATTTAAATTTTTTTATCCATAAAACTAGATAGCAAATCCTTTTATTTTTTGCTTAGATTTATTATCCAAATCTAATAAAAATTTGAAAGTATTATATGCACATGTTTTAATTTAATATATCCAATTTACATGATTTAGAGAATTTTATTTTAAAGCTACAAGAAAAATATTTTTTTATCGGAAATATTATTCATTTATATATATAGTCCTCCATCTTGTATGTGGAATATGATTCAAGTAGGATATACTCCTCCATCTCACATTGTTAATGACATTAAAGAAGAAATTTCTTTTAAGAAATGGAGCTTTGAGGATAGAAACTAAGCTCAACTTAATGTAAAATGCCTAAACGTTTTTTTTTGTGCCTTAAAGTTTGAGAACTATATGCAAGTTTCTTCATGTAAAACTAGTAAGGAAATCTTGGATAGGCTACGTGTCACTTAGGAAGGAACCAGTGAGGTCAAATAATCTAGGCAAAATGCTTTACTACTAAAATACATACTCTTCATGAAATCTAGTGCGACTATCACTAACATGTGCACAAGGTTTACAAAGATTAATTTTAGTTTGAATTTATATTGATTTTCCTTAATTACTCTCTAACTAGTGGTCTAATTGAGCTCAATTTTGGATAATGAAAACTAATGCATGTGTACTATATACCCTAATTTTCTTGGGTCTTAATGATCAATGGAACTTTGAGAATTAAATTTTCAAAGTTGTTGGTCATAATTTTACCCAAAATTTTGGAAATTTATTCGTATTAATCCACAAAGAAAAGATCAATAAGGACGAGAAGAAGGCGAAGGAGCCTCGGTCTGGGCACCCCTCTTCCTAGAGGAAGAAGGAGGGGGAACCCGAACATGATCTGTCTCCGTCGGAGCAACAGAAGGAGTAACTACTGCCAGCCGAAGCTGAGGGGCCGGAGCAGTCTGAATAACTGGTACAATAGGCACTGATCTCCTGATTGCTGGATGGGTAGGCTGAACAAGGAGTGGTCTAGGCACTGGCTGCCTAACCACAGGCTGCACTGGTTGCACACGAACAGGAGTGGGACGAGCAGGTGCCTGGGATGTCCGCTGAGCAACTGGACATCTGAAGGGGCGCATGGCTGCTCGACCTCTCTTCTGGGGAGGAGAAAAGGCAGTAGCCTCAGTAGGGGTCGGCCCGCCAAGAGTGACGAAGGCTGAGTCAGTGAAGGAACCAAAAGTGATTCCTTCAACAGAACTTGATAGTTTATGCAAAAGTAACTGCCATTTATGAATCTAAAGACATAAATATATATTTTATTGATAATCTATTTAGCTCACTCATTACTTTCGAGTATAATGTGAGTAAAAGATTAATTAATATAGGTGACAGGAGGAAAGAGAAGACTTTGGCGCTAAAGGCCAACGAGTTAGATAGCAATAGCTATGTAGCTTATGGAGATGATGATATAACATTAATGACCCAATAGTTCAAAAGCTTTCTAAAGTGAAAGCAAAGGTGCCATCAAGATTAGAATGAAGGAAAATTAAGTAGAACTGAAAAAGTTTCTTCTGACACTATCTATTTTGAATGCATGAAGCTCAAACATCTGAGGTTCAGTTGCCCCAATTTAAGAAGTCATCCTAACAAAAAAAAAAAAAAAAGAGGAAAAATGAAGTGCTAGGAAGGGTGTTGAAAAACAAAATGCTAAATGGTGGAAACATCAAATGTAGAAAGCCTTCTGGGCAAACTTTGCCTTAGATTCATCAGAAAAATAATGACAATCTTATTAATTCTGATCAAGAAGAGGTATGTCAACTATCCTATGATGAGTTATTTACTATTTTAGAGAAAAATCATGACTCATATTGGAAACTGAAAAAGTAGCTTGCTTGTTTAAGAAATGATTTTTTTTTATTTGAAGCTTAAGCATGACACATTAGTTAGAGAGTTAGTTAGAGACCATGCAGATCTTAAATCTGAGCATATATCATTAGATAAAGAACATGCATTATTAATAGATGAGTTTGATAACTTAAATAAAAAGTATATTGAATTAAGTAAGTCACATGACTCCTTAAAAAATGAGCATACTGAGTTAGAAAAAGCATACATGGAACTAGAGACAGTTGCATTAGAACTATACTCTAATGAGCATACATTAGAATTTAAAGTTCAAAGTTACAAAAGTGTAAATAAATATTTAAAAAAAGAAAATATTTGCACCACTACCTATACTAGCACAGAAGCCACAACCTAAGACACAATATGTATTACATGTCCCTAGGAAGAAGCATTATCCCCCACATAAGTTAGTGAACCCATTTTCTAGGATTAGGTGTTACTCTTGTGGCATGGTATGATACATTACAAAAGTTTGCACTATGCACCATAAAACACATCTAGTGTGGAGGCCCAAATAAATAGGATCATAGCATAGCATGCATTCTTCTCACTCATTACATCATAAGGTCAAACTCAAACTCACTTGGGTTCCCAAATCTAACTATTGATAAATTTTATAGGAATGCTCTCAAAAAGACCTAGTGCGACCATATGGTACATAGACTACATGTGTTCAAGACATATGATAGGAGATTTGAAGTAGTTCATCATACTGGAGGCTAGGAGTGGAGGTGAGGTAACACTAAGTGAGAACACCACTAGGAACGTGGTGGGCTTAGGTATAATAGACAAACCCAATGGCTTTATAATTAAGAATGTTCTTTTAGTAGATGATTTATAACATAATCTTCTTAGTATTAACCAGTTATGTGATAAGGGATTTGATGTGAAATTTGTATCTAACAAATGCTTGATCATTTTAAATGGTAAAACTATTTTAGAAGGAAAAAGATTCAATAATGTTTACATGCTTGATTTCTCTTGTATTTACATTTTTAAAAATTTGTGCTATTTAAAAATTATTTTAGATGAATCATGGTTATGGCATAGGCTACTATGTCATGCAAGTATAAAAACTCTTAGAAAGATAACCCAACAGGATTTGGTTAGAGGTATCTCCAAGCTAGACTTCACTATGGACCATCAATATGATGCCTGCCAGCTAGGGAAGCAATCAAGATCATTTTTCCATTCAACTAAAGATATCACCACTAGTAAACCACTACAAATCTTGCATATGGATTTGTTTGGTCCCATTAGTATAGCCAGCTTAGGTTGAAAAAGTTTTGGATATGTGATTGTAGATGATTATTTTAACACTTAGGCCAAATTTTTAGCACATAAAAGTGAGTCTTTTCATGAATTTAAAGTCTTCTCCACTAGGATTCAGAGAAAGCTAGGAGTTATGATTTTCATAATTCATAGTGATCATAATGGAGAATTTAAAAATAAGAAATTTGAATCATTTTATAGGAAATTGTAATTGAATATAAATTGTTTGTCCCTAGGATCCCTTAACAAAACAAAATAGCAGAAAGGAAAAATAGGACATTAGTAGAAGCTGCTAGGGCAATATTAGCAGAATTTGACCTTCCTAGATATTTTTAGGAAGAAGTAGTGAATACTGCTTGTTATGTGCTAAATAGGGTGAATATCAGATCCAAGCTAAATAGGACACCATAGAGTTGCTTAAAAGTAGGACACATAATCTTTCTCATTTGTATAGCTTTAGGTGTAAGTGTCTTATCCTTATTAATGGCAAATCTCCTCTAGGAATATTTGATTCAAAATCGGTTAAAGAAGTCTTCATAGGTTATTCCTTAATAGGTAAAGCCTATAGGGTCTTCAACAAAAGAACCTTAGTTGTAGAGAAATCTATCCATGTCATATTTTATGAAGCAGATAGACTTGCTGAGTCTAAGTTAGAAGAAGATGAAGAGGTAGAAGTTATCGATAGAGTAGAATCTATTGACCTTAGAGAAAGAGAAGAACCTAAGGAATTATTGCCTAGAGAATAGAGATACTCAAATAGTCACCCTATGGAGCTTATATCAGGAGATCCTTTAGTATGGATTAGAACCTAGCAAGGGCTTAGGTGTTAGGTTAGTCATTCTATATTTATCTCTATGGTAGAACCAATGAATATTGACCGAGCCTTAACTGATGAATTTTGGATCTTATCGTTGCTAGAAGAGTTAAATCAATTTATTAAGAATGATGGATAGGAGTTTGTTAGTAGACCTAAGGAAAAGAGTGTAGTAGGTGCCAATTGGGTATTAAAGAATAAGATGAATGAATCTGGGTAGTAGTGAGGAATAAGGCTAGATTAGCAACTAAGGGGTACAGTCAAATTCAAGGTATTAATTTTAAAGAGACCTTTGCCCATGTAGCTAGATTAGAAGCCATTAGAGTACTGCTAAATTTTTCATTCTTTAGAGGGTTTAATTTGTATTAAATAAATATAATGAGGGCCTTTCTAAATGAGGTTATTAAGGAAAATGTAGATGTAGAGCACCCCCCAGGTTTTTAAAATTTCTCTTTTCCAAACCATGTGCACAAACTTAAAAAGGCATTATATGGGTTGAAACAAGCACCTAGGGCATGATATGAAATGCTTTGTGCTTTTTTCCTAGATAGATCATTTATTAAAGCTAGTATAAATACCACCATATTCCTTAAGAAAGTAGGAGATGATTTGCTCATTGTTCAAATCTATGTAGTTGATATTTTGTTTAGATCCATAAATAAAAATATTTATAATGAATATTTAGAAACTATGAGTAGAGAGTTTGAGATGAGTATGATAGGTGAGCTAATATATATTCTTGGATTTAGTGTGAAGCAAAGGGAAGATGGTACCTTTCTCAATTAGACTAAATATATTAAGAAAAATTTGAAGAAATATGATATGGAAGGTGCGAAAGTAATAAATACACCAATGAGCTTAACAATTTAATTAGATAAGGAAATAGATGGAAAATTAGTAGATCAGAAGAAGTATAGGGGGATAATAGGATCACTTTTTTATTATGACTGCTAGCAAACCATATATAATATTTAGTGTTTATCTATGTGTTAGATTCCAGGACAATCCAAAAGAATCCCATATAGATAAATAATAGAATTCTTAGATAACTTATGAACACCCAAAACTCTAGTAACTGGTATTCCATGAACAATACCAAATTTGAAATTATAGGGTATTTAGACATGGAATTTACAGGTGTTGAATAAACAAGAAAACCCTTCTAGCACTTATCAATTCATAGGGCAATCCTTAGTTTTTTGATCTAGCAAAAAACAAAATTCGGTAGCCCTATCCACTATTGAGGCAGAATACATAGTTATAGGAAGTTGTATTGCTGAAGTCATATGGCTAAAGTAGTAAATCCTTAAGCATAGACTTTTAGTAGGCACTATTCCAATCATGTGTGATAAAACTAGTGTCATCTACATTTCAAAAAATCTAATTCAAAATTCCTATAAAAAATATATAGACATTATACATCATTTCTTTAAAGATTATGTAGCCAAGGGAGACAAAAAATTGCATCATGTAGCTAATGAAAATAAATTGATGGACATTTTCACAAAACCCTAAATTATAACACCTTCAACATACTTAGGACTAGACTAGGTGTCAATGTCATTCATACATAACCAAACCAGGGTAGAGGTATAATAAGTAGTATGTGTAGTTATTTTCTTTTTGTGTTCTTTCTTTCCTTTTATGTTTTTGGTTTATTTATTTATTTGAGTAGCTTATTTATAGAAGCTTTCCCTCCTCATCACACATAAAAATTTTTTTTAAAAAAAAATCATAATCATATTGTATGAACCTTTTCTTACTATACGATCATCACTAAACTCAGCATCCTCATCATCCATGAAATCAACAGCCCATATTAGATCAATTATTATTGTCTATACTATTTATTACACATGTTAGTAGGCTTTGGATGAATTAAATTGATCGGTATAAAATTAAATATGCCTTTGTACTATATGAATACCTATTCTTATTGTATGATCACTTTAGTCAAAAGTCATTCCAAACTACTCAAAATGAATGCTTTTATGAAGATCGTCCTATATGATTTCGATCGTACAGTGTAATTTGACCAACTTTTTTGACAAATCACACAGAATGAATTGAATTCTCCTGATCATCCTATATGATTCATAATATATTGTATGATCAATTGTGGCTATATAAGGAAGGGTAGATTTAAGTCTTTGAACCACACCATTTCAACTTTCTCTTCTCTTAGCCTTCAGTTCTTGACCTCAGTATTCCCGAATGGTTGGTTGAAAGCGAGCGTGCATGTTATTATGAAGTTCCTCTCATCATCTTATGGATGAACATTTTCAAACTATAAAGGATGAGTCAGCCTACCATTGATACAAAGAAGCCTACATCACACCATCCTGTATTCTAGACCAAAGTATTCTCAATTATAATGTTCTAAAACTTTTTACAACCAGGACACTTTAGTTTATTTTGACTCTCACCTTCTCTTTTAATCTGAACTCCTTTATGAATTTTTTACAAGTCTATGAGTAAATGTCGAGCATACTACCATGTAAACATATGTCTATTGGTGTCCTGCTGAAATCACCCATTAAGACCTTGTTAACTTTTTACACCTTCCTAGTTTAGGGGTCAATCTCTAGGGAAGATTATGATTGGACTACAATAAAGATAATCCTTAGAAATACCCCTTTAAATCAACAACAACCACTTGTCCACTCACTAAATTAGAATGTATGTATCATCCAGCATGTCCTTCGAACCTCCATTTTACCTAAGGCTGGAGATCGAGTCGACATCACCCCACTATGATCCATCATAACCTATCTTATCATGTCTGGCACAAAGTTTGATGAAGCCCACATGATTATTGGCTATTTTCAAAATCTTACTTCCATTTGATGACCAGGAGCCCGACATAGGCAGAATCTTGTGATATGACACATAGTTGCCTATGTCTTAGATGAGAAATACCAACTTATGTATCCTGCATAAGTAAACATATTCCCTATCTTCTATACCAATAATTCCTTCCACATTCTCTTTCATAGACCTTGAGGGGACAAGCTCGAAGAGGAACACAAGTTCGATCAGGAAGGGGGAGACCTTCTAGCACCAACTCCAGCACCAGCTCTTGAATATTGATCCTAACTCTACAACATGATTGTAGAGAGATTTGATCATCAGTAGGTGCAGTTGAATACACATTTCTAGGAGTGTACTTAGCAGTGGGAGCACTTCCAATAATAGCATAACAAGATCAAATAATATTACAATCAGCTTCAACAGCAGCACGAGACTGATCAAGCCTGTTTCAATGACCAATTTTTGCTATTCACCAGCACATTTAGCCACCACCACCACCACTTGATTAGCAACCTTCCTACTTCGAGTGTTATGTGATGTGTTGTAGTTTTTTTTTGTTATAGTAGTTTATGTTGTTTATTATTTTCTTAGCTTTTTTTCTCCTTTTTGGTCATGTCAAAAGGGGGAGTAGGATGGTTTTTGGTTATACATATTACTTGATTTAGTTTATTTTTTTAGATTGCTCTATTTTTGTTTTGTGCCTTGTAATACTTTATATAAAGTAATAATCAAATAAAATATAAAAAATCCCTTATTTCAAAAGAAATCTTTGTAAGCGGGAGATTAGGAGAAATTAACATATACTTGAAAGTTTAGCCTATAATGTTTGTCATAATCAAAAGTGCGAGATTATTGCAATTTGGGATCCTGGGCTCATAAATTTGATGATAATAAACCTCATTAGTTTTTATTTTTTTTCTCCTTGTACTATTATTTTATATTTCTTTTGTTTACACTAATATTTTAGGTACATCGTACACCATACATCAATAAAAGATCAAGACTCAAGACAGGGTAGAATAGGTCTGATATTTATAGAAGTTTATATTTTCCTTATTTATTTTTATCTTTCTTAAGTCAAAGGTTTTGTAAAAGGTGTATGCTAGCTTGGCAACAATGCATACACATACAGGGGACAAAATTTATAATTTCAAAATTTCTAAAGATCATACCATATGATCTCGATCATACTATATGATCTATTCATTAGAAGAATAAATAAAATGGGTAATTGAGAGATTAAATTTGTTAAACTAATCATGCTATATGAACTCAATTGTACAAGAAAATTAATTTACATCTGAGCCCCATGCCACTAATCATATTTAGGCAAGTATTTTAAATTTTAAATTTTGAACTAATCATATTATTTAAAGCTCGTTAAGGTTGTTAAGCCCTTATGAACTAGTCCCGAGGCTAACCAAGAGGGGGGGGGGGGGGGTGAATTGGATATTTAAAAACTTTTTTAATAAAAAAAATTTTTTTCTATCTTGCATCAGAAATAAATTAAAGTAGTAATAAAAAGATAAATTAGAGATTTCACCCAAGCATTTAATCATGGTAAAAATAAAGTGATGAAAATAATCAGAAAGAACACACCAGATTTATAGTGGTTCAGTCCAACCTAACCTACGTCCACTTTCCAGAACCTCCTGTTCTAGGTATTGTACTAAATCTTTAGTGACTCTCCTTTAGCCCCCACAGCTAGGCGAAGAAGCCCTTACAAAATCTCTTCACCTCCCCCGGTGCAGTAGAGAACTTGAAATCCTTTTCACCCTCCTGGTGAGGCAGAGAACCTGGAATCCTTTTTCACCCTCCTAGTGAAGGCAGAGAACCTGGTCCTTTGACACCAAAGATATCTTCTTCTTCATAAAGCTTCTCTCAAGACAAACTTTATAAATTTGATGGTACTAAGGTGCAAGCTTGCCGGAGCAACCGTGTAAAACCCCCTCCACACTCCCTTGAAATCCCCTCCAAGGATCTTCTCCCTCTCTCAAACTCCACCCTTTCCTCTCTCCCTTTCAAGGCTCTCTCTTCAAGTTTTCTCTAGAAAAATGAAGCCTCAATGGCTACCAAAGACACTTTCAAAGTCTTTGACAAGCCTTAAATAAAGGGCTTTAAAAACCCTTTCAAATTAGTTCTGGTGACAAAGATCATCTAGGATGATGTGCTCATAAAGAGGGCTTTAAAAAATCCTAAAAACTCAATTCTGTCGCCAAAGATGGTCTAGGACGATCTCAGGATTGTCCAGGATGATGTGTTTAAAAAGAGGGCTTCAGAAAACCCTAAAAACTTAATTTTATCGCCAAATATCATCTAGTATGATCTCAGGATCGTCCAAGTCAATGTGTAGAATTTGATCTGATAGTCCAGGACGACCACCTGGATGATCCCCTGGACGATCAGTTTAAATTTGTACAGATCATCTAGTACGATATTGGGGATCGTCCTAGACAATTAGAAGAAAAACTATGGTATTTCATCTTGAATGATTTAGGAAAATTAGATATGTTGGTAAACATCATCTAGTACGACATACAGATCATCCAAGATGATTTGATTGAAAAAATTAATCATAATTATTCCCCTAATCATATGATAAAAATAGGCATGATTAATATTGATCGTCTAGGATGATTAGAATAAAAATTGAATTTTAAATCCTTGCCTAAATTATCATTGACGACTATTTTCTAAGATCATGAAGGATCATCCTGAATGATATAAATCGTCCAGTATGATTAGTTCAATGAGCTGATCGTCCTGGATGATCAAAATCATCTAGTATGATTAGTTCAAAAATTGAACTTCTAGTTTTGATTAGATCTCACTCTCTTGAGTGTATGTATGCATGGTCACCAAGCTAGCAAACACCATTACAGGACTCAACTCAAGAAATCAAAAATTATATCAATGAATATTACAGACTCTTTACAGCATAACCTATTCTATCCAATCTTGAGCTCTAATTCTTCATTGGATGGTGCATGGTATTCCTGAAATGTTAGTATACACACAAACAAGTATAGAATGAAAATATTAGGAGACATAAAGATGTGAGCCATAATATTTGTTATCATAAGAAATATAAACTTATGAGTTCGAGTCATAACAATCCCCCCCTTTTTGATGATGATAAATATTACTGGTGAATTTGCAAACTAAAAGTATTTTGTCCTAATCTCCCCCTCACTAAGATAAAAATTTAAAAATAAGGGAAAACATAATTTTCTTTCTTTTTAATAATTTTTTTTAAACAAAACACATAAAATAAAATAAATAATTAGATAAAAAATATTAACTAAATAAATATAATAAAAAATAATAGTACGTTCAAACACAAATATAATAGTACGTTCTCCCCCTTTGACATTATCAAAAAGAAGAAGAGCATAGAAAAATAAAATAGAGAAAATAGACTAAAAGATCAAAATAATCACTGATTTGATGAAAATGTTTTAGAAGAATCAGTTTGAAATATCAAAATTTTCTTGGAATGAGAAAGTTATCTCTTGATTTTGTTCAAAAACTTAATAAGGCATGTATTGACCATGCATAATCTCAGAAAAGTTAGAGAATCAGAAATTGTTAATCCAAACTCAGGTTTCTTAAGGGCTTAAAATCTTTTTAAAGCAAATATTTAAATCAATGAATAAATTAGAGAAGGAAATAATAATCTTTTCAAAACTCCTTTCATGAAATATATCTAATAGAAGATTAATGCAAAAAGGGGAATCTAAAGTCATGATTTTCAAACTCAAGTATCGCAAATATCAATAGATATAAGGGTTTTCTTAAGATTTAAGAAGTACTAGAAAGGTAAGCTAACTCATTATGGGCTTATTTTGTGCCTCTTTATTAGTTTTTGGCCCACTTTGTGCATCTTTTGATACACTTTATGTATCTTTTCATTTTGGCGACATTGCGCTTCTTTTGATTTTTTATTTTGGCGACATTACGCATTTTTTCAGCTTTGGGCTCATTTTGTACCTTTTTTTCTAAATATGTTTCTTTTCTGTAATTTTAAAGACGAAAGCAAACCCTATTTAGTGACAAAAATGAATAGTTTGATTAAGAAAATAATGAAGTGGATTCAACAACATACAAAAGATCCCTATGAGATAAAGAAAATGTAGGGAGATGAAAAAAGTTCAATTTCAGGATCCAATTTGATTGATTTTAGAAAAATCAACCACAACTTACATAAAATTTCAAGAAATGAGGAGGTAAATTTTTCATTTTTAGAAATAAGTGATCTTTTGAAAAATGATTTAATTTTGTAAATTGTATACTAAAAAAACATGTGATATGTGTGTGTTGATCAGAGAAATTGATAATCATATAGAAAAAATAAAATAAAAGATTGTATAAATTAAAATAAAAAAGAATAAATTGAAAACTTAAAAAATAACACAAAAAATAAAAACATATACACAAACAAAACAAACCCAAACACACAAGCAAAACTTTAATCCACATCATCTCGCTCATAGTCTGATGATTCAGAAGCTAGGTCTGCCCAAGAGATTTTTTGCTTGCATTATTTGCCCTTATTATAATTTGCTTAGCTTTACCCTTTTTCTTTTCAGGAAGGGTTTTTAGGTTTGGACAATGATTTTTTATATGTCTATGTTTCCTACATCCAAAGCAAATAACATCAGAAGAAATTTTAACTTTCTTACCTTTTTACCTTTGTTCCACTTTTGTTGATGTTGATGCCTATACTTTAGTAGACATTTCAATTTATTTGTAATTGATGCTAACTCCTTACTTTCATCATCTTTTGAGTCGCTTTCATCCATGTCTTCAGCTTTCAGGACTATAGTTTCACCTACATCCAAAAGCTTTAGACCCAAACCTTACCCGTAGGAAATGAGTGAGCCAATCAGCTTATCAATAGAATATTCATTCAACTTTTTTGATTCACAAATTGGCATCAAACTTATTAAGTAGGCAACATAGAATTTTATTGACCTTTTCAAAGTTTGAAAATTCTTTACCTAAAGTATGTAATGATGTCACAACTTGAGTAAACCTAGTATACATGTCTAAAATTATCTCATAAGGTTTCATGCTAAAAAGTTTATAATCATGTATTAGAATATTCAACTTAGATTGCTTAACTTTACTAGTTCCTTCATATGTAATGCATAATTTATCCTAAATTTTTTTGCCAGTAGTACATATAGATATTATCATGTAATAATTATAGCTTAAAGCACATTAAAAATAATTCAAATATTTAGCATTCAATTGAGCATTGATCTGATATACTCTGCTCCATTCAAAAAAAGAAAGATCAGTTTTGATTCTATTTATAATATGCGACGGTATAGAGTAACCAGTTTGAATCATATACCACATGTGATAATTTATTGATTTCAAGAAAGTAGACATACAGATTTTCCAAAAATTAATAGTAATATTTTTAAATAAAGCTGGTCGGGTGATTGAATATCCTTCTATAATATTACCATTTCCAAAATTATCCATGGATCTTTTTTGAAAAGTTTTCAAAAACTTAATTTTATGAATCCCGCTCTGATACCACTTGAAAGTTTGTTAGGGTTGTTAAGCCCTTATGAACTAGCCCGAGGCTAACTAAGAGAGTGTGGGGGGGGGGGGGGGGGGTGAATTGGATATTTAAAAACTTCTTTAACAAAAAAAATCTTTTTCTATCTTGCAGCGGAAATGAATTAAAGCAATAATAAAAAGATAAATCAGAGATTTCACCCAAGCAGTTAATCATAGTAAAAATAAAGTGCAGCAAATAATCAAAAAGAAAACACCGGATTTATAATGGTTCGTAACTGACCTACGTCCACTCCCTTGAACCTTTCGTTCCATGTATTGCACTAAACATTTAGTGACTCTCCTTTATCCCCCACAGTTAGGCGGAGAAGCGCTTACAAAAACTCTTCCACCTCCCCCCATGCGGTAGAGAGCCTGAAATTCTTTTCACCCTCCTGGTGAGGCAGAGAACCTGGAATCCTTTTTCACCCTCCTGGTGAAGGCAGAGAGCCTGGTCCTTTGACACCAAAGAGATCTTCTTCTTCCCAAAGGTTCCCTCAAGATAAACCCTGAATCCAATGGTACTAAGGTGCAAGCTTGCCAGAGCAACCGTGTGAAATCCCCTCCACACTGGCTTGAAATACCCTCTAAGGAACTTCTCCCTCTCTCAAACTCCACCCTTTCCCCTCTCCCTTTCAAGGCTCTCTCTTCAAGTTTACTCCAAAAAAATGAAGAGTCAATGGCTGCCAAAGACACTTTCAAAGTCTTTGACAAGCCTTAAATAAAGGGCTTTAAAAATCCTTCAAAATCAGTTCTGGTAGTAAAGATTGTCCAGGATGATCGCAGGATCGTCCAGGATGATGTGCTCATAAAGAGGGCTTCAAAAAAGCCTAAAAACTCAATTCTACCACCAAAGATCATCCAGGATGATCTTAGGATCATCCAGGATGATGTGTTTAAAAAGAGGGCTTCAGAAAAGCCTAAAAACTCAATTCTGCCGCCAAATATCATCAAGTACGATCTCAGGATCATCTAGGACGATGTGTAGAATTTGATCTGATAGTCCAGGATGATCACTTGGATGATCCCCTAGACGATCAGTTCAAATTTACACAGTTCATCCAGTACAATATTGGGGATCATCCTGGACGATTAGAAGAAAAATTATGGTATTTCATCTTGAACGATCTAAGAAAATTAGATATGTAGTTAAACATCGTCCAGTATAATATAAAGATCATCTAGGGCAATCTGATTGAATAATTTAATCATAATTATTCCCCTAATGATATGATAAATTTAGGCATGATTAACATTGATCATCTAGGACGATTAGAACAAAAAGTGAGTTTTAAATCCTTGCCTAAATTATCATTGGCGGCTATTTTCCAAGGTCATAAATGATCATCCTAGATGATATAAATCATATAGTATGATTAGTTCAATGAGGTGATCGTCTTGGACAATCAAAATCGTCTAGTACGATTAGTTCAAAAATTTAACTTCTGGTTTGGACTAGATCTCACTCCCTTGAGTGTGCGTATGCATGGTCACCAAGCTAACAAACACCTTTACAGGACTTAACTCAAGAAATAAAAAGTTACATTAATGAATATTACAGACTCTTTACAGCGTAACTTATTTTACCCAATCTTGAGCTCTGATTCTTTATTAGATGGTGCATGGTGTTCCTAAAATATTAGTATACACATAAATAAGTATAGAAAAAAATACTAGGAGACATAAAGATGTGAGCTATAATATTTAATATCATCAAAAATATAAACTCATGAGTTTGAATCATAATAGTTGTATGAATAAGTTTATACTATATGACATTTGAAATCATGCCAAAATTAATCCCAGTGATTTGTCAATCAAATCAAGATTTAATTAATGAACTAAATCGTACAGTACAATCTTAATCATATTGAATGATTGAATGTGGTGATTTTTGATAGTCCTAAGGATCATTCTGGATGAACCTTGATTAGATTGAACTATTCATACAGTACAATATTAATCATAATGGACAATTGATAGAGATGATTTTTAATCATGCTAGAGATCATCTTGGATGAACTTAAGTAAAATGTTCTAATTATACTATATGATCAATGATTTGTACTATATGATAAGTTTAAAATTCTTAAATAGATCATACTGGGGTTTGTTCATCGTACAAAATGGATAGGGATTTCTGAACTAAATGTACTGTATGATTTGTAGATTATACTATACGAATATACTTTCCTGAGTTATAAAATTAGAGTTTTTTGTAGCTTGTATTTAAATATCTCTTATTTCGTGTAAGAGGATCTTTTGGCAAAATTTTTTTGTGAGAGCTTCTCTGTATGTTAGGGTTTGAAGAGAGAACAATGCACTTGGGGGGGGGAGAGAGAGAGAGGTGAGGTTTTGAGGGAGAAGGGCCTTGTGAGATAAAGGGAGTGAGTGAGAGGAATTTTATACATAGTTACTCCATGAACATTCACCTTCTTCCTCTAAGAGTAGTTATTTTGCTTGAGGGAAACTCTGAGAAGAGGCTCATGGCATCAAAAATTCTAGCTACTCCTATGCACTTGGTTGGTGGAAGGGATTCAGTCTTCTCTGCGTCACAAGGAGGGTGAATGGGATTCATGTTCTCTGCCTCAGTAGAAGGCTGAAAAGGATTTTGGCTTCTTTGTTTCACCGTGAAAGGTTGGAAGTGATTTGGTAAGGGCTTCTCTACCTTATTATGGGAGCTAAAGGTGAGTCACTAAAGAATTAGTGCAATACCCAGAGTGGAGGACTCTGGAGAGTGGACATAGGTAAAGGTTTGATTGAACTACTATAAAATTTTTGGTATGCCTATTTCTTTTTTATTTAGCACTTTTATCATTTGTATTTTTAATTTCCTATATATTATGTTCTTTGAAATCTGGGTTAAAAGTATTGCGATTACTTTGGATTTATTTTTGTGCATAAGAAAAAAATAAGAAATAAAAAAATAAAATAAAACAAAGCTATCTTGTTGTTCATTTTTATATAAAATAAAAAATACAAGTTTATTTGATTATTTGTTGTTATTTCCACTTGCATATTTGGTTAAAATTTTTTGAAATAAAAGTTTTTGAAAAATAAAAGTTTTTAAAACATTGATTCACCCTCCTCTTGTTGTGCCTTTGGTAGTTCAACAATATTTAACAACCTTATTTAAACTTTTAGGATATGTCGAGGGAATAGTCTGTGATCATGCTGGGGGGTAATATGGTTAGAAGGGTGTTCATTTGGAAGCATCTGGTGATGAAAATTATTGCTACTATGAGTGGGAGACGGATGGTGTGTCACCTACATTGGAACTCTTATAAATTCCCTTATAGGCCCTTAGTCAAGTTCATCTTAAGATTGAACATTGTATGGATAGATCGATGTGGAGGCTCAAACCCTGAAGCCATATGGAATTAAAACATATCTATTAGAATTTCAAAACAAAAGAAGTAGTTAAAAACAAAGAGTACACTTTTAATATAATAGGCCAACAAGAGTATGGTCTAGTGGATTAGTTATATGGAGTGAAGCCATCATCACATAATCCCAACCTTATATTGTGTGATTCTACAACAAAAGAAGGATGTGTATGGTCAAAGTGTTTCTAGGATTCATCATCTGATGGATGAAAAAAGAACTCCATCTTTAGATAACTTATTAGAATGTCATCTCATGTGACCTACGGAGCTCATTGATGCATGCAACTACTAATGTCTAGGAATGATTGGTAAATAGACCAACCAAGAATGTGGCGCATCCTTCCCTTTTTTTAAGTTTCCCTACTTTTGAGTTTGTGCCAAGGTGCACTACACATATGATAATAAATTTTGTTATGTCATCCTTGTAGTACAACATACAACCATTCATACAACAATCAATTTTGATAGCAGTCAACCCCAACTATAATACTGACTTCTTTGTTTGATACAAATCTATGTGAATTAAATTATTCTCAGGATTTGTTTCCTTAAGCAGGCTTATGCACTCATTGAAGCACTCTCAAGGAATATTGTATTAAATTTTAATACTAAGCATCCTTAGTAGAACTGATAACTCAGAATGAGAAGTGCAACCATCCCACATTCATTGTTGAGTAACACGTAATAATTCATAGAATTTTTGCGCATTTAGGTCAGGTGACACATTTGTATCTTCTCTAAAAGTTGGACCTGCTGCATAAAAAAAAATTCTTCAAATGTTGTATTAATTTGATCATCCTCTACTATTGTTTAAGATGTAGATGGACCACATTGACGGTTGTATGTGGCTCATACTCTCCATGCGATGTCCAAAACTATTACCCTGAGATAAATCCTCTATGATATAATTCAAGTTTAACAACATTGAGTTTAATGAAACTTAATTTCTATGCTTTGAGCATGGGCATCTAAACATTTCATCTGACATAAATGAAGGTAGTTAACAAGCCATGTGAATAAATTCTTCTACTCCCTTAATAAATTCATCTATAAGTAATTTTCTTCAAGGTAATAATCTATTATACATCCAACTCCTCTCGACTATGATATCCATTATCTAGCTTGAATAAACAATCCTAAAATTATAAGGAAGATAATTAAAATATTAAATTGAATTTGGATCTTCTAATTTTCATCAAATGCACTAATCCGAAATGAATGAAATCACATCAAATGAATGGGATAAGTTTAATTTTATCATATTCTCTATATAGTATAATAATAGAGAAAAATTAGCTAATGAATGCATACATGAAAAGATCTTCAAAATCCTATACATAACTTAATTCTGGATATGATTAATATGTATATAGAGAAGGTCAATATGCATATATACATATATCCATAAATGATATTTAAGTATTAAGTGATCAGAGAGACTAAGTAGTAGAGAGTTAGTATTGGAGAAGGTCAATAGACAATCTTTTGGATGACGACTTAAAGAAAGGTTGATAATGAGAAGCTTAGAAAGATGTTGATGAGAGGTGTTTTAAGGGATTGGTGGAAGAAATCAACATTCTTTAGAGAGATCTATAATGACAAGCACTAAATATGTAGATTAAGAGCTTATAAGTTTCTAGTGAGAGTAAGAACATAAAAAACCTTGCTCTGAACATATATATATATATATATATATATATATATATATATATATATATATATATATACTATCCAATAATGATATCTACCCAAAATTATTCATTATAGATTGCATTGCAAAATTAGTTCAAGCTGGAGTTCCTGCAAACATTAATTTAGCAAAAATGATTTTAACAAAAAAATAATAATTCAAATAATTAATAAATACACAAAGATAACGAGTTTGACCTCTCCAATCTTAAAGAAATGAAGGAAAATAAAGAAAACATCACCTTGGACTGGCGACAAGGGACGGAGAGGCAAGAGTTGTGTTTTAGAAGAAAGAGCGGGATCTATAAGCGAGAGCAAGCAGGAGGAAGAAATAGTCTTTAACTAAAAATTTTTCAAGAGAAAAAATCTACTAGTATTTATATAATAATTTGATTAAAATTTTTGGCAGAAAAGCCACCATGTAAGTAAATAACCGACTGAATAATAGGCAAACATATTCTGCTAATAGTTTTAGTAATAGTTTTAGTGGCCTGTCCACTGATTAATACCAACACATGAGCCACTGAAAAAGATGTCAAAAATTTTGGCATATAATTTTTGCCAGTATTTCCCTTAGAATTGGCCAATTTTCTTATAATGGACAAATGTTAGTTCTTTTTCACAAAGGATCTTAATTGATTACATGGTTTTGGCATAAAAAATTTTGTCATATTCATTATGATATTCTAATAAAGATGAGTTTTTCTTCAGCTCTTAATTTTAAATAAAGTATAAAACTCATAATTGGTATGCAATAGATCATAAGTAAACATAGAATGGAACTATGCAGGAACAAAAAGTATAAAGTCTAATTGATCAGATTAAAAATAAACAAACATTAAAATATTTAGTTATATTTAATCCAAAAGAGATTTATCTCATACAAAGAAGTAGCAGAAATAAAAGATTGAAAAAAAAATATCTAAAGAAGAGGAGTAAAAAACTCAAATTTTCAAGCTTTATTTTCATTCCTCCATTGTCATCTTTTCTCCTTTGTTAAAAGGTCATCCGAAGGTCTCCTAAATAATATAATTTATCCTTAATAATAATACCAATTTTTCTTACATCTATTTCTCTTAAAAATCATAAAATTTGACTACTAAAAATGTCAAAGTGAAAGTTGTGGCATGTTAGAGACCCAAATCATGCCTTAGGTGTTAGACTAGACTTCAAAATTGAGGTTGTAACTCATCTGGTTTACAAACTAGGATATCGGCTTTAAGATTTGGTGCATGAGCACTAATCTACATGCCTTAATCCAAGATATTGGTCAAAAATAAAAATTATGCATGTTTAGGCACCTAGGCATAAAGTCAGGATTCTTTGTACTTGAGTACTCTAATGCCACAATATGTACTACCTACTTAGATTGCTCCAGGCTTGCTACTTCTTTATGTCAAGCATATTAACTCAATAAAATTAGTATTTTCTCACATCAACTAAATATTCAAATTAGTGCAATGGATTTCAAAAAATAAAATATGTATATCTAGTAAGTAAAAAATTTGTTAGAATTTTCCTGTAATTTTTTCATGTGAAAATGTTATTTTTGGTTGATGTTGTGTATGAAATTTAGGAAAAAGGCCTTAAAATAGGACTTTGGCTCAAGCTCCATAGTGCCCCAATAGTCTATACCGCAATACTTTTAATTCCCCAGTGCCACACTGGAGCACCGAGGTGCCACTTGGTTCGAGAATTTTGCATATAATGTAGCACCGTAGGACCAACCCCTTAAGCATGGTTGCTTTTGAAGCACCACAATGCCAATTGGGAAGCACCATTACGCCATTGAGTTCTATAATTTTGCATATTAATAAACCCTTGACGCCACTATTTTAATTACCCCGATGCCATGAAGCACCATAGTGCATGTTTCTATTTAATATTATAGTGTCATGGTGGCACTGATGTGTAAAATCACCTTTAGCATCGTAGTGAAGAACCGAGGGTGGTTCCCTTTTGAAGCATTTCTTTAATTCAACCCAACATTTTCGCGGTGCTCAACATCGAGCTTCAAGGTACTAGTTCATTTGTTAAGTAATTCTTGGCTAATCTTTTGAATGTTATGGTGGCTATGCCAGTTGTGTACTAAATATAAAGAGTTTCTATTTGAATTGTTGGGATCTGGCTGCCTATTTTGTTTACAAACTAGTAAGAGAGTGGGAGTTAAGTGTGGCGAGTAATCGTGTATAAGAGAAATCAATCTGTGAAGAATATATTATTTGTAATTGATTGTGAAAGCTATTCTAGGTGATATTCTCTTGGCTTAAGGTTATATAACTTGTTATAATATATATAATGAATTCTATTTTTGTGAAATTATCTCTATGGCTTACCAATTCTTTTACTTTGGGCTTATGATTTAAAATATGTATGTTTTTTTATGTACACTCCAGTACATGTCTTGTTTTAAAGTTATTTCAGTCACTCATGATCTTAATTTAATGCTTGTAATGGTCATGTTTGAATTTAAAATTTAATGTAATTCATTACCTTGACGCAGGAATGATGGAATAATTAGGATGACTAAAATGGAAAACTTTAATACCTAGACATATGATGAATAAGATTTTGGAGTCTAAGGAGATACAATCACTTTAGTAAAGTGAGAACTTTACTTACACCTTGATGGCATGGTCTGCAGTTGGTGTGAGCTTCACATAGAGCAATAGTATAATATAAGTTTTTCTTAGATGTCCTTTGATATAAGATAATGAAAGCCCATTAGATACCCAAGTATACATGTCGATTAAGTAATAAGGTGATAGAGAAGAGTGTCAATCCCATGAGAAAGTCTTCTACTTAATGGAAATTAAATTATTATTATCTAGTGTAGATGTATAAGTTATTTTACTAAAAGAAAAACTAATTATTTTTTAGTTTTGCTACTTAATGGAGACTTGAAAGAAAAATAGATATTAATGTAAATAAAATATTTTGGAGTAATCAATGCAAAGTAACATAGTTTTCCAAATGAGACTATTCATTTTAGATGTGGATCAGGGCATATGCATAACTAGATCTCCCTCAAGCATATAGTTATGGATAATTTTTACATTTGCCACATGATTTGCTTCAAATGTTTTTTTAGTCAATTGTGTGAGAGACCGACTAATGCTTCACTATCAATATGAAAAGAGAAAGTTAATTCATTTTTTAATCAAACACAACATAAGGAATATTCAATTCATCTCGAATGATAAAAGATTCATTCACTTATCATATTGATCATGAAACTAAACCAATGTATTTAAAGTCATAATAAAATACAACATAAGGAATATTCAATTCATCCCAAAGGATAAAAGGAATATTTGCTAATTATTTTGATTATGAAACTAAATAAATGTTTAAAGCTAAGTTTGTAATCATAGATTCTTCCCCTACTATAGTAGACTAAAGCAAGGTTTATTTTATACTTTGTTCTAGACTTCCTGTAGAGGGAAACATATCTAGTTAATTACATCTCTGAAGAGAATACTATTGATTAAAGTAAAGACTATACTTTTCAAAATTATAAACAATTTATTAAGGATTTATGTACAAGGATTGAAGTTCGTGAAATCTTAAGGATTGATTTAGATTAGAGATTTTGATAACCCTCATGGGTAGATGATTTGAAGAGGAGTGTATAAAATATAAACTTATGCGTACCTAGAGAGAACTACTAGCTAACATCATAAAAGCAATCAATTGCGTTATGAATGCAAGATAGGAAGGCTTTATTCCTAAGGAATCAAGGATGCAGTTTAAGATTTAATCAAGATTTCTTTAATATGAAAACAGACATATTTAGCACACTGGATAATGTTTGATTTATAAAGCAATGTTAATAAAATTTTTATTCTTTGATTTAAAATAGAGTACAACCTAGGTTTTGTTAAAAAGTGTTAGGCTCACCACAACTAACCTGGTTTTCTATTTCTATACAATGTAAATTTAAACATGATTATTTATTTTAGTCTTTAAATCTTCTGGCTCCTAGATCTTTTATAGAATTCCAAAAGATAATGATCTTAAATGGAAGATGAATCATTTCCTTTTAGAACCTCCAAGTGTATACGAACAATCATTTTAAATCTTTTACAACTCTTTGCAATTTACTACTTAATCTTATTTTATAATCTAAGATCTTAAATTTATATTGATATTTAAATTTATATGCTACCTTGGTACATTCTACTTTGAATTTTCACTTGAATATATATATATATATATATATATATATATATATATATATATATATATATATATATATATATATATATATATATATATATATATTTATATATAACTGTGAAGTAAGGTGTGTTAAATGCATGAATATGACATCTAGTGTACAGAAAATAAACACACCAAACAATAACACCCTTCAGGTAAGGTACTCTACATCTAACCATACCAAACCTCTGGCCTAACCTAGGCTAGAGCTTGTTATCCTTGCAAATCATCTAAAGTGTGTGTATAAGGTTGTGTGGCTTAAATAGATTCTAAGCTTTATTGATTTGGAATTGTCTACAATTAAATTTGTTTGTTTGAAGTCATTGAAGGTTGGTTTGATTTAAGTTTTAATGTTTTATACATTTTAGGTTTATTTTAAGGGTATTTTGATTATTCATGTTATTTAGTTTTATGTTTTAAGTACGTAGCGCTAAGAAATGTCTAGGTGCTAGAAGTTATTAATTAGCAAGTCCTAGGCTCAACATTTTAATGCTGCTAATCCTCTAAAACTTGGATAGACATATTTTATAGAGTTATTACATTTTGATTAAGTGTTTTAGTCCTTAAGCCATCAATCCAATTTTTTTGCCTTCCTAAAAGGAGTAAAAAATTGAGCTCATTTTGCATGAATTAATTAATTAAGAAGGTATGTAAAATGCATGAATATGACATCCATACTACATAAAGTAAACACACCAAATAAGATTGCCCTCCAAGCATAATGCTCAACATCAAACCACACCACACCATTGGCCTAGCCTAGGCTAGAGTTGGTTGTCATGGCAAATCATCTAAAGTGTCTTGGATAGATCATAGGCTTTATTGATTTAAACTTATTTATAATTGAATTTATTTTTTGAGGTCATCGAATATTGGTTTGATTTTAAGTTTTAATATTGTATAAGTTTTGGGTTTATTTTACAAGTGTTTTGATTGTTCATGTTATTTAATTTTAAGTTTTAAATAACATAGGGCCAAAAAACTTCTAAGTGCTAGAAGTCATTGATTTACAAGTATTATGCTCATAATTGTAAAGCTACTAATCCTCCAAAATAGGAATACACAAGTTACGTAGAGTCCTTGCATTTTAATTAAGTATTTTAGTCCTTATGCTTTAAATCCAATACACCTTTTCCTTCATAAAAGGAGTCCAAAACAAGGGTAAGAAAGCTTTAATGGCCAAGTGTTTTATTACTAATTTTTCAATTATTATTTATGTTGAATAGCAATTTTCTTGATTAAACTAGGGATATGAGATTTATTTCACCCTCTTTAGGGCTAGCTAGTAGCCAAGTGAGCCCGTGTTACCCAATAATCACCTTATTATTTATCTTTAATTTTTGAATATTGTTGTTCATTGAATTTGATTCATTAAGTTAATCATTTGCTGAGTTTTTGGTGATTTATTAAAATTTCTTATTTATTTAATTATTTAATTGTTTAAGATTGACCAAACTTTAATTTTTTTTTTTACATTTAATTCTAGAAATTTTATATTTTTCATAAATACTAGACCCAATTATGAGTTTAATGCCATTGAGTTTCTATCATATAGAGTTTTTTGTAATTAGTTATGAATTTTACATGTTTAGCCCATTTAATGAATTAATTAATACAAGTAATTAAGAGATTTTTTATTATAGTCCAAATCAACTACAAACCTCTTAAAATCTTCCCTAAATATTATTGATGACTCTTATACATTATTATAAGTGTTTTGAATGATTTAAGGATTTTTATTATTTATTATTTTTTAATTTAACTAATTAATGATTTTTTATTTTTAAATAACTTTTTTATTTTTTATGAATTTTAAGGTGTTATTAATTTTCCTCTATTTAGCATTTAATTCTGAGTATCCTGAAGCTTAAAAATTTATTTTTAGCATTTTATTTGGATTTATTATGAATTAAAAAAAATCATTGATCAATTATGTGTGTCAAATGTGGGTTCACTAATTGATTGACCAAATGAACTCTAAATATAGTGAAATTTGAAACATAAGTTCATCCTAATATGCGCTTCAAACTCGCTAAATTTGGCTTCATCAAAGCGTTTCTATTTATCATAATCAACCAACCAAGGTAAATACATCTATACTACTGGAGATTTAATTTGGCCAATCTACTGATTAGATTTGGGTAAAATCACTAATATTCTAACCATTGCATAAACATAAACAATCCACATCCATTTCAAGCCTTAATTCTGTATGGATTAAGACCAATAAATTTCTAAAATTTTGGGTAAAATTATGACCCATAACTTTAAAAATTCAATTCCTAAAGTTCCATTGATCATTAAGACCCAAGAAAATTAGGGTATGTAGTACACATGCATTAGTTTTCATTATCCAAAATTGAGCTCAATTAGACCACTTGTTAGAGAGTAATTAAGGAAAATCAATATAAATTCAAACTAAAATTACTCTTTGTACAATGGTAAAATTATTTTGAAATTATTTTAAAAATAAAATTAAGCTCAAGGCAATTCTAATGAGCCCAAGAACTAAAAAAATGAATGAAAATGGAATTATGGTGAATTTTAAAAGTTATGAGAAAATTTTGTATTTATTTAAACCATTTATTTAAATTATATAATGGTGGCAACAATTAACATTCATTACACAATAGTGTGTATTGATTATGGCGGTCAGAGAAGTGTCGATCATTGGTTCACTCTGTTGTTCACTTAAACACGCAGGATTTGATCTGGGCCATTATTCTCGCATGGTTCGGGATCAACGGTCTTGATATGATATGATGAACTCCTATGCGACCTATCATTTGAAAAGTTCAAATGAGTCATGTGATTTGCCTAGATCTTATCTAATTGGATCTAATGCACGCACGATCCAATGGCTAAGATCAGTAAATATTTATGTAAAAAGAATTCTTAAGGTTATGGAAGAATTGCTCAAAATTCTTGTACACTAATCCAAATGTGATGAAATTTGAAACATAGCTTTCCTACACTAGGATGAATAGTGGGGAAGTGTTCAGAAAGTATGAAAGATCTTCATATAAAGTTATTTTAAAAAGAAGTTTCTAAACTAGGGTTGGATAAATACCTTAATCCGGATGCTGAAACTTCTTGTTCTTAGACTCTATGAACTTCTGGAGACTTCCTCTTGATCTTCCTTAAAGACCTTAAGGTCCTAAAAGTCTTGGATGGAAATTTGTTAAGATTTGAAGTTTCTCCCTCTTAAACCCTCTTGGACTCTCACTCAAAGGCTTCTGATGCTAGAGAAATTTGGGGAAGGTTATGGAGGACTTATTCAACCATAGTTAGGTTTAAATGAGCCATGTTGAAGTTTATACAAAAGTTTGATTAAGGAGGTTTTGGGGTTTAGTCTTTCTTGGTCAACCATGGTCCACCAATGGTTCAATGAGTTTCAATGCATTATGATAATAATAGTGATCATGTCCAATTATTTTGTAGAAGCATCCAAGGTTATTTTCCACAAAATGCTAAATCCAATGACATAGGTTGTTAATATTTGAAGTTTTTCATTCTTTAAATATGTATTGATTTTTATGATTTAGAAGGACATGGATGCCTCCAAAATGTTTTGGTGAATCATAGGAACATGCCTAATCAATATGCAAATGCTCACACACAAATGCGAAGGCTTCAAGTAGGGTTTTTTGATCAATTGAAAATTCCCTAGAAAATTAGAAAAATCTAAAGGCTTTAAGATTTGGTTTTGAGTTTAGATTTTGAGATCTGATTTGTAAACAAGATTTTAATTGATTGTTTAAATTTAATGATTTTAGAATAATTTATAGATTGACCTTATCCCAAAATGAGTTCAACAGTAGAGGTGAAAAGGAAGGATTATGACCTCCTTATAATTATAATATCTCCATAGAACCTAGAATGTTTTTAACATTCTATGTCTAGGTATTCCTACATTCCACTTCAATAATCCTATTTATTCAAATATTCCTCCTTCAAGGCAATATATAACATTAGATATTAACTACACACATGGCTATTATTTGTATTAAATTAACAATGAGAGATATTTACAACATCTATAAACTTATTCAAAGCACAAGAGGCAACATTAGAACTTTCTACATCTTTATATTATTAGCCCAAAACATTGGGATTTAGCCAAACATGGATAACCAAAAAAGAAAACTCATATTCATTACATTCATATAAGAACAATATACATGAGAATTAATAAGGATAGATGTCACCCAAAAGGATCAATTGATATCCTTCATTCAACAATAGAATTACTTACACAATATAGGTTAAAATCTCCAAGTGAAAGTATCTTGCTTTCCCTAGTCTCTATTAGACTTTACTCTAAGGGGGAATTAAAGAAAGACACCCAAAAGTATAAGACTCCATTAAAAATGATAGTAATTTATTACATAAGAACAAAAAACCATTTATAAATAGTGCATAAACAACCTCAAGCACCGATGCACTCGGAGTGTTAGCACTGCGGCATTATAAAATAAACTAGCACCTTAATGCTATTAGGCTTGCTCTATTGTAACACTGTGCTACATGATTAATAATTGAATTAATGCATCTTTTGACTAAGTTGGTGTAGCACCTTATTTTGGTAGGTACTCCACCATGCTGCTAAAAAAGTTGAGCACAATAGTGCTTGAAAGGGTAATCCCGTGTTGTGGTATTATAATAATCGGTTCTCTAGCGTTTAAATTCATGAGACTCAAGTATCGTGGCAATGATTTTTGGTATAGTGGAACTGTGATACAACGACGCTTACCATTGCTCCACTATGATTTTGATTTGGCATAGTGGCGCTGTGATATAATTCTAATAAATCACCTATTGATTAACTTAAAATCTAAAATAAAAATTGATAATCTAAAATTACTAAAATGTAATATAATACATCAGTATCTAGAAGTAATTTAGAATGAACAAAGTTATAATTCTAATTTGAAAGGTCATGATAATTATCCCAATCAGTTACTCTTGTTATTACCTTCATTGAACCTATCCACTATGAGTATAAGTTTAATATTGATTTCTGAGTTCTAATATAAATAATATATTACTTAGGGACTAGTTATGCTTAAAGTTAAATTAGAAGTTCATTATTGAATAATCATATGTATTAGTTCACACACCTTGTCCTATTTAATTTAAAGTATTATGATGAGTATTAACTTGAGCTTCAATTGATATCAATTTTTAAATGTACCCATCTTTTTCCTTTTTAAAAAAATTTTATTTGATTTTTCTTATTTTCTCACTTTTTCATAATTATGGAGTACATATTTAATGATTTTGAATAACAGTTTTGCTTTCATCCTTCTACAACCCTAATTAATTTAATATAAGAATTTAGTAAGACCACTAACTCCGCAATTAAATTTACTATAAACTTTCTAATTTTAGTAACCCACTTCTTTTTTCTAAACCCAATTACTCATTCTTCATCTCAGTCATTAGTGCATGTGTGTGTAGTTTCTAAAATTTAAGTCAAGTCAAATACTTAAGTGATCTTCCTTAGTTAATTTTTATACTTTCCAAATTATAAAATATTATAAATTATTCATTCAAACTATCATTTAGGGTCTTATTATTATTTTAATTTTATATAATTTTTAATTACTATTTTTATTTTGGCTAAATTAGCAATCAAATTGCAAGCACTATGTAGAGAAAAATACTCAACAGTTAGGCATAAGCAGAATATAGCTAAATATAAATGAAATAGAAACAACAAATTATACAAGAACATTAAAAACTAAATATAAGAATTTGAATATAAAATAAACATGCCTTTTAAGTGAATGATAATATGCTTAAGGGCACTATACTCCAACTACTAAATACTAAACAATAGTGCATGAATCACTATTCTCCTGATCTATCTCCATCAAAGATCCATAGGATCTATTCTAATTAAAAAATAATAATGTCTCTCATAGCCATTGCATAATATCAATATCATAACCTCATCATAATCACAATACCATGGGGTTCCCCCTAAGCAAAAGAACTATAAAATAAAGGAAAGAAAAAAAAGCTGTAAGAAAAAGTAGAAACATCCAACTCTCTCCTCTCTCTCTCAAGCCAGTAAGGAATAACCATAAAGAAAAAGGATCCCATCACTATGAGTCATGATCCTCTTGCTCCTCCTCCTCCTCCTCCTCCTCCTTATCATCATCATCATCAACAGGCTGGGTCCAAATAAAAGACTGGTATTCTGGAGCAGTAGGGAATGTATCTGGTTTGGATTCTCCATAAATGGCCTCCTCCTAAACATCCCCACTAAAGCTTCATTGAATTCGACTGTATAGTGGTAATGCTTTTCCAGTATAACTAAGTAATGAGCTAGCCATTCCCTACTCTCCTCATAGAATTCAGTCACTCCCTCTATTTGCTTCCTTAACTCATCCACCTACTCAACTAAAGCTTTAGGAGTCCTAAAACTCCTACTATTGCTACTATTGGGCCTACTAGTCAAATGAGGCTCACTAGGGCCTCCCTCCTCTACATCTACTCTTTTAAACTTCTCAAATTTTCTCTCAGTGATGGCTGAAATAGGAAAATTTTGCACTTCACTTGGATCTCCCCTTACACTAGCATTTACATAAAAAGGATAATTAAGAGAAGGATGCCCCAAACTCCTAGAAATAGTGCCTCTAATAATGTAAGTTAAAGAAGAGTGAATAAGCTTTCCCATATTAATATTATTTCATACATGAACAAGATATTTTAGAATAACACGGTCTTTGGTTACCTCGCTAATGTTTTTGCTGGGAAAAAGTCAAGCATAAATAAGTAATGCTAAGCTTTTATAGTTGGCTTAAGCAAAATACATGAAAATTCATAATTTTGTTCATCTTCTTCCATACAGCCCCACTATTTGGCTCACACAAAACTGTTAGAATTTCCTTAGAATCATAGGCTCCAGAAAAAGGGGTGTACTAAATCAAAATCAAAATTTTAAAGCTTATATAGATAATTGAAAGTTATAGGATCAAAAGGTACCCACTTACCTCAAACATAAAACCTATTATCCGTAGCCTCTTTCCCATTAGCAAAGAACACCCCCACTATGTTAATGCATGATGCATAGGGTGTTGCAATCCAGGATCCCTAGCTAATAATTTTGATGATAACAAACATTCTTGATTGAAATTTTATTTCTTCTAGCATATATATTGGATATATTTTTTGTGTACTAACATTTTAGGTACATTATACACCACTCAAGATTGATTAAGGCTCAAGTTTGGGTAGAATATGATGCCTTTCAAAAGAGTTTATATTTTTCATTTTTCTTTATTTCATATTTTTTGAGTCTTGCCATGTAAGGGTGTATGCTTAATTGGCGACCTTCCATACACATAGGGGGAGTGAGAAAAGTGAGTTGAGATTTTTTAAACTAATTATACCTTACCATTACGATCGTACTATATAATCAATTATATGGAAAAAAGAGGGTTAGTAGATAATTATGACATTAACAATAATAAACTAATAGTACTGTATGATATAAAGCAGACTGTATGATTTGTTTCCATTAAGAAACCCTTGCCCCAAAATAATTTAAGTATTTTATATATTGAAATCAAAACTAATCACACTATACGATCCTAACCATACTATATGATATTTAAAATCTTACTTAAATTATTCCCCATGATTAGTCCATCAAATTAAGGCTTAATAAATCTGGCTAATCATACTTTACAATATTGATCATACTGTACGATTGACAGAGATAAAATTCGGTCATCTAGGATATCGTACTAGATGAAAATCTTTATTTTTGAACTAATCATATAGTATAATATTAAACATACTTTACAAACCCATGATATTTAAACTTATTGTACTATATGATGTTAATCATACCGGATGACTAACAGAGATGATTTCCAATCATCCTAGTAATCGTCCTACACGAACAGATGGAAATTAAACTAATTGTAACGTATGAACTTACAATCATACTATATAATAAGTACTTGGAATTTATACAGTTCATCTAAATGATTATTCCATTATACAGGATGAACCCCTATTTTAAACTAATTGTACTGTGCGAACCAAGAATGCATTGTACAAACAGCAACGACCTAATTAAAAATTTAAGGTTTTTGAAGCCTTGTACTTAAGCAACTCAATAAAGTTTTTAGTAAGACTTTTTCCTGTTCAAGGAACTCTGAGGGAGAATTATTAAGAGAGCTTTTAGTTTAGAGAGGGAGAAGGTGAGGTTGTGCATGAGGGAGAAGGAGTGTGAGGAGTGTTCACATGTTTGTTCCATGCAAGCTTGCACATTGCTTCCTCTAGAGGATGTGGTGAGTTCTTGGAGTTGCTCTTGGGAAAGAAGCTTCATAGTCAAGGTCTTGGGTTGTCTTCCTTCACTAGGTGGGTGAAAAAGAATTGAAGGTTCTCTTCCATCACAAGGAGGGTAAGAAAGATTTCTTGTGTTCTCTGCCACCAGGAGAGTAAAAAAGGATTGGCGGTTCTCTGTCATCACTAGGAGGGTGAGAAAGATTTTGTGGATTCTCTGCCATCACCAGGATGTTGAGAAATATTTCATGGGTTCTCTACCTTCACCAGGAGGATTGAAGGTTTGCTGCCTTCATCAGGAGGGTGACATAGCTTTTGATTCTCCACTATAACGGGTTTGGTGTATATGATTTATAAGGGCTTCTTCACCTTACTAGGGCTTCATCACATTACCTAGGGAGGAGGACTCTGGGGAGTGGACATTTGTTAAGGTTGACTGAACCACTATAAAATTTATGGTGTGCTCATTCTGATTTTTTTTTCTGCTATTTTTTTGCAGTTTAAATATCTTGCATAAGTTTAATTTTTCATTGCAAGCTGTAGTTAGATTTAATTTGTGTTAGCAAAAAATTTCATAATCCTCTTGATTTATTTATGATTCAAAAATTTGAAAAAGAAAATCAAGTTTTAAATTGCATTCATTTGAGTTAGTTACTCAATTAAAATTTATTTTTAAAAGTTTTTATATTGCATAAAATAAAAAAAGGGTTTTTATTTTAATATTTTTTTAAATTACTAATTCAGCTGGCCCCCTCTCGGTGCACCTAGGGAAAGTTCATTAATGTCTTACAACCTCCCTGAACTTTCAAGATGTACCAGAGCAGGTCTTGGAATTGACAATTTTAAAATCTCCAAGTAAAGATATTATGGCTGATTTTGGTAATAAAAATATTATGGAGGGTTTTTCTATAACCTGTCCACCATTGATTTGAAATCTAATGATTATATGAGAGTATCTATATGTACTATGGGAAAGGAAATATGTGATAGACTATGCATCACATATGAGGAAACTAGTGAAGTCAAACTGTATAGGTTAAACATTTTATTGCATGACTATGAATTATTTTTCTTGAAACCTAGCGAGACTATATCTTAAATGTACACTAGATTTACTCAGATAGAGACATCCCTGTATGCATTAGGTAGAGAACTTTCTAATTCTGAGAAGGTTAATAAGATTTTATGTTGCTTGCCTAGTACTTATAATGCTAAAGTCACTATAATTTTTGAATCTAAAGATTTAAATATGTATTCGATCGTTAACTTTCTTGGATTGCTCATTGCCTACGAGCAAGACATGAGTCAAAGATTACTTGGTACAGATGACAAAAAAAGGAAAAGACTATGTCCTTGAAAGCTAATGACTCAAATAGTGATAGCTTTGTAGCATAAGAGGAAGATGATATTACATTGATGAACCATCAGTTCAAAAATTTCCTGAAAAGAAAGTAGAAATGTCATCAGCAATGGAACAAAGGTAAGAATAACAAAAATTTTAAAGCATCATCTGACTCAATTTGCTTTGAATGCAGGAAACCAAGTGACCTACGAACTAAATGCCCCAACCTAAAAACTCACTCGATTAAGGAGAAGGGTGAAGAGAAGGCAAAGTTCAAAAAGGGGAAGCAACTGACATAAAAAAAAATTTGGGCTGACTCCACTTCAGAATCATCTAAACATGAAGTATAGGAGGTAACTAATCTGTGTCTCATGGCTAATGATAATCTTGATCAATTAGATCAAGATGTGGTATGTCAGATATCTTATGATGAATTGTTCATCATATCTGAAAAAAATTCATGATTCATATAGAAAGCTCAAAAAGATGTATCCTAGCTTAAACACTAGCTTTTTTGCTTTCTAAAAGAGCATGATTTTTTGATAGTTGAATATTCTGCTTTAAATAATAACCACATGTCTTACTCAATGAGTTTGATGCATTAAATGAGAAGTATATTGATCTAACAAATGCATATGAATCCTTGAAATCAAAGCATCTTGAGATAGAGAATTCATACAAATAATTAGAAATACTAGCAACCGAGTTAGATAATAATAAGCATGCATTAAAGTGGAAGTTGTAAGTCTTGATAGTGCAAATAAATTCCTAAAAGCAAAAATTCATGCACTTCAATATGATAAATCACCACCTACATTGACACAATGATATAAGTCCACATTACTACTTGCATCATATGCCCCTAGGAAGAGGCATAACCCTCATCATAAACTAGTAAATCTATTGTTGGGGGTTAGGCATCATTCTTGTAGCATGCTAGGTCACATAGCCTGCACTTGCATAATAAACTATTGGACAGATCTAGTATAGAGGCCCAAATCACTTGCACCATAGCATAACATGTATGCAAGTCATTTATCAAGGTATATGATGGAACTCAAACTCACTTGGGTTCCCAAATCTAATATTTGACTGACTTTTTGTGAGGGCATGTAGTACTTGGATAGTGGATGTTCAAGGCATATGAATGGAGATTTAATGCTATCCATCAGAGTGGAGGCTATGTCAGGAGGCAAGGTCACACTAGGAGATAATAACATCAGGAAAGTGATGGGCTTAGTCATAATTGGAAACTAAAAGAATTTTATCATTAAGAATGTTTTACTTGTAGATGGTTTAAATCATAATCTACATAGCATTAATTTTATTCATAAAATACATGATTAGTTTGAATGGTAAATTAGTTTTAGAAGGAAAAAAGAGTTAATAATGTTTATATGCCTGAATAAAATTTCATTGAATACACTAATTCTCTGTGTTTGAAAATCACTATTGATGAATCTGATGTTGTAAATTTGGACCCAAGTCTTATGATTTTGATGATAATAAACATTAGTAGATTCTCTATTATGTTATCACCTATTATTGTTATTATTGGATGTTTGTTTCTTGTGCACTAACATTTAGGGTCCACTGTACACCATGCAAAGTGATCAAATCAAGACTGGGTAGAATAAGGTTAAGTGTCTTAAAGAGTTTGTAGTTATACTTTTATTTATTTCTATATTTCTTCAGTTAAGTCACTTATTTAGTGGATGCTAAACTTGGTGACCGGGCACATACAAACTCAAGGGAGTGAGATAGTGAGAAAATTTGAAGTATAATTTTCTAAACTAATCATACTATATGATACATATCGTACTGTACAATCAACTATTCAAAAAATCATTATAATGACTAATTATATAATTAAAGTTATTTAAACTAATCATACTGTATGATATAAATCGTACAGAACGATCAGTTGAAAATAAGATCTCAATCGTCAATCATAATTTAGGTAATATTTTAAAATTCAAATTTTGTACTAATATTATGGTATGATAGGCATTATACTGAATGATATAATCAAATCTTATCTAAATTAATCCAATAATTCAGAGATTAAATTTGGATTAATTGATCTAGTTAGATCGTACTATATGATTTGACCTATCATACTATACGACCTAATTTTTGTATAAGACAATATTTATTCACCACCAATCATATAGGATGATAATCTAATTTGATTGAAATAATCTTATTGGATGATGCATTATATCATACTAGACAATCATCTCAAATACTTGAACTTATCGTGCAGTGCCTTACTCTTCGTACAATACTAACAGGGCTATTTAAACTAATCATACTGTACGATCTAGGGTCGTAATGTACGATCAATGTCGATATAATTAAACTATTTGGGCTTTTTATTTGGTTGAACTATGATAAAATTCTTATGTGTTCTTTCTAGTTTTTTTAATTTTTTGTAATTTACTTTTCTACACTTTAATTTTCAAGAAATTGCATGGTAAAAAATTATCTATTTGATGATATAATAAGTTAAGCTATTTATCATCATTATAATTAAAAATTTCATTCATAATTGTCACTTCTGCATGGAGAGAAATTTTTTTTTGTGTTTTAAGTTATTAAAATACAAATAATTAGAATATAGTTTTATGTTTATAGTAAGTTTCTTAAAACTACCAATTCACCCCCCTCTTGGTGTGCCTAGGGATAGTTCACAAAGGATTAACATCATACATTGAACTTTTAATTGGTATCAGAGCAGTTCACATAAGTAGTATTTTAGAACTCCTTATAAAAAATGATCCATGACACATTTCGGTAATAAAAATACTATAGAAGGTTATTCTATAACCCATCCACCTCTGTTTGAAAGTATTCTTTTTAATTTTTGGAAAATTTGTATATCTATATTGCTATAATCCATTGATTGTAGAATGTGGCATATGAGTTAAACTGGTTATTCATTTCCATCTCGAATAGTTAATGTTTTCAAAATAGTTATGCCATTTACTAAATGGTGTCATGAGGATAGAAAGCTCACTCAATTGAATGCAAAATGTTGAATTGCTTTTTTTGCGCTTTAAAATTTGAAGATTATATGAGAGTGTCTATATGTGCTACGAGAAAGGAAATATGGGATAGAATATGCTTCATATATAAGGGAACTAGTGAAATAAAATAGTCTAGGTTTAATATTCTACTGTATTACTATGATATATTTTGCATGAAACCTAGCGAGGCTATATGTGAAATGTACCCTAGATTCACTCAGATAGTACCCTACATGCATTAGGTAGGGAACTTTCTAATTTTGAAAAGGTTTATAAGATTTTACATTGCTTACTTAGTGCTTATGCTGCTAAGGTAATTACAATTTCTAAACCCAATGATTTAAATATATATTTGATTGATAACTTACTTGGCTCACTCGTTGCTCATGAGCAAGGTATGAGTCAAAGATTACTTGATGCTAGTGATAGGACAAAGGAAAATACTATGGCTTTGAATGTAAATGACTCGTATAGTGATAACTCTGCAGCTGAGTAGGATGACAACATTGTGTTGATGACCTGCTAGTTCAAAAATTTCATGAGAAGAATGCAGAAGTGTCATCAATAACAATGGAGACAAGGTAAGAATAATAAAAAATTTTAAAGCATCATCTTACACAATTCAATTTGAATACAGGAAACCAGGCCACCTACAAACTAAATGCCCCAACCTAAAGCTCACCTGATCAAGGAGGAGGGTGAAGAAAAGGAAAGTTCAAAAAGGGGAAGCAATAGACACAGAAAGCATTTTGGGCTGACTCCATCTCAGAATCATTTGAATAAGAACTAGAGCAGGAGGTAACAAATTTGTGTCTTATGGCTAATGATAATGTTTATCAGTCAGATCAAGAAGGGGAATGCAAACTATCCTATGATGAACTTTTCATTATCTCTGAAAAAATTCTTGATTTTTATAGGAAGCTCAAAAAGATGTATACTAGCTTAAACACTGACTTTCATACTTTACAAAAAGAGCATGATTGTTTGATAGTTCAACATTCTACTTTAGATAGTAATCACATGTCTTTACTCGATGAATTTAATACATTAAACAAGAAGCATATTGATCTAACTAATGCATATGAATCCTTGAAATTAAAGCATCTTGTGATTGAAAATTTATACAAATGATTAGAAACATGTTTATCCAAACTACATAGCAATGAGCATGCTTTAAAATTGGAAGTTGCAAGTCTTAAAAGTGTGAATAAGTTCTTAAAAGAAAAAATCCATGCACTTGAAAAAATAGAACACCACCCACTGGTATAACCCCACTTCAATGCATGCATCATATACCCCTAGGAAGAGGCACAACCCCTAGTATAAACTAGTAAATCCCTTCCCTGGGGTTAGGTGTCATTCTTGTGGTATACTAGGACATTACTCACACTTGCATAATACACCATAAAACACACCTAGTGTGGAGACCCAAATCACTTGCACCATAGTATAGCATGCATGCAAGTCATCTATTAAGGCATAAGGTGAAACCCAAACTCACTTGGGTTCCCAAATCTAGTGTTTGATTTACTTTGCAGGAGTGATCTCACAAAAGGCCTAATGAGAGTATGCAGTACTTAGACAGCGGATGCTCAAGGCACATAATTGGAGACATAAAATAATTTATCACGCTAGAGGCTACAATAAGAGGCAAAATTACACTTGGAGACAATACTACTAGGAAAGTGGTAGGTTCAGATATGCTTGGTAATTCCAAGGATTTTATTATTAAAAATATCTTACAAGTAGATAGCTTGAAACATAACTTGCATAACATCAGTCAATTGTGTGATAACGGCATTCATATTAAAGTCTTATCTACTAGTTATGTGATTAGTTTAAATGGAAATATTATTTTAGAAGGAAAAAGGATTAATAATATTTATACGCTTGATTTGAATTGTATTAAATTTACTCGTTCCTTTTGTTTGAAGATAACTACTGAAGAATCTTGGCTAGGGTATAGGAGACTATGTCATGCAAGTATGAAAACTCTTAAAAAATAACCCAAAAGGACCTTGTTAGAGACATACACAAACTATAATTCTTTGAGGACCAGCTTTGTGATGCTTGCCAATCAGGAAGGCAAATCAAAACATCCTTTCACTCAATCAAGGACATCACCACCTGTAGACCTTTATAAATCCTTCACATGGATCTATTTGGACCCATTAGCACTGCCAACTTAGGTGAGAAAATATATGGATATGTAATTATTGATGATTACTTGAGGTTTACTTGGATTAAATTTTTCTCGCATAAAAATGAATCATTTAAGGAAATTAGGACCTTCTCTACATGGATTCAGAAGAAATTAGGTTATGAAATCCTAACTATTGATAGTGATCATGGTGGAGAGTTTGAAAATGATAAGTTTGAAACCTTTTAATAGGAGGTAGGGATATAGCATATTTTTTAGCTCCTAGAACTCTTTAGTAGAATGGGGTTGCTGAAAGAAAGAATAAAACCTTGGTAGAAGCTACTAAAGCAATGTAAGCTGAGTATTCACTTCCTAAATCTTTTTGGGCTGAAGTAGTGAATACTTTTGCTATGTTCTCAATATGGTCAATGTTAGATCCAAACATAATAAGACACCCTATGAATTACTCAAAGGAAGGACACCTAATCTCTTTCACCTTCATATTTTTGGATGTAAGGTGTTCATTTTAATGAATGGAAAATCTCCATTAGGAAAATTTGACCCTAAATCTGATGAAGGAGTTTTCCTAAGATATTCATATGTAGGTAAATCCTATAGAGTTTTCAATAAGAGAACATTAGTTATAGAGGAAACCACCCATAGAGTATTTGGTGAATCTGATAGATTTGTTCTTAGCTAAATTAAATATAGCAAAGATGTCCATAAAAAATAAGAGATAGATAATGCTAAGGCAATCAGTACTCCCATGAGCTCTACCATTCAATTAGATAAGGATATTAATAAAACATTAGTGATAAAAAGAAATATAAAAGGTTAATTGGATTACTTCTTTATTTGATTACTAGTTGTCTTGATATCAAGTTTAGTGTATATCTCTGTGTTAGATTTCATATTGATCTCAAAGACTCACATATGAGTGCTGTTAAGCGAATTCTTAGATATCATCTAGGAAACCAAAAGATAAGAATCTTGTATCCTAGATATAGCTCATATTTCAAAATCATAGGATATTTTGATTCAAACTTTGTAGGTTGCAAGGCTGATAGAAAAAGTACCTCTGGAACCTCTAATTCATAAGATAATTTTTAGTCTTTTGGTCCAGTAGAAAATAAAACTCTATAGCCATATCTACCACTGAAGCATAATTCATAGCTGTAGGAAACTGTGTTGCTCAAGTCCAATGGCTTAAATAATAAATCTTTGATCTAGGACTCCCTGCCCGCACTATTGCAATCATTTGTGATAACACTAGTACAATCTGCATCTCAAAAAATCTAATCCAACAACTCCTAGACTAAACAAATAGGCATTAGGCACCATTTCATTACAGATCATGTAAACAAGGGGGATATAAAATTACACCATATAGCTACTGAAAATTAACTGGCAGATATCTTTACAAAAGCCCTTTCCTTTGAAATCTTTAGCACCTTGAGGACTAGACTAGGTTTTTTCGACATTCATGCTTGAAATAGGAGGAATTGGAAATTGGAAACTTTAATGCTTTTTATTTGCTTTTTTGTAATTATTTTGTGATTGTTCATGTTTGATATTTATGTTTTTAACATATTTTTGTGTGAATTTTTCTTTTCTATCTTTTCATGAAGTCTTCCTTATCACCACACACATAAATTCAAAATTGCTTACATCGCACTGTACAATATCCTATCATACTGTATGATCTTTATAAAATGTCATATCATTGCTTATAACACATGCAATTGCTCTGATTGATCAGTTATTGGTGATCGTACTGTATGAACACCAAATTTATACAGTATAATTCATGTGGCACTTATCATTGGATGAATTGAATTGGGCTGGAAAGATATTAAATATCATATCATAGTGTACAAACACCTATTCATACTGTATGATCTGACCTGTCAATAATTGCCCAGGTTGATGCCTCCAGATAACCATCTTCACACTAATTATCTAGTATGATTCTGATCATACTATATGATAAGACCAAACTTTTTTACTGATTGGACTAGATGAATTAAACGACCTATATAATACTATACGATCTCCTATCGTTCTGTATGATATGGCTGATTTCTATTTAAAGGGAGAAAATATAATGTTCTTCTTCACTCCAATCTTCTCAATCCTTCTTCCTTCCACTATAAGTTCCTATTCTTTACAATGGCTAGTGGAAACTGCTAAAGGTATCTCATAGGAAGTTCTTCTTGATGACCTATGTTGCAACTCGGGAATCAAGATTGAGACTGATTTTTGATGATAGCAAAATATTATTGTTCTGATAAATTTATTATTTCTACTAGTATATATTGGATATTTCTATTTATTTTTGTGTGTACTAACATTTTAGGGAAATAATATACTACTCCAGTTTGCTTAAGACTTCAAAACAGGGTAGAATAAGATTTCATGAAGTAGAGTCTGTATATCTTTATTTTTATTTCTTGAGTCTGAGCAAGTGTGATTATAATTAGGTAACTATACACACACACATAGGGGGAGAGTGATAATTTTTTCTAAGGCTGATTATACTGTATGATATCTAATCATACTATATGATTTGACATAGCTTCCCTCTAGAATGTAGTTAATTAAATCATGGCTTGAATTTTTAAACTGTTTGTACTGTACGATGCCATGTCGTACAGACGATTGATAGAGTACGAAATTCATTTGTTCTATTTTTGGTTTGTTCTGTTTCTACTTTTTCTCTTTTGTCTTTAATTTTATTTGCTATTATTATTTTTGTTTTTATGTTTCGTGGATCTTGTTTAATTTGTTTTAGAAAAATATCTTGATTATAATGTCCAAATCAAAATTTCCATTTTCGTTCATATTGTACAAACCACTTTCGTACAGTATGAATTCTCCAGATTTTACATGATTTCTTTGCTGAGTTGGACAGATGAAACTTTGATATTTTTTTATAGTAATCGTACATTACGAACACCTCATCGTCAGTATGAAAGCGACAATTTTTCATCTGTAAGAATATGCCGGGCATTCTAAGAATGAATTAAATAGTTTCTGTTTGAACAACATCCAAGACGAACACCCGTTCATCTGTACGATCCTATTTTTAGTTTGCATGTGGAAATTTAATTAGCAGATATGATCATTTTTGATAAATCATTCCATACAAACAACTGTTCGTCTGTACATTCAATTTTAGTTGAAGGTCATCCGAAATGACTCATCAGGAGGGTAACTTTATGAAAAAATATTTCATTGTAATAATTATTCTTGACCATTTATATTCATCTATAAGAACCCAAGTTCGTACTGTACGATGTTCAAAATTATATGTATGAACTCAATTTCATACTATATGAAATCATCTGATTTCTATAAATTGGAAGCCATTCTTTGAATTTCTTCATAATCTATTCCACATTCAGTCCTTTTCAATCCTTGTGTTCAATCCTTTTCAAATGGCAAGCGAAAGCAAGCAAGCACATCAGACCAGAGGGAGTTTATCTCGTACTAAATGAGATGATAATTTTCTTTCAAAAGAAAATGAACAAGCCTACGATCAATTTGTTTAAGCAAAGATTACTCCTTCCCATCTTCTTATTCAAGAAGACATAAATTTTTCAATCATGCCCCTATTCCACACAATTTTCCTTCATTCTAACTTTGATTTAAGCATTTTACTCTGACACCTTTTACTACTTTCTTGAAAATTTGAGAATGAGAGAGAATCATACTATAATGTCCTCTTATGTCTTCCACCAAAGAGTCAATCACTAAGGAGGATTTGGGCACATTTTTGCATCTTAGAACTGAAGGAGTAAGGGCACATTTGATGATTTTGAGAAGTGATTTTGATTGGTCTGAAGTAAATCAAACTCTTAGGGGTATACCTTCAATCCAACCCTTGCCCCTTGTTCATACTTTGAATCCAAATGCCAGAATCATCCAGCATGTCTTAAGAACTTCCATTATTCCTTAAGATGGTGATAGAATCAATATCACTCCTTTGCTTTTTAATGTTACATACTTTATAATGTCAAACACTCTGATTGATGAAGCCTAGTTGATTCTGGACCACATCAATAATCTTATTGATATTAGACTCCCTGCCACCAGAAGGAAGAAGAATGTCGCTTTAGGATACTTGATTGTATACATTCTTGAGAAGAAATACAATCTTATTCATCCCGATCCCCTAAATAATTTTCCTATCTATTTTACTGATGCTTCATTTTGTATTCTTTCCACTGGGATCAAGGGGATGAGGGAGATGAAATTGGTGGAGAAGAGGCACATGCTCCAGCACATGTACCTACTCCTGCTTCTAGACCTTAGCACCAATTTTATCAAAAAATGATCTAGAGATTTGATCATCTTGAGTCTCATTTTGATCAATGATTTGATCAACTTGAGACTAACTTGGACCAGAAGGATTATAAATACAATGAGGATATGAGTTGGGTGAGAGGACAGGTTGATTTAATTTATACTCAAGTAGCTACCATCAATAACTACTTTACCTAATTCAGTCCTCCACAGCGTCCTCCTGGTCAAGATCCTTCGGGCTATTAGTTTGGTTATTATATTTGTTTTTAGATGTTTTAATTTGATTGTAGTTTTTATGATGTTCAAATTAGATGTTTTTTGTTTTGAATTTGTTGTACTTTTTTATGCTCGAGTTTAAGTCTGTGTTACTTTATTTAATATATATATATATATATATATATATATATATATATATATATGGGAGTTAGGTTATTGTTGATTTTTTGTTATGTCTCTAATTGTCTATTAGTTATTATTGACTAATATAAAATATTAATTTAAAGGATAAAATTTTAAATTATTTGCACTATAATATTATTTTCTTATTTTTTTGTTACTCAAGCTTTAAATCAAATTATAATTAGATTTAGATGAAGTGATCATCTTCATGTTCCAATAGACATTTATCTTATAGTTATAATTGTTGCAAAAATTGTGACTTATTTTTCTTTTATTTTCTTTTTTTTTGTTAAACTGCATATAGCATTAAAGAAAAGAAGCCTAATTACAACCTGCTAGTGATAGAAATCCTATCACAATCCTCCTTTACCAAAGTAAGAAATGAAGGAGGAACCTTATTACAATTAAGATCATCCCAAAAAAAAATCACCATCTAAAGTGAAGTTAGAATAAAAATCAGCTAACTTATTACAGTTTCTACTATAAAAATGAAATAAAAGATTCTCAAAATCCTTGAGAAAAGACAAATCTTCCACTTCAAGCGTATGTGCTTTGTGTGCCTTTTTGCCAATTGAACCTTGCAAGTACTTCATAATATTGGCATTGTCCCCTTCAATAATGATGCCTCTAGCTTCATACATCCACTTTTGGATTACCCCCTTCAACGATCGAAATGCCAAAAGATCCATATAGCCACTATCCCAATAAATGCATTTGATTCCAAAAGCAAGGAGGAATCTCTCTTTGTAATCTCTAAAAACTCTGCCCACAGCAGCCGAATTAGAACACAATATAGCACATCAATATTAACTTTTATCCATTTGGGTGGAGGAGGGAGCCAAAAATTAGAAGACAGCCAAAGCTGATTAGCACCCCAGTGATCCGAATAGAGATTAAAATTCAAAGAGATAGATACAAAACTAATAGCATTTGAAGCAATACAGGGAAAACTGATCTCCTTCCCATCATAAATAAGACTGTTTCAACTTTTCCAAGAGAAGAAAACCAAATAGCAATAAAGATGAGTGATGAAAAGATTACCCTTAGATAGCCTCTTCAATTTACTTTTACAATTCTGTAGCGACAAGAATACAGGAATAGGAAATCCCCACTTGTTCACCAATGCAATTTCTTGAATAATATTAGCACAGCTAACCGCAACATGTTCCGGATCCTCACTAGTATTGCATCCTCTCGGACAGAAGTTATGATCCTATAGCCTTCTAGACTTTAAGAAATTAGTTGTAGGGATTGCATTCTTCCAAAGCTGCCACCAAAATAACTCAAGCCGAGGTGGCAATTTCATAGTCTTCATCAAATTCTAATAATCATCCTCCAGTAGCTCTTCCTCGTCAGTATGTAACGCCATTGCTGCTATAGTTTTACCAAAAAATCTCCTCTTAAGCTCCAATCGGTCCTCTAGTAATTCATGATAGATCTGGATTTGCATAATGGTATCCACCAAAGACCTTCCAAACTATTTAAGAAGCTCTTCATAATTCCAGCTATCATTATGTATAAAAGAATCCAGAGTGGGGAAGTCTTCATCCAGAACAACTACAAAAGTCGGCCATTTCTCAAATGGTTTATCAAACACCCAAATATCACTTAAGGTATTTATAGAAGAACCTGAAGCAATAGACCATCTAAGCAAAGGCCTAAGAGATTTAGCTCCATTATTCAGAACTTTCCAAGTGATAGAAGTACTCCTTTGGGATTGGATTTCTATATATCAAGACCGTACCTTGCAAATAAAGACTTATTAAGTATAGAATCTGGTTTATTCAGAAAATTGCAAACAAACTTAGCTCTTAAGGGACCAACAATTGAAATAGTAGAGTGAATTCCACGACCTTCGGCACTCAATGGTTTGCAAAGGTCTTTCCACGCCACATAATGCAACCCACGCCTGCCACATGCTTATTCCAAAGAAAATCCTACACATCTTATCAAGTTCTTTTAAGATATTTAAAGGAACCAAAGAATGTATTATTTAAAAAACTGAAATTGCTGAAATCACAGCTCTAATCAACACCAGTCTACCCGCTAACAAGAGGAATCTGTTTCCCCACACGTTAAATTTAGAAGTAGCTTTTTCCAATAGGTATAAAAAATCAGAAGAAGTCAACCTTCTCAATGCAAATTTAATGCCTAAGTAAACCATTTCCTTCACCTCCTTATAGCCAAACAAGTTTGTAATAGTTTTTCTTTTATTTCAATTAACAGCTTTTCCAAAGATAACGAAAGATTTGTTGATTTTTTCTCTCTGTCCTATCCACCTGCAGTAATCAGAGATAATCCTTTTAATCTACTTCAAATGCCTGAAATTACCTTCTGAAAACATCAAAATACCATCAGCAAATAATAGGTGAGAAATCCTCGGAGCAGTAGATGCAACTTTAATCCCCAAATTCCTTCCCTTCAGAGAAAAGGCACTAGAGAGTAGTTGTGAGCAATATATGAATAAATACGGTGATAGTTGGAATCCTTGTCTAAAGCCACTTTTAGCTTCAATCCATTCAAAATTCTTGCCATTAATTAGAACCAAAAATCTCGGATCTTCCATACATTCCATCACACGGTGAGAGAACCTTGGAGGAAATCCAAAGATCTTCAAAACCTATCTAAGAGTAGCCCACACCATACTATCGTAGGCTTGTTCCATATCTACTTTAATTGCCACCAATCCTTTCTTAGACTTGGAATGTCTAAATTTGTAGAAGAGCTCTTGAACAAGCAGAATATGGTCCGAGACAGTCCTCCCTTTAATAAAAGCCGCTTGCACATCAGAGATCAAAGAATGGATAACCTTCATTAACCTATTTAATAAGACCTTGGAGACAATTTTGTAAATAGATAAGCAAAGGCTGATAGGCCAAAAATTAGAAGGAATAAGAGGGTTCTTAACTTTTGGGATAAGAACAACAAATGTCTCCTTCCATTTGGAACACATCTTACCCGAACATAAAAATTGAAAGATAGCGCGCTACACATCTTCTCCAATAACATTCCAATAAGCTTTTATGAACAAATACGTAATACCATCCGAACCAGGAGAGATATTCAAACCCAGGTTGTTAACCACATATTCCACATCCTCAAAAGAGAATTCAGCATTTAAGAGATTATAATCTTCCACACTTAAGGATGGCAGAGCCGAAGGCCAACCAGTAAGAACGCAATCTCTATACCTCCACTTATTGTTAAAGAAATTAAGTAAAATACCCTCAACAGCCGATTGATCCTCCATCAGAATTCCTTTAGCATTCTTCACTTGATGAATAAAATTGGCATTCCTCCTCTAATTAGAAAAAGCATGGAATAACTTAGAATTAGAATCTCCTTATTCCACCCACTTTTCCTTAGCCCTTTGTCTCCACCAAGTGTTCAAACGCGCTAAGGTGGTATTCAGTTCAGAAATCTTGTTCCGCAACAACCGGAGTTTGTCATCAGACAACCCATTTATATTAGCCTCTTCCAATTCAAGATAAGCAATTTCATTCCTCAATTTCTCTTTGAGGTCCAGTAGGATCTTGAGTTTTGCTTTGCTCCAAAAGGGTAAATCACTTAGGACTCTGTTAAATTTTCTATTCAGCACATCCACTACATCACCACCCATAGATTTCCTCGACGATTTAGTCACAACAGTAGAAGATGCCAGATATGAAATCCACACATCCTCAAAATGCCGTAATATTATTTTACAAGCCTCTATGTTGATGATCTTCAAAACAACGGGACAATGATCCGAAGCTAACCTTGCCAAATGACGGACCGAGGCCTGATGAACCAGATCTAAAGCTTTAGTATTCAACAAACACCTATCAAGCCTCTCCAAAATCCGAGCACTACCACTTTTATTATTACACCAAGTATACTTAGGTCCAACCAACCTCACATCATGAAGATCATTGCTATACATGAAAGACTTCATCTCCTGAGGACCTAAGGAAAAAGAGAACTTCTTACCACCCCTCTTATCCTCTTGCAATAAGATACAATTGAAATCACCCCGTACAACCGAAGGCAATTCCAAGAAAAAATGCCTCTTTAAACTCTCCCACAACTTCCTTCTATTAATGGGTCTTTACTCCCATAGATAGTCGAAACTAACCAAATACCTCTATTAATCACCTTCAACTCCCCAATAGCACATTGAGATGAAGACTCTAACAAGGAAAAAGAAGCCATATCGAACCTCCATAACAATAAGATTCCCCCTGACAAACCTTCAGATGGAACCATAAAGTATTCCCAATTACTTCCCAAAAATTTCCTAACTTCACATCTATCAATTGAAGAAATTTTGTTTCAATAATCCCAACAAAGAAAACATTCCAATCTCTAACAAACTCCTTTAAATAAAGAGAGGCTTCTCTTTTATTTGCCCCTCTACAGTTCTAAAAGGATAAAGAACTCATTTTCCCACTAAGGGGGAAGGACCCCCACCCCTTTTTTACTTAACCCATCCTTCTTCTTCTACCTTGAAGAAGAATTCAAAGGACCAAGGAACCTGAGTTCCTTTGAGAGTTTAGGCTTGATACTTCCTGAACCGGTAATCCCCATTCCATAAGTGACCTCAGTACAGCTGTCCACAGCATATCCTTCATCAGATGAATCCTCCATTGGCTTGTTGAAAGCTCCTGCATTCTGCAGCTCACCTTCTTCAATTTCATTATAACCTTTAGGCAACAACCCTGAAACATCAAGATTCAGATTCTCCCCATCCCCATTACAGGATTCCAACAACTTGAATTTATTACTCTCAATAGAAATATCAAAAACAGGCACAAAAATACCCAATGCCACAACAAAAGGAGCCTCCATACATCTCCCCTTAGAAATAACACAATCAGGAGCATCTTCTATAAAATTCAATCCATCCTCCTTAATAGCATGATTAGGAACCAATTGAAGTTCACTAATAACATCATTAGACTCAACCCCTTTCACCTCTAAACTTCCTTCTAACCCATTACCCTGCTCCAAAATATTCAAGTCTAAGGATTGTTCTTTAAATCCCACCTCTGCTCTCTTTTGCATAACAGCAACACCCTTCCTCCTCCTCCTATGATCAATGAGAACCCACGGTCCATATGTTGGCCCATTGTTTTGAACAGGCAAATGCTTCTCCGAAATATTCTCCAAAGAAACCAGCTTGGAAACGGTAGCACCATCATTCCCCTCCTTCCCCAAGATACAAGCACCAACCATAAGACCTATCTTTCCACATTTGAAACAAAGAGAGGAGATTTTTTCATATTCCACCCTTTGGAAAAAATGACCTCCCACTCCTTCAACCCAAACACCCAAAGGAAGTTGTTTGTCTAAATCCACCCTCACACATACTCTAACATATTCCCTCCTCCCCTATTGAAACATATCCCCATCTATTAAAAGACGTGTACCAATCAATGATGCAATTCTAGTAACATTCACCTCATCCCAACAATAAAGGGGCAAATTAAGCATCCTTACCTAAACTGGAGAAGATAATCCTTTCAAGGAAGTTATTGAAAATTGTGGATTCCATTTGACAAGATCCATAATGTGACCATTCACAAACCAAGGTCCCCCCGACAGGACATTGTCCAATGCTTCAACAGAGAATAAAGAGCATAACACCCATCCTTCTTCTAATATCGTCAGATGAAATATACCGAACTTCAACCATTGGTGATGTAATTCTTCTGCATTAAATTGTACTAGAATATCCCTTCCAAAAACCTTCACTACTATAGAGAACTTAAGCTGTTTAGAATTGCTATCCATATCCGGCTCAAATAATTTAACTTCTACCCCATCTTCTGACATGAATGATTTATCATTTAACAAATTAACTTTAATGTATGGGCGTTTAGTATAGGGATTAACAGTGGCATTTCCACCCAAATCATTATCAGCAGTAAGAATTTTCTTAGGGACCTCCATAGCTGCAGCCTTATCTTACACATTTCTGCGAATACTTGATGTGCCATCAGAAACTCTATGGGTAGAATGATCCGCCTCTGCTACTGGTTTGGTAGAATTATTAACAAATCTGTTAATAATAAGCTTCATGTCTGAAGAAGAAGATGATTCAAAATCATTCAGCCTGATATTGTAAAACTTTGACGGAGTATAAGAGTTTAAACATTTAGAAATCTGCTTCCCTTTACCATCAATGCAAATAGATGATTTCATCGGAAGAACAGACTGTTCATTGATAACCAGCGGACCATTAACAATCTTGTGGCCTCCAAACACCAGTGACGAAGCATCAGCACCAGAAGGAATGTGAGATGAAGGATGAGATTCGACGACAGAATTTCGGCCACCAGATGCCGGACGATCTACCATCATGACCGAAAATTCTGCCAAGAGACAGAATAGAAAAATTTGAAAATTTCTCTCTCTGAAATTCGAGAGCTTCACTCTCTTTAATGTGTTAATTTTATTATTATCTATTGGATTTAATTTTGTGGTTTAATCTTCCTTATACGAGAAAGTTTTTTTCTTTTATTTGGAAGGTAATCACATAAGCTAAGACTTGCTAATTTAGGTTATGGAAAGAACAAAATGTCAAAAGATGCACAAAGTGTGCCAAATTTGAAAAGAGGAACAAAATGAGCCGAACCAGAAAAATGCACAAAGTGTGTCAAATTGGAAAAGAGGCACAAAATAAGCCCAATCAGACAAATGCGTAATGTTCGTAATTCTAGTAGATAAAGAGGCATAAAATGAGCTCACAATATATTTAGTTCTTTCTTCTATATCTATAATTCTTAGAAAAATCTATGTATTAACTAATAATTTTAACTATTGAATTTGAAACTATTTGATTTTTATGTAATTATTTTTGTGATAATTATTCTATTTGATATTTCTACTTTCTAGAACAAATATTGAACCAGATCAATTATTCTTATCTGATTTATTCTTTGATTTAAATAGGAGTTTAAAAAGTTTTTTTACATATGGAATTTAATGTTGTTCTTGGAAATTTTAAAATTCTTCTCCTTATCGACTTCTAGATTTGTCCATAATATCTTATATATTTAGGGGGTTTTCTTTCTTTTTCTCCTCTTTTTGCTAATGTCAAAAGGGGGAGGTAGTGTGTAGTTGTTTGAAGTATTCTTGGTTTTGTGTGAAGTTTTCTTGTTCTTGTGTTGTGTTTTGTTGTCTTTTGTTTGTGTTTTGTTGTCTCATGTTTGTGTTATCGTGTTTGTGTTTTGATGTCTATGTTTTTGTGTGTTTGTCTTATGTATTTGTTATTTGTTTTAGTCTTGTGTATTTGTTACGAGCAAGTTTTGTGTTGTTTATAAAATCAAATACAAAAAGAGGGAGGATAAAATTCTTTTTCCCCTGGTTTTTATGTTCATTCATTGAGGGGGAACTTAGGAGAGAAGGACTTTTATTTGTAATTCAAACAATAATTATTTTTTCAATTATAAAAAAAGGGGAGATTATCGCAACTCAGGAATCAAGATTGAGACTATAATTTTTGATGATAGAAAAATATTATTGTTCTAATAATTTTATTATTTCTCCTAGGATATATATGATATTTCTGTTTATTTTTGTATGAACTAACATATTAGGAAAATCATGTACTACTCCAATTTGCTAAAAACTTCAAGATAGGGTAAAATAAGATTTCATGTAATAGAGTCTGTATATCTTTATTTTTATTTTTTGAGTCTGAGCAAGTGTGATTATAATTGGGTAATTTTCCACACACATAAAGGCGGAGAGTGATAATTTTCTTAAGACTGATCGTACTGTATGATGTCATGTCGTACAGACGACTAACAGAGTTTGAAATTCCTTTCATACCAAATGAACTCATTCATTTTTGAACTATTCGTACAGTATGATGTCAGGTCATACACACGACTGATAGAGTACAAAATTAGGTTCGTACAAGATCACACCAAACAAACACATTTGTTTTTGAACTCTTCATAAATATGATCTTAATTTATATAGACGACTAATAGTGTACGAAACTAAGTTCATCCCAGTTCATACCAAATAAAGCACTAATTTTTTGAACTTTTTGTACCATATGATCTGCGATCATACAATACAAATGTAAGTCGGTTCACTTGAAAATTTTAGTTTTTGGATGTTTTTCTTATATTTTATATATAAAGAGTCCTAAAACTATCTTACAATCTTTTTTCTATGAATTTCTCTTGAGAGGGACCATAAAGAGTGTTTGGGAGAAATTTTGAGAGGGAAGAGTGAGAGATCTAGTGAAAGGGAGTTATAAGGGATTCATAAGGTTGCCCAAAGTGAGGATCTCTTTGTCATCTTTCTAGTTTTTGCCAATTTTCTTTGGAGGCTCTCGGGAGAAGATTTTCAACATTGGATCAAGGTACTCTTCCTTCACTAGGAGGGTGAAAAAGGATGTAACGATACTCTATATTCACCAGGAGGGTAAAAAGGACATGACAGTACTCTGCCTTGACCAAGAGGGAGAAAAAGGACGTGACTATACGTTGCCATCACTTGGAGAGTGTAAAAGGTGACTGTACTCTGCCGCACCGTGTTGGTGGAAGAGAGTTTTTAAGGGCTTCTCCGCCTTACTGTTGGGGAAAAGGAGAGTCACTATTATTTAGGGAAATACCTAGAGAAGGAGTCTCCAGGGAGTGGATGTAGGTTAAGTTTGATCGAACCACTATAAAATTTGGTTTTTTTTATTATTTATTTTTCCCACATTTTTATTTTCTATATTTAAAAATTTTGTGGTTGAAAAATCCTGTGATAATCATTTCTTAAATAACTGTATATTTCAGGACCATCAATTTACTTTTCTAAAAAGGATTTAAAAAAATCTAAGATTTTTTTTAAAAATAACCAATTCACCCCCCTCTTGGTTAGCCTTAGGACAGTTCTAAAAGGTCTAATGACCAACATGAACTTTTAACCTATTGATCCCCACTTCCCTAAAGTAGTTGATGAAGAAGCCTATCATCATTATAAGGCTGTCAAGATCACCCCTTCCAAAATCATAAATTAGGAAGTCCTGAACTTCCATGTACTCAATCTCTTTGCTCGTACCACCCCTCAAATCATTCTTACTCTTGCCTTCCCATTCAACTCTGATCTCCTCTTTGAAATTTTTGCTAGCCTTCATATCAATAGTGAGGGCATTTCCCTTCAAGCTTATGTCAATGGAAGGTTCGTAGAGATCACCTATCAAGACTTTGACCAAATCCTACACCTTTCTACCACAAGTGAAAAAGTCCATTCTTTGACCTCTTTCCCTGACTATAATTGGACACCTATCAACACCACCCTTAGGGAGACGTCAGTGAATTACCACATTCCTAATGTTAACACTTATTGACCTCATTTTTGTATGAGGTCATGTTTTGATTGAAAAAAAGTATTGAGTTTTGAAAAAGTTAATTTTCTTTGGGAAACTTGAAATTTTTGAAATTTTTAATATTTGAGATCGAACACTTATTATGAATGATATATCACCTCGAAAGGTGAACATATCATTTCCTAATAGGTTCAAATTTCAAAACTTGGAATTTATCCTGATTATCGTAGTTGAATTTGAGAAAGAACTACATATGACCCCGAAGGGTCAAAATGAGTATTCAATTAAATATTTAACTACAATAATTTGGATAAGAGGATCATTGATCTCATAATCAAACTTACGATAGTAATTGATATATCTTTTTAAAGAAAGAAGTTATCAATCACTATTGATCGTTTGAAAATGAAGATAATGATCATCGAGTTTGATTTTCCCAAAGATAATTAATTTGAGGTTTTTGAAAACTTGATTTTGAAAATCAGGTTTGGGTTTCTAAATCTACTACAAACGCAAGCCCTCGTAGTTAATTACATCGTAGGAAACCAAAAATTTCCTATGAATACTCTCCATTAAAATAGCGATACAAATTTTATTTAAGAATTCTAAGTTTGATGTCAAAGGAGGTAGGGATTGAAATTTCAATAGGGATTGAATCAAATTTGAGCAGTTCTTTCTGGAGTCAAAGGAAGAAGGGTAGGAGGTGTTTTGAGATTCTGAATTACTTCAGAAACACCCCAACTTATTCTAAGTGTTGGGCTTGAGTTAGATTGAAAGAGATTTAATGTTCGAATGGTCAATTTTATTAGAAAGTGGGAATTAAATTCCCGGAGGTTGAGGTCTTAGGATTAAAAATTTGCCTCAGATCCTAAGTCTAAAATGGGCACTGAAAATCAGTAACTCGGATCCTAGCTAATACAATGCAATCCTGGACTTACCCCGACCTAGATTGGGGAGCCAGCTAAACCACCTAAGTGCTTCAAAACCATGTGTCTGGTCTTTTATGTAAGAGTGGGTAGGGATGCTATTTAAGATTGAGATTAAGGAAAATGGGGCTGACATCTAGAGCAGATTTCTTATTGACCCCTTAACTTATGTTGTGTGAAATGCTTAAATTAAAATGCAATTAAAGATTTGACTCAATTTTTAATTTGTATCTAATGCAATGCATGCTAGTTGACTCGATTAAATGCTTAAAATCAAAATGAAGTAGTTTTAAAATCAGGCTTAAAAATAGATTTTATCCTAGAGATTGCACAACATCCCCTTGGATAGAACTGCACCCTTATAGGCCAAGTGGTCTGCCAAAACCCGCAGGCGGGGAGGTGCCTAACACGGAAGAGAAGTTTTAATATATATGCATGAAAAATCCCCGGAGATCCCAGAATTACTTCTTAAAAGTGTTAGAGTTACTATCTGAGCCTAAATATTTTAATCTTTGTTTAAGTAGAAATAATTTTTATCGTGTCCTCACGAACCTCCGATCAGATTCTGGGCTAAATCAAATACGACATGCAAAAGTACCAAAAAATTACTAAAAGCATGCAATCCTAATATCACAATCAACACAACAATCTAATTAATTAAATAATCAAATCAATAATATTATAATTCAAATTAAAAGTTCATGTTGCAAGTGCCACTTAATTATATAACCCAGGGTCTACAAGAAAAGTAAAGTGGCCGGGTACCACTAACTACAACTCGGATTCTACTCCTAAGACTCAAGTGACTTTGAGATTTGGGATTCTCGTTCTTTACTTCTTCATCTTCTTGGAACTCCTTGGATCATTGGGTTTGGATATCCAAATGAAAAGAAACTCTCCCTGAATAGGGGTGTTATCTTTTCTCTTTGGATACTTGAAAGTATCCTAAACTGTATTTTCAAGTGAAGAGGTACTCTCCCTTAAGGGATGTCACTCTTCTCTGTAGAATCCAGTTTAGATCACTATTATCCCATCTCAAATCACTTAACATTACAACTCATGTTTAAATCAAATTATATTAATCAAAATTAAAAATCTAGACTTAATCCTGTAGGGTTATCCTAATAATCAACAGTTATATAAACATCCCAAGCAGTTATAATTAATCTCAAGCAGTTAACATTTAAAATTTGAAATGCTAAAAACACAGCCACGCTTGGCCATGCTCTTTTAATTTTAAAGGGGGTCTTAAGCATTCTGAAGCACCTGCAGAAAATGGTATTAATTTTAAAGCTTAATTATTTAATTGCCCCCTTTAATTTGCAATTGCTCTATGTGAGCATGGCCACCTGCATAAGATTGAATTAGTACAAATCATCCCTAACCTTGGGGTAGATCTAACGTACAATCAATCATATCACAGAGTGCGATAAATAAATAAATAATTACAGAAATTTTACTACTAACAAATAACATGCAGTGAAAGCTCAAAAACCCGTCACACAACAGAAAAGTAAACACTGGCCTAGCCTAAGACTAGAGTTGGTTGTCCTAGCTAACCATTAAAGTGTGTATAGGAGGCTGTGTGGGTTTGATATGTCCTAAGTAGGATCATTTGATTGAAGTTGTTAAAGGTTCTGGCTGGTTGAAAAGGCTTCAAGGAGATTTTAATTAAAATTTAAATCTTAATGATATAAATTTGATTCTAAAATTGATTTTGATTATTTGTTGGATACCACCTTTACTGCACACTGAGGCTGTGAAGTTTATTTCACCTTCCTTGGGGCTAATTTAATGGTCTCGTAGGCTTGGGTTACCCAATGGTACCTGATATAATCAATTGAATTTGATTTGATTAAGATTTGAAAGTTAATTAATTTTATTCAAATTGATTGGCTGCTGGTTTGAAAGTTAAATTAATATTTTCTGGAATTTTTAAAAGATTTATTGAATTTTGGAATATTATGGATTATTTTAATCATTTAATTAAGGGGTTAAAAATTAACTTTTTGATTTAAAAAGTTTTCTAGAAAGTTAGTATTTTATTAAAATATGAGACCTTAATATGATCAGTTAGACTATAAGTATGCTAGAACTGGATTTTTATACATTTTATTATGAAGGTTTGAAGTTTTGAGTTGATTTTTAACTAGATTTGACCAAAAGTTGACTTTTTAAATTTGATTGATTTCTAGAAATTTAATATTTTTGATAAATATTAGACTTTAAGATGAGTCATATGCCTTTGAGTTTGACTGATTTGGAGTTTATTTGAATTAGTTATGAATTTTTGAAGTTTTGTGAGTTAATTGAATTTTTAAAATTATTTAATTAAAGGCCTTTTGATGATTTGAATCCAAATGACCTCCAAACTTTTTGAAATCACCTCTAAAGATCAGGAATAATCTAAGAATAGATTACCAAGTGTTTGAGAGATTTTTGAAATTTTTAATTATTTTTAATTAATTAAATTAATTAAATATTAGATTTCAATTAAAATTAAATTAAGCTTGTCTTTAATGTCTAGTCAAGGGGCTTTTATCTTTCATTGATTAAGGGTTTAATTCTGGTCAGTTTAAGATATTATTCATAATTTTTGGATTTAATCTTGACTAATTATATTTTCAGGAAATTTAAAGGCTTATTTAAGGGTTTAATTTTGATTAAGTTAATTAGAAGACTTAATCACTTCAAAATTCAGTAAGAATTTTCTTAAGGTTGAGCATGTCACTATATTCAAGTGGTTCAAGTTTCAACTCAAGAGGATGTGAATCCTAATTATTAAAATTTTTCTAAGTTCTCTAAATGAGTCCTTAATTATTGTCCTTAATGACATTAGGTTTGGGTAGGTTCAAATCAAAGTTTTGCTAACCCTTAACATAACATGATAAGTAGACATTCAAACACAAACAAATCCTAAATCTAGGAGAGCCCTTAGACTAGGTGGTGTGTGTATCCTACACATGCAAATCAATTCAAAGCTTAATTAAATGAACAATTAATCAATAAATAATTAACAAAGTAATTATTCATTGGTTAATCATCAATCCCCACTAATCCTGTTCAAACATACTTAAGCTAAGTTTACATTTTCAAAAGGATCTCTCAACATTAAAGGTTTAGAATATACATAATTTTAAAAATAATTTTAAAATATATATATACCTATAGGTATATAAACCTATATATAAATATAAGTAAAAAAATACCTTCAAAAATAACTTAACATATTTTGAGAGATCCTGGTTTTCAAAGTTGTTTGAAAATAAATTTTTAATTTTAAAATATTTAATATAATATTTAGTTAAATATTAATTAAATAATAAAATATTCAAGTAATTCAAATTAATTGAAATAAATTAAGCTTTAAGTTCTAAAAATAATTTAAGATTAACATACTCAATTTTTGAAAAATTTCAAGGTATTATTTATATTTTTATGAATTAAATTGAATTTATTTTGAATTTTTGAAGTTTTAAGTTAATTTAAAATTAATCAATATTTAAAAAGGTTTCTTAAATTAAATTTAATTAAACCTTGATTATCTCTAGAATTTTAAAATTACTTAAAAAATAATTTTTTTTAAAAAATTAAATTATCTAATCAATAAAACTAGTATTTAATTAAAAATTAATTGAAGATTATTTAAAATATTTACATAAAATATTTTAAAATTAATTTATCTTCAAAATAATAATATGTTAAAATAATTCTTTAATTATTCAATATTTTGAAGTAAAAAAAAATTATTTAAAAAGTAATTTAATATTAAATTAATCAAATATTAATTAACTATTTGATTATATAAATAATATATTTAAATGGTATTAAATATTTTGAATTAACCTTTAATAAAAAAAAATTAAAATTGTCTTCTAACTTAAATAAAATATTTAAAATAAAAAAATTTGAAAATATTTTATTTAATTTTAATTAAATATTAATTTAAAATCTTAATAATCCATATTTAAGATAATTTAAATAATTTTTAATATTTTAAATTAATAATGATGTTAAATTAAATCATTTAATTTTTTTAAAAGATTAAAATATAGAATATATTAATTTTAGGTTTAAAATTAATTTTTAATCGATTATATAAATTCTATTAATTAAAATACATTTAAAAATACTTAAACTATAATAAAATAAAATAAAAAAAGGCGGCGGGATGCCACGTGGCGACACAGGGCTGGTCAAAAACAGGAAAGCGCGGCGGTGACAATCATTGGCAATGATTGTGTCACCGCATAATCATTGCCTGCGGATTAATGGAAAGGTGGGTCCCATGCGCTTTCCACTTGATCCAGTCAGCACTCACAGACGCCATTCGATCTTGTGCGGTCTGAAATCAACGGCGCAGATGACGCCGAACCGAGATAACGAATGAAGGATCAGATCCGCGGCTAACAGAGGCCACGGAAAGGCGAAATCTCGATCATTGATCCAAAAATCAACGATCCATATTTCACACACTAAGGCTTAATATCAATTCGAAGCCCTAGTTTCAAAAAACTAACCCAAACTCGAGATCGGATTAATTAAACCCCATGAAAATTTAAACCCAGCTAGAGATAATGAACATATTCAGAGTGGAGTTGGTTTTAAGGTTTGAAATGTATTATTTAAGAAGTTATTTAACTCTAAGTACTAGAACTAGGGTTTTAGTTTTTAGGAAATCTAACCGTTGTATTTTTATGTTCTTGGGCTCTCTGAATTTGTAGTCTGTCCAAGAATCTTTATCTAGTTGGCGTCGAGGTCTAAGAAGGTCTGGACCTTGAGCTACAGGACTGGGACGGTCTTCAAGCAAGGGTAGCCGAAATCCCCTCACCGGTGAGCTTTGATCGCCAAATTTTAGGTTGGAGAATGTAAAAGAGTGTGTGTAAATCCAAAATGAAAGAAGATTTGGCCTGGAGAAGGTGAGGGTAGTGACAGAGGGCTTGCTTGAGAATGAGCTAAGTCTCTTGAGTTGTTTGCCCTGTTCAAGTTCCTCCAGCTTGAATGGGCGGCTGGGATGGTTTGAGTACATTTCCTGACGCATGCCAAGTGTCCAAAAATGGTTATAGTAGCAGGGAATTAAGGGACCAATAGTACAGTGATGTGGAAAGCCCATGTTGGTCCCCACTTGCACATGGGGATGATCGGAGCCATTAGATCTTGATCAAAGGGCTGGGATAGGTCCTAAGAAGTTTCTAGACCCCACCTAAGCTGCTCGATTAGTTTGATAATCAATGGATTAATTTAAAGAGGATGATTTGACCATTTAAAGCCTCTTAAATCCCTTTGTAGACTTGTTGACTGGATTGACCAGTCAATCAGTCTACATGGATAATGAGGTGGCAGGGAAAGAAGCCTAGAGAGCTGGTAGGAGGAATTGAGGAAAGCTCCACACTTATAGATTTGAATTTTCAAGGATTAGAGAAGATTCAATGTGGTTTGACTAAGTCTTTATGGGTTGTTTTCGTCAATTTGGGTTTGATTTAATTAACCAACAATTAAAGCCTATTGAAGTTATATTTTGGAATTAACTAAAGGTTTAAATGGGTTGAGTTGATTTTGAGCTAAATGAGTTAAGTTTGACTAGATTTGGGCTTAGTTGAGCAAGTCAACTATGGATTGGGTTAATGGGTCTAATCAAATCCAAATCATTGGGAATATGTTCAAAGGAGATTTGATGAAATTTGAATGCCTCTGGGGTTTGATTCAGAGTTAAAATAGCTTAAGGGTTGATCTGGTCAACCTAGATTGAGTCAACTAGGTTGACCAAGGGTCAACGGTTGAGCTCAACAGGTTTTAATATGATGAATGGGTTCTGGTCGAGATGGTTTCAAGGTCTGAAATAGTCATATGGTTCAAATGACATATTCAGGCCCTTAATGGGCCTAATGGGTCAACTAGGTTGACTTGGTCGACCAAGTTAACCTAGGGTTAGGGACTGAGTTCAATCAGTTCAAAAAAAAACATTCTGAGTCTACTGATGGTGGTCTCAAAGTCTAGAGAGGTCATTTGATCAAAATGAGCTATTTTGACCCTTAATGGGTCTTTAGGTCAACCTAGGTTGACTTGGTCAACCAGGTTAACCCAGGGTCTAGTTTTGGGTCCAACAGGTTTGGTTTGATATTTGAAACTTGTTGGAAGTGGTTGCATTTGATTTGGAGCTCATTTGGTCCAACGTAACTATTCACACCCCATAGGGGTATTTTGGTCATTTTGGATTTTAGTCAACTAGAGGTCAAATTGAGTCCAACAAAATATAGTTTAATGTTCAGTGAGTCATAATCAAAGGCTTGGAGGTGGGTGGAGGCTTTGGAGAAAGCTCCAAGGTTAAGATCGACTGGGTGATAGGTCCAGTGGCATAGGCCATAAATATTTTAAGGTTTTACAGCCTTTGGATTTCAATTCAGTTTATGGGGTTAAAGACCTCAGAATGAGCTCAAATTTGGTCGGTTTTCTCTAGAGATATGTCATATCAATATGTAACTGACGGACTCTGAATCAGAAGTCATTTGATTGGGTTTTAAAATGTTTGAAAATTTGTTGGAAAAGGCTTTCAGGACTTAGACCTTTGGCCTTGAATTTGAATTTAGAAATCTGGATTTAAATTGGACTTTAAATTCGAATGACTGGATTTGAATTACCCAAATCATTTATGATCTTTTAGAGATCATAAGTGATAGGATAGGGTTGAAGCTTGGTCAGAGACAGGATTAAGGTTTGAAATAGAATTGAGATCAGGATAGGTTCAAGGCTTTGAGTGGTTTGAAGTCTAGATTTGATTGAGGTTTGAATTAAATGAAGGTCTGGATTAATTCTAGAATCTTGGGAAATTCTAGGGTCTAGATAGCTCTATAATCTAGATTAGATCCTAAGGTCTGGATTGATCTAAGATCAAGGTAGATCCTAGGGCTTGAAGTTTGGAAGAATCTTAGGGTCTAGGATCTAGGAGGATTCTAGAGTCTAAGAAGTCCTTAGGGTCTAGAATAATCCTAGAATCTAGGAATCCTAAAGTCTAAAACCTAAAAGAATCCTAGGATCTAGAGTCTAGGAAGATCCTAGAGTTTAGATTAATCTGGAGTTTGATTGAATGGGATTAAGATTGATTTGAATCTGGATTGATTTAAGATTAGATTGATGCTAGGGTCAAGATTGATCCTAAGGATTGGAAAGATCCTAAGGTCTGGATTGGTCCTACTGACCTCATATAAAAATGAGGTCAACAGGTCATTAGGACCCAACCCAGGTTCTAGATAAATTTAGGCCCTAGGATCCAGTCAAATCTTAGGATCAATCCAATCTCCAAACCTATCCAGGATCTAAGGATCTATTCTAGACAATAGGATCCTTTTAATCTTGACCTTGTGATCTACTTAGGTCCTAGGATTCTTCTAGATCCCAGACCTTAGGATTTCTAGATTTTAGGATTTTTTTAGATCCCAGACCTTAGGATTTCTAGATCTTAGGATCATTATAGACCCCAGACCCTAGGACTTCTAGACTCTAGGATTCTCCTAAACTTCAGACACTAGGATCCATTTAGATCCCTAGGATTATCCTAAACTTTAGAATCAATCCAAACTCTAAGATCAACCTATATATTAGATTAATTCAAGCTTTAAATAAAACCCTACCTCAAATCAAGCCAATCTAGATCTTCAATCAACCCATACCTTAAACATATCCAAACTCCAGGTCAATCTAGATCTCAATTCTAATTCAAACCTTGATCCAGCCCTATATCAAACTTATATCCTATCCAATCACTCATAATCATTTAAATGATTGTGACTAATTTGGATAACTCAAATTCATATATTTAAACTCAAAATCTAGCATAAGTCCAGACTTCCAGACCAAATCTCAAGGCTAAAGACTTAGGTCCTAAAAGCCTTTTCTAGTGAATTTTCAAACACTTGAAACCCCTATCAAATGACCTCTGATGTAGAGTCTATCAATTGCCCATTGATAGGACATGTCTTTAGAGGAAACCCTCCAAATTTGAGTTCATTCTGAGGTATCTAACCCCAAAAACTGGATTAAAATCCAAAGGCTGTAAAACCTTTAAATATTTACGGCCTATGCCACTAGACCTGCCATCCAGTGGATCCTAACTTTGGAACCTTCTCCAAACCCTCTAATTGATTCAAAACCCTTAATCCTGACCTATTGATCACCAAACTATATTTTGTTGAACCCATTTTGACCCCCAATTGACCAGGGGTCAAAATGACCAAAATACCCCTTAAGAGTTAGAATACCTATTTCAAACCAAATGACCTCCAAATTGCTTGGAACCACTTCCAATAATTTTCAAATATCAAACCAACCTGTTGGACCCAAACCTAAACTATGGGTCAATCTGGTTGACCAAATAGGCCTCTAAGGGTTCAAGTTGTTATTTTGATCAAATTGAACTCTTAGGACCACTCCCAACAGACTTCAAATATCATTTTAAACTCGTTGAGCCTAGACCCACACCCTAGGTTGACCTAGTTGACCAGGTCAACCTAGGTTGACCAAATCAAACATTAAGCCTTTTTACATCCAATCAAATTCCAAATTAACATCAAACTCATTCAAAACTCCTCTGGACACATCCCTCATTAAATTGGACCTTATTGGACTCCTGACCTAGTCAATGGTTGACCAAGTCAACTAAGACCTAAGCTCAACCCAATTTAACCCATATGGGTCAATTCAAATCACTCTCTTAAAACCATAGTTTCAAACCCTCAATTTTGTTCCAATATAAAATTTAAATATATTTGAATATGCCATGAGTCAAATTATTGATCAAGTTGACCTAGTCAACTCAACTAAACTTGGTCAAACTCATTCAGAATTCCATACATTACTTTAAACTTTAATTCCATGGCTTAGCAATTATTTTAAGCCACTCCAACCAATCTTTGAGATATCTCATTGCCACATCAACACTCATGGACCCATTGACTGGTAAAAAATGATCCTTTAAAGTGGCCAAATCACTCATTAGAGCTAATCCACTCTATTTAAAATTATTCCAGCAGCTGAAGTAGGCTCCAGAACCTTCTAAGTGTTGATTAAATCTAGCTTAAGCTTTAGATTAATCTCTAATCATCCTCCCCATGTGCTTATAAGGATAAATATTACTTTACACATCATGTCATTGTGTCCTTTTTATTCCCCTGCTCTCTAACTATTTGGGACAGCTGGCATACATCTTGGGAAACTTCCAAAACCATCTAGACCATCCAATTTAGCCAGGGCACTTCAATTGACCAAAAAGACTCAAAAATGATTCTCATTCTTCATCTAACATTCTCTCACCACTCAAACCTCCCTAGGCCCAATTCTATTTTTGTATGAGCTTTTAACAAACTCCTTTAGGTTTCTCAAGCCAAACCCCACTGTTAAAAGCTCGTCGGTGATGTGTTCTCTGGCGAACCTGAGTTAAATCCATCCAAGGTGTTTAACTCTTGATCCATGCGTTGGAAGTTCGAGAGTTCTTTTATAAAATAAGCGTGGACAGTCTACAAGCTCAGAGAGCCCAAGATCAGCCAAATTGGCCGATTAAATTGGGTAAATTCTCAAACCCTAGGTTAGAATACTTAGATTAATTTAAATTTTTGATAAGTGCTTTGAAAGCTTGAAATTAGTTCCACATTAAATCTGTTCATGAAATCAATCTAAGTTTAAAATTTCATGCAATTTGATTAACTGGATTAGGAGAACGAGCCAATTTTTAAACTTAGGGCTTGTTTCGCTGTTTATTTAGCCTGTATGAAATTTCAGCAGTTGATCATACGGTCAACAGCTTAGATTTCAACTTTCCTTTCTTTCTTCTGATCACACGTTAGTGGGTTGTCAGATAATTTTTTGTCTAGCATAATTAGGACCCTCCATTCCAAACTGCAGAGGATCCAATGGCTACGGTGCGTTGCTAACGTGTCTAAATGGAAAACGCATCGCCACTACCATCCATTAATCACACGGTAATGATTGCACGATGGCGTAATCATTGCCAATGATTGTTTCCACCACTCGTATTTTAACTTGCCAATCCAGCTCTGCCACGTGGCATCCGTGCTGCCATAACTTAAAAAATGATTTAAATTTTAATTTTAAATCATTTTTAACCTTAATTTCTTCAAAAACATTATTAAAAATTGATTTTAAATAAAAAATTTAATATTTTATATCAGTATTTTCAAAAAAATAAATACTTTAAAATAATATTTTTTTAATTTAAAATATTAAAAATATTTTGAATTATATTGAACATTGATTTTTAACCTTTTTAAATTAATATTTAAAAAAATTATTAAAATATTTAATAAAATTTAAAATTTTATTTTAAATATATTTTAATATGTTAGACAAATATTTAAAAGATTTTCATTCAAAAATGTAAATTTAAGTTAAAGTTTAATTTCATTTAAGGTATTTTATTTAATTATTTTAAATAATCTTAATATATTAATATATAATTAACATTTAATTAATATTAATTTAAACATTTTTAAATAAAAAAATTAGAGGGCCTCTCAAGATAAAATAAAATATTTTAAAATTATTTTAATTATTTTTTCAATTCTTAATTTTGAAACATATATATATATATATATATATATATATATATATATATATAAATGCATATATGTTTATATATATTTTAAAATTCTATTTTAAAATTATATGTTTATTAAATCTTCAAAGATTAAGAGGTCCATTGGAATTTTAAACATAGTTTGACTTTGAATGAATAGGATTAATGGGGTTGATTAGTGAATAATTTTTAATTATTCACTAACCAAGTTGTTAATTACTTAAGTCATTATTTATTTTGCATGTGTAGGTGCACATACACACTTAGGGCTCTCCTAATTCTAGGATGTGATTATGATAGTTATATGCGTGTTTACATGTACTTGTATAAGGGTTAGTGAAATAATAATTTGAAACCTATTAAACCTAGAGACATCTTAATGACAATAATTAAGTATTTATTTAGAGGACTTAGAATAATTCCAATAATTAGGATAGACTTTCTATTGACTTGAAACTTTGAACATTCAAACTTAGTGATATTTTAATCCTTAAGAAAAATTGTCACTGATTTTTGAAATCATTAAGCCCTTTAATTAACTAAATCAAAGTTAACCCCTTAATTAAGCATTAAAATTTCCAGAAAATTCAATAAATCAAATTCATATCCAAAAATTACAAATAATACCTATAACTGACCAAAATCCAATGCTCTACATATAAAAAATAAAATCAACCAGATTTGACTTCAAATTTAAGAGTAATTTAATAATAATTAAAATATAATATTAAATTAAATTAATTAATTAACAATAATTAAAATTCCCAAAAAAATTCTCAAATACTTGATAATCCCTCCTTGGATCATTTTTAATCTTTGGAAGTGATTTCAAGAAGTTTGGATTTATTTGGACTCAAATCATTAAAGCCCCTTTATTAAACTAATTAAATAATTCCAATAAATGATCAAATTTTGAAAATTCATAACTAATTCAAGAAAACTCCAAATCCATCAAACTTAAAGGAATTCAACTTCAATTAAAATCTAGTATTTATCAAAAATATCAAACCTTCAAAAATCAGTCAAATTCAAAAGGTCAACTATTTGGTCAAACTTAAGTCGAAGCCAAAGTCAAAACTTCAAACCTTCATAATAAAATCTAAAAAATCTAAATCCAGAATACTTATAGCTTAACTGATCGTATTAAGGTCTAATATTTTAATAAAATATTAACTTTTTTTATAAATCAAGCTTAATCAAAAAGTCAACTTTTGACCCCTTAATTTAATTATTAAAATAATCCAAAAAATTCTAAAATTTTATAATTGTTTCTAAATTCCAAAAAATTTTAATTTGATGTTTAAATCACTCAACCAAACCCTTAATACATAAAAACCACTCCTAAAATGAAGTTTTTAGGCTGGACTGCTCCAGGTTGCGGGGCTATGTGTCCTAAGGAGGCTTTGCTCCTCGAGCCTGGTGGCACAACGCTACGAATGGATTTAATGGAGTGTTGAAACTTTAAAATAAAGGGATTATTAATGATTTAACTTAAATTTAAATTCTTAATCAAATTATATCAATAAAGTTTATAGGATGGACAACTTCGGGCTGCGGGGCTATGCATTCAAAGGAGGCTTTGTTCCTCGAGCCTGGTGGCACAATGCCACGAACAGGTTAATAGCAAATTTAAATAAATTTAAATCTTAAAATTAGCAAAAAATCAAGTTTAATTAAAATTAATTAATTTTTAAACTTTAATAGAATTAAATTACTTAACTATACCGGGTACCACTAAGTAACCCAGGCCTACGAGGCTATTAAATTAGCCCCAAGGAACGTGAAATAAACTTCATGGCCTCGGTGAGCAATAAAGGTGGTATCCTCAACACTTTAAAATATATTCTAAAATTTTAAATCATTAATATTTAAACTTTAATTAAAAAATTTCTTAAGCCTTTCAAGCAACTAGAACATCAAATAACTTTTACTAATTGTCCTACTTAGGATATATCCAAATAACAAAATATCTACACTCACTTTAGATGGTTTGCTAGGACAACCAATTCTAGTCTTAGGCTAGGTTGGTGTTTACTTTTCTGCTACTTGTGTGTGCCAGATTTTTTGTAGTTTCACTGCATGCTGGTTGTTAGATTTAAGTAATTAATATTGATGTGATTGTTTATTTACTTCTTGCACTCTATGTTTTGATTTGATTGTACGTTAGATCTAGGGGTAGATTTTATGCAGGTGGCCATGCTCATACAGAGCATTTAAAATTAAAGGGGGCAAAATGATTAAGCTTTAAGATTGATGTTATTTTCTACAGGTGTTTCAGAATTTGCTAAGTCCCCCTTTAAATTAAAAAGAGCATGGCTAAGTGTGGCTGTGATTGAGCATTTTTTTAAATTTTAAATATATAACTACTTGGGATGTTAAATAAACTGCTAACTATTAAGATAACCCTGTCGGTTGTTGAGTCTAGATTTTAAATTTTTATTCAAATGTAATTTGATATGAATTGAGTTGTAAATATTAAGTGATTTGAGATGAGATTTAAACATCGAATTTGGAATCTAAAGAGGAAGGGACATCCCTTAGGGGAGAGTCCCTCTCCATTTGGAGATCCAAATTAAGATGACTTTCAGATATCCAAGGAGAAAAGATAACACCCCTTTTGAGGGGTAGTTCCTTTTCACTTGGACATCTAGACCCAATGATCCAAGGAGTTCATAGGAGGACGAAGAAGTGAAGAATAAGAAGAATCTCAAATCTCAAAGTCACTTGTCTTTTAGGAGTAGAATCCAGGTTATGGTCCGTAGTACCTTGCCACTTTTAAATTTAAGCAATCTGTGTTGTAATATTAAGTGGCACTTGCCACATGGCCTTTAAATTTATTTAAATAATGTGATTTGATTTGATTAACTACTTGTTGTTTATTGCGATTAGGATTTGCATGCTTTTAGTAGTTTTTTGGCCCTTTTTGCATGTCGATCTTTGTTTTAGCTTGGAACTCGATCGGAGGCTCGTCAGGGATCGCTAAAATGTTTTCTACTCTAATTAAATCTAAAAATGTTTAAGCCAACATAGAAATTCTAACATTTTAAGAAGTAAGCCCAGGATCGGTGGGAGTTTTCATATGCATCAATGTTGCATCTTCTTTCCACTTGTTATACACCTTACTGCCTACGGGTTCTGATAGACCACCTGGCCTATAAGGGTGCAGTTCTGTTAAGGGGATCTATACATTCTTTTAGGATAATATCTATTTTTAAGAATTATTTTAAAATTTCTTCATTTTGATTTAAGCATTCAATCTAGTCAACTAGCATGCATCAAATTAGCAACAAATTAAAATTGAGTCTAAATCCTTAATTATATTTTAGCTTAAGCATTTCACCCAATATAAGTAAAGGGGCCAATTAGGAACCTGCTCTAGATGTCAGCCCCCACTTTCCTTAAACTTATCTTAAATAACGTCCCTATCACTCTACATTAAAAGACTTGACTCATGGTTTCAAAACATTTAGGTGGTTTAACTGGCTCCCCAATCTAGGCTGGTGTAAGTTCAGGTTTGCATAACATTAACTAGGTTTGGGTCACTGATTTTCAGTACCCACTTTAGACTTTGGTTCTGAGGAAGATTTTCAATCTTAAGGCCTCAACCTCTAGGATTTGAGTCTCAACTTTCTAATAAAATTAATCACTTAAACTTAAATCTCTTTCCATAAAATTTAAGCCCAACACATAGGATAGACTGGGGCACTTCTGAATTATTTTCAGAATCCCAGGTGCCTCCTACCCTTCTTTCTTTGACCTCCAGAAAGAATAGCTCAATCTTGAACCATTCACATTTGAAATTTTCAAGCCTTACCTCCTTTAACATCAATCTTTGAAAATCAAAAATAAAATTCGTATTGCTATTTTAATCAAGAGTATTCATAGGAAATTTCTGGTTTCCTATGATGTAATTAACTATAAGGGCTTGCGCTCAAAGGAGATTTAGAAACCTAGATCTAATATTCAAAATCAAATTTTTAAAACCCTCAATTAATTATCTTTGGAAAAATCAAACTCGACGATCATTATTATCATTTTCAAATGACCAATAGTGATTAATAACTTCTTTCCCCAGAGAGATATATCAATTACTATTATAATTTTTATTATGAAATCAATGATATTCTTATCCAAATTATTGTAGTTAAATGTTTGATTGAACACTCATTTTGACCCTTCAGGGTCATATGTAGTTCTTTCTCAAATTCGACTACGATAATTAGGATAAATTCAAAGTTTTGAAATTTGAACCCATTAGGGAATGATATGTTCACCTGCAAAGGTGATTTATCATTCATAATGATGTGTTCAATTTCAAAATTAAAAATTCTAGAAATTAAATATTTTCTAAAGAAAATTAATCCTTTTACAAATATACTTTTTCAATTAAACAAAAAATGGCGACTCCACTGGGGATAATCTCTCTCTCTCCATCTTTAATAGTGGTACAAGTTTTATTACATCAATATTTTTGACTACCTTTCCTTCCATTGGTCCCTCTACCCATTTCTCTCTTGGGTGAGTGTGGCCAACACAATTAAGATATGTGAAAAGAGAGGTGAGTGTAGGAAACCTCCCTCCAAGTCTGGCTTTGACATTTTGCCTCCAAGTTCAATGGTAGAGCGAAAGAGTCAAGCTGAGCTTTTCAAAATATTTTTATATATATTGCAAACTAGCATGCTCAAATAAATCTCAAGCCTTCTAAGTTTAATAATTTACAAAAAATTCTCCAACTTCAAAATCACTATTTCAATCTTTTAGCAAAATTTGATCTTTTTCAAATCTTAATTGATCCCTATATTCTATCACTACATATGAAATTGTAGCTTGTATAATTCAATATGTGTGATAGAATATAAACACCTTAAAATTTGACTCAAAAGATCAACCCTTCCAGCAAAGTCAAGCTTTGTCATTTCATTCCCAAATAGTTCATACGGATGAAAGAGTCAGGTCAAGATCTTTATATTTTTTCTTAATTTTTGTTAACCATTATGTTGAAAATAAAACTTAACATTTTGAGTTTCAAAAGTGAAGGAAAAATCTTTCAAACCAACTTCAGCTATCATTGCCATGTGTCTTCTATAACATTTTGTTATAGTTGAACATATGTAATGCAACTCCAAAACCCTCCAATCAATTCTAGGCTTTGACATTTTACCCCCAAATCACTTAGTGGGGTGAAAGAGTCAAGCCTAATTCTTCGAATCTTCAAGTTACTTTCATAAACCTGCACATCTGAATAAAAATCAATATATTGAGTTTCAAAGTTTGAAGAAGATCTATTCAGTTCCAACCTCAAATTCAAATTCAATCTCAAATCCAAATTCAATCTCAAAATTGAATTCAAGTTTGATTCCAACCTTAAATTCGACTTTAGTTTTGATTTCAAATTTAAATTCAGGCTTTGACATTTTGACCCAAGTCAATTTTTGAAATGAAAAGAGTCGAGCCCAATCCCTAGATTTTTTATAATAATTTTATGAACCTACATGACTGAGTGAAATTCATCATGTTGAGTTATAAAGTTTGAGGAAGATCTATTTAAATTTAACCTCAAATTTAAATTCAAATCCAACTTTAACTTTAACCATAACTTCAACCTAAAGTTCAAACTGAATTTCCATTTCAAATTAAAGTTCAATATTGATTTTGATTTTCAAATACAAATCTAGGCTTTGACATTTTACTCCAAGTCAGTTGATGGAGTAAAAGAGTCAAGTTCAACCCTTAAAATTTCTTTATCAATTTTGTAAACTCTCATGTTGAGTGAAAACTCAGTATGCTGGGTTTTAAAGTTAAAAAATTCGATCAAATTTAAAACTCAAATGCCATTCCAAAATCACTAATTCAAATATCATTTACTTAATTTTAGGAAATTAAGCACTCAAATGACTAGGAAACTCATCTTCTCCATGGATAAAAATTTGATAGTAGAAGAAATCACTTCTGGAATTCGACCCCGTTTGAAATGAAATTCTAAAACTTCAAGTTATCAGTCAATGGAGAAGATATAATTAATATGTCCGTGGAAATACAAAGGGATATCCCTTTAGTTGAGACCACTTTAGGGTCAGGAGTTGACTCCCCCATCTCTAAGATGGAGGTCGCTGTCGCCTCTTTACTTATTGTACCCTCTGCTCAGATGGATAAGAACCAGAAGTTAATAATGGTAGAGAAATTACTATCTCAATCTGAGATTGGGTCAAACTCTAGTACCTCTGTTGTCAGCAAAAATAAAAGGAAGAACTACATTTGAAGAGCCAGAAAAAGGAATCTTAAGGCTAGAAAGACTACTGAGTCGGGAGCCTTAAAGCAAGACAAATTTGAGGTCAATCAAGAGTTTATTGCTCCTTCTATGTACCCCCTCCTTGGTGGAAATCATTTCCACCCTTCTCCTATTACTCAAAGGAGGGAGATTGTAAAAATAAGAGCGCGATCTTCAATACACCTTCTCGATTACTACACAGTGAGAATTAATCAAGCCATAACTGAACAAACACCAGCGTTAGGCCCTAGGTGTCACAACCCAAACCGGCCAAGATAGGTCTGAAAGTTTGATAGGGATGTTAAGCACTAGTGAACTAGTCCCGAGGCTAACCAAGAGGGGGGGTTGAATTGGTTATTTAAAAATTTCATAAGGAACAGAAGAAATATTTTCGATACTTTGCAGTGGAAACAAGTAAACAAGAACAAAAAGATCAATCACAGATATTCACCCAAGCAGTTAATATTAGAAAAATAATGTGCAGAACAGAATCAGAAAAGCAAACCAGATTTTATAGTGGTTCGGTCAACTTGACTTACGTCCACTCCCCGGAGCCTCCCCTCCGGGTATTGCACTAAACAAAAAGTGACTCTCCTTTTGCTCCCATAGCAAGGTGGAGAAGCCTGTACAAAAAAACCTCCTTTCCACCACCCGGTGAGGCAGAGAACCTAACCTCCTTTAGCTTCCACCTGAAGCGGGCAGAGAACCCAACATCCTTTTGCTTCCTCCTGAAGCAGGCAGAGAACCTTGGATCTTCTTGCCGATGATCCTCTCCCAAAGAACACCGACACGATGAAAGACGACGAGCGGAGAAGAAGACTCTGATCCTTGCTTGGAGCAACCTTCGTGAACCCCTCACGAACTCCCCCTCACAAGATCCTCTCTCTCTCCCAAACACTCTCTCTCTCTAGGGTTTCTCTGGAAAGGAAAGTGGCAAAAGATCTTTCTTATTGGAAGAAAAATATCTTTTATAGGAGGGCTCAAAATTTGCCTTAAATCTCAACTGGTCGGCCAAGATCGTCCAGGACAATCGGTGGATCGTCCTGTACGATCAGTTCAAATTTAGCTATTTCAGCCTGGACGATCTGGCTCTTCTGGACGATCAGTAGAAAAAATTGATCATATCGTTCCGTACGATCCTGCGATCATCTGAGATGATTAGTTTAAATCGAGAAATATCGTCTAGAAGACAGTTCGGGTCGTCCAGAGCAAACTGTGCTAGATGGCCAAAAAATGACTTGATCGTCCAGAACGATATGAATATCATCCTGTACGATTAGTTCAAAAAGTGCCCAAATCATCCTGTACACAGTTCGGGTCGTACAACTAAAATGCACTTGACGATCATGATCGTCCGGGACGATCCTGCGATCGTCCAGGACGATATGATCGTATCAATCAAATATTAATTGCTTTCCTTAATTACCAGATTAATTTAGGCATGATTGTACTGGATTGTCCGGGATGATACACGTATCGTCTGGGACGATCAGACCAAATATCTAAAAATAAAAACTTGCCTAACTTGATCTTACGGCTGAGAATTTTTGATTTGAGCATATCGTCCCGTACGATGCAAAGATCGTCCAGGAAGATCTGCTTAATCAGACACACTTAACTTTGTCGCCCTAATTAGGGTTTTTATTTTTACTTGATCGTCCAGGATGATGTGAATATCGTCCAAGACGATCTGAATAAAAAATGAACAGAAACTCTAATTCACTCAAGCTCTCCCCCTGAGTGTGTGTGTGCTAGGTTACTTAGCTGGGGGAACAGTTACATTACAATTGACTCAAGAAAAAGAAAAACAGTACATTGGACGCACTTGGACCCGATCTTGAGTTGGCTTGAGTTGCTCGTGATCTTTTGTGCCTGAAATGGGTTAGCCAAGCAAAACACACTGGAAACATGTTTGTCATCATCAAAACTAGATTTGTAATAATCTCTCCCTTATTGATGATGGTAAATATTTGTACAGTAGTTTGAAAATAAAAATAACTAGGAGATCGAAAAACAAATATTTTTTTTCAAATTTTCATTTAACAACTAAATCAATACAGAAAATATAACACATAACAAAAAACCAAAACGACTATAATTTACTCCCCCTTTTGACATCACAAAAAGGAGGGTAAACAGAAACACTAAAACATCAGCACAAAACAAAAAAGAAAACAACTACAAAATAGAACACTAGAACGGAGGCGAATCCTGATCGGAAGAAGGAGGTGGAGGTGGTGGGTTGAAGTAGTTGTGAATGGCTTGAAAGGGAGCTCCAATCCAGACAATGTCCTAGTCATGTTGTTGTTGCTGCTGCGCAGCATAGTCAGTGAAGTGCTGGATGTCCTCGGCGTGTCGCTGCTCCTGGGAAACCATATATGAGTCAAATCTGGCCTGCCACGGATTGAAGCGCTGCACCAGGTGGTCAAAGGGAGAGGCAATGCGAAGGGAAGCAGGTGCATCGGGTGCACCAGGGACTGGAATAGCCTCTTCCTCTTCCTCCTCAACATCCGGGGCAGGCTCTGGATGTAGTCGGGTGCTGTCTAGGACGTGGAATGAATTATTTATGAAGAAGGAAGGAGGGACATCAGGAGGGATAGGATACTGAAGGTCATATTTAGTTTCTAAGGCATAATGAATGAGATGACCCAAAGCTAGATTTGGGCGACGCCTATGACCCGGATCCCTAATGGTTGTGAGGTGGTCTATGTATTAGATAATTAGGTCAGAGGCCTTAAACTCCCTGCAGGACAAGATGTAGTATGTGGTCAAGGACAGTAACAGACTGATGTGAATTCGATCCCCCGCCTTTGAAATGACAGAGGAACGAAGGACGTGCTGAATGGTCCGTGCGTCCTTAAAAGTTAAGTGCAAGCATTATCATGATAGGGGGCATTTGTATTACGAAGGAAGTGATTGGCGACACTCCAATCATAGTCAGGGTCGGTGATAGGCGTGTGGAGTTTTTCACCAGTGACAGAAAGGTGAAGAATGTTGTGAAAATCTTGGGTAGTGAGTTCCACGAGATGTTGATTTACATATGAGCGAAGAGTGGAATAGTCCGTGGAAATGTGCAAATTGGCAAAGAAAATTTGAAGGAGTTCAAGATTAAACGGAAAGGCTAGTGTAAGGATGAAGGTGAGGGAGGTGTGTACGAACAGATCGAGAATAGAATAGGCGAGGGTGCGGGGATTTACTATTTTAGAATGTGTGATCCCCACGTCATGATAGCACTCAAAAGTAGCCTGATCGGCTACATTTGGGAAGCGAGGATCAACATGTCCCCGGGAGGAACTCGTACCCTTTTACCTATATCGTTCAGGGCGATGTAGTTATCGTCCAGGATGATCACCAATAATTGGAGTTTTTTAGCAGTATGAGCAGAGTGGGGATGATTTTGAATAGATCATCCAGGATGGAGAAGATCGTCCAAGATGATCGGTGGATCGTCCAGGACGATGTGAAGAAAATAGAAAAAGATGGAGGATGGAGATGACAGATCAGGATCCCAAAAACACAACTAGTAAGATGAAAAAACAAAATAAAAATGAAGAACACTTGAAATGGAAACACAGAAAAAGCAACACACATTTTTTTTTGATTAAGCTGCTCTAGTAAATCAGAATTTTTCCTTGATTTTAGTTCCAAAAACTAATAAGAGGATGGTTGACAGCGCTGAAATCCAGAAAAAATTAGAAAAATTGACTTTCGTAACTTCCACCTCGGGCACCTTATCGATGCAAATCTCTTTTAAAACAAACATCCAATTCAGAAGAAAAGAAATTAGATTCAAAAAGAGATCCTTTCAAGCCTCGTTCCAGAAAAATATCTGATATAATAGTGTTACAAAGTAAAAAATCAGAAATCAAGATTTTCAAACATAAGCTTTTGAAAATATTAAGTGGCGCACGGATTTTTCTAAGACATTTAACGATCTGAAAGGGAAGAAAGCTTGGTTGGGCTCATTTTGTGTCTCTTTTTCAATTTATTTGGCGCTTTGCGCATCTTTTCATTTTTGATACACTTTGTGTATCTTTTAGTTGGCAACATTTCGCATCTTTTCAGCTTTGCGCTCATTTTGTGCCTCTTTTTCAATTGATTTGGCGCACTGCGCATCTTTTGTAAGTTTTCTCCCTCTCAAAATCATTAAAAGATCTCAGCTGTAAAATTACCTTCCATATATAGGAGATGCTCTCCACGATAAGGAAGAGTAATTCATAAAACAAAAGCCAAATGTCATATGATAAGTGCAATCACTTGGTTTATAAAATCAAAATAATGACTCAAGACTTTGAAAACACTATTTATATGAGATAGATTACTGTAGGAAGATAAAATAAATCTTTATTTCAAAAACTAAAATTTTAATTTGAAGAGGATATTTTTCCAAAAGAAACAATACACCAGCAAAGGAGTTAGAGGAAGAGAAATAATTATCAATGTTTCTTCCCTTTAACAGATCCAGTGGAATCAATCACTGCTTACCAGCTTCCAAATAAAAACAAGGTAAAATTCCCAGTCAAAAATTCAGATTATCAGAAGTTGTGAGCAGTGATCATATTTTGAAAAACATAAAACAGTAAGTGCAAGAGATGAACCAGAGAATAAAAATAAATAGAAAATCATATCGAAGTAAATACTCAAATCAAACTAACAACAAGGCTAACACAGAAATCAGCAAAAGAAATAAAACTAATTGAAAGCAAATAATCAAATCAAAAAAACTAACTAATAGAAAACAGAATAAAAAATAGAACAATCAGAAATTAGCAGTCATCAGAATCAAGCATTTATATCAATCACTCCTAATTTGGTTCTCAAAATGTTGAAAGAGTCAAAGGCCAGTGGTTTAGTGAATATGTCAGCCAGTTGATTTTCAGTTGCTACATGATGTAGCTCAATGTCCCCTTTTGTAACATGATCCCAAATGAAATGATGCCTTATATCAATGTGTTTGGTCCTAGAATGTTGGATTAGATTCTTAGAGATACAGATGGCACTAGTATTATCACACAGAATAGAAATTGTGCCCACAGGTAATCCTAAATCCAAGACTTGTTGCTTCAACCAAAGAACTTGGGCCACACAACTCCCTAAGGCAATGTACTCAGCTTCAACGGTGGAAAGTGCAACTGAGTTCTGTTTTCTACTGGACCAGGAGACTAAAGATTGTCCTATAAATTGACAAGTACCAGAAGTGCTCTTTCTATCCACCCTACACCCTGCAAAGTTAGATTCAGAATATCCAATAATCTCAAAAGAGGTGCTGTGCCTAGGGTACCAGATTCCTAGGTTTGGGGTCCCTAAAAGATATCTAAGAATTCTCCTAACAGCAGTCAGGTGGGACTCTTTAGGATCAGCCTGAAACCTAGCACAAAGACAGATACTAAACATGATATTAGGTCGGCTAGCAGTCAGGTAAAGCAGTGATCCTATTATTCCTCTATACTTCTTCGGATCAACAGATTTTCCACTTGAATCCTTATCTAACTGAACAGAGGAGCTCATGGGAGTATTGATTGGCTTGGCTTTATCCATTTCATATTTCTTCAAAATGTCCTTAGTGTATTTAGATTGATTGAGAAAGGTTCCATCATCCGTTTGCCTTATGCTAAACCCCAAAAAGTAGGACAGTTCTCCCATCATACTCATCTCAAACTCCTTACTCATTATATTAGAAAACTCATCACATAAATATTTATCAGAAGATCCAAAAATTATATCATCAACATAGATCTGGACAATGAGTAAGTCATCCCCTATTCTCCTCAAAAAAAGGGTGGTGTCGACGCTCCCCTTAACAAACTCTCTTTCTAACAGGAATGTGCTAAGCCTCTCATACCAAGCTCTGGGTGCCTGTTTCAATCCATACAAGGCCTTTTTAATTTATAAACATGATTTGGATATTGGGAACTCTCAAAACCTGGGGGTTGTTCTACAAAAATATCCTCTTTTATTACCCCATTTAAAAAGGCACTCTTGACATCCATTTGAAACAGCTTAAATCCATTATAACAGGCAAAGGCTAGTAGTACTCTAATGGCTTCTAATCTAGCTGCAGGGGCAAAAGTCTCCTCAAAATCAATCCCTTCAATCTGATTATACCCCTTAGCCACCAATCTTGCCTTATTTCTCACTACCACACCAGAATCATTCATCTTATTCTTAAAGACCCACTTGGTTCCCACAATACTTTGATTTTTAGGTCTTTCTACTAACTCCCAAACATCATTCCTTACAAATTGATTTAATTCTTCCTACATAGCCAAAATCCAAAACTCATCCGAGAGGGCTTGATTGATGTTGGTGGGTTCAGTCATTGAGATAAAGGCAGAATGGTTTACTTCCTTCCTAAGTCCATGCCTAGTCCTAACACCTTCAGAAGGGTCTCATAAGATCAGTTATTTAGGATGACTCAAAGAATATCTTCAATCTCTAGGTAGAGTGGTTTGAGGTTCTACCCTCTCCTCCAGATTTGCATTTCTAACCCCTTGGGTAATCTCCTCTACCTCTTCTTCTTCCTCAATTCTAGTCACCTTAGGATCAGATTCATCACACACCTCATGAGTTGTTTCTTCCACCACCAAAGTCCTTTTATTGAACACCCTAAAGGATTTCTCCACACTAGAATAGCCTAAGAACACTCCTTCATCAGATTTGGGGTCAAACTTTCCTACGGATGATTTCCTGTTGTTCAGAATGAAAACCTTACATCCAAAGACATGGAGGTGGGACAGGTTTGGAGTTCTACCCTTAATGATCTCATAAGGTATTTTATTCAGTTTAGATCTCACATTCACCCTATTCAGCACATAACAGACAGTGTTCACCGCTTCAGCCCATAAGTATTTTGGAAGTGAATACTCAGCAAGCATGGCTCTAGCGGTCCAATAAGGTCCTGTTCTTCCTTTCAGCTACCCCGTTCTGTTGAGGGGTCCTAGGAGCTGAAAAATTATGACTAATCCCTTGCTCCTCACAAAGACCTCAAAATTTCACATTTTCAAATTCTCCACCATGATCATTATGAATAGTCAAGATCTCACAACATAACTTCCTCTGAATCCAAGTGGAGAAGGACTTAAACTCATCAAATGACTCAGATTTGTGTGACAGAAATTTAATCCAAGTGAACCTCGAGTAGTCATCCACAATAAAAAATTCATAAACTTTCCCCCCTAAGCTGGCAGTGCTAATGGGTCCAAAGAGGTCCATATGAAGAACTTCTAAAGGTCTAGAGGTGCTAATGTCCTTAACAGAGTGAAAAGAGGACTGGACTTGCTTCCCTAACTAACAGGCATCACACAGGTGATCCTTAGTGAACTTAAGCTTGGGCACTCCTCTAACTAAGTTCTTTTGGGTGACTCTCCTAAGGGTTTTCATACTAGCATCACACAATCTCCTATGCCACAACCAGGACTCATCAGCAGCAGTTTTTAAGCAAATTGAATTTTCAGTTTTAATGCAACTTACATCTAGCTTGTAGACGTTGTTGATCATTTGCCCCTGCAAAATAACTTGATCATTTAAGCTTAAAATGCAGCCAGTAAGCAGGAATTTGATGCTGTATCCTTTGTCACAAAGTTGACTGATGCTCAACAAGTTGTGTTTTAGTCCATATACAAGCAAAACATTATCAATCATAAAATTCTTTGAATCACCAATTATACCTGTGCCTACCACCCTCCTGGTGGTGTTATCTCCAAGTGTAACCTTGCCTATGAACTGATTTGCATCTCCAGTAATGTGTCTAGAACATCCGCTGTCCAGGTACCATATGCTCTCATGAGGTCTTGTGTGAGAGAACTCCTACAAAAATATCAAACGTCAGTCTTAGGAACCCAAACAGATTTGGGTTCCTTCTTATGAAAAGAAGAATGCAATGCATGCATGCTGTGCTGTGAAACAGGCAGTTTGGGTCTCCACACCCAATGTGTACTATGGTGAACCGTGCAGGTGTGGGAAATGTGTCCTAACAGGCCACATGAATAACATCTAACACTAGGAAAAGGGTTAACTAATCTACATGGGTGATAGTGCCTCTTCCTAGATGTATATGAAACATGTTTTGATGAACTTGCAACAGATTTTTCAAAAGGTGGCGGTGCATAAAACTGTGCAAAAGTAGGAGGTGTTTGGTTTTTCTCAAAAGCACTGATTTTTACTTTCAAAAATTCATTCTCTTTATTTAAACTTGCAATTTCAAATTTTAAAGCACCATTGCTACTTTCTACTTCACATGCCATAGTATCTAATTCTTTAAAAGCTCTCTCCAAATCAACATGAGTGGTTTTCAATGAATGATGCACAGTAACTAAATCAAAATATTTTTTATTCAATTCATCAAACTCATCAAGTAAAGACATGTGATTGCTATCAACAGTGGAATGATCCTTAATCAAAACATCATGCTCTTTTTGTAGAGTCAAATAATCCAGTTTAAAGTTAGCATGGGTTTTCTTAAGCTTCCTATACGATGCATGATTTTTTTCAGATACTTTAAGTAATTGATTATAAGTAAGCTCATATACCTCTTCCTAGTCTGACTGACCAGGGTGATCATCAGCCATCAGACACAAATTTGTTTCCTCCTCTTCAGCTTCAGTCTCAGAGGAATCGGATGCAGAGTCTGCCCAGAATGCCTTTTGTACCCGCTTCTTATCCTTTCTGAACTTTGGTTTCTCCTCACCCTTCTCCTTACTTGGGTGAGCCTTGAGTGTAGGACAATCCGCCCTTATGTTTCCAAGCTTCCTGCATTCAAAATAAACAGATTCAGATGAACCTTTAAAGTTTCTACTGGTCTTACCTTTGTTCCACTTTTGAAAATTCTTATTCTTCTTTCTTAGAAAGCTCTTGAATTGCCTTGTGATTAAGGCAACATCATCACTATCAGACCCAAAAGTGCTAGCATCTGAATCTTTGGCCTTTAGCGCCACTGTTTTCTCCTTCTTTCATTCACCTGCATCAAGTTGTCTTTGATTCACCCCTTGCTCGTAAGCAATGAGTGATCCAAGTAAGTTGTCAATGGAGTAAGTATTTAAATCTTTAGATTCCGTGATCACAGTAATCTTAGCATCGTATGAAGAAGGCAAACATCTAAGAATTTTATTCACTCTTTCGTAATTAGTTAGTTCTCTTCCTAGAGCATGCAAAGAGGTAACGATTTGAGTGAACCTTGTGAACATTTCTGAAATCGTCTCATTAGATTTCATGCAAAAGAGTTCATAATCATGTAACAAGATGTTTAACCTAGACTGTTTGACTTCAGTTGTACCTTCATATATTATACACAATCTATCCCAGATTTCTTTACCCGTTGTACAAGTAGAAACACGCATATAGTCTTCAGATTTTAAAGAACAAAAGAAATAGTTCAATTATTTTGCATTTAACTGTGCTAAATCACGATCATCAAAAGTCCAATCTACAAATGGGAGTTCAGTTTTATTACCGTTAACAAGTCTATGTGGTGCTTCATAACCATCTTTAACTAACATCCACATACGATAATCGATTGACTGAAGAAAAGTAGACATGCGTGTTATCTAAAAATCAAAAGGAATATTATCAAACAATGGTGGTCTTGTAATAGAATAACCTTTAGCAGTATTATGATTGTTATAGTTAGTCATGAATCAAATTCAAAAGTTTTTAAACTTAAATTTTGAATACCGCTCTGATACCACTCGAAAGTTTGATATGGATGTTAAGCCCTCGTGAACTAGTCCCGAGGCTAACCAAGAGGGGGGGGGGGTGAATTAGTTATTTAAAAATTTCATGAGGAACAGAAGAAATCTTTTCGATACTTTACAGTGAAAACAAGTAAACAAGAACGAAAAGATCAATCACAAATATTCACCGAAGTAGTTAATATTAGAAAAGTAAAGTGCAGAACAGAATCAGAAAAGCAAACCAGATTTTATAGTGGTTCGATCAACTTGACCTACGTCCACTCCCCGGAGCCTCCCCTCGGGGTATTGCACTAAATAAAAAGTGACTCTCCTTTCGCTCCCATAGCAAGGCGAAGAAGCCTGTACAAAAAAACCTCCTTTCCACCACCCGGTGAGGCAGAGAACCTAACCTCCTTTTGCTTCCACCTGAAGCGGGCAGAGAACCCAACGTCCTTTTGCTTCCTCCTGAAGCAGGCAGAGAACCTTGGATCTTATTGCCGATGATCCTCTCCCAAAGAACACCGACACGAAGAAAGACGAGGAGCGGAGAAGAAGACTCTGATCCTTGCTTGGAGCAACCTTCGTGAACCCCTCACGAACTCCCCCTCACAAGAACCTCTCTCTCTCTCTCCCAAACTCTCTCTCTCTCTAGGATTTCTGTGGAAAGGAAAGTGGCAAAAGATCTTTCTGTTGGAAGAAAAATATCTTTTATAGGAGGGCTCAAAATTTTCCCTAAATCTCAACTGGTCGGCCAAGATCGTCCAGGATGATCGGTAGATCGTCCTGTACGATCAGTTCAAATTCAACTGTTTTAGCCTGGACGATCTGGCTATTTTGGATGATCAGTAGAAAAAAATTGATCGTATCGACCCTTACGATCCGGTGATCGTTTGGGATGATTAGTGTAAATCGAGGAATATCGTCTAGAAGATAGTTCGGGTCGTCCAGAGCAAACTGTGCTGGACGGCCAAAATATGACTTGATCGTCCAGAACGATACGAATATCATCCTGTACGATTAGTCCAAAAAGTGCCCAAATCATCCTGTACACAGTTCGGGTCGTACAGCTGAAATGCACTAGACGATCATGATCGTCCGGGACGATCCTGCGATCGTCCAGGATGATATGATCGTATCAATCAAATATTAATTGCTTTCCTTAATTACCAGATTAATTTAGGCATGATTGTACTGGATCATCCGGCATGATACACGTATCGTCCGGGATGATCAGACCAAATATCTAAAAATAAAAACTTGCCTAACTTGATCTGGCAGCTGAGAATTTCTGATTTGAGCATATCATCCCGTACGATGCAAAGATCATCTAGGACAATCTGCTTAATCAGACACAGTTAACTTTGTCGCCCTAATTAGGGTTTCTATTTTTACTTGATCGTCCAGGATGATGTGAATATCATCCAGGACGATCTGAACAAAAAATGAACAGAAACTCTAATTCACTCAAGCTCTCCCCCCGAGTGTGTGTGTGCAAGGTTACTTAGCTGAGGGATCAGTTACATTACAATTGACTCAAGAAAAAGAAAAACAATACATTGGACACACTTGGACCCGATCTTGAGTTGGCTTGAGTTGCTCGTGATCTTTTGTGCCTGAAACGGGTTATCCAAACAAAACACACTGGAAACATGTTTGTCATCATCAAAACCAGATTTGCAAGAAGGTCCTATCTGTTGAGTTGTGATAAGTAAACCACAAGATCTAATTTTGGAATTATTTCGGATTTTCTGCTAATATTCATTGAAATAAATGACTCACTATAGATCTATGATTTAAATAATAGTACAAAAGAAATGAATAAACTGAAATTCATATCACAGAGTAGTTTAGGTCACATTTCCCAAACCCAGATAGAATCTCAAGAGATTTTGGCCCCTTATGACACCCTTTTTCTTTATGCTTATAGCCCTAGAATATATCAAATATCCCTAACTTAGGTAGAATCTAAGAGGATTGTAGCCCCTTATAACTCCCAACAATTTCCTGATACAAACAGAATCTCAAGGGATTCTGGCCCCTTATGGCTCCCAATTGATATCATTTACTCACATATGCACATATATAATCACATTATAATAATTAAAGAGTAATTGAACATATATCAAAATTTCATAGTGTTGTATAACGGTAGACATCAGAAAGTTCAACTAGGCAAAAATGCACATTTTCAAAAAATTACCAAATTACCAGAGATCGTGTAAAATGATATTTTAAGACTTTTATTGTACTACAACACTATTTTTCAACATCCCGATAATTTTTTATTCAATAAAAACCCCACAAATTTTAAAAGCCCCTGTGAAAAATTTTCAAAAAATATTTAAAATCTGCATAATCGTAATCTCTACAACATATGAAAAGTTATGCGGTGAAAGTTTTACTAGTGTAAAGTTATCCCCATTTTTCTCTAATGGATACAAAATTTTAATCAAAATATTTGCTAAAACTTATAAAATTTTGAAAATTGAGATGGGCATTATGTGCCTTACCTCGAGACTAACAACTTTCCCAGCTGCGTCGACGGATGAAAACGACCCGAAGTCGCCCAAAATCCGAATTTCCCTTTTTCTCACTTCTCTTTCTCCCTAAAAGTCCTAAGAAGCTCTCTGTTTGGCGAATCTAAAAATGGCATAGAAAAAGGAATTTAAGAATAGATAAGTGCTTTTAGATATTTATCTTTTATTATAAAATAATATATAATAATATTATTATAATGAATTTTTTTGTATAAAATTCATAAAATTCTTTTAAGAATTCCAAAAATTATAGAAAAATATTAAGAATTCCAAAAATTATAGAAAAATATTCATAACTTAGCAAATTTTATTTAGAATATTATGGTGAAATATGTTTGCAAAACGGACACCTGACGGTCCCCAAAACCTCACTTATATTGACACACCAATTTCTTAAGAAATTTTGACAGTGCCCAAAAATTATGAAAAAATTAGGGAAGCTAAAACACGATATTATAAATGTTTTGGCGAAGGCAGATTGTGATTTGGACTTCTCTAGGTCAACCAAAAAAAATCTTGAAAATTTAAAGGGTTTCATAATCTACCCACCTTAAGAAAAATGTCATCCTCGACATTCTCAAAGACGAATGAGTCAGAATAAACATGGATACAACTGCCTCATAGCAGACTCCTTCTCCCAAGTTGCCTCTCTAGCAGTCCTATGCTTCCACAACACCTTAACCATTAGGAATCTATTTGCTTCTCAGTTGTTTCACATTATATGCCAAAATTCTTTCAGGTTCTTCTCTGTACTTCAGATTTGGATGAACCTTAACATCATCAGTAGATAATCTCTTCCCAGAATCAGACACCCACTTTCTCAAAGATGATACATGAAACACATTATGTATATCAGACATATAATAAGATAACAATAACCTGTAAGCAAAACTACCAATCCTCTCAATGATCTCAAAAGGTCTAATATACCTTTGACTGAGCTTGCTATTTCTCCCAAATCTGCTAACACCTTTTATAAGACTGACTTTGACATACACCAGGTCACCAATCTAAAACTCAACCAATCTGTGCTTCTGATTGTAATACTTCTGCTATCTTTCTTATGCTTATTTCAACCTTTCTCTAATCAAATTGATCTTTACAGTAGTATCATCCACAAAGACTGAACCTATCACCTGTCTATCTTGTACCTCTATCAAAGTCAAAGGAGTCCTATATTTTCTATCATACAGAGCTTCATAAGGAGCCATGCCTATGCTAGATTGATAAATATTACAATATATAAACTCCATCAACGGGAAATGATCCTCCCAACTGCCCCCAAAATCCAAAACACATAATCTCAAAAGATCCTCCAGTACCTGAATACTCCTTTCAGACTATCCTTCTGTTTGCAGATGAAAAGCCGTACTGAAGTACAATTTCATACCCAGTTCCTACTGAATACCTCTCCATAATCTGGAGGTAAACCTGGTATCCTGATTAGATATAATCACTTTCAGCATGCCATGCAATCGGATAATATCTTTAACATAGATCTGTGTTAACCTGTCCACCAGATTTGTCTGTCTAATCGGAAGGAAATGGGCAAATTTTGTCAGTCGATCAACAACAACCTAAATAACATCATACCCCTGCCTTGATCTAGGGAAACCCATAGTAAAATCCATTATTACCTCTTCCCATTTACACTCTAGAATAGGTAACGACTGCAGAAGACCTCCCAGTTGCTGATGCTCTGCCTTCACTAGCTGACAGGCCTCATTCTTCGACACAGACTCCGCTAAGTCCTTCTTTAATCGAGGCCACCAAAACATACCCTTCAGATCTTCGTACATCTTACTACTTCCTGGATGAATAGTATAGCTTGAATAATGAGCCTCATATAGAATCCCCTGCCTCAGATCTCCAAAAATAGGTACCCAAAGTCTATCCTTACAGAAAATAACACCATAATCAGAAACCCGTAGTTCAGATTTCTTACCAAATCTGATCTGATCAATCAACTTTGGATATTCTGCATCTAATTTTTGAGCTTATCATATCTTTTCTTCTAAAGAAGGTTGAATGATCATTTGAGTCACTATACCAGAATCCCAATTAGTAAAAGAAATCACCTTTAATTGTAATCTCTCCTTATCTCGTATCAAATACTCATCATAAGTTAGTTTTATACATGATAATCCAGAAGACTTCCTGCTCAAAGCATCTGCCACCATATTAGCCTTACCAGGCTGATACTAAATAGTCAGATCATAGTCTTTAATTAACTCAAGCCACCTTCTTTTCCTCAAATTCAGATCCTTCTGAGTGAATATATACTTCAGACTTTGATGATCCATAAAAATCTCACACTTGACACTGTACAAATAATGACGCTAAATCTTCAAAGAATATACAAAAATAGCCAACTCTAGTTTATGTGTCGGATAATTCCTTTCATGTGGCTTCAATTGTCTTGAAGCATAAGATATCACTCGACCATGTTGCATCAAAACACACCCCAAACCTCTTAGTGAAGCATCACTGAATACCTAAAATCCTTCTGTACCAAAGGAAAGAGCCAAAGCTTGAGCAAAAATCAAATAATCCTTCAATCTCTGAAAATTAGCCTCACACTCTGGTGTCCAGACAAAAGCTATGGACTTCTGAGTCAGTCTCGTCAGAGGTGCTGAAATCTGAGAAAACCCCTTCACAAATTTCCTATAATATCTTGTTATACCCAAGAAGCTGTGTTTCTCAAACACTATAGTAGGCCTCGGCCAATTAGTGATTGCATGAACTTTCTGGGGATCAACAGAGATACCATCACCACTCACCATGTGTCCCAGAAAAAAATACTCCTCAGCCATAACTCGTATTTGGAGAATTTTGCATACAACTTGTGCTGCCTCAAAGTCTCTAATACACTTCTCACCTTCACCTGATATAAACTAATCACAGATCAATCTTTGAGAATATAGAAGATCCAGCAAGCTGATCAAATAGATCATCAATCTGTGGCAATGGATACTTATTCTTGATAGTGACTTTGTTCAACTTCCTATAGTGTATACACATATGTATTGTACCATCCTTTTTCTTCATAAATAGAGTAGGTGCTCCCCAGGGAGAGACACTAGGATGAACAAATCCCATGTCAACCAACTCCTGAAGCTAAACCTTCAACTCCTGAAGCTCCTTTGGTGCCATTCTATATGGAGCTTTAGATATCGAGGTTGTACCCAAAAATATAACTATACAAAACTCTATGTATCTATCTGGAGGTAAACTGACTAACTCCTTAAGAAATACATCTAAAAAATCTCATACTACCAGGATATCAAAAGGAGAACCCGCATCTATACTCCTATCTTGAACTGATGCTAGAAATACCATACAACCCTTCTTCCATAATTTATTTACTTCAAATATAGAAATCAAATAGGATAAAACACCTCTAACTCCTTAGAATTAAAGTTTTTGAGAATTGGGATCAATGTCTAGAGTTGATCCTAATTGGTCCCTTGACTTATGTGGGGTGAAAATGCTTGAAGAGAAATATAATTAAAGTTTTAGACTCTCTTAGTTAGTTTCTAATGCAATGCATACTGATCGACATAATTAAATGCATAAAATAAGTATGTGGTAGTTTTAAAAAAGGCTTGAAATCATATTTCTGTAGAGATTGCACAACATTCCCTTAACAGACATGTACCCTCAAAGGCTAGGTGGTTTGTCATAACCCGCTGGCAGGGAGGTGCCTAAAAAGGAGGATATAGTAAAATATGCTTTATATAGACTCCCAGTAGCCCCGGGCTTACTTTCTAGATTGTTAAAGTTTTTATGTGAGCTAAAATTTTATTTAGTTTTGAGTAGAAAAATTTTTTTAGTGTACCCTCACGAGCCTCTACGTATCCAGGCTAAAATAAAAATGACACACAGTTGCCAAAAAACTAATAAAAGCAGGCAACCTGATACATAATTAAATCAAATTAAATATGTTTATCAATTTAAATAATTCCTTAAAATAATGTCTATAGGCAAATGCCCTGTTGCAAATCTGGATTCAGGCATTATAATTTTGATGATAAAAAATATTCCTGTCATTACAACACATCTATTTTGTTGCCCAACCTACTAACTTTTTAAGTCCACAAGACCAATTGTAATTTAAGCCAGCTCAATATTGGATTAAGTTAGTTTGTAATTTTAAATTTAAATTGTTTTCTCTTTTTTTGAGTCAAATATAATAAGGTGGATCCTGATGCTAAGTAACCTTGCACACACCCACTGAGGGGGAGAAATTGGGTAAGTCAAAGTGTTTTCTTTTTTTAATCATATCATACAGGATGATCAGAAATTATCCTGGATGATCAGTTAAAAATAGAAACCCTAATTAGGGCATCTGGGTTAAGGAAAATTGATTAGGTAGATCGTCTTGGACGATCTTCCCATCATCTTGGATGATATGTTTAAATTCAGAAATTAGCTGACATCACATTTTAGGTAATATTTTATTTGCATATTTTGAACTAATCATATAGGATGATCCTAATCATCCTCAATGATTTATTATAATCTTGCCAAAAATAATCCACTAATTATGAGACTAATTATGATTTAATTGACCAATCACATCGTATAGGACAATCGTCCCAAATGATCCTTTATATTTCGTGAGATGATCTCTAATCATCCTGGATGAAAATTATGATTTTCTTATGATCATCCAGGATATCATCCTTGTCATCCCAAACTTTGTTCGGGATAATTTGTTAATTTTCACTCAAAATGAACTGATCGTTCCGGACGATTATGAAATCGTCAAGGATGAAAACCCTTATTTTTTTTAATCGTCTGGGATATCGTCCTAGAAGTCCCAAACATTTATCTGGATAATTTATTATTTTTCACTCAAATTTAACTAATCATCCTAGACGATCAAAAAATTATCCTGGATGATATGTAGAAAGTATGTCTTCTAATCATCCAGACCATGACATTCGTCCTGGCAAAATGGCTATTTTTGTCTTGATCATAATGGATGATTATTATATCGTCCTGGATGATATATCCAACAAGTTGAATTTTAGGGCACTTTATGAGACCTTTATTTAAGCTCTTTAACCATCTCTTCAGCAATCTTTCGCTAGTTTTTCCAATGCAAGAGAGCTTAGAGGAGAAGGAGAGTTTGGGAGAGAGAGAGGATCTTATGAGGGGGAGTTTGTGAGGGTATTCATAAAGGTTGCACCAAGTAATTATTCAATCATCATATTCCTTCTTCATCCGTGGTTCCGTGTTGGCTCTAGGGAGACAATCATCAGCATCAGATCTAGGTTCTCTGCCTGCTTCAGGAGAAAGCGAAAGGAGTTCAGGGTTCTCTGCCTGCTTTAGGAGGAAGTAAATGGATTATGGGTTTCTCTACCTATTTAATGAGGAAGCAAAAGGATTCAAGGTTCTCTACCTCACTGGAGTGGTGGAAAGATTTTGTAAGGTCTTCTTTGCCTTACTGTGGGAGAAAAAGGATAGTCACTATAGTGTTTAGTGCAATACTTGAAGGGGAGGCTTCAGGGAGTGGACGCAGGTCAAGTTGACTGAACCACTATAAATTTTGTGTGCTCTTTTCATTTATTTTTTCTGCATTTTAATTTTTACATATTTTTGTGATTTGATCTATGATTGAAAATCTGATTTTGGTTATCTGCATCCGCTTATATTGTTCGTGTTTTAAATATTCAAAAAGATAAACATATTTTTTTGTTTGTATAAGATTTTTAGAATACCAATTCACCCCACCCCTCCTATTGGTCAGCCTTGGGAGTAGTTCATAAGGGCTTAACAACCCTAATGAACTTTCAAGTTGTATCAGAGAGGGATTCATAAAATCAAGCTTTAAAAAACTTTTAAATTCTATTTCATGGCTAATTTTGGAAATCATAATACTATAGAAGGTTATTCAATTACTTGACCACCTTTATTTGATAATATTCCTTTTAATTTTTGGAAAACTTGCATGTCCATCTTTTTGCAATCGATCGATTATCATATATGGATACTTGTTAAAGATGGTTGTACTGCACCTTATAAACTTATTAATGGTGTTAAAATTGATATCCCTTTTACTGAATATACAACTGATGATAAAGATCTTGTTCAATTGAATGCTAAATATTTGAACTACTCTTTGTGTGCATTAAAATTTGAAGATTATATGTGTGTTTCGACTTGTGCAACTGGGAAAGAAATTTGGAATAGATTATGCATTAACTATGAAGGAATGAATGAGGTTAAACAATCTAGGCTGAACATTCTCTAGCATGATTATGAACTCTTTTGCATGAAACCTAATGAATCAATTTCTAAGATGTATACTAGATTTACACAAATTGTCACTTTTCTGCATGCCTTAGGAAGAGAGCTTACAAATTTTGAAAAAGTGAATAAGATTTTATAATGTTTGACTTCTTTCTTTGATGCTAAAATTACTGTAATTACTGAATCAAAAGATTTGAATAATTATTCAATTAATAACTTACTTGGATCACTAATTACTTACGAGCAAGTAGTGAACCAAAGGTAGCTTGATGTAGGTGAGAAGAAGAAGGAGAAAGTCATAGCCTTGAAGGCTAATGATTCTGACTCTGGCTCTTTAGTTTTTGATGATGATGACATGGCCTTAATCATAAGGTAATTCAGGAGCTTCTTGAGGAAGAAATAAAAGTATCATCAAAAGTGGAATAAAGGTAAATCTGGTAAGAATTTTAGAGGTTCATCTGATGTTAATTGCTTTGAATGTAGGAAGCCTGGGCATCTAAAGTTTGATTGCCCTACACCTAAGACTCACCCAAGCAAGGAGAAGGGTGAGGAGAAACCCAAGTTCAAGAAGGACAAAAAGAAGACCTAAAAGGCTTTTTGGGCTGATTTAACATCTGACTCCTCTGAAACTAAAGCTGAAGAGGAGGTAACCAACTTGTGTTTGATGGTGAATGATCATCTTGGTCACTCTGACCAAGAAGAGGTATGTGAATTAATGTACGATCAATTACTTGAAGTTTCTAAGAAAATTCATACATCGTACAGGAAGTTGAAAAAATTGTATGCTAGCCTGAAACTGAAATTTCTGAACTTACAAAAAGAGCATGAAATTTTGATTAAAGATCATTCCACCTTGGATAGCAATCATATGGCATTACTTGATGAATTTGATGAATTAAATAAAAAGCCTTTTGATTTATCTACTGGGCATGATATCTTAAAAACATCGCATGTTGAATTAGAAATTGCTTTCAAAGAACTAGACACCATGGCATGTGAATTAGATAGTAGTGAGCATGCATTGAAATAATAAGTGACAAGCTTTGAAAAAGCAAATGAATTTCTAAGAGAAAAAGTCATTGCATTGGAGAAAAATGAAATACCACCTTCACTTTTAGGATATTATAAAACATCATCAAAGCATGCATCATCTAAACCTAGGAAGAGGTACTATCACCCATGTAGATTAGTTGATGCTTTTCTTGATGTTAGATATTTTTGTTGTGGCATGCTAGGAAATATCTCCCACACTTATACCATTCACCATCGAACACATTTGGTGTGGAGACCAAAATTATAAAATTCACAGCATAGTATGCATGCATCACATTCTTCTTTTCATCACAAGGGACCCAAACCTGTTGGGGTTCCTAAATCTAACATTTGATGATTTTGTAGGGGTGCTCTCATAAAAGGCCTCATAAGAATATGTGGTACATAGATAGTGGATGTTCAAGGTATATAACTGGAGATACAAATCAATTCATTTCACTGGAGACCAAGGTAGGAGATAAGATAACACTTGGAGATAACAACACTAGGAAAGTGATGTGATCATATATAATTGGTGATTCAAAAAATTTCATCATTGATAATATTTTTCTTATAGATGGACTAAAACACAATCTGCTCAACATCAACTAGCTCTACGAAAAAGACTTTAGCATAAAATTTATGCCAACTTGCTACATTATAAGCTTAAATGATAAAATTATTTTGCACGGAAAAAGGATTAACAATGTCTACATACTAGATTTAAATTACTTTAAAGCTGATATTATTATTTGCTTAAAATTAATTGCTAATGAATCATAGCTATGGCATAGGAGATTGTGTTATGCAAGCATGAAAAGCCTCAGAAAGATCACCCCAAAAGACTTAGTGAGAGGTGTTTAGATTTTTTTCCACTTGGATTCAGAGAAAGCTAGGCTGTAAGATTGTGACTATTCATAGTGATCATGGGGGAGAGTTTAAAAATGAGAAGTTTGAAACCTACTGTAAGGAGAAAGAGATAGATCATAATTTTTTAGCTCTTAGGACCCCTCAGTAGAACAGGGTAGCATAAAGGAAAAACAGGATGCTGATAGAAGTTGCTACAGCCATATTAGCTGAGTACTCACTTCCTAAGTACTTTTGGGTAGAACCGGTGAATACATCCTGCTAGGTTTTAAATAGGGTAAATCTTAGATCTAAGCTGAACAAAACACCCTATAAAATTCTTAAGGGTACCCCCAACCTCTCTCACCTTCGTGTCTTCGGATGTATTATGTTCATTTTGAATAATGGGAAGTCTCAACAAGGAAAGTTTGACCCAAAATCTGATAAAGGAGTGTTCCTAGGTTACTCAAGTGTTGGGAAATCCTATAGAGTATTCAATAAAAGAACCCTGATTGTTGATGAGACCACTCATGTTGTGTTTGATGAATTTGATAATTTTGGAGGGTCTAGGATAGAGGAAGAGGAGCTTATAGAAGTCACCCCTGGAGTAGAGTCTGTTAATCTAGAGGAAAGGATAGAACCTGAAGTTTCACTACCTAGATAATGGAGATATTATTTGAGTCATCCTAAAGAACTAATCTTTGGAGACCCTTTTGAAGGTGTTAGAACTAGGCATAGACTTAGAAAAGAGTAAATAATTCTGCCTTCATTTCAATGACTGAACCAACCAACATCAATCAAACCCTTTCCGATGAATTCTAGATCCTAGCCATGCAAGATGAACATAACTAATTTATTAGGAATGATGTTTGGGAGCTGGTTGAAAGACCTAAGGACCAGAGTATAGTGGGAACCAAATGGATGTTTAAGAATAAAATTAATAATTTTGGTGTGGTGGTTAGGAATAAGGTAAGATTAGTGGCTAAGGGGTATAACTAAATAAAAGGGATTTATTTTGAGGAAACCTTTGCCTATGTAGCTTGTTTGGAAGCCATTAGAGTGCTACTAGCCTTTGCCTGTTATAAGGGATTTAAGCTTTTTCAAATGGATGTCAAGAGTGTCTTTTTAAATAGGATAATAAAGGAAGATGTGTTTGTAGAGCAACCCCATAACTTTGAGAATTCCCAATTTTCAAATCATGTTTTTAAATTAAAAAATGCCTTGTATGGATTAAAATGAGCACCCAGAGTATAGTATGAGAGGCTTAGCACATTCCTACTAGAAAAAGAGCTTGTTAAGGGGAGTGTAGACACTACCCTTTTTTTGAGAAGAGTAGGAGATGAATTACTGATTGTCTTGATCTATGTTGATGATATACTTTTTGGATCTTCTGATAAAATTTATGTGATGATTTTTTCAAAATAATGAGTAAGGAATTTGAGATGAGTATGATGGGAGAATTATCCTACTTTCTTGGATTTAGTATAAGGAAAATGGATGATAGAACTTTTCTTAATCAATAAAAATATATTAAGGACATTCTGAAGAAATATGAAATAGATAAAGCCAAGCCAATTAACACTCCCATTAGCTCTAGTGTCCAGTTATATAAGGATTCAAATGAAAAATCTATTGTTCAGAAGACGTACAGAGGAATAATTAGATCACTTTTTTACTTGACTGCTAGCAAACCTAATATTATATTTAGTGTTTATCTCTGTGCTAGATTTCAGGTAGATCCAAAGGAGTCACACCTGACTGCTGTTAAGAGAATTCTTAGATATCTCTTAGGGACCTAAAACTTAGGAATCTGGTATCCTAGGCACAGCACCTCTTTTGAAATTATAAGAAACTCTGATTCTGACTTTGTAGGATGTAGGGTGGATAGAAAGACAACCTCTGGATTATGTCAATTTATAGGATAATCCTTAGTCTCTTGGTCCAATAAAAAAAAGAACTAAGTTGCACTATCCACTGCTGAAGCTGAATACATTATCTTAGGAAGTTGTGTGGCCCAAGTCCTTTGGTTAAAATAACAAATTCTTAATTTAGGTCTTCCTCTAGGCATAATTTTTATCCAATCTGATAACTCTAGTGCCATCTTCATTTTAAAGAACCTAATCTAACACTCTAGGACAAAACACATTGACATCATGCACCACTTTATCAGGGACCATATTATCAAAGGAGACATAGAGCTATATTATGTAGCCACTAAAAATCAACTAGCAAATATCTTCATAAAACCATTAGCTTTTGAAACTTTTAGCACCTTAAGAACCAGATTAGGTATGATAGATATTCATGCTTAAAATTGATACTCTCTGTTTATGTTTCAGCACTTAGTTTTTGTTTGATTTATTTGCCTGTCTCTTTGTATGTGTTTTTAATTTCTTGTTGTTTTTTCTCATTTTTTTGTCGTTATTTGTTTGATTTGGTCATTTCTTTTTATTTACTTTCCTTTTATTTTTAATTTCCTGTTTATTTTCTTTAGAATCAGATCACTGCTCACTACTGCTGATGAACTTGATTTTTAAATGAGAGTTTTGCCTTATTTTTATTTAGAAGCTTGTAAGCAGTGATTGAATTCTCTAAAATAGCTAAGGGAAGAAATATTGATGATTATTTCTCTTCCTCTTGTTGCAAATCTGGTTTTGATGATGACAAACATGTTTCCAGTGTGTTTTGCTTGGCTAATCTGTTTCAGGCACAAAAGACCGCGAGCCACTCAAGCCAACTCAAGATCGGGTCCAAGTGTGTCAAATGTATGATTTTTCTTTTTATTGAGTCAATTGTAATATAACTGATTCCCTAGCTAAGTAACCTTGCACACACACACTCAGGGAGAGAGATTGAGTGAATTAGAGTTTCTGTTAAAAATTTTGTTCAGATCGTCTTGGACGATCACCACATCGTCCTGGACGATCCAGTTAAAATAGAAACCCTAATTAGGGCGACTAGGTTAAGAGGGTCAGATTAAGCTGATCGTCCTGGACGATCTCTGGATCGTACGGGACGATATGCCCAAATCAAAAATTCTCAGCCGCCAGATCAAGTTAGGCAAGTTCTTATTTTTAGATACTTAGTCTGATCGTCCCGGACGATACGTGTATCATCCCGGACGATCCAGTACAATCATGCCTAATTTGATCTGGTAATTAAGGAAAGCAATTTATTTTTGGTTGATACGATCATATCGTCCTGGACGATCGCAGGATCGTCCCGGACGATCTTGATCGTCTAGTGCATTTAAGCTGTACGTCCAGAACTATGTACAGGACGATTTGGGGCCTTTTTGAACTAATCGTACAGGACGATGACCCCATCGTGCCGGACGATCAAGTCATTTTTTGGTCGTCCAGCACAGATTTCTCTGGACGACCCGAACTGTCATCTGGACGATTTTCCTCAATTTGCACTAATCGTCCCGGACGATCGCAGGATCGTACGGGACGATATGAACAATTTTTTCTACTGATCGTCCAGAAGAGCTAGATCGTCCAGGCTGAAATAGATGAATTTGAACTGATCGTACAGGATGATCTATCGATCGTCCTGGATGATCTTGGCCGACCAGTTGAGATTTAGGGCAAATTTTAAGCCCTCCTTTAAAAGAACTTTTTCCAATTTTTGGAGAAATCTTTTGCTGCCTTCCTTCCCTGAGAAACCCTAGAGAGAGAGAGAGTTGGGAGAGAGAGAGAAGATCTTGTGAAGGGGAGTTAGTGAGGGATTCACTAAGGTTGCTCTGAGCACGGATCAGAGTCGTCTTCTCCGCTCGTCGTCTTTCGTCTAGTCGGTGTTCGTCGTGGGAGAATCGTTCGCAAGAAGATCCGGGGTTCTCTGCCCGCTTCAGGTGGAAGCAAAAGGAGTTCGTAGGTTCTCTGCCTGCTTCAGGAGGAAGCGAAAGGAGTTCAAAGGTTCTCTGCCTGCTTTAGGAGGAAGCGAAAGGAGGTCGGGTTCTCTGCCTCACTGTGTGGTGAAAAGGAGATTTTTGTACAGGCTTCTCCGCCTTGCTGTGGGAGCAAAAGGAGAGACACTTCTGTTTAGTGCAATACCCGGAGGGGAGGCTCCGGGGTGTGGACGTAGGTCAAGTTGACCGAACCACTATAAAATCTGGTTTGCTTTTATGATTCAATTATGCACTTTAATTTTTTCTGATATTAACTGCTTGGGTGAATATCTGTGGTTGATCTTTTTATCTTTGTTTTAATTCGTTTCCGCTGGACGTTATAAAATGATTTTCATAGTTATCGTGAAATTTTTAAATAACCAATTCACCCCCCCTCTTGGTTACCCTCGGGACTAGTTCACTAGGGCTTAACATCCCTATCAAACTTTCAAGTGGTATCAGAGCCGGATTCAAAATTTAGGTTTAAAAACTATTGAATTTGATCCATGGCTAACTGTAATAATCGTAATACTGCTGAAGGATATTCTATTACAAGACCACCGTTGTTTGATAATATTCCTTTTGATTTTTGGAAAACACGCATGTCTACTTTTCTACAGTCTATTGATTATCGCATGTGGATGTTAGTTAAGGACGGATACGAACCACCTTTTAGACTGATTAACAATGTGAAAATTGAACTGCCTTTTACTGATTGGACGTTTGATGATCGTGATTTAGCACAGTTAAATGCAAAATGCTTGAACTGTTTCTTTTGTGCTTTAAAATCTGAAGACTATATGCGTGTTTCTACTTGTACAATGGGAAAGGAAATCTTGGATAGATTATGCATAACATATGAAGGTACAACTGAAGTCAAACAGTCTAGGTTAAACATCTTGTTACATGATTACGAACTTTTTCACATGAAACCTAGTGAGACTATTTTAGAAATGTACACAAGGTTCACTCAGATTGTTACCTCTTTGCATGTTCTAGGTAGAGAACTTACTAATTACGAAAGAGTGAATAAAATTCTAAGATGTTTGCCTGCTTCTTATAATGCTAAGATTACTGCTATTACTGAATCTAAAGATTTAAACACTTACTCTATTGACAGCTTACTTGGATCACTTATTGCTTACGAGCAAGGGGTGAACCAAAGGCAACTTGATGCAGGTGAACGCAAGAAAGAGAAGACAGTGGCACTAAAGGCCAAGGATTCAGATGCTAGCACTTCCGGGTCTGATAGTGATGATGTTGCCTTAATCACAAGGCAATTCAAAAGCTTTCTAAGGAAGAAACATAAGAACTATCAGAAGTGGAACAAGGGTAAGTCTAATAAAAATTTTAAGAGTTCATCTGAATTTGTTTGTTTTGAATGCAGGAAGCCTGGACACATAAAGGCTGATTGTCCAACACTTAAAGCTCACCCAAGCAAGGAGAAGGGTGAGGAGAAACCAAAGTTTAGAAAGGACAAGAAGCGAATTCAGAAGGCGTTCTGGGCAGACTCTGCATCCGACTCTTCTAAGACTGAAGCTGAAGAGGAGGAAACAAACTTGTGTCTTATGGCTGATGATCACCCTGGTTAGTCGGATCAGGATGAGGTATATGAGCTTACCTACGATCAATTATTTGAAGTTTCTGAAAGAATTCATACATCGTATAGGAAGCTTAAGAAAACTCATGCTAGTTTGAAATTAGATTACTTAACTTTGCAAAAAGAGCATGATTCTGTAGTTAAAGATCATTCCACACTTGATTCAAATCACATGTCTTTGCTTGATGAATTCGATGAGTTGAATAAAAAATATTCTGATTTAGTTTCTGAGCATGATTCATTGAAAACTACGCATGTGGACTTAGAAAGAGCTTTTAAAGAATTAGATATAATGGCATGTGAAGTAGAAAGTAGCAAGGGAACCTTGAAATTTGAAATTGCAAGTTTAAAGAAAGAAAATGAGTTTTTGAAAGTAAAGATCAGTGCTTTTGAAAAGAACAAAACACCGCTTACTTTTGAACAGTTTTATGCACCGCCACCTTTTGAAAAATCTGTTGCAAGTTCTTCAAAGCATGTTTCATATACCTCTAGGAAGAGGCATTATCATCCACGTAGATTAGTTAACCCTTTTTCTGGTGTTAGATGTTTTTCATGTGGCATGTTAGGACATATTTCTCACACCTGCATTGTTCACCGTAGTACACATTGGGTGTGGAAACCCAAACTGCCTGTTTCGCAGCACAGCACGCATGCATTGCATTCTTCTTTTCATAAGAAGGAACCCAAAACTGTTTGGGTTCCTAAGACTGACGTTTGGTACTTTTGTAGGAGTGCTCTCACACAAGACCTCGTGAGAGCATGTGGTACCTGGATAGTGGATGTTCTAGACATATGACTGGAGATGCAAATCAGTTCATTTCGCTGGAGGCCAGAGCTGGAGGCAAGGTTACACTTGGAGATAACACCACCAGGAAGGTGGTAGGCATAGGTATAATTGGTGATTCAAAGAACTTTATGATTGATAATGTTTTGCTTGTAGATGGACTGAAACACAATCTGCTGAGCATCAGTCAACTCTGTGACAAGGGATACAGCATCAAATTCCTGCCCACTGGCTGCATTTTAAGCTTAAATGATGAAGTTATTTTCCAGGGGCAAAGGGTCAACAACGTCTACAAGCTGGATGTAAGTAGCATTAAATCTGATAATTCAATTTGCTTAAAAATTGCTGCTGATGAGTCTTAGTTATGACATAGGAGATTGTGTCATGCCAGTATGAAAACCCTTAGGAGAGTCACCCAAAAAGATTTAGTTAGAGGTGTGCCCAAGCTTAAGTTCACTAAGGATCACCTGTGTGATACCTGTCAGTTGGGAAAGCAAGTCCAGTCCTCTTTTCACTCTGTTAAGGACATTAGCACCTCTAGACCTTTAGAAGTTCTTCACATGGACCTCTTTGGACCCATTAGCACTGCCAGCTTAGGGGGGAGAGTCTATGGTTTTGTGATTGTAGATGATTATTCGAGGTTCACTTGGGTTAAGTTTTTGTCACATAAATCTGAGTCATTTGATGAGTTTAGATCCTTCTCTACTTGGATTCAGAAGAAGTTAGGATGTGAGATTATTACCATCCATAGTGATCACGGAGGGGAGTTTGAAAATGAAAGATTTGGAAGTTTTTATAAGGATCATGGGATTAGTCATAATTTTTCAGCTCCTAGGACCCCTCAGCAGAATGGGGTAGCTGAAAGGAAGAACAGGACCTTAGTGGAAGCCGCTAGAGCCATGCTTGCCGAGTATTCACTTCCAAAATACTTTTGGGCTGAAGCGGTGAACACTGCCTGTTATGTGCTGAATAGGGTGAATGTGAGAGTCAAACTGAGCAAGACACCTTATGAGATCATTAAGGGTAGAACTCCAAATCTGTCCCACCTCCATGTCTTTGGCTGTAAGGTTTTCATTCTGAACAACGGGAAGTCACCCTTAGGAAAATTTGACCCCAAATCTGATGAAGGAGTGTTCTTAGGATATTCAAGTGTAGGGAAATCCTTTAGGGTGTTCAATAGGAGGACTTTGGTGGTGGAAGAAACAACCCATGTAGTGTTTGATGAATCTGATCCTACGGAGTCTAGATCTGAAGTAGAAGATGAAGAGATTATTGAGGTTACCCAAGGAGTTGGAAATACAAATTTGGAGGAAAAGGTAGAACCTCAAACTGAGCTGCCTAGAGATTGGATATACTCTTCGAGTCATCCTAAAGAACTGATCTTAGGAGACCCTTCTGAAGGTGTTAGGACTAGGCATGGACTTAGGAAAGAAGTAAACCATTCTACCTTTATCTCAATGACTGAACCCACCAATATCAATCAAGCCCTGTCGGATGAATTTTGGATTTTAGCTATGCAGGAAGAATTGAATCAATTTATAAGGAATGATGTTTGGGAGTTAGTAGAAAGACCTAAAAATCAAAGTATTGTGGGAACCAAGTGGGCCTTTAAGAATAAGATGAATGATTCTGGTGTGGTGGTGAGAAATAAGGCAAGATTGGTGGCTAAGGGGTATAATAAGATAGAAGGGATTGATTTTGAGGAGACTTTTGCCCCTGTAGCTAGATTGGAAGCCATTAGAGTGCTACTAGCCTTTGCCTGTTATAAGGGATTTAAGCTGTTTCAAATGGATGTTAAGAGTGCCTTTTTAAATGAGGTAATTAAAGAAGATGTTTTTGTAGAACAACCCCCAGGTTTTGAGAGTTCCCAATATCCAAGTCATGTCTATAAATTAAAAAAGGCCTTATATGGATTGAAACAGGCACCCAGAGCTTGGTATGAGAGGCTTAGCACATTCCTGTTAGAAAGAGAGTTTGTTAAGGGGAGCGTAGACACCACCCTTTTTCTGAGGAGATTAGGAGATGACTTACTCATTGTCCAGATCTATGTTGATGATATAATTTTTGGATCTTCTGATAAATACTTATGTGAAGAGTTTTCTAAAATAATGAGTAAAGAGTTTGGGATGAGTATGATGGGAGAATTGTCCTACTTTTTGGGGTTTAGCATAAGGCAAATGGATGATGGAACCTTTCTCAATCAATCAAAATACACTAAGGACATTTTGAAGAAATATGAAATGGACAAAGCCAAGCCAATCAATACTCCCATGCCCTCCTCAGTTCAGTTAGATAAGGATTCAAATGGAAAATCTGTTGATCAGAAGAAGTATAGAGGGATAATAGGTTCACTGCTTTACCTGACTGCTAGCCGACCTGATATCATGTTTAGTGTATGTCTTTGTGCTAGGTTTCAGGCTGATCCTAAAGAGTCCCACCTGACTGCTGTTAAGAGAATTCTTAGATATCTTTTAGGAACCCCAAACTTAGGAATTTGGTACCCTAGGCACAGCACCTCTTTTGAGATCATTGGATATTCTGATTCTGATTTTGCGGGGTGTAGGGTGGATAGGAAGAGTACTTCTGGGACTTGTCAGTTCATAGGACAGTCGTTAGTCTCCTGGTCCAGTAGAAAACAGAACTCAGTTGCACTTTCCACTGCTGAAGCTGAGTACATTGCCTTAGGGAGTTGTGTGGCCCAAGTTCTTTGGTTGAAGCAGCAAGTCTTGGATTTAGGAGTACCTGTTGGCATAATTTCTATTCTGTGTGATAATACTAGTGCCATCTGTATCTCTAAGAATCCAATCCAACATTCTAGGACCAAACACATTGACATTAGGCATCACTTCATTAGGGACCATGTTACAAAAGGGGACATTGAGCTACACCACGTAGCAACTGAAAATCAGCTGGCTGACATATTCACTAAACCACTGTCCTTTTACTCATTCAGCATTTTGAGAACCAGATTAGGAGTGATTGATATAAATGCTTGATTCTGATGACTGCTGATTTATGATTGTTCTGATGGGTATTCTGATTTCTGTTAGTTAGTTTTGGTATTCTGATTTCTGATTTTTGTTAGTTAGTTTTGGTTTGATTATTTGCTTTCAGTTGATTTTATTTCTTCTACTGATGTCTGTGTTAGCCTTACTGTTAGTTTGATTTGAGTATTTACTTTGCTGTGATTTTCTACCTATTTTTATTTATTTACTGGTTCATATCTTGCACTTACTGTTTTATGCTTTTCAAGATTTGATCACCGCTCACTACTTCTGATGATCTGAATTTTTGACTGGGAGTTTTTACCTTGTTTTGATTTTGAAGCTGGTAAGCAGTGATTGACTTCGTTGAATCTGTTAAAGGGAAGAAACATTGATAATTATTTCTCTTCCTCTAACTCCTTTATTGGTGTATAGTTTCTTTTGAATAAAAATCCTCTTCAAAATTAAAATGTTAGTTTTTGAAATAGAGATTATTTTATCTTCCTCTAGTAATCTGCCTCATATCAATAGTGTTTTTCAAAGTCTTGAGTCATTAGTTTGATTTTCTAAACCAAGTGATTGCATTTATCATATGTTGTATGGCTTTTGTTTTGTGAATCGTTCTTCCTTACTGCGGAGAGTCATCTCCTATGTCTGGAAGATAATCTCACAGCTGAGACTCTTTAATGATTATGAAAAGGAGAAAGCTTATAAAAGATGCGCAGTGCGCCAGATAATTTGAAAAAGAGGCATAAAATGAGCCCAAAACTGAAAAGATGCGAAATTGCCAAATTGGATACACAAAGTTTATCAAAAATCAAAAGATGCGCAAAGCGCCAACCAATTTGAAAAAGAGGCACAAAATGAGCCCAAAACAAGCTTTCTTCCCTTTCAGATTGTTAAATGTCTTAGAGAAATCTGTGCGCCACTTAATATTTTCAAAAGCTTGAGTTTTGAAAATCCCGATTTCTGATTTTTTACTTTGTAACACTATTATATCAGATATTTTTCTGGAACGAGGCTTGAAAGGATCTCTTTTCAAATCTAATGTCTTTTCTTTTGAATCGGATTTTTGTGTTGAAAGAGGTTTGCATCGATAAGGTGCCCGGGGTTGGAGTTACGAAAGTTGATTATTTTCAACCTTTTCTGGATTTCAGCGCTGTCAATCGTCCTGTCATTAGTTTTTTTTTAATCTAAAATCAAGGAAAAATTCTGATTTTCCTGTTTTGTAGTTGTTCTATTTATGTTTTATTTCCGTGTTCTATTTTTCCCCCTCCTTTTTGTGATTGACTTCTCTAAAATAGCTAAGGGAAGAAATATTGATGATTATTTCTCTTCCTCTTGTTGCAAATCTGGTTTTGATGATGACAAACATGTTTCTAGTGTATTTTGCTTGGCTAATCTGTTTCAGGCACAAAAGACCGCGAGCCACTCAAGCCAACTCAAGATCGGGTCCAAGTGTGTCAAATGTATGATTTTTCTTTTTATTGAGTCAATTGTAATATAACTGATTCCCTAGCTAAGTAACCTTGCACACACACACTCAGGGAGAGAGATTGAGTGAATTAGAGTTTCTGTTAAAAATTTTGTTCAGATCGTCCTGGATGATCACCACATCGTCCTGGACGATCCAGTTAAAATAGAAACCCTAATTAGGGTGACTAAGTTAAGAGGGTCAAATTAAGCTGATTGTCCTGGATGATCTCCGGATCGTACGGGACGATATGCCCAAATCAGAAATTCTCAGCCGCCAGATCAAGTTAGGCAAGTTCTTATTTTTAGATACTTGGTCTGATCGTCCCGGACGATCCAGTACAATCATGCCTAATTTGAGCTGGTAATTAAGGAAAGCAATTTATTTTTGGTTGATACGATCATATCGTCCTGGATGATCGCAGGATCGTCCCGGACGATCTTGATCGTCTAGTGCATTTAAGATGTACGTCCAGAACTATGTACAGGACGATTTTGGGCCTTTTTGAACTAATCGTACAGGACGATGACCCCATCGTCCCGGACGACCAAGTCATTTTTTGATCGTCCAGCACATATTTCTCTGGACAACCCGAACTGTCATTTTGACGATTTTCCTCAATTTGCACTAATCGTCCCGGACGATCGCAGGATCGTACGGGACGATATGAACAATTTTTTCTACTGATCGTCCAGAAGAGCCAGATCGTCCAGGCTGAAACAGCTGAATTTGAACTGATCGTACAGGACGATCTTGGCCGACCAGTTGAGATTTAGGGCAAATTTTAAGCCCTCCTTTAAAAGAACTTTTTCCAATTTTTGGAGAAATCTTTTGCTGCCTTTCTTCCCTGAGAAACCCTAGAGAGAGAGAGAGTTGGGAGAGAGAGAGAAGATCTTGTGAGGGGGAGTTAGTAAGGGATTCACTAAGGTTGCTCCGAGCATGGATCAGAGTCGTCTTCTCCGCTCGTCATCTTTCATCTAGTCGGTGTTCGTCGTGGGAGGATCATTCGCAAGAAGATCTAGGGTTCTCTGCCCGCTTCAGGTGGAAGAAAAAGGAGTTCGTAGGTTCTCTACCTGCTTCAGGAGGAAGCGAAAGGAGTTCGAAGGTTCTCTGCCTGCTTCAGGAGGAAGCGAAAGGAGGTCAGGTTCTCTGCCTCACCGTGTGGTGAAAAGGAGATTTTTGTACAGGCTTCTCCGCCTTGCAGTGGGAGCAAAAGGAGAGACACTTCTGTTTAGTGCAATACCCGGAGGGGAGGCTCCGAGGAGTGGACGTAGGTCAAGTTGACCGAACCACTATAAAATCTGGTTTGCTTTTCTAATTTAATTTTGCACTTTAATTTTTTCTGATATTAACTGCTTGGGTGAATATCTGTGGTTGATCTTTTTATTGTTGTTTTAATTCATTTCCGCTGCACGTTATAAAAAGATTTTCATAGTTATCATGAAATTTTTAAATAACCAATTCACCCCCCTCTTGGTTAGCCTCGGGACTAGTTCACTAGGGCTTAACATCCCTATCGAACTTTCACCTCTAACTCCTTTAATGGTATATTTTTCTTTTTGAATAAAAATCTTTTTCAAAATTAAAAAATTAGACTTTGAAATAGAGATATATTTTGTATTCCTACAGTAGTCTATCTCATATGAATAGTGTTCCAAATCATTGAATCACTTTTGTGTTTTCTTAATCAGGTGATTACATTTATTATATAAGAATAATTTTGTTTTGTGGATTACTTTTTCTTATATAAGAGAGTGTGTTTTTCTTTTCTTAGATTTGGAAGATAATCTCACAATTGAGAGTCTTTTATAGATTTTAAAAGAAAGGAAGCATGTAAAAAATGCGCAAAGTACGTCAATCAACTGAAAAAGAGGCACAAAATGAGCTCAACACTGAAAAGATGTGCAATATTTGCCAAAAAATAAAAAAAGATACACAAAGTGCATCAAATATCAAAAGATGTATAAAGTGTGCCAAATAATTAAAAAAGAGACACAAAATGAGCCTATAAAGAAATAAGCTTCCTCCTCTTTCAAATCTTTAAAAAATTGTAGAAGAATTCGTGTGCCACTTAATATATTCAAACACTTGAGATAGAAAATCATGATTTCTGGTTCTTCAGTTTGCAATACTATTTTATCATATATTTTTCTGGAATGAAGTTTGAAAGGATCACTTTTCTTATCTAATTTCTTTTCTTCTGAATTAGATTTTTGTTTGAAAAGATTTTGAACCTATTAGGTGTTTGAGGTAAGGTTTACAAAAATTGATTTTCCAACTTTTTTGCATTTTAGCTCATCGATTTCTTCTTTTTGGCTTTTGAATTAAAAATTAAGGGCAAATTCTAATTTACTAGAGCTAATCAATTCAAAAAAAAAGTTTTTTTTATTTTTAGTGTGTGTTTCCTTATTTTATTTTAATTTTTTTGGCATTTTGATTTGATTTTTTTTGTATTTTTGGAATCCACTAATCATTCCTATCAATCATTCAATCTTTCTAAATTTTGTTCACATCATCCTGGGTGATCCACATCATCCTATATATTCTGATCAAATCACCACTCATCAAACATCCAACAGCTAATCTGAACCAATTATTGGTAATCATCCTTGATGATCCATCTCTTCATCCAAGATAATCCATGTTGAAAATGTGTTGGACAATTTGAATTTGGTTGGTACAATCCATTAATGCAAATCATCCTGGACGATCCACCTAATCATCCCGGATGATACTTTTCATCAATGACCATCCAGAATAATTCCTTTGGATGATCGCCTGTGTTAAATTATCCTAGACGAAGTGTTGCTAGTGTTGTACTATTTGCTTGGTTTAATAAATTTCTTTTAGCATTTTTTCCTTACCATGTGTTTCATTTATTTATATATTTGCTTTATTTGAAAGGGGGAGATTATTGCATTTCTAGATTCAGGAATTATAATTTTAATGATAACAAACATTCTTGTCATTATAGCACATCTGTTTTGTTGCCTTGCCTACTTACTTTTAAGTTCCACATGATCAATTGCAATTCAAGCCAGCTCAAGATTGGACTGAGTCAATCTGTAATTTTAAATTCCAATAGTTTTTTTTTTCTTGAGTCAAATGTAATAAGGTGGATCCTGATGCTGAGTAATCTTGCATACACAAACTCAGGGGGAGAAATTGGATAAGTCAAAGTGTTTCCTATTTTTTTATCATATCGTACAGGATGATCCAAAATTGTCCTAGACGATCAGTTAAAAATAGAAACCCTAATTAGGGCATTTGCGTTAAGGAAAAATGATTAGGCAGATCATCCTGGATGATCCTCCTATTATCTTGGATTATGTTTAAATTTAGAAATTAGCCGCCAATCACATTTTAGGCAATATTTTATATGCATATTTTAAACTAATCATACAGGATAATCCTGATCATCCTAGATGATTTATTATAATCTTGCCTAAAATAATCCCCTAATTAGAAGACTAATTATGGTTTAATTGATCAATCACATCGTACAAAACGATCATCCTGATCGTCCCGGATGATCCTTTATATTTCTTGGGATGATCTCCAATCGTCTCGGATGATAACCATAATTTTCTTATGATCATCCAAGATATCATCCTAGATGTCCCGAACTTTGTGCAGGATGATTTGTCGATTGCCACTCAAAATGAACTGATCATTTTGGATGATTGTGAAATCATCTAGGATGAAAACCCTTATTTTCTTCTGATCTTCCAGGATAACATCCAAGACGTCCCAAACATTTGTTTGGATGATTTGTCATTTTCCATTCAAATTGAACTAATTGTCTCGAATGATCAAAAAATCATCCTAGATGATATGTAGAAAGTATGTCTTCTGATCGTCCAGACCATAGAAATCATCCTAGCAAAACGGCTGATTTTGTACTGATCGTATAAGATGATCGACTAATCATCTTGGATGATATAGCCAGTAAGTTGAATTTTAAGGCACTTTTTGAGGCCTTCTATTTAAGCTCTTTAACCATCTCTTCATTAATCTTTTGCTGGTTTTCCACTCCAAGAGAGCTAAGAGGAGGAGAGTTTGGGAGAGAGAGAGAGAGAGGATCTTATGAGGGGGAGTTTATGAGGGGATTCACAAAGGTTGCTACAAGCAAGGATTCAATCATCATCTTCCTTCTTCGTCCTTAGTTTCTTGGTGGCTCTAGGGAGACAATCATCAGCATCAAATCTAGGTTCTCTGCCTACTTCAGGTGGAAGCAAAAGGAGTTCGGGGTTCTCTACCTACTTCAAGAGAAAGCAAAAGAGTTCTGGGGTTCTCTGCCTGCTTTTGGAGGAAGCAAAAGGAGTCAAGGTTCTCTGCCTCACCTGTATTGGTGGAAAGATTTTGTACGGGCTTCTCTGCCTTGTTGTGGGAGCAAAAGGAGAGTCACTATAGCGTTTAGAATACTACCTGGAGGGGATGCTTTAAGGAGTTGACATAGGTTAAGTTAACCAAACCACTATAAATCTTGTGTGCTCTTTTCATTTATTTTTTTTGCATTTTAATTTTTGCATATTTTTGTGATCAGATCTGTGATTGAAAATCTAATTTTGGTTATCTACTTCCACTTATATTGTTCGTATTTTAAATATTCAAAAAGATAAAAATATTTTTCTGTTTGTGTAAGAATTTTAAAATACCAATTCATCCCCCCTCTTGGTTAGCCTTGGGACTAGTTCACAAGGGCTTAATAATCTTAACAAACTTTTATGACCCATTTATTATAACCCAGAATTATAAAAATTAATAATGGTCAGGCACTACTAACTACAAACTTGGTTTATAATCTTAGGATAGACACAGGTGATTATGAGTGGGATACTCTTTATCTTCAACTCTTCATCCTTCTCATCTTCAAACTCCTTGGACTTGTCATACTTGGATACCCAAATGGGAAAGGAAACTCTTCCCCTTAAGGGGAGGTTATTCTTTTCCCCTTTGGGTATTAAAATGATCCAAAGTTGGGCTTCTAAATGGAAAAGGACTATCCCCGTGAGGGGTATCCTTTCCTCTGTGAAATCTATTTTTGGATACCTATATCCCAACTCAAAGACCAACTTTCACAACTCTTATATTTGAACAAATTACATTGATATTAAAATAAAAAAAAAATAGACTATCCTGCAGGGTTATCCTAAGCATTTGATCATCAAATAAATCCCAATTAGTTCTATATATATGCATTGAATTGAATAAGTAAACATATTTGGACATGCTTTTATTTATTTGGGGGCTAGGCAGTTGAAGCATTTGTAACATTTATAATAATTATTAATTTAGCCTTTTTTTATTATCCTGCACGAGTGTGGCCCCTTGAAAAAATCCTGTGAGCAACCAGATCGGTTCTAACCTAAGGGTAAACTATTGCCCATCACATCAACTCACAGAATACAGTAAAAATAAATAAACACTCACATCAACCAAATTTTAATCACAACATGTAATTAAATCTTAAACAACCTGGTACACAGCAGTAAAGTTGACACCGACCTAGCCCATACTAGAGTTGGTTATCCTAGCAAATCATCTAAAGTGTGTCAGAAGGCTGTCTGGCTGGGATATATCCTAAAATGGGTAATTTGTTAAAGTTGTCTAAGGTTTAGGTTTGTTGAAGGTGAAGGGTAAATTTATGTTTTGAGTTTAAGTATTAATGTACTAAAGTATAGTTTAAGACATATTTTAGAGATTGATTGATCAAATGGATTTAATTAGTTAATTATTAAGGGATTGATGAATTTTAATTACCTGATTAATTACTATTTTTTATGATTAAATTAATTTTGATTTTTTATCAATCGGTTGTACATTAGATTGATAGGGCCATCAGGCTCAAAGAGCCAAGCCATCTTAGGACACTTAGCCCCGCAGCCTGGAGTAGTCCATCCTAAAAACCTGATTGATGTAGTTAGATTAAGGGTTTTAATTTAGTTAAATAATTAATAATAATTTATTTTAAAGTTTCACGCTCTATTGAATCCATTCGTGGTGTTGTGCCATCAGGCTCAAGGAACTAGGCCTCCTTGGGGCATTTAGCTCCACTGGGATTATCAGGATTATTTTTTTTATCTTTTATAATTATATAATAATGGGATTTTTTAAATATGTTAATTAGAGGGTTAAAAGTTGACTTTTAAAATTAAGATTGGCTTTGTAGTGTCAGTATTTTTTATAAATATTAGGCCTTAAAAGGAGTAATTTGACTCTGGATTTGCTTAATTTGGAATTTTCTACATCAAGTTATAATTTTCTGAAGCTTTGAACTAGTTTTATACCATGATTGGCCGGGGAGTTGAATTTTTGACTTTGACTTAATTTTAGGGTTTTGACATTTTTAGAAAATACTATATTTTAATTAGAGTTGAATGACATTGATTTTGATTAAATTGGATTTTCCTAGAATTATTGGTGATTTTTAAAAAAATTGGGTTTTTTCAGAATTTTAAAAATTGCCTTAATTATGGGATTTTTAGATTTTGATCCAAATCAACCCCAAACCTCTTGGAATCACCCCGAAAGGTCAAAGATGACCTAAGGGGTTGTTTCCAAGAATTTGGGGAATTTTTTGAATTTAAATTTTTTTATTTATTAATTAAATTAATTATCAATTTTTCATAGAAATTAAATTAAGGCTAAATTAAAGGTTATCTGATAAAGTTTTATTTTTCCTTGGTTGGTGGTTCAATTAGGATTAATTAGAGCCCATATGTAAAATTTTTGGATTTAGTTTGAATTTTTAGTGAATTAATTAAGGTTCTAGGCCAAATCTAGAGGGGAATTTTGGGGTTCCTAGTTAGTCGATCAAATGGGCACCCAATCTAGTGAAATTTGGATGATGAGATCACCTAATATGAAGGACCAAGACCCCTAAATTTGTGTCCAAATGGAACTTTCTAAGGTGGCAAACCTAGCCACCCAAGGTGACCTCTAGGTCACCTAAGAAAATTTTTAAATCACTACCTTAGGCTTGGATTGGGACATAATCAGTGGCTCTAAACTCCTTAGACTAAGCATAATCGACACACAAAAATTCAAATACTAAATCCCATTGGAAAGACCATAAAGGCCATTTGGAATCAAGGGTCAAACCATGACCCTTGATCCCAAATTGACCAAATGGTGCCCTTAAACTCAACAAACAATGGAGAGGAAATTTGGACATGTCAAAAACATGCCCAAATTCAATTTCCCAAGGTCCCAAGCCATCGTGACATCAAATAAGCAAACAAATACATAAATATCATAAATTCAAATGGAAATTGAGATTAACCCTAATATAATTAGGGCTTGGGACCATAAGGCTTTTGAGGATCTTCCTAAGATCTTTCCAATGAGTCTAAGAATACCTAATTTGGTCAAGTGTGGAGGGAGATATGAATTTTTGAAGTTTCCTTAAATTTTCTATAAAATCAAATCCAAATTTACACAGTCAGCCGGCACTTTAAACATGGGCACCATCCGATTGGCCAGCTAATCATTACTACTAACAATGTAAACACGGGATTGATTACAGTAATTGGATCATTGATTGATTGGTCGAAATCAAACGGGCTCCAAAACCACAAGCTCTAATCTGAACCATTGATTAAAATCAAAGTTTAGGATTACGTCTTCAACATCCCGTACAGGCCCAAAGTTGTTCACATTCTCCAATATGATCCAAGGGATCCCGTCGATTAACTCTCATAATATTTCACAAGAAGGATTAAGAAGATCAAAACTTTCAATCCATCGATGAAAATCTATTAGTTTGAAAGTTTTCTTCACACTTGACCGGACTACCTAGCTAGCGAGCTCTGGCGGAGGATCTCACCATGTAGAAAGCCCCAATAAATGTGTTTTTTATGAAGAAGCTTTAGGAGATGATGGCGAAGACATTTCCTTCAGACATTGAGGCTAGAGGATCGTCCGAGGTACGACTTCGAGCGAAGGGTAGAGAGATTTTGCTAGAGTTCACTCGAGACCATAGCTAGAAGGGAATGGGAAGCTAGGGAATGCTATGGGATTGCTCAAGGAGCTATGGGGATGATTTTGAAATGCCTGGGAGTGAATGAAGGGGTCTGGGTTAAGGTGCGTATTCCAATGCCTCCCATGGCCATAGACAATTGGGATTAATTAAGGCAATAATTGGATGGGCTCCAGGTGGAAGGGGACATCATCCTAGAGCCTCATGAGCTCAATCCCAACAAAATGATTTAGAAGCCTTTGGGTGGAGCTCTAGGATGGGGGGACCACCAGCACTGAATTCTCATTCATTTCAGATGCTGCTGGTTAGGGACTAGGTCATGCTGAGGTGGAAAGATGTCTGGAGGTTTGGTGAACTCAAGAGTGAGATTGACTGGCATGAGGAAGCCTGAATCAATAGGGAGGCTCAGGTTGATCCTAACCAATATGGTTTAGACCAATTTGAGCTCAACCTAGGTTAAGCCAGGTCATGGGGTTGAGGTAGGAGATGGGTTGAGCAAAGGACTACCCAATGTAAGTTGTATTAGATCTAATTGGGTATGAGGTGAGAAATAACTCTGGTCAAGGGGGTTTTGAGCACTTTGGGCTAGCCTAGAAATTGACCCAAGTCAACCCAAGGGTGGGGCTGACTAAGTTAAGTGTGTTGGACCAAGGGCTACCCAATGGAGGTGTTGGTTGTGTTTAATTGAGCTAAGGTTTAGAAGTGGATCAACCCAATGTGTTTTCTACCAATTTTGGTTAGCCTAATTCCTATCCAAAGTTGACCTAAGGGTTGGGTAAACTAAGGAAGGTGTATTGGGTCAAAGGGAACCCAAGGTCACCATTGGTTCGATCCAATTGGACTAGGGTTAGAACTTGGCTCAAGAGGAACCCCTCTTTGGGCACTTAGGTTAAGCCAAATGGCTAACCCAAGTGGGCCCAAGGCTTGAGTCTTCAAGAGGGGTCTCTTGAGGACCCAAGGGGTCACCCCATACGTTTGGATAGGCTTGGCAAGGCCTTGGTCAAAAGATTTAAAAGGGTAGAAATGTATGGGAGGTTTGGTCAACCAAGTTGACCTAGGGTCATGGGTTGGGTCCATTGAGTTTAAATTGATTATATGAACTCATTGGAAGTGGTCCCAAGTCAAGGGGAACTCATTTGGTTGGAAATGGGTGTTTAAACCCTTAAGGCCCACTTTTGTCAACCATGGTTGACTTAGTCAGCCAGGTCAAAAAAAGTGTGGGTTTGGGTATAATATGTTCCTAATAATATTTAGGATCCATTGGGATAGGTTTTGATGATTGATATGGGAAGGTGATGTTGAATTTTGGGGAAAAGACCAAAAACTCTTTAAAGCTCATTTTGGTCATTTTGACCCCAAGACAATCATGGGTCAAACTGGGTCCAAGAAAATGTAGGTTATTGATCAAAAAGTCATGATAAAGGGCATGAGTGTGGTTGGATGGTTTGGAGGGGGTCCCAAGGTCAAATTTCAATAGATGGAAGGTCTAGTGGCATAGGTTGTAAATATTTGAAAGTTATGTAGCTTTTGGAAATCAATTCAGTTGTTGGAGCTAGGGACCTCAGAATGAGTTCAAATTTGGTGGGTTGATCTTAAAGATACATCTAAGAAAGTTGCAATTAATAGACTCCAAATTAGGAGTTATTTAACTAGGTTTTTGGGTAATAATAAATTAACCCATAAAGGGCTTCATGACCAAGACCCTTAACCTAGGGATTTGGTTTGGAATGTTGGACTTGAATTGGATTTTGGAATTAACTAATTTAGTTTGAATTATCCACATCAATTATAATCAAATGAATGATTGAGGTTGATTAGATATGATTTGAAAGTTGATTAAAAATTTGTTGAAAGTTAACCTGGGAGCTGAATTGAGGGGTGGAATTGGATTTGATTAGACTTAGATTTGTTTTAGACTAGGACCTATATGGATGAGAATTGGACATCTCCCAGTCATTAGGTCACCAGTAGGAAACCTAAGTGGGTCCTAGTGACCTCATAAAAAGATGAGGTCAACACGCTCTTTTATAATATTTTCTAATTTAAGTTAGGTAATTAAGGAATCATATTTGATCTAAATTAATTATAAATCATGTTGGATGATCGGGTATCATACAATATAAATCACTCAAACAATCTTTGGATGAACCTTAGTTTGTCATGTACAATTCCATTTTTACTTCAACTAATGATATAATCGGATTTTAAATCATATTGAATGATCTATGATAGTGTTTAACTAATCATACTGGACTATCCAAAAATTATACTTTACAAATAAAGTTGGCAGAATCTATATTTTAGGGTTTCTAGAAGCCCACTATTTAAACACATTTTAATTTATTTTGAAGAGTCCTTTGGATTACAGAGGAGTGTTTCTTCTTTAGAGAGTAGTGAAGAGAGTCCATTAAGGAGAGAGAAAGGGTGAGGTTTTGTGAGAGGGAGAAGATCCTTGTCGGTTTCAAGGGAGTTTGAGAGAGCTTTTTAGATTGTTTCTCTAGCCAACTTTCACCTAAGTTCCTCCATGTATTATACTTTTCCTTGAGGGATTCCCAATAAAGAATCATTTGTTGTTAAAGGCCACTACCTACTCTACCACACTGAAAAGGTGAAAGGGATTTTAGCTCTTCGCCGCACCGAGGAGATGAAAGGGATTTCGGCTTTCTACTGCATTAAGGAGGTGAAAGGGATTTTGTCACTCTATGCATGGAGATGGTGAGAAGGATTTTGACTCTCTATAGCATCGAGAAGATGAAAGGGATTTAGGCTATTTCACTACACTAGGTTCATAAATGGGATTCTACTCTGCTATACTAAGTTGGTGAATGTGATTTTGTATTGGCTTTTCCTCCTAGTTGAGAGGGTTGAAGGAGAGCCACTATTATTTATTTTAATACTCGAGGATGATGACTTCAAAGAGTGGACTTAGGTAAGCTAACCAAAAGACTATAAAAATTTGGTATAGGTTCTTTTATTTTTTGTATTTACTTTCTAAAAATTTACTTTTTTTTGCACATTTACTTTTCTATAAATTTGGGTTGAACATTATTACCATTATGTTTCAAAATCATTATGATTATTTTATATTTAGTCTTCATTAAAAAAAAGAAAAATTAGAAAAATAAAAAATATTTATTTCCTTTGTCTACAAAAATTTGAGCAAAAATTTTGTACTTTCTTTGATTGACATTGTGAATTATGATCGCTTTTACATTGAATTTATTTTTTATTTTTAATTCAAAATATTTGAAAAACTTATAAAAAAAAAACACCAGTTCACCCCCCTCTTCAGGTGTCATTCCATAGTTCAATTTATTTCATAACCAACTATTAAACTTTTAATTGGTATCAGAGCGAGTTCTCTTAATTTATTTTTTTAACACATATAGTTTAATCCAATGGCACACTTTAGTAACTATTACACTATTGAAAGGTATTCCATTACCCATCCACCTCTATTTCATAGCATACCTTTTGATTTTTGGAAAATACGCTTGTGCACTTTCTTGAAATTGATTGATTATCGCATGTGGAATATGATTCAAGTAGGATTTACTATTCCATCTTGCATTGTTAAAGGCACAAAAATAAAATTCCATTTTATTGAATGGAGTATAGATGAGATGATTTAGCTTAACTAAATGCAAAATGCTTTAAATTGCCTTTTCTATGCCTTTAAATCTGAAGACTATATGTGTTTATCTACATGTAATACTGGAAAGGAAATTATGAAAAGATTGTGCATTACATATGAAAGAACCAATAAAGTTAAGTAATCTTTCTATTACATGAATATGAAATATTATACACAAAACCCTATGATACCATATCTAATATGTATATTAGGCTCAAAAAAATATTCACATCTTTGCATGTTGTTGGTTGAGAACTTTCCAATTCTTAAAAGGTGAATGAAATGTTGTGTTATTTCCCTGATTCTTATGATACAAAAGTTAATTACATATTTGATTAAAAAGATTAAAATGTTTATTCTATTGACAATTTTTTAGGCTCTCTAATTACTTACATGAAAAATGTAAGCCAAAGGCTACAAGATGCAAGTGACAGGAAAAAGGAAAGAATTGTAGCAATAAAGGTTGATGACACTGAGAGAAATGACCTAGGAGCTAATGGGTGTGAGGGAATATCATTGATGACTCACCAATTCATAAGTTTTTTGAAAAAGAAAAATAAATGCCACTACGTAAAAGGAAAAGGTAAGAATAGTAAGTTTGTTAAGTTTTTAACTGATACTGATTGCTTTGAGCCCATGAAGCATGGAAATTTGAGAATTGATTGTCCCAACCTTAAGAGTCACTCTACTAAGGAAAAGGGTGAAGAAAAATTCAACTCAAAAATGGGTAAGTAGAAAAGGTAAAATGTTTTCTAGGCAAACTCTGCTTCAGGCTCCTCACAACCAAAACTTGAAGTGGGGGTAACCAACTTGTGTTAAATTGTTGTGGATAGTGTTGGGAATTCCAACCGAGATGAGGTATGTGAACTATCATATGTTGAATTACTTTTTATTTCTTATAAAATGCATGAGTCTTATAAAAAGTTAAAAAAATAGCATGCGCTTTGAAAAAGGATTTTTCAAACTTAAAAGGAAAAGCATGACACTTTGATTAATTTTCACTCAATGTTAAACTTGAGCATATCACATTAGTTAAGGAACATGAATCTTTTATGGATGAATTTGATACATTAATTAAATAACATACTAAATTATTAAAGTCACATGAATCATTAAAGAGTGAGCATCTTCAATTAAAAGAAGCATTAAAGGTGTTAGAAGTACTTGCATTAGAAATGGATACTAGAGAGCGTGAAGTATTAGTTTACTTAGGTATTAAAAAGAGTGAAAATGAATATTTGATAAAAAAATAAATGCATTATAAAATAATACACCCGCACCTACATTTACTAAAGCCACAACCTAGGACACAACATACATCATATTTTCCTTAGAAGAGAAGTTATCCCCCATATAGATTAGTAAACCCATTTCTAGAGGTTACGTGCTATTCTAGTGGCATGTTAGGACACATTACACACACTTGCATACTTTATATTAGAACACATTTAATCTGGACACCCAAAGCATCATCATCACAACATTACATTCGTGCCATCAAGCATAAGGTGGGACCCAAACCCACTTAGGTTCCCTAAATTAACCCTTTATTGAGGTTGTGGGTGTGCTCTCATAAGAGATCCAGTGAGAGCATATAGTACCTGGACAAGGGCAATAGGTGCAAGTCTTACTTGTAATGTTGATAAATTATCTATTTAAAATATTTTTTAGAAGGATACGTAGAATCTCTTAAGCATTAATTAGTTGTGATAATTTTTTTAATATTATATTTATTTCTATAAAATATTCCAACATATTAAAAGGCCAAAATTATTTTGATTAAGAATTAATGAACTTATTTGAATTGCATTGATGAATCAAGTAAAAGTTTTAATTATAAAAAAGATTTTTATATGAGTGATCGTTATTATTTGGAAAATGATTTTTTGATGAGTGATGGCTATTAATTTTGAAAATGACTTTTTTAGCTTGAGGATACTTAGGAGATCGCCTATTTATGGTTAATTAGAAGCATTCCTAAGATAGAACCTTCAAAAATACCTTTGTTAATCATAACAACTACGAAAGGAAATAAGCTACTCATTCAATTCAATTGATAATGTAGTCACAACTAGTTACACTTAGAAATATTTCATAATGATTCATTTGGACATATCGATATAGTGAATCTAGGAAGAAGGTATTTTGGACTTATGTTATTTTGATGATTACACTAGGTACAATAAAATAAGACTTTTTGAAATGAATGCGAATTATTTAAAAATTTAAAATATTTTCATTTTAAAGAAAAGTAGGATATTTAAAAGTCAATAATTTATAGAGATCATGTAGGAGATTTGTAAAGTTATTACATGTTATTATTGAAAATCAATTTGTAAATATCCTGGCAAAACCCTCAACTATAATATTTTTTAGCACACTGGCAACTAGACTTGGTTCCACTTATATTAGTGCTTAGAAAATTGGAATACTTGCATGTTAGTTGTGTTTATTTGTATTTTTTTATTTGTGTTTGTTATTATGTTTACTATGTATTTATGTGTTACACATGATTGCATTTTAGTTTTTATTTGAAATTATGTATTAGTAGCATGTTATTATGTCTCTAATTTCATTTTTATCCTATTCACTATGTTCGCTACCTTCTTGTATTGGTAGCAAAAAAATGTTTGTGTGAATTTTTTACTTATGGATTAGTCCCTCATCATCACACACAAAAAGGGCATTTGTTCACATCGTACTATACAAACACTTTCATACAGTATGATACATGTTAGTAAATATATTCTCACCATCCATTCTATCCAATGGCTAAAATTAAGTCTATTATTGAGGTTTGCACTATATGAATATATAATTATATGGTATGAAACACATATTAATACCATTGGGATGATCTTAATTTGATCGATACATTCCATTCACACACATCATATTGTATAAACCCCTATTTCTATTGGATAACTCAGTTATTCAGTGATTGTATGGCTAAACCCCCCAGGATGAACCAAAAAAATGAAGATCATCCAGTATGATTCTATTTTGTATTGTACAAATTGACTACTTTTACAATATTTTAATGAGATGATTTATCTTCTTCTTATCTGACCATAAAATAATGACCATATTGTATAATTTGTATAACTTTCTATAAATTGAGGGAAAAATTTTATTCTCAGTAACACTTCCAATCTCCTCTTATAAGATCCCTATCCTTAAGTCATTCCTATGGCTAATGAAAGAGCTAGAATCCTTCCTGGATGTTCCTATGATTCCCAAGTGGATGATAGATTTCAATCCTCCAAAGGTGAATCTTCATATCAGCATTATCAAGTAGCATAGATTACCTCCTCAAGAATCTTAAACCAAGATAATTTGAATTACAAATAATTAGACCTATTCATAGAAACTACTCCATAATTTGTCTTAAAACTTGCATTTCCTTTCCACTCTAAATTACATTTTGAGTTTATTGCAAGCCTAATAATTAATTCTAAATGTACCTCCATTCCATCCAATATTTATAGATGACCCATAGAAATTTCTTATCAAGACTTGCATAAACTTCTTCATCTTTTTGTAACTGGTATCAAATCTAATGATTTTTGTAATGTAGGGACTATGATTGCACAACTATTATTCTCACTATTAAGAACACCCCAATTAGCCAGCATCTAACCTTAGTGAGCACTTTAGCCCAAAATGCCTGTATCATCTAGCATGTTATTAGAATCTCAATCATTCTTAAAGTTGGGGATAGAGTTAATATCACCCCAATGTTGCCTATTATGACCTATTTTTATATGACTTGCACATAATTTAATACAACATGCATGATTATTCATTAAATGAAAAACTTGACTACTAATTAGAATCCTAGAGCCTAATGTAGAAAAATCTTGTGCTAGAATATATCATTGCCTACATTTTAGATGCCAAGTTTAGTCTGATGTACTCAGCTTAAGATGACCACTTTCCTATTTTCTACATAGATAGTTCCTTCCCCCTTTTTTTAAGTGATAGATGTTGGGCAGCATAAACCAAAAATGAGGCGCTTAATTCTTATAAGGAAGTGGGAGCTCTACCAGTTCTAGTAGAATATCACATGCACTAACACAAGCACCAGTATAGTAGCCTCCATTTTATAATGCCATGATAGAGAGACCTGATTGAGTAGAGATGTGCCTTGAGATATACATCTAGGAGTCTACTTGTCACTGGGATCAGCTGTAGTACTACTTATAATAGTAGAATATGGCTTATCATGCATGGTTGAGTGATTAGTTTGCCTCCATTCATAGCTACTTCCATCCACCACCACCACCACTTGATTAGGGTACCTCATATGAGTCATGTATTATGTGATGTGTAGTTTGATCTTTATAGTGTGTTTGTATTTTATTTTATGTGTTTGCTTTATATTTTTGTATTTAGTTCTACTTATTGGTGATGTTAAATGGGACAGTAGGGAGTCTATTGGTTATATTGGTTGGTTTTCATTAGTGCAGTTTGTATTACTTATTTTTTAGTGCCTATTATGATTTTGATTTGATTTTAATTTATGTTACTTGCATATTAAAAAAATAAAAATAAAATAAAAAAGAGTATCACCTTATTTTAAAGGAATCACTTACTAAGGGGAGAGCATAGCAAGAAATTAAAATTAACTTGAAATTCCAACCAATAATATTTTTCATCGTAAAAAAGGGGGAGACATTTATAATCCAAAAGCCAACCTGGTGTTTTAATGGTTATAAATCTTTTATGATGATTATTTAGTTTCACCTGATTTATATACTGCATATTTTTTCTATATGCATCCCAAATATTTCAGGTTCAATATACACAAAGCATCATTAGAGAATCATAGCTCAAGAAAGGGTAGTATATGTTAGACTTATTTGAAAGTGCCTGTATTTTATTTTTCTTGAGTCAATGTATGGTAAAAGGTGTATGATATCTTAACAACCATGCAATAACATAACGGGAATAAAAATAATTGTTTTGATTTTTCTGTCAAATCATATTGTATGATCCATATCATACTTATGATCCATTCAAAAAGAAATTAATTAAAATATTTAATTTAAATGAATGAAAATAATTTTAACTATAACTAGTTATACTGTATAACCAAATCATCATGGTGAATGATTATCTATTATCAGAAACCCCACCATTGACTCAAACTTACTTAAAATAAGCATATTTAAAATTTGAAGATTAAACTATTTGTATTGTATGAAACTATTTTTATTGTATGATCTTTTATAAAATTACCTAATTTAAGTCAAGTAATTAAGGAATCAAATCAAATCAAAAATAATTATAAATCAAGCAGGATGATTATGTATCATAGAGTATGAATCACCCTAACACTCTCTGGATAAACCTTTGTTCATCCTATATAATTCGATATTTGATTTAGACTAATCATATAGTTTGATTTCAAATCATACTGGGTGATCTATAATGGTGTTAAATTAATTGTATAGAATAATCCAAAAATTCTACTATAAAAATAGAGTCGGCAAAATTAAAAATGTAGGGTTTTTAGAAGCATACTATTTAAACTATTTTTAATTCATCTTGAAGAGTCTTTTGGCAATTAGAGGAGTGTTTCTTCTTGAGAGAGTGTTGAAGAGAGGACATTGAGCAAAGAGAGAGAAATTATGAGGTTGTGTGAGAGGGAGAACATCCTTATGGGTTTTAAGAGAGTGTTAGAGGGGTTTTCACACGGTTTCTCCAGCCAACTTACACCTGCGTTACTCCATATTTCATTATTTATCTTGAGGGAAGCTCTGTAAAGAACCATTTGGTGTTAAAGGCTGCCATCTATGCCACCGTACTGAGGAGGTGAATGGGATTTTGACTCTCCATTGCACTGAAGAGGAGAATGGGTTTTTGGCTGTCCATCGCAATTAGGATGTGAAAGGGATTTCAATTTTCTACAACACTAAGGAGATGAAAGGGATTTCTGCTCTCTACCACGCTAATAAGGTGAAAGGGATTTTGGCTACTTTGCCACACTGGGTTGGTTAAAAGGATTTTGACTACTTCGTTGCTCCGAGTTGGTGAAAGTAGTTTTATGGGGGCTTCTCCACCTAGTTGAGGGGGCTGAAGGAGCGTCACGTTTTTAGTGCAATTCCCATGGAAGAGGAATTAGGGGAGTGGATGAATGTCAAGTTGATCAAACCACTATAAAAATTTTATTTGCATTCTTTTATTTTCCTCATTTACTTTCAATAAATTACCTTCTTGCACATTTACTTTACTGTAAAGCTGGGTTGAACATTATTTTCATTGTGTTACAAAATCATTATAACTATTTCAGATTTGGTCTTTAATTTAAAAAGAAAGAAAAAATCAAAATAATAAAAAGTATAAAAATATTTATTGGCTTTCTCTTCAAAAATCAAAATAAAAAATTAGTATTTACTTTTGATTGGCATTTTGATTGCTTCCATATTTAATTTAATTTTAGTTTTTAATTCAAAGTTTTGAAAAATTAAAAAAAAAAACACCAATTCATCCACCTCTTGGTGTGTCATTCCATATATTAATTAGTTTCAAAACTAATAATTTAACTTTTAACGTATATTGTGAACATGGTTAAGTCCTAGTAATCAAAGACCTCATAAGTACATGATAAATTATAATAAAATAATGACATAAAAAAAGTAATAAGTATTAGAAATACAAATTTTTATAGAAAAAATACAAAAATTAATTTCCCCCATATATTCTAGTCCCATAAGTCTAACACTCCTAGTTTAGCTCTAAGTGGTCTAAACCTTACATATTAAGCTCCTTAATAATTAGAGATTCCAATTTATTTTCATTATCAACTGAATGGTAAAATTTCCTTTAATATATGGTCACTAAGAAAGTGATGCCTAATATCCATATCTCTTGCTTGTCAATATTGAATTGAATTTTTTTGATACAAAAGACACTAGTATTATCACACATAATAGGTATGGTGTCCATTTGCAAGCCAAAATCAATAAGTTCTTACTATAGCCATAAGACATAGGTAATAAAGCTTCCATATTAATGCATTATGATTATATAATAAATAAGTCTATAGAGCTTTATTTTCTACTTGACCAGAAATAATGAATATCTAATGAGTGACATGTTCATAACATGCTTTTCTTATCAACTTTACATTGTACAAAATTTTACTTTGAATATCAAATGTCACATGTATCGACTCTTTAACTATGAGTATTAACTTATTAAAAATTCATCAATCTTTTCTTATAGATGAATAACCTTCGAATATAGCCTCATATGATTTTGCATCAAACATCCCTAAACTTATTTTCCTTTTATTTAGCACAAAACACTTATACCCAATAAAATGCATGTGTGATATGTTAGGTGTTCTACCTTTTAACATTACATAAGGGGTTTTATTCAACTTAGGTCTTATATTTACCCCATTCAATACAAAACATAATGTATTCATTGATTCAAACAAAAAGTACTTATTGAACATAGCTCTTATTGTTTCAATAAAGGTTTCATTCTTCCTTTTTGCTATCCCATTTTATTATGGTATTCTGATGGTTTAAATTCTTTTGTTCTGTTCTTATCTCCCATTAAAAATTTTCAAGTTTTTCATTTTCAAGCTCTCCATCATTACCATAACAAATAACGGATATGGTGCATCCCATCTTCCTTTGAATCTACATAATAATTATTTCGAATTTATAGAAGGACTGACTCTTTAATGCTAAGAATCTAACTAATCTAAATCTAATGTAAACATGTACACTCAAAAATTCATAGGACTTCCCTCCCAAACTTAGTGTGTTACAAGGTCCAAATAAATCTATATTATATATATATATATATATATATATATATATATATATATATATATATATATATATATATATAGTAGTCTAGAAATCATTATGTGCCAAATTGAGTAAAATGATGATTTGACCTATTTTTCAATTTGGTAAGCATTATATACAAGATTATTACTAAATTCTAATTTTTTATCCCTCTAAGAATCTTGGTATGTCATCTTTTGAAGTATATCCATATTGGCATGACACAATCTCCTATGTTATAGCCAAACTCGTCTATTTTAGTTATTAAACAACAAACATTCTTAAAATTACTCATATAATCCAAATTAATCCGGTAAAAATTATTTATGTGTATCACTTCAAAAATGATTTTTCCATTCATAGGCAATTAATATCATAATAATATTTAATATTAAAACTTTACATAATTGACTAATGTTTAACATATTATGTATTAAACAATCAACTAGTAGTACTTTTTCAATAGTAAATGATTAAAGCTTTCCTATAGTGCCTTATTTAATAACATTTCATGTGGTACTATTATCAACGGTCACTTTTTTCTCCATTTATGAACTCGAGTACTATAAAATTATTTTTTTCTATAGTTATGTACTATGAGCATGCATTGTCCATAAACCACATGCCTTTAAAGGTTTATTTATAAAGGAAAACATATAAATCATACTTTAATGTAACCGTAATATTTAAAATAAGCTACGATCCCCTAATTATTTGAGATGCATGTCTATTATGATGAATCCTTATGACCTTAGATCTCCATTCAGAATAAGGGATCTTGTTAAATTTATGTGTGCAAATTTGTGCAATATCCCCTATCATGCCACATTAAAAGTAAGTCTAGGAAATAAATGTAATAACCTATTTGATAAAAACCTCTTCCTCTTAAAATTATTTATGTATAAAACTCTTCTAGATGGTGTACAAATATGTGTAGAACTAGGTGCATGTTTTCTTAGTTTTTTAACTTCCTTTCTCAAATCTTGTTTTGCACCTTTTAAAACTCCTATTTTATCATGAAGGTCATACTCAATCTCATGGAAAAGTAAAATGTCGCTTCCTAAAATAGTATATGCTAATTGAAGATCAATATGCATGCTGACTTTCTTTTAACTCATTCTTTAAACTTTTTTGTCTCTTAAAACAAGATAATATATTCATTTTTCAATGGATTGAACTTCATTAACGCTTAAGAAAATTCATTAAATTTTTATGAGTAATATGAGATTATTTAGAAGAAGATATTAATTCATTGAATGAGAAATCATATACCTACTTATTGTTCGAGTCACTTAATCCTTCATTTGTTGTTAGTATTTGAGATTCTAACAGTCCCATTTTTTATTGGCATCACAAGATTTAGGCAAGCTTCTAAAAATTTATTTACTTCTTAGCATCAAAAATCTTGAAAGTTCGTGAGGGTTGTTAAGCCCTAAAGAACTAGCCCGAGGCTAACCAAGAGAAGAGGGAAGGGTGAATTGGATATTTAAAAATATTTTTGATAAAAAGAAAAATCTTTTTATATCTTGTAGCAAAAGCAAATTAATTTAACAATAAAAAGATTAATCAGAGATTTCACCCACACAGTTAATCACAATAAAAATAAAAGTGTGGAAAATAATCAGAATGAACACACGAAATTTTATAGTGGTTCAGTCAACCTGATAAACATCCACTCCCCAGAACCTCCTGTTCCAGGTATTGCACTAAATCTTTAGTGACTCTCCTTCAGGCCTCACAGCCAGGTGGAGAAGCCATTACAAAATCTCTTCCACCAATCCGGTGCGACAGAGGACCAAAACTTCTTTTACAGGCAGAGAACCTTGACTCTTTTTTCTCCCTCCAGGAGATGGCAGAGGACCATAAATCCCTTTCACCTTCCCCGATACGGTGGAGTAGCCGGGTCCTTTGACACTGTCAATCATATGATTTGTATAAAAATCATGGATTTTGTTTGGTATGATCTTTGGGATGACCAATTTCATACATTGTCAATCTTACGGTATGAATGGATCGTATAGTACAATGGGCGACAATAATTTTCCATGATTTGATTGCCTGATATTGAGGGATTAAATAAGAAATATTTTAATTAGGATGTATAGTACAATCTAGATTGTACTGTATAATTAGTATATAATTAGTATCTTCCTTAACCTCTAGCGGTTAGGGTTTTGATAGAGCACAACATTTTGTATAGTATGAATAAAGTTGTATAGTACAAAATAAGTCATACAATATGAACCAAAGTTATGCAGTATAATTTACTTAAAAATAAAACTCTCTTAAAAACATTTTTCTCTCTCTTCCTATGTGTGTGCAAGGTTACGCAGTAAGCAAACACCTTTACAGGTCTAGACTCAAGAAATCAAAAAAATACATCAATGAATATTACATATTCTTTACAATATAACATATTCTACCCGATCTTGAGCCCTGAATCTTCATAAAATGGTGCATGGTATTCCTGAAATGTTAGTATACATACAAATAAATATATATTGCAAATACTAGGAGACATAATGATGTGAGCCATAATATTTTTTATCATCAAAAAATATAAACTCGTGAGCTTGAGTCGCAACAAAACTAACTTTTTATAGCATGCAGTAAACTATCCATTTTTGTAAATTGAATATGCATGTTAGGTATATTTTTATTTAGTTGCATGCAAAATAGCTCATAATCATGTAAAAAAATGTTTATATGTGATTATTTACATCATTTATCCCATCATTTATAATTCATAATCTATCTCATAGTTTTTCCCCATTGTACAGGTGAAGACAAGCAAGAGTGGGGCCAATAAATTTTGTTAGTGTGGGCACAATATGATAATATTTAAAATACTCTTAAGTTTATTGGGATGATTTTTTTACCTTTATGTTTAATAGTTCATAGCAAAATAATATTTTAACCATTCATGATTATTAATATATATTTTCAATAATTTATTAAATTTTATATTCTATATTCTATTCGTTGTATTACACATAATTCTATGATCATCTTATCCCACTATAGATATTTGTTTATTAGAAGAAATTTATAACCTACACATAACTTTTCTTTCTATATATATATATATATATATATATATATATATATATATATATATATATATATATATAACTTATACAAATTTTAAACCAAGAAGAAATTATGGAATTATTGCTTATTATTATATTAGTAATAATTTAAATAAAAAAATTTAAATATTAAAGCATAAGTTTCTTTATGGTCTGATGGATACAGCGTTAGATATCTGAGTGTAAGGAGCTGAGTTTAATCCCTAACACTGAAGTCTTTATGGTTATATAAGATTATATAATATAGCGAGCTTTTACTCCTCATTAGGTCCATTATTTTGGATTTTATTCAGAGAGTGGGATTTTTTTGCTAGATGGGCCAGTGGAGGCCCATGTCCTAAAAACTCCCACTATAGCTCCATTAGTGGAGATAAGCATTTAATCTTCAAATTTTCCTCCATAAAAGAAATAATTCAAATATTTTGGTTAAAGTAATACAAACTTCCATTCATCAATTACCCATGCATGGAATGGAATTTCAGCCTTTATTTTGTTTTCAATCTTATGGCATGCTGTGTATCCTACTTATGATATGTTCTACATCTTAGAGTCAATAGGTTACATGAAACTTGCCATATATACTTTCCAAAAATTGAAAGGGATGTTGTCAAATAGTGGAGGTTAGTTAAGTAACAAATTATTTTTATTTCGAGTTATTCCATAATTTAATCTGTTGCAATCCAGGATCCCTAGTCTATGATTTTGATTATGACAAATAATATTGATTGAATTATTACATTCTTCCTTAAATATTTTAGATATTATTTTTTTTTAGTGAGCACTAACATCTTAGGTAAAATATACACTGCTCAAGACTGCTGAAGACTCAAGAGTGGGTAGAATAGGATGTAAATGAGTTTGTAATTTTTATTTTCTTTATCTTCTATGTCTTAAGTCTGGCCATATAAGAGTGTATGTAAATTGGGTGACAATGCACACACACATGGGGAGAGAAAATTTTTTAAAAAGTAAAATATTTTTTAATAAATCGTAGTGTATGATTTTTAATTGTACTGTATGATATGTTATCTAGAATAGGCTTAATGGCTAATTAGTTAAATTAGTTCCTGTGAACTAATTTTACTGTATGATCTGGATCATACTGTATAATTTGTTTCGATCTAAAAACCTTAGCTGCCAGATTAATTTTAGTAAGATTTTTGAAATTGATTTTTTAACTAATCATATTATACAATGTCAATCCTACTTTACGAACATTTGAAATCTTGCTAAAATTAACCCCCATAATTAGTCAATTAAATTATGGTTTAATTAATGATAGTTGATTGTACTGTATGACGTCAATCGTACCAGATGACTAAAAGAGACAAAATCTGGTTGTCCTAGAGATCATACCAAATGAAACCATGATTTTTAAACTAATCGTACTATATAATGTCGAATATTCCAAATGACTCGCATAAGCAATTTTGGTCATCCTGAAGATCGTACCAGACAAAGCTAAGATTTTTGGAATAATCATACTGTATGATATTTTTATCGTATTGGATGATTTACTTAAAAATAACTAATCATATTGTACGATGAGAACAGTACAGGATGAGTGATAAAGATAAATTTTAGTCATACCGAGAATCCTCCCATATAAATAGATCATACCAGATGATCTCTGGATCATACTATACGATGTGTTCATAAAATTTGAACAGTTCATTTGAATGACTGTTTACTTCATATTGGATGGGACTACTTTTGAATAGATCATACTATATGAACTTGGATCATACTGTACAAATAGTGATGGCTAACTTGAATTTTTAGGGTTTTTTGAAGCCTATTATAAAAGCAATATTTTAATTCTTTTTATAAAAATTGATGGGAGAGGAAAGTGACTGAAGGAGGAACTCCGAGAGGGTGCTTTTGAGAAAAAAATTAGGGTTTGTGAGAGGAAGGAAAGAGTGAGCTTTAGCGTGAGGAAGAAGTTGTATGAGGGGATCACATGGCTGCTTCAGGCTAGTTACACCCTTACTTTTCCTATGGCCTTGGTGACTTTTGAAAGCTCTTTAGGAAGAGAGTCTACTTAGTCTAATCCTCAAGGTTCTCTACCTTCTCCAAGAGGGAAAAAAAGGAGTCGAGATTCTCTGCCTTCTCTAGGAGGGAGAAAAAGGAGTCAAGGTTCTCTGCCTTCTCCATAAAAGAGAAAAAGGGATCGAGATTCTTTGCCTTATCCAGGAGGGAGAAAAAGGAGTTGACGTTCTCTTCCTTCTTTAAGAGAGAGAAAAAGGATTCAAGGTCCTCTTCCTTTTCCATAAAAGAGAAAAAGGGATCGAGATTCTTTGCCTTCTCCAGGAGGGAGAAAAAAGAGTCGAGGTTCTCTTCCTTCTCTAGGAGAGAGAAAAAGGAGTTAATATTCTCTGCCTGTGAAAGGAGCTTCTGTCCTCTACCGCACTAGGTTGGTGGAAGAGAGTTTGTAAAGGCTTCTCCACCTTGCTGAGAGAGCAAAAGGAGAGTCACTTAGTGTTAGTGCAATACTCAGAGTGGAGGACGTCAGGGACTAGACGTAGGTCAAGATTGACCGAACCATTATAAAAATCTCTGGTGTGCTTTTTCTTTTTTAGGATTTTACTTTTTGCATTTAATTTTTCATTATAACTGCTTGGTGAAAATCTAAGATTAATATTCTATTATGTAATATAGAATTTCATCATCATTATTTTCTCATCGTAGTTAATTTTTTAGCTTTCGCATTGATAAAGTAAATTGCTTATTTCAAAAGTCTCAAAAATCTATAAAAAAAATAGTACTCCTTTTTAGGATTTTATTTTAAAATACTAATTCACCCCTACTCCTAGTGCATCTCAAACTTTCAAGTGGTGTCAGAGCGGGTCTCAAAAATAGTATTTTAGACAACCTTGAGAAAAATGATCAATGACACATTTTGGTAATCATAACACTGTGAAGAGTTATTCAATAAACCATCCACTTTTATTTAAAAATATCCCATTCGATTTTTTGAAAAATTCACATGTCTACATTTTTGCAATCCATTTATTATAGAATTTGGTATATGATTCAAACTGGTTATTCCCTTCCATCTCATATTGTTAATGATGTTATAATCAAACTTCCTTTTACTGAATGGAGTCATGAGGATAGAAAACTCGAACAAATAAATGTTGTGTCTTAACTATTTTTTCTATTCTTTAAAATTTGAGGATTATATGCGAGTTTCTATATTACTACGGGTAAGGAAATCTGGGATAGATTATGTATCACTTATGAGGGAACCTGTTAAGTTAAACAGTCTATGCTTAACATTCTACTGCATGACTAAGAACTTTTTTGCATAAAATTTAGTGAGAATATATCTAAAATGTACACTAGGTTCACCTAGATAGTGACATCCGTGCATTCACTTGGTATAGAATTATCTAATTTTGAAAAGGTCAATAAGATTCTATGATGTTTACCTAGTTCTTACAATGCAAAAATAATAGTAATCATTGAGTCTAAAGATTTAAACATTTATTCCATTGATAATTTGCTTGGGTCACTCATTGCCTACGAGCAAGGAGTGAGTCAAAAACATGCATAAGAGAAGAAGAAGGAGAGAACTGTGGCTCTAAAAGTGAATAATTTAAATAGTAGTAGTTTTACAGCAGAGGAGGAGGATGGCATAACCTTGATGACTCGTCAATTCAAGAACTTTCTGAAGAGGAAACAAAGGTGCCATCAAAACAACTTGAACAAAGGTAAAAGTAGGAAGAATATTAATGTTTAAACTGACACAATCTACTTTGAGTGCAAGAACTAAGGTCACCTCTGAGAAAATTACCCCAATTTAAGACTCACTCGATCAAGAAGAAGGGTGAAGAGTAGCCAAAGTATAGGAGGGGCAAGCAAAAGACACAAAAAGCCTTTTGAGCTGACTCTGCCTCAAAATCGTCAGAAGAAGAAGTAGAGGAGGAGGTAATAAATCTATATCTTTTGGCTAATGATAATCTTGATCAATTAGATCAATATGAGGTATGCCAACTCTCGTATGATAAATTATTAGATATTTCTAAAAAAAATTATGACTCGTATAGGAAATTAAAGAAAATGCATGTTAGTCTTAACATTGATTTTAGTATATTACAAAAGGAGCATACTGATTTGATAAACAAACATTTTATTTTAGATAGAGATCACATGTCCCTGCTTGATGAGTTTGATACATTAATTAATGCACATGATTCCTTGAAATCATCACATTTTGAATTAGAGAACTCATTTAAGGAACTATATGAACTTACATGTCAACTAGATAGCAATAAGCATGCATTAAAACTGGAAGTGGGAAGCTATGAAAGTGCAAATGAGTTCTTAAGAGCAAAGGTCATAGCCTAAGAATGAAAGTTTGTTAGGGATGTTAAGCCCTTATGAACTAGTTCCATGGCTAACAAAGAGGGAGGTTGAATTGGATATTTAAAAAAACTTCTTTAACAAAAAAAAAAATCTTTTTATATACTTACAGCAGAAATAAATTAAATCAATAATAAAAAGATCAATCACAGATTTCACTCAAGTAGTTAATTATAGGAAAATAAAATATAAAAAATAATTAGAATGAACACACCAGATTTTATAGTGGTTCGGTCAACTTGACCTACGTCCACTCCCTGGTGGTACCCTCCGCGTATTGCACTAAACCTTCAGTGACTCTCCTTTAGCCCCCATAGTTAGGCGGGGAAGCCCTTATAAAATCACTTCCACCTTCCTCAATGCGATGGAGTAGCCGGGTCCTTTGACACCAAATAAATCTTCTTCTTCCCAAAACTTCCCTCAAGATGACCCATGAATCTGATAGTACTTAGGTGCAAACTTGCCAGAGCAACCGTGTGAACCCCCTCACACTCCCTCAAAAATCCCCCTTCGAAGGTTCTTCTCCCTCTCAAACTCCACCCTTTCCACTCTCCCTTTCAAGCTCTCTCTTTAAGTTTTCTCCAAAAGAAATGAAGCCTCAATGGCTGCTAAAGACACCTATCAAATGCCTTGAGAAAGCTTAAATAGAGAGCTCAAAAAACCCTTCCAAATTAGTTCTGGCGGCAAAGATTGTCCAGGATGATCGCAGGATCGTCCAGGACGACGTGCTAAAAAAGATGGCTTCAAAAAACCCTAAAAACTCAATTCTTCCACCAAAGATTGTCCAAGATGATCGCAGGATCGTCCAGGATGATGTGCAAAATTTGGTCTAATAGTCCTGGATGATCCCAGAATAGTCCAGGACGATAAGTACAAATTTTGCACAAATTAACCCGTACGATATACAGATCGTCTAGAATGATCAAAATATCAAATTATGCATATTTGATTGAATAATCATAGCATTAATTTAGGCAACATTATCATAGATCGTCCAGAAGGATCTAGATCATCCAGGATGATTAGAATAAAATTTGAATCTTCAATCCTTGCCTAAATTATCATGGCGGCTAGTGTTTTGAGATAGTAATGGATCGTCCAGGATGACATAAATATCATTCATAATGATTAGTTCAATGAACAGATCATCCAGGATGATCCTGTGATCGTCCAGTATGATTTTTTCAAAAGCTAAACTTCTGGTTTTGACTAGATCTCACTCCCCCTTAGTATATGTGTACATGATTACAAGCAAGCATACACCCTTACAGGACTTCACTCAAGAAAACAAAAAGTACATCAAGAGATGTTACAAATATCATCACATTATAACCTATTCTACCCATTCTTGAGCCTTGAAACTTTGTTGGAAGGTGCATGTTATTCTTGAAAAGTTAGTATATACACAAACAAATATATACATTAAAAATACTAGGAGATATAAGCCATAATGTTTGTTATCGTCAAAACAAGAACTCATGAGCCCGAGTCGCAACAATCTCCCCCTTTTTAATTATGGCATACATTACTGGTTGAATTTGCAAACAAAAAGTATTTTCTCCAAATCACCCCCTCACTAAGAAAAGACTTTTTAAAATAGGGAGAAACATTTTTTTTATTTAAAAAAAATTACACAAATATAACAAATAAAAATAAACTTCACAAATACAACAGTACGTTCTCCCCCTTTGATATTATCAAAAAGAAGAGGAGTATAGAAAAACAAAATAGAAAAAATAGACTAAAAGATCGAACACGGTCCCAGATCTGGTTAAAAAAAATTGAAAAAATATTTTGAAATATCAAGAATTTTCTTGTAACGAGAAAGTTACCTCATAATTTTATTCAAAACTTAGAAAGGTATGTATTGATTACTCATAACTCAAAAAGTTTAGAAATTCAAAATTTGTTAATCCAAGCTCAGGTTTTAAAAAGGCTAAAAACTTTTTAAGCCAATATCTAAATCAAGGAACAAATTAGATAAGAAAACAAAATTTTTTTCAAATCTTCTTTCACGAAATAAATCTAATAGAAGATTAATGCAAAGTAATGAATCATAAATCATGATTTTCAAACTCAAGTAACGAATTTATCAAAAAGACATATTGGTTTCCTAAACTTTAGAGATTTACAAGAAGGGAAACTAACTTTTTGTGGGCTCATTTTATGCCTCTTTTTATTTTGGCGCTCTTTGCGCATCTTTTGATTTTTGATACACTTTGTGTATCTTTTCAATTTGGTGACATTGCACATCTTTTCAGCTTTGGGCTCATTTTGTGCCTCTTTTGATTTTGTAATTTGCCTTCTTTCTAAATCTTTAAAATCATCAAACCCTATTCTTATGATAGAAATGAACAACCTGATTAAGATAATCTTTAAAGTTGGTTCATTAACTTACACAAGATCCCTATGAGATAGATAAAATGTATAGATATGAAAAAGATTTAATTTCAAAAACTAATTTATAATATGAAACAGATTTTGAATCAAAAGTGAAATAGCCTTATATAAAGAAATGAGATAGAGAGACAAAATCATGAGTTTCCTTCCTTTGTCTGATTTTAGATAAATCAACCTCAACTTACATAGAATTTTCAGAAAAATAGAAGGTAAATTTTCCATTTTTAGAAAATATGATCTTTGAATATAATTTTGATTTTCTAAAGTGTAAATAAAACAAAAGGTAATCTGTGTGCTGATCAGAGAAACTACACAAACAATATAAAAACTAATTTTAAAATTTTAAAAGAAAAATAAAAAAATAAGAAAAAGAGAAATAAAACATTAAAAAATAACACTTCAAACACAAACATAATGAACAACAAAAAATAAAAAACATAAACACAAACAAACAAGCAAAATATTAATTCATATCATCTCGCTTTTGGTCTGAGGATTCAGAAGCTAGGTCTGCCTAGGAGATTTTTTGCTTTGCATTATTTGCCCTTATCATAATTTGCTTGTCGTTACCCTTTTCCTTTTTAGGAAGGGTTTTTAAGTTTGAGCAATGATTTTTCATATGTCCATATTTCTTACATCCAAAGTAAATAACATCAGAGAAAATCTTAATATTATTAACTTTTTTACCTTTGTTCCACTTTTGTTGATGTTGATGCTTGTGCTTTAGTAGACTTTTCAATTTATTTATTATTGATGATAACTTCTTACTTTCATCATCTTCTGAGTCACTTTCATCCATGTTTTCAGTTTTTAATACTATAGTTTCACCTGCATCAAAAAGCTTTTTACCCAAACCTTGCTCATAGGCAATGAGTGAGCCAATCAAATTATCAATAGAATATTTGTTCAATTTTTAGATTCAAAAATTACAATGACTTTGGCATTAAATTTATCAAGTAGAGAATGTAGGATTTTATTGACTTTTCAAAGTTTGAAAGTTCTTTTCCTAATGCATGTAATGATGTTACAATTTGAGTAAACCTAGTATACATATCCAATATCGTCTCATAAGGTTTCAATCTAAAAAATTCATAATCATGCATTAAAATATTTAATCTAGATTGCTAGATTTCACAAGTACCTTCATACGAAGTGCATAATTTATCCCAAATTTCCTTGCCAATAATGCATGGGGATACTAACATATAATCAGCAGAATTTAAAGCACAGAAAAAATAATTCAAATATTTAGTATTTAATTGAGCATTAATTTGTTCTATTCTACTCCATTCAGAAAAAGTAATATCAATTTTAATTTTATCTATAATACATGTTGTACAGAATAATCAATTTGAATCATATGCCACATGTGATAATCTATTGATTTCAAGAAAGTAGACACACGGATTTTTCAAAAATCAAAAGTAATATTTTCAAATAAAGGTGGTCGGGTGATTGAATATCCTTCTGTAATATAATGATTTCCAAACTTAAACATGGATCAAAATTTAAAAGTTTTTCAAAACTTAATTTTATGAATCCCGCTCTGATACCACTTGAAAGTTCATGAGGGGTCTTAAACCCATATGAACTAGTCCCAAGGCTAACAAAGAGGGAGGGTGAATTAGATATTTAAAAAAACTTCTTTAACAAAAAGAAATATCTTTTTATATACTTACAGCAGAAATGAATTAAATCAATAATAAAAAGATCAATCATAGATTTCACCAAAGTAGTTAATTGTAGTAAAATAAAATGCAAAAAATAATTAGAAAAAATAGACCAGATTTTATAGTGGTTCGGTCAACTTGACCTACATCCACTCTTCGGAGGCACCCTCTGAGTATTGCACTAAACCTTTAGTGACTCTCCTTTAGCCTCCACAGCTAGGCAGAGAAGCCCTTACAAAATCACTTTCACCTTCCTCGGTGCGGTGGAGTAGCCAGGTCCTTTGACACTAAAGAAATCTTCTTCTTCCATAAACTTCCCTCAAGACAACCCTTGAATTTGATGGTACTTAGGTGCAAGCTTGCCGGAGCAACCGTGTGAACCCCCTCACACTCCCTCAAAAATCCCCCTTCTAAGGTTCTTCTCCCTCTCAAACTCCACCCTTTCCTCTCTCCCTTTCAAGCTCTCTCTTTAAGTTTTCTCCAAAAGAAATGAAGCCTCAATGGCTGCCAAAGATACCTATCAAGTGCCTTGAGAAAGCTTAAATAGAGAGCTCAAAAAACCCTTCCAAATCAGTTCTAGCGGCAAAGATCATGCATGACAATCGCAGGATCGTCCAGGATGGTGTGATCAAAAAGTCGGCTTCAAAAAACCCTAAAAACTAAATTCTGCCACCAAAGATCATCCAGGATAATCGCAGAATTGTTCAGGATGATGTGCAAAATTTGACGTGATAGTCCAGGACGATCCCAGGATAGTCTAGGACAATTAGTACAAATTTTGCGCAAATCATCCCATACGATATACAGATCATCCAGGATGATCAGAATATCAAATTATGCATATTTGATTGAATAATCACAGTATTAATTTAGGCAACATTATCATAGATCGTCCAGGATGATCTAGATGGTCTAGGATGATTAGAACCAAATTTGAATCTTAAATCCTTGCCTAAATTATCATTGCAGCTAGGGTTTTGAGATAGTAATGGATCGTCTAGGATGATATAAATATCATCGAAGATGATTAGTTCAATGAAAAAATCATCCAGGACAATCTTGTGATCGTCCAGTACGATTTATTCAAAAGTTAAACTTCTAGATTTGACTAGATTTTACTCCCCCAGAGTATGTATGTATATGATCACAAGAAAGCATACACCCTTATAGGACATGACTCAAGCAAACAAAAAGTATAGAGATGTTACGAATATCATCACATCATAACCTATTCTACCCATTCTTGAGCCTTGAAACTCTGTTGGAAGGTGCATGCTTGTTTTGATTGAAAAATATGTATGATATAGTTTTGAAAAATATTTAATTTTCTTTAAAAAATATATAATTTCTAGAATTTTTAATTTTGAAATTGAACGCTTGTTATGAATGATAAATCACCTCGAGAGGTGAATATATCGTTCTCTAATAGGTTCAAATTTCAAGACTTTGAGAAAGAACTACATATGACCCCAAAGGATCAAAATGAGTATTCAATAAGATATTTAAATATAATACTTTGGATGAGAAGATCATTGATCTCATAATCAAATCTACGAAAGTAATTGATATATCTTTTCAGAGACAGAAGTTATAAATCACTATTGATCATTTAAAAAAGATGATAATGATCGTCGAGTTTGATTTTCGCAAAGGAAGTTAATTGAAGTTTTGAAAATCTTAATTTTGAAATTTGGTCTAGGTTTCAAAATCTCCTACGAGCGCAAGCCCTCGTAGTTAATTACATTGGAAACCAGAAAATTTCTTACGAATACTCTCAATTAAAATAGCGATACAAATTTCATTTAAGATTTCAAAGTTTGATCTCAAAGGAGGTAGGGACTAGAATTTCAAATGGGACTGGTTCAAGTTTGAAAAGTTCTTTTTGGAGGTCAAAGGGAGAGAGGTAGGAGGTGTTTTGAGATTCTGAATTACTTCAGAAACACCTCAGCCTATCCTATGTGTTGGGCTTAAATTTGATGGAAAGAGATTTGATGTTTAAGTGATTGATTTTATTAGAAAGTGGGAATTAGATTCCCGGAGGTTGAGGTCTTAAGATTAAAAATCTAACTCAGAACCTAAGTCTAAAATGGGTACTGAAAATCAGTGACCCAGATCCTAGCTAATGCAATGCAAGGTCTTGACTTACCCTGGCCTTGATTGGGGAGCAAGCTAAACCACCTAAACGGTTCAAACCATGTGTTTGGTCTTTTATGCAAGAGTGGGTAGGGATGTTATTTAAGATTGGGTTTAAGGAGTTGGGGTCGACATCTAGAGCAGATTCCTAATTGACCCTTTAACTGATGTTGGGTGAAATGTTTAAACTAGAAATACAATTAAAGATTAAACTCAATTTTAATTTGTATCTAATGCAATGCATGCTAGTTGACTCGATTAAATGCTTACAATCAAAATGAAGCAGTTTTAAAATCAGGCTTAAAAATAGGTTTTATCCTAGAGATTGCACAACTCCCCTTGGACAGAACTGCACCCTCATAGGCCAAGTGGTCTACTAAAACCCGCAGGCGTGGAGGTGCCTAACAAGGAAGAGAAGATTCAATATGAATACATGAAAAACCCCCGGTGCTCCCGGGCTTACTTCTTAAGAGTGTTATAGTTACTATCTGAGCGTAAATGTTTTAAATTTTGTTTAAGTAGAAATAGTTTTAGCGTGTCCTCACGAACCTCCGTTCAGATTCCAGGCTAAAATAAAATCGACATGCAAGATCGCCAAAAAATTAAGAAAAGTAGGTAAATCCCTAATCATAATTAATACATCAATAATTAATCAAATAAATTAAATATAATGCTCAAATTGATAGTCCATAGGCAGTAAAGTGGCCGGGCACCACTGACTATAACCCAGATTCTACTCCTAATACTCAAGTGACTTTGAGATTTAGGATTCTTCTCATTCTTCACTTCTTCATCTTCTTGGAACTCCTTGGATCGTCAAGTCCGGATATCCAAGTGAAAAAGAAACTCTCCCTCAAAAGGGATGTTATCTTTTCTCCTTGGATATTTGAAAGATATCCTAACTTGATCTTCCAAATGGAGGAACACTCTCCCCTTAGGGATGTCTTCTCCTCTTTAGAATTCAGGTTGGATATAAATATCCCATTCTCAAATCACTTTAAATGTTAAAACTTAAATCAAATTATATTTGAATTTAAAAGAAAATTTTAGACTCAACAACCTGCAGGGTTATCCTAATAATCAATAATTAATAAATATCCCAAGCAGTTAATGTATTTGAAATTTAAATTTCTCAAACCAGCCACACTTGGCCATGCTATTTTAATTTTAAAGGGGGTCTTAGCATGCTTAGCACCTGTACAAAACATGTCAATTTTTAAAGCTTAATTATCGCCCCCTTTAATTTTAAATGCATGTATAAGATTGAGTTAGTATAAATCATCTCTAACCTAGGGGTAGATCTAACGTATAATCAATCATATCACATAGTGCAGTAAATAAATAAATAATCAGATCAATTTCAATTACTTAAATCTAACAACAAGCATGCAATGAAAATCACAAAAAATCTGGCACACACAAGTAGCAGAAAAGTAAATACCGGTCGAGCCTAAGACTAGAGTTGGTTGTCCGAGAAAATCATTTAAACTGTATGAGGTAGGTTGTGTGGCTTTGATATGTCTTAAGTAGGATCATTTGATTGAAGTTTCTTGATGTTCTGGTTGGTTGAAAAGGCTTCAAGGAGATTTTAATTAAAGTTTAAATCTTAATGATTTGAATTTTATTTTAAACTTGATTTTGATCATTTGTTGGATACCACCTTTGTTGCACACCGAGGCCGTGAAGTATATTTCACCTTCCTTGGGGCTAATTTAATAGCCTCGTAGGCTTGGGATACCTAGTGATACCCGACATAATTAAGTGATTTGAGTTTGATTAAGTTTGAAAGTTAATTAAATTTTAATTAAAATTGATTGATTACTGATTTTAAGTTTAACTTAAGATTTTCTGGAATTTTAAATGATTTATTAAATTTTGGAAATTTTTTGGATTATTTTAATCATTTAATTAAGGGGTCAAAAGTTGACTTTTTAATTTAAAGTGTTTTCTAGAATGTTAATATTTTTATAAAATACTAGAACTTAATACGATCAGTTAGACTGTAAGTACGCTGAATTTAGATTTTTCTATATTTTATTACGATGGTTTGAAGTTTTGACTTAATTTTGAACTAAGTTTGACGAAAAGTTAACTTTTTTAAATTTGTTTGATTTCTGAAAACATGATATTTTAAATAAATATTAGACCTTAAGATGAGTTGAATGCCTTTGAGTTTGCTTAATTTGGAGTTTATTTGAATTAGTTATGAATTTTTGAAATTTGGTGAATTATTGAATTTTCAAAATTAGTTAATTAAGGGCCTTTTATTGATTAGAGTCCAAATAACCTCCAAAGTCCTTGGAATCAACTCCAAAGGTCAGGAATGACCTAAGAAGCGATTCCTAAGTGTTTGAGAGAGTTTTGGAATTTTTGATTATTTTTAATTAATTAAATTATTTAAATATTCAATTTCACTTAAAATTAAATTATTTTTAAAATTGATGTCAAATCTAGTTGATTTTATTTTTCATTGATTAAGGATTCAATTTTTGTTAGATAGAGGTATTATGTGTATTTTTTGGGTTTAATTTTGATTTATTAAAATTTTTTGAAGTTTCTAGGCTTAATTTAAAAGTTTATTTTGACTTGATTAATTGTCTGACCTAATAGACTCCAAATTGGGTAAAATTTGAACCTAAGGTATTAAATGTCACTAGGTTTAATGTTCTCAAGTTTCACACCTATTGGGTGTGTGTAGAATTTTCTAGGAATTTTTTAAGTTATCTAGCCCTTATACATAATTATTTTTCCTAGGTGACACTAATGTTTAATTGGGTTTGAAACATTAGTCATCTAACCCTGACACTAAATTACAAATACCATAGAGAAATGCCAGCCTAGTTCTAAGTGGTGTGTGAGTTATAAATTTTAAAAGTTTTGGGATAAAATGTGACCCTAAACTCTAAAAATTAAATTCACTAAAATCCAGCCATTAAATAGGGCTGAAATTTTTATTAAATATGAGTAACACATATTAATACACTACGTCCAAATTTGAGATGAATCATATCTCTGGATTGAGAGTTATTAAAGAAATTCAATTTTTATTTAAAGCTTAATAACTCTCCATACAGTAATCAAATTTAGTCAAACTAAATTTTAATATAAACATGAGCTCGAGATGAATCCAACGAGCTTAAGAACATCAAATTTGGACACAAAATAGATTTTCTGTGAATTTTTTAAGTTTTGAGCATTTAAAATGAATTTTAAATTCATTTTTAATTAGTTTAACTTCCGGCCAATCATTGGAATGATGGCGGCGGTGGCTTTCCACGTACGTGACACGTGGCACAATCTGATTGAGCCACTTGAAACATCAGCAAGGATATCAGGCCATCTAATCCGCACAAAATCAGACAGATGAACCAGATTTTGCCACGTCAGCGCTCTATAAGGCCAAATTATGCAGGTTCGAAACCTACCAGCTATAACATGCGGTCCAGCTTGATCTACACCGTCCGATCGCAGTACACAAGTGATCGAATGGTCCAGATCACTCTAGAAATCTTAGTTCAAAATGAATTAGGATTTCAAATTCTCATAACTTTAGATCCAACCATTCAAATTTCATAAAATTTGAAACATAGGATCTAGATACCCTAATCTTTCAATCCATGGAGTTTCAAAGCTCCATGAATTGGGATTTGGGAGAAATCATGGTTTAGTATTAGAAATTTAAATATGAATAACTTTCTAACCTGTAGTTAGATGTTAATGATCTTAGGCTCGTTGGAAAGCTGATAAGATCTTCTTCAACTTTATAGAAGAGCTCAAAACTTGGTTATGGCTGGATTGGAAGTTATACTTGAATTTCCTGATTCTCTCTCTAGGCTCTCTCTCTTCACCAAAACATGGTTTGGAGGCTAGATTTTGGTGAGGAAAAGCTTGGGAGAGCAAAGGAAATGTCTAGAGATTCTCTTAGAAGAGCTTTGAAGGATTTTTGAGTTCTGGAAGAGAAGGATTGAGTGAGAGAATGCTAAGGGGAGAATGAGGATTGATTTGGGAATTTTGCCCTATTCAAATGTCCTTGAATTGAATGTATGGCTGGGATCAATTTTGCTAGGCTCTACGATGCTCCATGTGGCATGGAATTTGTTAGAAGCAGGAGAATAAAAGGACCAAAGGCCATTCCATGTGGAAAGCTAGCCTTTGTCCCCATGTGAGCATGTGGAAAGACTAGGGACCATTTGATCATGATCCAAAGGCTAGGATTTATCCTAAGAACATTCCAGAAGTTAATTATGACTAATGGAGTGGTTTAAAAATGGATGGGATTAGTCTTAAATGGGTTTTGACCATCTTTGACCCATCCCAAACCTTTATTTGACTGTTTGACCAGTCCACTTGCCATGTCGACTGGTGATGTGGCATAGAAGGATGCCTTAAGAGTTGATTAAGTTGATTCAAAGGGGATGGAGGCTTAAGGATTAGGATTTGAATGGGAATAAGGGAATTTGAGTAGATTTGACCAAGTCCTAATGGGCTGACTTGGTCAAATCAACCATGATTTGACTCACGATATGCATAAATGTGTTTGAATCATATATTCGAATAATATTGAAGGCATGAAAGCATTAATTTGATCATGTAACTTGATTTGACCCAAATAGGTCAAGTTGGGCTTGATTTGGATCCTAGTTGACTTGGTCAATTATTGATTGAATTAATGGGCTCAATCAAATCCAAATCACTAAGGAAGATGATTGAATGAGATTTGATGGGGTTTGAATATATCTGAAGTTGGATTCCATATAGAAATGGCTTAAAGGTTGATCTGGTCAACCTGGGTTTACTTGGTCAACCGGGTTGACCCTGGGTTGGGGTTTGGGCTTAAGTAGTTTGATATGATATTGGAGGTCTGATGGAAGTGGTTTGAAGGATCAGAATTTTCAGTTGGTCAAAAATACATGTTTGGGCCCTTAATGGGTTATTGGGTCAACACTGGTTGACTTGGCCAACCAGGTGGGTCCAGGGTCTGGGAATGGGTTCAACAGATTTAAAATGACATTTGGATACCAATGGAGGTGGTCCCAAGGTCTGAGGAGGTCATCTAGCGCAAATGATCTATTTGAACCCTAAAGGGCCTATTTGGTCAACCTGGGTTGACTTAGTCAACCAAGTTGACCTAGGGTCTAGTTTTGGGTCCAACAGGTTTGGTTTGATATTTGAAACTTACTAGTAGTGATTGCATTTGATTTGAAGCTCATTTGGTCCAAAGTGATGTTTTGATTGAAAAATATAGTTTTGAAAAAGTGTTTAATTTTCTTTGGGAAAGTTAAATTTCTGGAATTTGAATATTTGAAATCGAACACTTATTATGAATGATATATCACCTCAAAAGGTGAACATATCGTTCCCTAATAGGTTCAGATTATAAATTTTGATTTACTCTGATTATCGTAGTCAAACTCAAGGAGAAATAACATATGATCCCGAAAGATCAGAATGATGTTTAATCAACTGTTTGACTATGCTAATCTGAATATGATCATTAATTTCATAATCATAACTATGATTATAATTGACATATCTATCCGAAGAAAGAAGATATCAATCATTATTAGTTTGAATATGAAAATAACGATCGCCAATTTTTGTTTTGATTTCCCAAAGAGAATCAATTAAAGGTTTTAAAAACTTGATTTTGAAATCTGGTCTGGGTTTCTAAATCTCCTACGAGCGCAAGCCCTCGTAGTTAATTACATCGTAGGAAACCAGAAACTTTCCTACGAATACTCTCGATTAAAATAGTGATACGAATTTCATTTAAGAATTCAAAGATTGATATCAAAGGAGGTTAAGGACTGTGATTTTCAATAGGGAATGGTTCAAGATTGAACAGTTATTTTTGGAGTCAAAGGAAGAAGAGTAGGAGGTGTTTTGAGATTTTGAATTGCTTCAGAAACACCTCAAACTATCCTAAGTGTTGGGCTTGAATTTGATTGAAAGAGATTTTTAATTTGAATGGTCAATTTTATTAGAAAGTGGGAATTAGATTCCCAGAAGATTGAGGTCTTAAGATTAAAGACATGCCTCAGAACTTAAGTCTAAAATGGGTATTGAGAATCAGTGACCAGAACCTAGCTAATGCAATGCAATCCTGGACTTACCCCGGCCTGGATTAGGGAGCCACCTAAACCACCTAAACGCTTTTAAAAACCATGAATCAAAGTCTTTTAAATGTAGAGTGGTTAGGGACATTGATTAAGATTGGTTTAAAGAATAGGGGTCGACATCTAGAGCATATCCTAATTGACCCCTTAACATATGTTGGGTTAAATGCTTAAGCTAGAAATGCAATTAAAGATTTAGACTCAATTTTTAATTTGTATCTAATGCAATACGTGCTAGTTGACTCGATGAAATGCTTAAATCAAAATGTAGCAGTTTTAAAATCAGGCTTAAAAATAGATTTTATCCTAGAGATTGCACAACATCCCCTTGGACAGAACTGCACCCTAATAGGTCATGTGGTCTGCCAAAACCCGCAGGCGGGGAGGTGCCTAACACGGATGAGAAAAGTCAATATGTATGCATGAAAAACTCCCGGCGAGTCCGGGCTTACTTCTTAAGAGCGTTAGAGTTTCTATCTAAGCTTAAAAATTTTAAATTTTGTTTAAATAGAAAAAGTTTATGACCGTACCCTCACGAGCCTCCGATCGGGTTCTAGGCTAAATCAAAATCGACATGCAAGAACGCCAAATAAACTACTAAAAGCATACGGGTCCTTAATCACAATCAACACATTAATCAAATCAATTAAATAATTAAATTAATTAAATAAATGCTCAAACTGAAAGTCCATAGGCAAGTGCCCTTAATAATACAACCCAGGGTCTACAGTAAAGTAAAGTGGCCGGGTACCGCTGACTACAACCCGGATTCTACTCCTAAGACTCAAGTGACTTTGAGATTTGAGATTCTTCTCGTTCTTCACTTCTTCATCTTCTTGGAACTCCTTGGATCGTCGGGTCTGGATATCCAAATGAAAAGAAACTCCCCCTGAATAGGGGTGTTATCTTTTCTCTTTGGATATTTAAACTTCATCCTAATTTGGATCTCCAAATGGATAGGAACTCTCCCCGAAGGGATGTTCCTTCCTCTTTGGATTCCAAATTGGATGTTTAAATATCTCAATCTCAAAGTACTTTAAATGATACAACTCAAAATCAAATCAAATTACATTAATGAAAATTAAAAATCTAGACTCAACAACCTGCAAGGTTATCCTAATAATCAACAGTTTAGTAATATCCCAAGCAGTTATATATTTGAAATTTAAAAATGCTCAATCACAGCCACGCTTGGCCATGCTCTTTTTGATTTAAAGGGGGACATAAGCAATTTTCTGGAGCACCTGTGCAATTTAATAATTATAATTTTGCCCCCTTTAATTTATGCTCTGTATGAGCATGGCCACCTGCATAAAATTGAATTAGTACAAAACGTCCCTAGCCTAGGGGTAGATCTAACGTACAATCAAATCAACACAGAATGCATTAAATAAATAAACAATCACATCAACACCAATTCTATGTCTAGCAAACAGCATGCAGTGAAAGCTCAAAAATCCGGCACACAGCAGAAAAGTAAACACCGGCCTAGCCTAAAACTAGAGTTGGTTGTCCTAGCAAACCATCTAAAGTGTGTGTAGGAGGCTGTGTGGCTTTGATATGTCCTAAATAGGCAATTGATTGAAGTTGCTTAAAGTTCTAGTTGGTTGAAGGCTTAAGGTAGTTTTGATTTGAGTTTAGATCTTAATGACTTAAAATTAATTTTAAATTTGATTTTAATTATTAGTTGGATATCACCTTTGTTGCACACCGAGGCCGTGAAGTTTATTTCACCTTCCTTGGGGCTAATTTAATAGCCTCGTAGGCCTGGGTTACCCAGTGGTACCCGATATAATTAAGTAATTTGAGTTTGATTAAGGTTTAAAGGTTGATTAATTTTAATTAGAATTAGTTGGTTGCTGGTTTTAAGTTCAAATTAATGTTTTCTGGAATTTTGAATGATTTATTGGATTTTGGTATTTTCTGGATTATTTTAATGATTTAATTCAAGGGGCAAAAATTGACTTTTTGATTTAAAGTGTTTTCTGGAAATTTAATATTTTATTAAAATACTAAACCTTAATACGATCAGTTAGGCAGTAAGTATGCTGAAATTGGATTTTTCTAGATTTTATTATGAAGGTTTGAAGTTTTAACTTGATTTTGAACTAAGTTTAACCAAAAGTTAACTTTTTCAAATTTGTTTGATTTCTGGAAACTTAACATTTTTAATAAATATTAGAGCTTAAGATGAGTCATATGCCTTTGAGTTTGCTCAATTTGGAGTTCATTTGAATTAGTTATGAATTTTTGAAGTTTTGAGTATTATTGAATTTTTAAAATTATTTAATTAGAGCCATTTTTATGATTTGAATCCTTGAAATCAACTCCAAAGGTCAGGAATGACCTATGGAGTGATCTCCAAGTGTTTGAGAAATTTTTTTGGAATTTTTAATTATTTTTAATTAATTAAATTAATTAAATATTGAATTTCAATTAAACTTAAATTACACTTAATTTTGAAGTCCAATCAAGGGTATTTTATTTTTCATTGATTAAGGGTTTGATTCTGGTCAGTTTGAAGTATTATTTGTAATTTTTAGACTTAATCTTGATTTATTAGAATTTTTGGAAGCTTTTAAGGCTTAATTAAGGTTCAAATTTGATTAAGTTAATTAAGGGGCTTAATGACTTCAAACTTCAGTGGAAAATTTTCCTAGGGCTGAGGGTGTCACTATGTTCAAATGGTTTGAGTTTCAAATCAATTGGAATTGAATCCTAATTATTAGAATTTTTCTAAGTTTTCTAAATGAGTCCTTAATTGTTGTCCTTAATGACACTAGGTTAATTGGGTTCAAATCAAAGTTTTACTAACCCTCAATATGACATATGCATGATAAATATACATATAAACACAATCAATCCTATGTCTAAGAGAGCCTTAAACTAAGTGGTGTGTGTATGTCCTTAAGCATGCAAAGATTTATACTAATTAAATATTCTTAATTAGACTAATGAATGATTAGATCATAATCATTCACTAGCACTCCCACATGATTTCTATTCAAGTATGTTGATCTATGTTTAAAATTTCATAGTAGATCTCTCAATCTAAAATATTTAAGTATTTATGTATATATTTCAAAATAATTTCAAAATACACTTAATCTATTTATAGGATTATATATAGATATAGGTTTTAAATTAAGCATATTTAAGATATGATTAGGGTGATTTTAATATCTAATTGAGAGATCTACTGATCTATTAAGATCATTTGAAAATAAGTTTCTTAATTTTTAAAATAATTGGCTTAATATTTAATTAGATATTAATTAAATATTAAAATAATTAAGTAATTAAAATAAGTTAAAATTAATCAAGTTTTGATCTTTGAATTTGATTTCAAATTAAAGTGCTTAATTTTCTGAAAATTTTGATATATTACACTTAATTTTCTAATTTAAAATGAATTTCTTATGAATTTTTGAAGTTTAAACCAATTAAAATGGATTTTTAAATAATTTTAAATTAATTAATGATTAAAATAATTTAAAAATTAATTAATTTAAATCTTAAGAATTTTTTGGAATTTCAAAATTATTTATATATATATATACTAATTTAAAAAAAAAAGATTTAAATTATTATTCATTAGTTAAATATTAATTAATAATTAGATATTTAGTTAATTGAAATATAAGATATAATTTGAATTAATTTAATTTCAAAATTAGAATAATTTAAAATTAATTAATTAATTATTGGATATAAATTAATTAAATCAGTGAATATTAATTAATTATTAAAGTATTAAAATATTATTACTTATTTAAATAATATTAAATAATTTCAATTAAATGTTATTTAAATTTTCAAATATTTTAAAGATTAATATTAAGTTTAAAAATTAATTAAGTATTAATTAATTATTTAACTATTTAATTAAAATATTAAATGATATTTAGATATTTTAAATGATATTTAAACTTTATAACTTATTTAATGTTAATTAAAATATTAAAAGTTATAAAAAAAGTTATAAAATATTTAATGAAAATATTAAATAATTTATATATTAATAAAAGTTTAATATCATTTAATATTAATTAAAATAATAAACTATTTAATATTAATTAAAATATTAAATAATTTAACATTAATTAATATTTTAAAATCATTTAATATTAAATAATATTATAAAGTATTTAATATTAATTAGAATATTAAGTAAAATCAATTATTAATTAAAGTTGTAAATTATTTAAATTAATTAATATTTAATGATAAATATTTAAATAAAATATTTAATATTTAAAGGTTAATTATTAGTTTATAATAATTAATAATTAATATTAATGTAATTTAAAAATATAATTAAAAAATTTAAATTAATAATAATTCTAAATTAATATTATTTAATTTCTGAAATATATTAATTTAAAATTAAAATTTAATATTAAAAAAAAAGAATAAAAAAAAATTAAAACAAAATAAAAAAAATAGGGCCACGTGGCAGCGGCTGATTAGCCGCTGCAAACCGCGGCCAATCATTGCCTGGCGGCGCAATGCCGGCAATGATTGGGGAATAAAGAAACCGCGGACGCGGTTTCACTAATCCACGTTAGCAGCGGTTCTGAGCCGTTGGATCACCCGCGTTAATGAACGGATGGCCGAGATTGAATCCCGCGGTTCTGATTTCGTAGGGAAAGATTAGACGGCGGACGCTCAATCCCACGGTTTGAACGAAGGGCTCAGATCGAGCCGGTCGAGATCCTGAACGACGGACGCAAGCATGAGGTTTGACCGGCCCGCGGTATAACGAAATCTCAGCCGTTGATGCGATGATCAACGGCTAATATTTCGTACACCTGATCGGTTCTACGAAAACGCCCTAGGATTAGTTTTTTGACTCGTTCTCTCAACCCGATTAACCAAATTGATTAAAATTTTAAACCTAGATAGACTAGGTGAACAGAAATCTTGTGGAAGCCTTGGATTAATTTAAAATGAACTAGAAAAAAAGCTATTTAATCTAGTGCATCCTAGACTAGGGTTTGAGTTTTTGAGATATTTACCGATGGATTTGGGATTTTTTGGATTCTCTGAACTTGTAGACTGTCCACGCAAATTTCTTCAGTTGAAGTCGTGGCTTGAAAAGCTCCCTATTGCCCGTCACAAGCCTTGGACGGAACTAAGCAAGGGTGGCCGGAAGCTCGTCGCCGGTGGCTTCCTTTCGCCGGAATTTGATTTAGGAGAGGTAGAGGACTCAGTGGAGAGCTCAAATGAATTTAATCTCAGGTCCAGGAGAGCTTGAGTGGAGAGAGAGGCTAAGAGTTAGAATGATCGCTTCTTTTGAGGTTTTGCCCTATTCAAGTCTCTCCAACTTGAATGGAGGGCTGAGATCAGCTGAGAGGGTCCCTGGATGCATGCCACCTGGCCTGGGGTTGTTGGGATGGCAGGGAATCAAAGGACTATAGGACAATCCATGTGGAAAGGTGCTTTTCTCCTTATGCAAACATATGGGAGTGATCCAAGCCATAGACTCCTGATCTAAGGGCTGGGATAGGTTCTAGAAATGTTCTAGAGTCAGGCCAAACAGCTGGAGGTGCTTGGATTAAAAGGAATTAGGATTAAGGGGTCATTTAACCAAGTTTGACCCCTTTAAACCCTTTATTGACTATATTTGACTAGTCAACAGTCAAAGGCATGTTGAAGTGTCATGTGGGAGAAGGTTTGAGCTGATTGAAATGGATTCAAAGAGATTTAAAGGGTTAAATCAAATGTAAGAGCAAACTAGTGAATGGACAAGTTGATTTGACCAAATCCTTATGCATTGACTAGATTGAAATGTTCATGATTTGACTCATGACAAATTTAGATAAGTTTGGAATATCAGTTGAAGTAAATTTGAAGGCTTGGTTGGCTTAAGAATTGGGATTTGCATGGGAATAAAGGAATTTGAGGAGATTTGACCAAGTCTTAATGGGTTGACTTGGTCAAATCAAACATGATTTGACTTTAAAAGGATTTGAAAATATTTGAATCATAATTTGAGGTGAGTTTGAAAGATTTGGATGCATATAAAGTTTGATTTAAAGTGGAGAAGCTTAATGGCTTGAACTGGTCGACCTAGGTTGACTTGGTCAACCAGGTTGACCCAGAGCCAGGGTCTGGGTTGGATCAATTTCAAATAATATTTGAGGTCTGGTAGAAGTGGTTTGAGGGTTTGAATAGGTCATTTGGGTCAAATCACCTATTTGGGCTCTTAATGGGCTAAATGGGTCAACTAGGTTGACTTGGTCAACCAGGTTGACCCAGGGTCAGGGAATGGGTCTGACCAGTTCAGAATGACATTCTGAGTCTACTGGTGGTGGTCTCATGGTCTGAGGAGGTCATTTGGTCAAAATGACCTATTTGGGCCCTTAATGGGCCTTTTAGGTCAACCCTGGTTGACTTGGTCAACCAGGTGGGTCCAGGGTCTTGGAATGGGTTCAACAGATTTGAAATGATATTTGGAGACCAATGGAGGTGGTCCCAAGGTCTAGGGAGGTCATTTGGTCAGAATGACCTATTTTGACCCTAAAGGGGTCTTCTAGGTCAACTAGGTTGACTTGGTCAACCAGGTTGACCCAGGGGCTAGTTCTGGGTTCAACAGATTTGGTTTGATTTTTGAAACTTGCTGGAAGTGACTGCATTTGATTTGGAGCTCATTTGACCAAAGTTACTATTCACACCCCATAGGGGTATTTTGGTCATTTTAACCTCTGGTCAAATGGGGGTCAAATTGAGTCCAACAAAGTGCAGTTTATTGCTCAATGGGTCATAATCAAGGGTTTGGAAGTGATTTGGAGCTTTGGAGAAAGCTCCAGGATCAAAATCCACTGGGTGGTAGGTCCGGTGGCATGGACTGTAAATATTTGAAGGTTTTACAGCCTTTGGATTTCAATTCAATTTCTGAGGTTAGAGATCTCAGAATGAGCTCAGATTTGGAGGGTTGCCTCTAGAGACATGTCACATCAGTGTGGAACTGACAGACCTTGAATCAGAGGTCATTTGATGGGGTTTTGAGGTGTTCAAAAATTTGCTGGAAAAGGCTTTCAGGACTTAAACCTTTAGCCTTGGATTTGAGTTTAGAAATCTGGTTTTGAGCTAGATTTTGATCAAGGTTTGAATTAAGGATATGGATTAAAGTCTGGATTGATTGATGCTTGAATTGAATGAAAGTTTGGATTAATCCTAGATCTAGATTGATCTAAGGTCTATGATGATCCTAGAATCTAGGTAGATCTAAGAACCTGGAGTCTAAGAGAATCCTAGGGTCTGGGGAAGTCTTAAGCTGTAGATCTAGGAGAATCTCAAGATCTAGAGTGATCTGGAGGGTAGATTGATCTAGAACCTGAATTGATCCTAGGGTTTAGAATAGATCCTAAAGCCTAGATTCTAGGAGGATCCTAAAGTCTAGAATGATCCTAAGATCTAGAAGGATCTAAAGGGATCCTATGGTCTAGAATAGATCCTAGGGACTGGAGTCTGGGAAGGTCCTAGAATCTAGAAGGATCTTAGGATCTAGAGTAGATCCTAAAGTTTGATTTCTAGGAAGATCTTAGGGTCTGGAAGTCCTAGGGCCTGGGATCTAGAATAGTCTTAGGATCTAGAAGAATCCTAAGCTCTAGATAGATCTAGGAGAATCCTAGGGTCTGAGAGGATCATATGATCTAGAGTCAGGTAGAATCCTAGGGTCTGGAATAGATCCTAGGGTCTGAAGTCTAGGAGAATTCTAAAATCTGGATTTGTCTTAAATTGTATTGATCTGGGGTCAGGATTGATTTGAAACTGGATTGATCTATGATCAGATTGATCCTAGGGTCAGAATTAGATCCTAAGGATTGGAATGATCCTAAGGTTTGGATTGGTCCTACTGACCTCATACAAAAATGAGGTCAACAAATGGACCCCCAATATGTGTAATAGAATGTAGTTCTATTGCACATATTGGTGTTGACCGAATAGAATGGTAAAGTCTGGAGTTTTGATCCTAAGGGAAAGAAAAGTCTATCCCTGGGGAATCAGAGTTTGAATAGATACTAGGGTAGTGCTAGAAAAGCGTACTCTACCACTAGTGGGTCTGGTCCTAAGGGAAAGGAAGAATTTATCCCTAAAGGATAAGAAGGTCTGGATGATCGTATAGAAAGGAAGAATTCCTAACTACAGAGGATCGAGTCTAGATTTGATTCTAAGGAAAAAGAAATCCTAACCTTAGAAAACTAGATTTGAAAGGATACTAGGGTAGTGTTGGAAACAGCGTACTCTACCACTAGTGGATCTAATCCTAGAGGAAGGGAAGTCCTACCCTAAAGGAAAAGGAGGTCTGGATGATCATATAGAAAGGAAGAATCCCTAACTACAGAGGATCGAATCTGAATTTGATACTAAGGCAGTGCCACAAAGGGCGTACTCTACCACTAGTAGATCCAATCCTAAGGGAAGGGAGAAATACCTAGCCCTAAAGAAAAGAAAGCTTGATTAAGATTGATTCCAGGATGGTGCCATAGAGGACTTACTCCATCACTAGGAAGTCTAATCCCAAGGGAAGGAAGAAGAACCTACCCTAAGCAAGAGAGAATTGGATTTTAGAATTTAAAATTGATTCCAGGACAGTGCCACAGGGGACTTATTCCATCACTGGGGAATCTAATCCTAAGAGAAGGAGAATGCTTACTCTAAGGAAAAGAGAACTGGATGATCGTATAGGAAAGTAGTATTACCTCCTATAGGAGATCAGGCTTAAATATTTGAATTTTGAAACTAGAATGGTGCCATAGAGGGCGTTATCCATCACTAGTAGATCTAATCCTAAGGAAAGAAAGCACGATGACTCACATCTATCCTTAAGGAAGAGAAGACTGGAGGACCCTGAGGGAAGGAAGTATTGCTTCACGTAGACGGTCGGATCTGGATTTTGAACCTAGGATGGTGCCACAGAAGGCGTACTCCACCACTAGAAGATCTAATCCTAAGGAAAGAAAGCACGATGACTCACATCTGTCCTTAAGGAAAAGAAAACTGGAAGAAGCTAGGATGGTGCCATGAAGGGCGTACTCCACCACTAGTGGATCTAATCCTAAGGATAGAAAGCACGATGACTCACATCTAACCTTAAGGAAAAGTAAACTGAAAGATTCTGTGAGAAAGAAGCATTGCTTCGCACAGAATCGGATCTGGAGTGATCGTATGTAAAGGAAACTTGCTTTACAAAGGATCGAGTCTGGATGATCGTGTATAGAGGAAACTTGCTCTATACAGAGGATCGAGTCTGGATGATCATATGTAGAGGAAATTTGATCTATATAGAGGATCAGGTCTGGAATGATCATATACGGAGGAAACTTGTTCTGTATAGAGGATCAGGTCTGGACTGATCATATATAGAGGAAACTTGTTCTGTATAGAGGATCGGGTCTAGAATGATCATATATAGAGGAAACTTGTTCTGTATAGAGGATCGGGTCTGGAATGATCATATACAGAGGAAACTTGTTCTGTATAGAGGATCGGGTCTGGAATGATCATATACAGAGGAAACTTGTTCTGTATAGAGGATCGGGTCTGGAATGATCATATACAGAGGAAACTTGTTCTGTATAGAGGATCGGGTCTGGATTGATCGTATATAGAGGAAACTTGCTCTATGTAGAAGATCAGGTCATGAATGATCATATGTGAAGGGAACTTGCTCCACATAGAGGATTGGGTCAGGAATGATCATATGTGAAGGAAACTTGCTTCACATAGAGGATCGAGTCTGGAATGATCATATACAGAGGAAACTTGCTCTGTATAGAGGATCGGGTCTGGAATGATCATGTATAGAGGAAACTTGCTCTATACAGAGGATCAGGTCAGGAATGATCATATATGAAGGAAACTTGCTTCACATAGAGGATCGGATTTGAATTCTGGAACTTGAGAATTGAATGGTTTTTTGAATTTGAATTTGAAAGTGTTTGAATTCGAAACTTGATTTGACAAATTTGAATTTGAAGGGTTTTAAATCTGTGATGTGTTTTGAATTTGACTTGAATTATTTTTGAATTTGAGGAATTTGAATTTGAAAGTTGTTTGATTTTGATTCATCTTGAATTTGATTTTGAATTTTCAAAAACTTGAATAAAATTGAGCTGAATAGATTCAAAATTTGAAAATTTTATAGATTCAAAATTCGAGCTACGTCAAGCATAGTATTTTTTCAGGAATCGCCCGTTTACAGGAAGCATTGGGTGATCTCCTTTACAATCCACTAGCTGATACGAGCCTCCTTCGTAAACTGTTTCCACTACGAAGGATCCTTCCCAGGTTGGTTCAAACTTTCCACCGAGCTTTCGGTGGGCTAAGATAGGCCTCCGAAGAACCAAAACCAAGTCGCCTACTCGGAAGGTTCTAGGTTGCACTAACTTATCATGAGCTTGAACCATTCTGGCTTTATAAAGTTCTAAATTCTGCTGGGCTTGGAGACGACGTTCTTCAAGACCCTCAAGTTCTTCAAGTCGAAGTTGTGCATTCTGTTTTGTTGTGATCTGATTCTGGACTGCAGTTCTGAGTGAAGGGATTTGAATTTCCAGAGGGAGTACGGCCTCGGACCCATACACTAGTGCAAACGGTGTGGATTGGGTCGGGGTTCGATATGTGGTCCTGTAGGCCCACAGAGCTTCCACCAACCTCTCATCCCACTGACGTTTATTATCATCCAAGGTCTTTTTGATGATTTGTACCAGGGTTTTATTGAAGGCTTCAGCCAATCCATTAGCCCGTGGGTAATAGATCGTTGAGTATCTCCAATCAATACCGTGGCGACTTGCAAAGTTATTGATTTTTGTAGACTTGAAAGCGGACCCATTATCGGATATGATTCTGTGAGGCACGCCGAATCGATATACGATATGGTCACAAAAGAATTTCATTACATGATGTGATGTTACATTTCTTAGTGGTATTACTTCTGCCCACTTTGAAAAGTAATCAGTCGCTGCTAAGATGAAGCGAAGACCCCTTGAAGAAGGAGGGTCAATTGGCCCGACGATATCCGTGCCCCAACTTTCGAAGGGCCACGAGGCTATCGTAGGATGCAACACATTAGGCGGCTGATGTAAAACCACACCATGAACTTGGCATTGATGACAACATTTTACAATTTTCATGCAATCGTCAATCATCGTAGGCCAGTAGTAACCAAGTCTTTTGATTTTCATTTTCATCTTAGGACCCGATTGATGAGCACCGCACAGTCCAGCATGGACTTCGTTAACGATCTTCAGGGCCTCTCGTTTGTCTAAACAATGGAGCCACATCTGATCGAACGATCGTCGGTATAACGTATCGTTGACTAGTGCATATGATAGGGCACGTTTCTTGATTTGATTGGCAAGAGACCTGTCATGGGGAAGCTTGCCTTCTTGTAAATACTTGATTATTGGTTGTCTCCAATCTTGTTCTTCATCGACTGCTGAAGATGTAGAAAGGACCTGGGAGGATTGATTGTTGAGGTATTCCATGTCTATAGGGGACAGGACTTGACGACCCTGAACTTCTATAGGGATGAAGTCTTCTTCTGGGCAAGCAAATTCCTTTGCAAGCTTTGCTAGGGCATCCGCCGAGGAATTGCTTCCACGAGGAACCCTGTACATAGTTACAATGGGAATTTTCTCGAGTAGGTGCATTGTGTATTGGTGATATTTCAGGAGTTTAGGATTCAAAACCTTATAGGTCCCTATAACTTGGTTGATCACCAGTTGAGAGTCACCATAAATCTTAATCTCTTTAATCTCCATTAGGATTGCAAGTTCCAGACCAGTTATTAAAGCTTCGTACTCAGCTTCGTTGTTCGTACAAGGTTCTGATAAATGGTAGGAAAAGTGCATCATTCCCTTATCCGGTGTTATGAAAACCAGACCGACTCCAGCTTTTCCAGGAATAGTAGATTGAGGTGTTTTTCCCCTTTGAGAGGACGCTACACCATCAAAATACATTTCCCAGGTTTGAACATTGGATTCCTCGAAACTCATGATTTGCTCGTCAGGTAAATCATAATTTAGAGGAGATTCCACCGGTAGCGGGTGTGCCGCAAGGAAGTCGGCGACGGCCTGCCCTTTCACAGCACGCAGGGGAATGAAAGTGATTTTAAATTGTAACAATATCATAGACCAACGAGCTAGACGTCCTGACAACGTGGGCCGGGTCATAAGATATTGCAGGGGGTTGACAGTGGAAATCAGACTGACCTGATGAGAAAGCATGTAATGTCTTAATTTTTGTGCTGCAAAGACTAAGGCAAGGCAATGTTTCTCAATTGCAGGATAGCGAATTTCCGTTGGAAGTAATCTCCGACTCAGGTAGTAGAGGGCATTCTCTTTCCCATCATCATTGATTTGAGCTAGAAGAGCCCCGAGAGATTCGTCAAGGGCTGCAGTGTAAAGGATTAAAGGTCTTCCCGGAATGGGGGCTGCCAAAACTGGCGGATTTGTCAGGTATTGTTTGATATTTTCGAAAGCATTTTGACATTTCTCGTCCCAAATGAATTTGGCGTCCTTTTTAGCTAGGACAGAGAATGGTTGACATCTTCCAGAAAGATTAGAAATGAATCTTCTTATATACGCCAGCCTGCCCTGGAGAGATCTCATTTGAGTAAGACTCTTAGGAGGTGGCATATTTAAGATAGCTTCAATTTTAGCAGGATCAATTTCGATTCCATGGTGCCTGACTACGAAACCTAAGAATTTCCCTGACGCGATGCCGAAAGCGCACTTCAAGGGATTCATTTTAAGGTCGTAGCGGCGTAACCGCTCGAAGACAGTTCTTAAATCATAAAGATGAGCCTCTTTTACTCTGCTCTTGACAACTAAATCATCGATGTAACATTCGACTTGATTATGTATTAAGTCATCAAAGATATGAGTCATGGCCCGCTGATAGGTTGCACCAGCATTTTTTAGGCCAAAGGGCATCACTTTATAACAAAAGATCCCTATAGGACTTCTGAATGCAGTGTTTCTCTCATCTTCTGGGGCCATCTTGATTTGATTATAACCAGACGAGCCATCCATAAAGGATAAAACAACGTGCGAGGAGGCAATGTCCACCATGAGTTCTGGGATTGGCAAAGGAAATTCATCCTTAGGACATGCCTTGTTCAGGTCTCTATAGTCGACACAGACTCGGATTTGACCATTCTTCTTTCGAACTGGCACGACGCTGGCTACCCAAGAAGGATATTGTTCTTCTCGAATAAATCCAGCCTCTGCCAACTTCTTGACTTCAGAAATGACTTGTTGTTCGATCTCCAGACGCATACGTCGTGGAGCTTGCTTGAAAGGAATAGCATCATGCCGGATTCCAAGTTTATGGACTGCTACGTCAGCAGACAACCCCGGCATTTCATCGTATGTCCAGGCAAAGCAGTCTTTAAACTCGGATAGAAGTTGAATTAGATCCTTAGACTCATTCTCACTCAACAAAGAACTTATGAAAGTGGGGCGAGGGTCATCCTCTGTTCCAAGGTTGATTTCTTTAAGTTCATCGACTGTTGATTTAATTTCTTCTTCGAATTCAGGGGGTGCATCCCGAACCTGAAGTTCATCAGAATCATCAAAAGTCTCCAAACAAAGTCCATTGAATGAATCAATGACTTCAGTAGGGACATTTTTAAATTCAGGACGACTAGTTATCATTAGACAAAATTTGTCATCGTCAAACGACCTAACGGTACTAAAGCCGATACCACTAGTCCAATGTTTATTAAATTTTGAATTCCAAAGACCTTCGTGGTATCTAGCCTGACCCTTAGTCCATTGACTCGGAGCAAAACCTTTAGAGATAAGAGACTTAACACCAGTAGGAAAGTAGCCAAAAGGTAATTCTATTAATTCATTGAAATTTGCCTCTTCAAGGATTACATCATCTTCATTCCTTGAGGAGGAAGAGCCAGGGAAGAACTTCTTGGCTTTCCTTACTTCTCCATCTAAATTCGGAGCATCCTTAATTACCAACCCTGAGACCCTGTCAGCAGACAGTGGGGTTAAGGTTAAGGATTCAACCGTTCTATTAAGCTTTTCATACAAACTCAATTCAGGCTCGTCACTTTGAATATTTAATTTTGTATCCTCCTGGTCGCTATCCGATTCTAAAGTGAGATCAAACTTCGGAGGAGGACTGATTTTTGTATAGTCAAAAGCAAATCTGGCACCCCTTTTTCTTGAATCTTCATCAGAACTTATTTCAAGTTCGACATAGATCAGGGAATTTCTTTTTTCAATTGAAGGGCGACCTCGACCTCGTGCTCTTTGGGCCATCCTCCCACCTCTTTGAGGTATAATGTTTGGAGGTCTGAAGATCACACGCTCGACGTCGTCTTCACTACTTGAGTTTTGTCTCTTTTGATTTTTGACTTTTTCTTTTCTCAATCTTTGAATTGCTTTTGAACTTTGACTTTCTGCCTTTTCCTCCTTGACGTTGATCTCTACCTTAGAACAAGTAGTGGACCCTTTAGGAAAGTAGTACGCCGTATCCTCGTAGATCCCGATCTCGTGAATAGAGAATGGTTGCAGATCACCCTTAATTTCAAACTCAATGCCATCTCGTTGGTACTTGATGCATTGATGTAGGGTAGAAGGAACCATCCTATACTCATGGATCCAGGGCCTTCCTAGGAGCGCGTTAAAGGATGTTGCCGAATCAATTATATGAAATTTCGCTTCAGTTTTTAATTCTCCTATCTCTAGAAGAAGGGTAACTGAACCTAAAGCCTTTTCGCCCTTTTCATTGAACCCACGAAGCACTAACTTGTCAGTTGAAAGCTTGCTAGTATCAATTCTAAGGTATGCGAGAGTCTTTATGTTCATCACGTTGACCGATGCACCCGGGTCAACTAGAACTCTTGATAACTTAAACTTGCCCACATTTACTGTGATGTAAAGTGGACGATTGTGGTCGGCAGTTCCAAGGAGTAAATCTTCGTCAGAGAAGGTAACCCCAGGGATTTCTATAAAGTACAAAGCTTCTTCCTCGGAAGTTGAGGCTAATTAAGCTAAGCAAATCTCTGGGTCGAGAAGTGCTTTAATTAGAGTTTCCCTCATCTCTTTTGAAAGGACAAGGGCATCATAAATGCTCAATTTGGCAGGCAACTTCCTAAGGTGAGCTAAGACATTGTAATCAACACTTGGAACATTAACATTGGGACCCGGTGAATTTGAAAGAATTGGAGTTGATTGTTGAGCGGGGATTTGAATTGGATCATCAGAAACAACTTGTTTTCCTTTATCCTGAGGAGGTAGTCTAGGGGGTAAGACCTTCCCACCACATAGTTGTACTTGCACGACTTCATCAGAAGAACAAACTACAGGGGAGTCTACGCTCTCCTTAGGCGATTGATTGTCGTTATCTGAGTGAGAGTCCGAATCTGAAAAGTCTATCACGATAGGACTCCCTTGAAAGTTAATTTCAGGGGTTTCACTATCTGATAAGACATCAGATTCATTTCTCTCTTGAAGAGTCAAATCTGGAGAGTTGAGCGTTTGAATTTCTTGATTGATATCAACTTGTTCTTGATTATTTTTAACAGAAGAGTCATTTACATTTTCATTCTCAACATTAATCATCAAAATTTGAGCAGAAGGATCAGACTTTTTATTTAATTTTTGACCCTTTGCCTTTGATGGGGCAAAGTAAAAGTCAGATAATTTCAGTGGTGACAGAGGTTTTGAGCCACCATCAACCACTTGTACAGATCTCTCATCAACAAATTTCCTCTCTACAGAAAGTTCACTCTTTTCATTTTTATTCAGTACAGTAGTTCCTAAAACTACTGGAGCAGAAACTGTCCCAACGTCCTCCTGCGAAGCCTCGAGGTCAACCTCCCAGATCGGGTCCCGGGCTCTCGTCGGTAACTGTTGAGAAAGATGAAAAGATTTTTTAATCGACTTTTTAAATGCCCGGGATAATGCTATATCCCAACCATCTTCAATGGACAGAGAAGAGTTAGAATTCATACCTGAGATAGATTTGACAGACCCTTGATCCGGATCGACCAGGTATTCCTTTGGAATTATAATATTACCTTGATGGAAGTTCTTTTCTAGCCAATCTTTGAAGATGATGCAGTCTTCGATTGTGTGGCCTAACATGCGATGGTAGGGGCAAAAAGTTGGATCATCCTTCTTATTTGCCTCTTCCGGCTTCTTGGCCTCCGGCAATCGAAAATCTGGCTTCTTCTGAAGACTTTTAAAGATCTTTCTCACCGACTCCCTTTTAAATGGATATGTACGAGCCAATCTCTCTTTAAAAGAAATCGGGTGAGAATCTGTTGTAGGTTGAGAAGTTACCTGAAAAGGTGGAGATTTTTGAGTTTGTTGTGTTGGAGAGTTACTGGACTGAACATTCATTGGTTTCTTCCCCTTATCAACAGCTGAAACCATTGCCGTTCTCTTTTCAAAGGACTTCAATGGTTTGCTAGCTTTCTTTTCCTCAGTAGAATCCTTCAGGAATGGCATTTTGGAAGCCTCTTCCTGTAGATTACTAGCTTTATTCAAAAGTTTTTCGAAGGTTTTGATAGTGAAACCCTTCAGGAGAAAAGCAATAGGCCCGTGGATGTTCTTTAAAAGAATCTCCACTGCATGTTGTTCTTGCAACTGGGGTTCACACTTCATCGAGAGATTTCACCATCTCAAGATATACTCAACCAAAGACTCTCCTGGTTTTTGTTTTTCGATGACGAGATCACCAACGGTTACACACTGCTGAGCTCCTGAAAATCTCTTTAAGAATAAACTCTCGAGCTCTGTGAATGTTTTCACTGAACCATTAGGTAGATCTGCGTACCACTCAAAAGCAATACCGGATAGACTACTCATGAACTGGCGAAAGAGTAGAGCATCTGACCCTCCTGCGTTGCAACAGCTCGCTCGAAAGTGGGCCAGGTGCTGTCTTGGATTTTCTAAACCACTAAAAACTTTGAATGAAGGTGGCACAAAGCCTTTAGGATAAGAAACTGAATCATATTCTTCAGGGTAGGGTCTACCCTTTGGAATAGATACAATCCCTTGAGAATGGGCTAAGGCCTCCCTTACCTGGGTTTCGATCATCTGGCGGATATCTTTGTCGGCTGGAGAGGTTGGGGAAGCAACCTTTGGAGTTCTAGGACTTGATTCTGTTTTCCTGCTGTGCTCACCCACTGTGTGTGTTGTAGGTTGCAACTGCTCGGAGTCAGATTGCTGTGCCTTGATCATCTGATTCTGCATTTGTTCCATTTTGAGCATCATCTGTTCAATTTTACTTTCCAGACTCTTGATGTATTCATCTTTCTCATTCAATTTAATTGATCCATCAGAGTCTGAATCTACTGCTGCAGAGGCTTCTTCTTTACCAGATCGGTGTCTTGAAGGCTCAGCATCTTTATTTGATGCTCTGGTTTCCACCATGCAAATATTCCCAGCTGAATCTTCTTCCATCAGATCATCTGCTTCTGGATCAAAGGCTTTAATTGCCTTGTTTTTAAGTATGTCCCTTATTTCCTGTACCACCTCATCGACCGGTCTACCCTCAATTGACTCGAGATCGATTGGTAGGTACCCTTTATAGTTAATCATCTCTTCAAATTCCTCATCTCTGAACTGGGTGATGACCTCTTGAATTTTCAAATCATCAGCAGTAGGTTCTACCACTAACTGATCTAACATCTCTTGATCATCCTCAAGTTCTGTCCCCTCCCCTCCGACTGTCCCGGAGTCGGTAGTCGTGAGGGTGACATCCTCAACAGGGTGAGGGATATCTAACCTAACAGGTGACGAAGGAGTTTGACTTGTATGAACTCCAACATCAATCTGAGGAGAATCCTCACATCCCTGAATAAGGAGTCGGGGGACCTTAACAGGTGACTGGACTGGTAAATGAATTGGTGACTGAACTGGTGTCTCTCTAATCTGAATCCCAACAGTTCTGCTTATCTTCATTGGCACATAAGGTTCATCCAAAGGTATGGGCCTCTTGCCCTTAACATCAACTGGTTGTAAATCTTTAACGATCTCTTTTGATCTGGCTATCACAGGGGCCAACTTTGAGAGTCTTGAAGGGGGAACTGGAGGTCTACCACTGAGAGGGTGACTCCTACCAGACCCAGTTAAAACTATCTCCTCAGTTTTGGCAGTTGGGAGACGAGGCACCCAATGATATCCATCCACTAATACTGAGGCAACTGGTTGCTTAACAAACTTTTTGTTTCTCCTCACTGGCTGAGGAGTCAGGTTTCTTGCTTCAGATTTTTCTTCCTTCAGAACTTCTTTCTCAAGCTTATGTGAGATCGCCCCCTTCAGGTGTCTCACATATTGTTCTTTGGTCTGACCTGTCTCAGCAGCACAGGTATGAATGATGTTCCTTAACATCCTAGTTCTCAAAGTATTCTTCTCCTTGGTGGTTCTCTTAACAGTATAGTCGACTGGGCTAGGTGGAGAGCTAGCAATCCACGTGACTCTCTCCTCCCCTGCAGCAGCTGCGAGGGGATGAAAATGACTCCCTTTCAGGAGTGGAGAAGAGGCAGGGATAGGCAGCTCCTCAGCAGCCTCGGGCTCAACTAAACTCAGGGCTTTCTGTTCAGCTATCTTCCTTGACATGGTAATTTTCTTCCTTATCCTTCTCAGGTAGTTCTTCCTAGCACTCTTAGTGCCAAACAGTGCTGCAGAACTAGAAGACCCTTTCTCAACAGTAGATTTTACTTCAATTTTCTTGTCCTCACTCTGGACTGAGGGTACAGAAGGTGTAAGGGTAGCACCTGCTGCCAGTTCCAACACTGGGGGAAGGTCACTCGTAGCTCCCACAGCTAGTTCAACTACTGGACCATTCTCACCCTCAGCAGCGAGATTGATGATTGTTCCACCATTAACAGACAGTTTAAGAGTCTTGAAACCCATCCCAAACTGAATCGCACTGCTATGAATTAACTCTTCGACTTGGAGGTCTCGGTCAACAGAGAACAGAAGTTTCCCAGCCATTGCAGAAGATTTGATTGTCTGAAATTTGAGAGAGAAGATTTGAATCAAACTTTTGAATTTGAATTTTGACAAGAAATTTTCTATATTTTATCACATAAATCGAATTATAGGAACTATAATCCGATATATAGTGATAAAGTATAGATATCAATTTTGACTTGAAGAAGATTTAAATTTTTTTGTTGTATATATTCAACTACAAGAGAATGTTGTAGAGAATGTATAACAATAATGGTCTGGATTTGATTTGAAAGAATTTGACGGGGGTTTGAAATTTTGAAAATTGAAAGATTTTCTTTGACTATTTGAAACCAATAAGTCAGATTTGATTTCAACTTAATAGTTAACAAAATATCAAAGAAAATCAAGGAGTTTTGACTCGACTCTCTTATCCCACTGATTAGGCTAGGGATAAGATGTCAGAGGTTTGAGTTGATGAAAAGACTAGATTAAATTTGAATCTGGAAATGGTACATGTTATACTACAAGAGAATGTTGTATTAGTACATATGACAGTGAAAATTGATTTTGAATTGAAAGGGAATTTAAGTGACTCAAAAATCCGGCAGCATCTCCCCTTATTTTTGAAACTCGAGTTGTTGAATTTGCATTCAACAAGATAGTTTACAAACATTAGGGAAGATTTTACGGAAAGGAACTCGACTCTTTATATCTTATCAAAGATAAAATATCAGAGTTCAAAGATTTGAAAGGTACTGAAAATAAATGTTGAATTTGAATTGTCAATGTTCATCTACAAGAAGTATTGTAGAAGAACATTCGACACGTGATGATTAAAACTTGAAAAGAATTGAACGGATGTTTTTAAAAATTTGAATTTCCGGCAGCACCTCCCCTTATTTTTGAAACTCGAGGTGTTGAACATATATCCAACATAACGGTTTACAAACCTATAAGAGGGAGATTCTAGGAAATCAACCTGACTCTTTCATTCTGATGAGTGACTCAGAATGGAATGTCAAGGACTGAAATGACTGGAGCAGTTGAAAGTGCATTAACTATATACAACTACAATCATTGTTGTAGAATATATAGTTGTAACGATTATTATGACTTGAAAATAGATGTTTGAAAATTTTGAAATTTCGGCAGCATCTCCCCTTATTTTGAAACTCGAAGTGTTGAACGTATGTTCAACATAACGGTTTACAAAAACATGGGGGATGTTATAAGATAACCCGACTCTTTCATTCCGACTAGTGATTCGGGATTGAAATGTCGAAGGTTAGATTAACCAGAAAATTTCAAACTTTGGATTAAAATTTGGAAGAGGAATCTATATCCTATCACACATATTGAATTATAGAAGTTACAATTCTATATGTAATGATAAGATATAGGAATCGATTGAGATTTGAAGATAATGAGATTTTGCTAGACAGTTGAAATTATGACTTTAAAGTTAAAAAAATCTTCTGTAAATTGTGAAATTTAGCATGCTATGATTTATTTGCATGCAAGTTTGCAACATGTACAGAAATATTTTGAAAAGCTCAGCTTGACTCTTTCGCTCTACCAATGAACTTGGAGGCAAAATGTCAAAGCCAAATTTGGAGGGAGGTTTCCTACACTCACCTCTCTTTTCACATGTCTTAATTGAGTTGGCCACACTCACCCAAGGGAGAAATTGGTAGAGAGACCAACAGAAGAAAGGTAGTCAAAACTACCGATGCAATAAAATTTATATCGCTATTAAAGATGGAGAGAGAGATTTTCCCCAGCGGAGTCGCCATTTTTTGTTTTGATTGAAAAATATAGTTTTGAAAAAATGTTTAATTTTCTTTGGGAAAGTTAAATTTCTGGAATTTGAATATTTGAAATCGAACACTTATTATGAATGATATATCACCTCTAAAGGTGAACATATCGTTCCCTAATAGGTTCATATTATAAATTTTGATTTACTCTAATTATCGTAGCCAAACTCAAGGAGAAACAACATATGATCCCGAAAGATCAGAATGATGTTTAATCAACTGTTTGACTATGCTAATCTGAATATGATCATTAATTTCATAATCATAACTATGATTATAATTGACATATCTATCCGAAGAAAGAAGATATCAATCATTATTAGTTTGAATATGAAAATAACGATCGCCAATTTTTGTTTTGATTTCCCAAAGAGAATCAATTAAAGGTTTTGAAAACTTGATTTTGAAATCTGGTCTGGGTTTTTAAATCTCCTACGAGCGTAAGCCCTCGTAGTTAATTACATCGTAGGAAACCATAAAATTTCCTACGAATACTCTCGATTAAAATAGCAATACGAATTTCATTTAAGAATTCAAAGATTGATATCAAAGGAGGTTAAGGACTGTGATTTTCAATAGGGAATGGTTCAAGATTGAACAGTTATTTCTGGAGTCAAAGGAAGAAGAGTAGGAGGTGTTTTGAGATTCTGAATTGCTTCAGAAACACCTCAAACTATCCTAAGTGTTGGGCTTGAATTTGATTGAAAGAGATTTTTAATTTGAATGGTCAATTTTATTAGAAAGTGGAAATTAGATTCCCAGAAGATTGAGGTCTTAAGATTAAAGACATGCCTCAGAACTTAAGTCTAAAATGGGTACTGAGAATCAGTGACCCAGAACCTAGCTAATGCAATGCAATCCTGGACTTACCCCGGCCTGGATTGGGGAGCCAGCTAAACCACCTAAATGCTTTTAAAAACCATGAATCAAAGTCTTTTAAATGTAGAGTGGTTAGGGACATTGATTAAGATTGGTTTAAAAAATAGGGGTCGACATCTAGAGCAGATCCTAATTGACCCCTTAATATATGTTGGGTTAAATGCTTAAGCTAGAAATGCAATTAAAGATTTAGACTCAATTTTTAATTTGTATCTAATGCAATGCGTGCTAGTTGACTCGATGAAATGCTTAAATCAAAATGTAGCAGTTTTAAAATCAGGCTTAAAAATAGATTTTATCCTAGAGATTGCACAACATCCCCTTGGACAGAACTGCACCCTAATAGGTCATGTGGTCTGCGAAAACCTGCAGGCGGGGAGGTGCCTAACACGGATGAGAAAAGTCAATATGTATGCATGAAAAACTCCCGGCGAGTCCGGGCTTACTTCTTAAGAGCGTTAGAGTTTCTATCTGAGCTTAAAAATTTTAAATTTTGTTTAAATAGAAAAAGTTTATGACCGTACCCTCACGAGCCTCCGATCGGGTTCCAGGCTAAATCAAAATCGACATGCAAGAACGCCAAATAAACTACTAAAAGCATACGGGTCCTTAATCACAATCAACACATTAATCAAATCAATTAAATAATTAAATTAATTAAATAAATGCTCAAACTGAAAGTCCATAGGCAAGTGCCCTTAATAATACAACCCAGGGTCTGCAGTAAAGTAAAGTGGCCGGGTACCACTGACTACAACCCGGATTCTACTCCTAAGACTCAAGTGACTTTGAGATTTGAGATTCTTCTCGTTCTTCACTTCTTCGTCTTCTTGGAACTCCTTGGATCGTCGGGTCTGGATATCCAAATGAAAAGAAACTCCCCCTGAATAGGGGTGTTATCTTTTCTCTTTGGATATTTAAACTTCATCCTAATTTGGATCTCCAAATGGATAGGAACTCTCCCCGAAGAGATGTTCCTTCCTCTTTGGATTCCAAATTGGATGTTTAAATATCTCAATCTCAAAGTACTTTAAATGCTATAACTCAAAATCAAATCAAATTACATTAATGAAAATTAAAAATCTAGACTCAACAACCTGCAAGGTTATCCTAATAATCAACAGTTTAGTAATATCCCAAGCAGTTATATATTTGAAATTTAAAAAGGCTCAATCACAGCCACGCTTGGCCATGCTCTTTTTGATTTAAAGGGGGACTTAAGCAATTTTCTGGAGCACCTGTGCAATTTAATAATTATAATTTTGCCCCCTTTAATTTATGCTCTGTATGAGCATGGCCACCTGCATAAAATTGAATTAGTACAAAACGTCCCTAGCCTAGGGGTAGATCTAACGTACAATCAAATCAACACAGAATGCATTAAATAAATAAACAATCACATCAACATCAATTCTATGTCTAGTAAACAGCATGCAGTGAAAGCTCAAAAATCCGGCACACAGCAGAAAAGTAAACACCGGCCTAGCCTAAAACTAGAGTTGGTTGTCCTAGCAAACCATCTAAAGTGTGTGTAGGAGGCTGTGTGGCTTTGATATGTCCTTAATAGGCAATTGATTGAAGTTGCTTAAAGTTCTAGTTGGTTGAAGGCTTAAGGGAGTTTGACTTTAAAAGGATTTGAAAATATTTGAATCATAATTTGAGGTGAGTTTGAAAGATTTGGATGCATATAAAGTTTGATTTAAAGTGGAGAAGCTTAATGGCTTGAACTGGTCGACCTAGGTTGACTTGGTCAACCAGGTTGACCCAGAGCCAGGGTCTGGGCTGGATCAATTTCAAATAATATTTGAGGTCTGGTAGAAGTGGTTTGAGGGTTTGAATAGGTCATTTGGGTCAAATCACCTATTTGGGCTCTTAATGGGCTAAATGGGTCAACTAGGTTGACTTGGTCAACCAGGTTGACCCAGGGTCAGGGAATGGGTTTGACCAGTTCAGAATGACATTCTAAGTCTACTGGTGGTGGTCTCAAGATCTGAGGAGGTCATTTAGTCAAAATGACCTATTTGGGCCCTTAATGGGCCTTTTAGGTCAACCCTGGTTGACTTGGTCAACCAGGTGGGTCTAGGGTCTGGGAATGGGTTCAACAGATTTGAAATGATATTTGGAGACCAATGGAGGTGGTCCCAAGGTCTGGGGAGGTCATTTGGTCAGAATGACCTATTTTGACCCTAAAGGGGTCTTCTAGGTCAACTAGGTTGACTTGGTCAACCAGGTTGACCCAGGGGCTAGTTCTGGGTTCAACGGGTTTGGTTTGATATTTGAAACTTGCTGGAAGTGACTGCATATTATTTGGAGCTCATTTGACCAAAGTGACTATTCACACCCCATAGGGGTATTTTGGTCATTTTGACCTCTGGTCAACTGGGGGTCAAATTGAGTCCAACAAAGTGCAGTTTATTTCTCAATGGGTAATAATCAAGGGTTTGGAAGTGATTTGGAGCTTTGGAGAAAGCTCCAGGATCAAAATTCCCTGGGTGGTAGGTCCAGTGGCATGGACTGTAAATATTTGAAGGTTTTACAGCCTTTGGATTTCAATTCAATTTCTGAGGTTAGAGATCTCAGAATGAGCTCAAATTTGGAGGGTTGCCTCTAGAGACATGTCACATCAATGTGAAACTGACAGACCTTGAATCAGAGGTCATTTGATGGGGTTTTGAGGTGTTCAAAAATTTGCTGGAAAAGGCTTTCAGGACTTAAACCTTTAGCCTTGGATTTGAGTTTAGAAATCTGGTTTTGAGCTGGATTTTGATCAAGGTTTGAATTAAGGATATGGATTAAAGTCTGGATTGATTGATGCTTGAATTGAATGAAAGTTTGGATTAATCCTAGATCTAGATTGATCTAAGGTCTATGATGATCCTAGAATCTAGGTAGATCTAAGAACCTGGAGTCTAAGAGAATCCTAGGGTCTGGGGAAGTCTTAAGCTGTAGATCTAGGAGAATCTCAAGATCTAGAGTGATCTGGAGGGTAGATTGATCTAGAACCTGAATTGATCCTAGGGTTTAGAATATATCCTAAAGCCTAGATTCTAGGAGGATCCTAAAGTCTAGAATGATCCTATGATCTAGAAGGATCTAAAGGGATCCTATGGTCTAGAATAGATCCTAGGGACTGGAGTTTGGGAAGGTCCTAGAATCTAGAAGGATCTTAGGATCTAGAGTAGATCCTAAAGTTTGATTTCTAGGAAGATCTTAGGGTCTGGAAGTCCTAGGGCCTGGGATCTAGAATAGTCTTAGGATCTAGAAGAATCCTAAGCTCTAGATAGATCTAAGAGAATCCTAGGGTCTGAGAGGATCATATAATCTAGAGTCAGGTAGAATCCTAGGGTCTGGAATAGATCCTAGGGTCTGAAGTCTAGGAGAATTCTAAAATCTGGATTTATCTTAAATTGTAATGATCTGGGGTCAGGATTGATTTGAAACTGGATTGATCTATGATCAGATTGATCCTAGGGTCAGAATTAGATCCTAAGGATTGGAATGATCCTAAGGTCTGGATTGGTCCTACTGACCTCATACAAAAATGAGGTCAACAAGTGACTACTCACACCCAATAGGGGTAATTTGATCATTTTGGATTTTAGTCAACTAGAGGTAAAAATGAGTCCAACATAATGTAATTTAATGTTCAAGAGGTCAGGATTAAGGGTCTGGATGTGATTAGAGACTTTGGGTAAGTCTCTAAGGTCAAAATCTACTGGGTGGCAGATCCAATGGCATAGGCTATAAATATTTGAAGGTATTACAGCCTTTTGAAATCATTCCAATTTTTGGGGTAAGAGATCTCAGAATGAGCTCAAATTTGGAGGGTTACCTCTAGAGACATGTCACATAAGTATATAGTTGACAGACCCTAAATCAGAGGTCACTTGACTGGGTTTTGAAGTGTTCAAGGATTTGCTGGAAATGGCTTTTAGGACATAATCTTTGGCCTTGGATTTTAGTTTTAAAATTTTGAATTTCAGCTGGATTTTTGATTTGAATGATTGGATTTAAACTACCTAAGTCATTTACAAACATTTAGATGATTGTAGATGATTAGACAAGATTAAGGTCAGGTCAGAGGCTGGACAAACTAAATCTGCGTTGTTTAAAGGTCAGGATTGTTCAGGGGTTTGAACTGACTTGAAATCTGGATTGACTTGAGTTTTGAATAAATTGATTTAAAGTCTGGGTTGGTCTGGATTGACCCTAGGTCTAGTTAGATCTAGGACTTGGGTGAATCCTAGGGTTTGAATTCTAGTAGGATCCTAGAGTCTAGTAATCCTAAGGTCTGAGGTTTAAAATGATCCTAGGATCTAGATTCTATGAAGAATCATAGGGTCTATAGCAGATCCTAAGATCTGGAGTCTAGGAACATCCTAGGATCTAGGAAAATCCTAAGATCTAGATTCTGGGAAGATCCTACGGTCTAGGTAGATCCTAAAGTCTAGGATCTAAAAGAATCCTAGTGTCTAGAAAAATCTTAAAGTCTAGGATCTAAAAGAATCCTAGTGTCTAGGAAAATCTTAAAGTCTAGGATCTAAAAGAATCCTAGTGTCTAGGAAAATCTTAAAGTCTAGGATCTAAAAGAATCCTAGTGTCTAGGAAAATCTTAAAGTCTAGGATTTAAAAGAATCCTAGTGTCTAGGAAAATCCTAGGCTATGGCTCTAGGAGAATCCCAAGATCTAAAATAATCTAGAGGGTAGATTGATCTAGGACCTAAATTGATCCTAGAGTCTAGAGTAGGTCCTAAGGCCTAAGAAGATCATGTGATCTAGAGTCTGGCAGAATCCTAGGGTCTAGAGTAGATCCTAAGGTCTGGAGTCTAGGAGGATCCTAGAGTTTAGATTAACTTGGAGTTTAATTGAATTAAGTTTAAAATTAATATGGGATTAAGATTGATTTGAATCTGGATTGATATTAAAGTCTGGATTGATCTAAGATCAGATTGATCCTAAGGTCAAGATTATCATAAGGATTAAAAAGATCCTAAGGCCTAGATTAGTCTTACTGACCACATACAAAAATGAGGTCAACAATGCTATTCCTGAAAAGTATGTATACACACAAATAAATATATATTGAAAATACTAGGAGATGTGAGCCATAATACTTATTATCATCAAAATAAGAACTCGAGGGCCCGAGTCGCAATATAGAAAATAATAGATCATCACCCTCACTAGCTCAATGGCACAACACCTCAACAATGCATGCATCATGTAAACCTAGGAAGAGGCACCATTACCCACATAGGTTAGTGAAACCATTTCCCAGTGTTAGGCATTACTCCTTTGGCATGTTGGGTGATATAGATCATACTTACACAATCCACCATAAGACACATCTAGTGTGGAGGCCTAAATTGCATTCATCACAGCATAGCATGCATACATCTCATTCATTCAAGCATAAGGTGGAACCCAAAGTCACTTAGGTTTCCAAATCTATCCTTTGAATGACATGGTAGGGGTTATCTAACAAAAGGCCTAGTGAGAGTATGTTGTACTTAGATAGTGCTCGAGGCATATGACTGGTGATATACAATAGTTCATCACACTAGAGGCTAGGTCAGGAGGCAATGTGACATTAAGAGATGACACCACTAGGAAAGTGGTGGGTTCAGGGATAATTAGAAACTCTAAACACCTTATGATTAAAAATTTTGTTAGTTGATGTTTTAAAGCATAAGTAATTAAATATTAGTCAACTGTGCGATAAAGGCTTTGATATAAATTTTTTTCTAACAAATGCATGATAAGCTTAGATAAAAAACTTGTGTTAGAAGGAAAATGGATGAATAATGTTTGTATGTTAACTTGAATTGTATTGAATATTCAAATTCCTTGTGTTTAAAAATAATGATAGATGATTCTTGGCTATGGCATAGAAGACTATGCCATGCTAGCATAAAAATACATAAGAATATCACTTAGAAAATCTTAGTTAGAGGCATATCTAAGTTAGACTTCATTAAGGACCACCTATATGATGCTTGCCAACGAGGAAAATTATTGCAAATCTGGATTCAAAGTTTATAATTTTGATGATAACAAATATTTCTATTTCTATTTGATTGCTTAACTTTTTAGGTCCACAAGATCAAGTGCAACTCAAACTAGCTCAAGATCGGGTGTGCCTGTGTTTAAATGTAATTTTTCCCTTTTCTTGAGTCAAATGTAATGTAATGGATCCCCAAGCTAAGTAACCTTACACACACACATTCATGGGGAAAATTTTAGCGAGTTAGAGTTTCTATTCTATCTTGATCATATCATCCTAGATGATAGTAATATCATCCTAGATTATCCATTAAAAATAGAAACCCTAATTAGGATAGCCAAGTTAAGTCGGTCTGATTAAGCAGATCGTCATGGATGATCCTACCATCATATAGGATGAGATACTCAAATCAGAAGTTCTTAGCTGCTGGACTTATTTAGGTAGGTTTTTATTTTAGGACTTTTATCTAATCGTACAGGATGATCCACGTATTATCTAGGATGATTAATTATAATCATATTTAAATTAGTAAGGTTATTAAGGAAAGTAATTAAGGATTGATTGATCAATCACATCATCCTGGATGATTATAAGATCATCTTGGATGATCAATTATAAATCCTCATCATCCAATATATCTCACTTGGATGACCTAAACTATGTGCCGGACAATATTACTATTTTGAACTAATCGTACAAGACGATAGCATTATCATCCTGGAGGATTAGTTATTTTAAAATCATCCAACAAAGTTGTTCAGGATGACTCGAACTATGTACCGAACGATATTGGGTGTTTTGGAACTAATCGTACAGGATGTTAGAGATATCATCATGGACGATCAAGTCATTTTCTTTAGAACGTCTAGCCTTTTCTCCTGGATATCCTGAATTATGTGCTGGATGATATTCCTGATTTAGAACTAATCATCCATGACGATCGCAGAATCATCCCAGATGATCAGAACAAACCATGTCTTCTAATCATCCAGAGGAACCAGATCGTCCAGGCCAAAAGGGGATGATTTACACTGATCGTATAGGATGATCTCAGGATCATCCTGGATGATCTTTGACGGCAACTTAAAATCTAGGGCAATTTTTTAGTCCTTCTATTTAAGATCTCTTATTTGTTACTATTGAGATCTTTTGCCACTATCCTCACCTTAGAGAGTCTTGAGAGGGAAAGCGAGAGCTTGGGAGAGAGAGGGAGAATCTTATGAGGGAGAGTTTATGAGGTGTTCACAAAGGTTACTCCAAGCAAGGATTTAAGTCGTCGTCTCCAGTCATCATCCCATGTCCCCTGTAGTCTTTGTAGGAAGGATCGTGAGCAAGAAGATCAAGGTTCTCTGTCTACTTTAGAAGGAAGCAAAAGGAGATAAGGTTCTCTGCCTGCTTCAGGAGGAAGTAAAAGGAGGTAAGGTTCTCTGCCTGCTTTAGGAGGAAGCAAAAAGAGTTTGGGTTCTCTACCTCACCGGGGTAGGTGAAAAGGAGTTTTGTAAAGACTTCTTTGCCTTACTATGGGAGTATAATGAGAGTCACTGTATTTTAGTGCAATACCTGGAGGGGAGGCTCTAGGGAGTGGATGTAGTTCAAGTTGACCAAACCACTATAAAATTTGGTGTATTCTTTCTTTATTATTTTGCTTTTAATTTCTTCACTTTACTTTTTATGGATAATCGTGTGGTTAAAGTTATTATTTTGTTTGATTAAACATCTCCACATCAATATGAAATTGTAATTATTTTAAAATATTCAAAAAGGTTTTCAAAATTGATTTTACTCAAGAATTTTTAAAACTACCAATTCACCCCCCCCCCCCTCTCGGTTAGCCTCGGGCTAGTTCATAAGGGCTAAGCATCCCTAACAAACTTTCAAGTGGTATCAAAGCGTTATTCAAAAATTAGGTTTTAGAAAACTTTTGAACTTCAATCCATGGCTAACTTTGGTAACTGAAACATGGCAGAAGGGTATTCCATCACTCGACCACCCTTGTTTGATAACATACCTCTTAATTTCTAGAAAACTCGCATGTCCACCTTTTTACAATTGATCGATTATTTCTTATGGATGCTTGTTAAAGATGGTTATGATGCACCTTTTAGACTGGTTAATGGTGTTAAAACTGAACTTCCTTTTACTAAATGGACTCATGATGATAGGGACTTAGCGTAACTTAATGCAAAATATTTGATGATAGGGATTCAAAAAATTATAAGCGTGTGTCGACTTGTACAACTGGTAAAGAAATCTGGGATAAATTATGTATCACTTATGGGGGCACAATTGAAGTTAAACAATCTAGGTTAAATATCTTGCTTCACAACTATGAACTCCTTCGCATGAAATCAAGTGAGTCAATATCTGAAATGCATAATAGGTTCACACAAATTGTCACCTCCCTGCATGCCTTAGGAAGAGAACTCACTAACTATGAGAAAGTTAACAAAATCTTGAGATGTTTGCCTTCTTCCTATGATGCCAAGATAACTGCAATCACTAAATCTAAGGACTTAAACACTTATTTGATTGATAACTTACTTGGATCACTCATTGCTTACGAGCAAGGAGCGAACCAAAAATAACTTAATGCAGGTGAGAAAAAGAAAGAGAAAACTGTGGCGTTAAAGGTTAATGATATAGAGACTGATTCTTTTGGGTCTGAAAGTGATGATGTTGCCTTAATTACTAGGCAATTCAAAAACTTTCTAAGGAAGCCAGATATAGTTTGTTTTGAATGCAGGAAGCCAGGATATATAAAAGCTGATTATCCTATACTTAAGGCTCACCCAAGCAAGGAGAATGGTGAGGAGATGCCCAAGTTTAAGAAGGATAAGAAACAGATTCAAAAAGCTTTCTGGGCAGATTCTGCATCAAGCTCCTCTATGACTGAAGCTGAAGAGGAGACTACAAACTTGTGTTTGATGACAGATGAACATCTTGGTTAGTCTGGCTAAGAAGAGGTATGTGATCTAACCTATAATTAATTACTTGATGTTTCTGAGAAAATATATTCATCATATAGGAAACTTAAGAAAATGCATGCTAGCCTGAAATTAGAATTTTTAAACTAGCAAAAAGAGCATGAAGTTTTACTTAAAGATCATTCTTCACTTAATAGCAATCACATGTCATTACTTGATGAATTTGATGAGTTAAATAAAAGCATTCTGAACTGATTATTGAGCATGATTCATTGAAAGCATCGCATGTAGAATTAGAAATTGCATTCAAAGAATTAAAAACTCATGCATTTGATGTATAAAGTAGGGAGCATGCATTAAGAGTGGAAAATTCAATTCTTGATTGTTCAAATAAATTTTTTGATGCTAAATTAACTACTCTTATGAAAAATAAGCAACCTCCTTCACTTAAAGAATTTCATACAAAATCATCAAAGCATGCATCATCCGAACCTAGGAAGAGGCACTATCACCCACGAAGATTAGCTAACCCTTTTCTTATTATTAGATTTTTCTCTTGTGGCATGTTAGGACATATCTCCCACACCTGTACTATTCACCATAGTACACATTGGGTGTGGAGGCCCAAATTGTATGATTCACAGTATAACAAACATGTACTGTATTCTTCTATCCATAAGAAGGAACCCAAACTTATTTGGGTTCTTAAATCTGACGTTTGATGATTTTGTAGGGGTGCTCTCACACAAGACCTCATGAGAGCATGTGATACATAGACAGTGAATACTCAAGGCATATGATTGGAGATGCAAATCATTTCATTTCACTAAAGGCCAGGGCTAGAGGCAAGGTCACTCTTGGAGACAACACCACCAAGAAAGTGGTTGGCACATGTATAATCGATAACTCCAAGAACCTTTTAATTGAAAATATTTTGCTTATAGATGGACTGAAACACAACTTGCTCAGCATCAATTAACTCTGTGACAAAGTGCTCAGCATAAAGTTTTTGGCAAACACTTACATTATCAGCATAAATAACAACACAGTTTTGTAGGGCAAGAGGAACAATAATATTTATATGCATGATTTAAATAATATTAAGTGTGCTGCATCATTCTACTTAAAAACTATTACTGATGAGTCTTTGCTATGGCATAGGAGGTTATATCATGCCAGCATGAAAACACTTAGAAGAGTAACCCAAAAGGACTTAGTTAGAGGTGTCCCTAAGCTTAAAGTTCACTAGGGACCACCTGTGTGATGCCTGTCAACTAGGGAAACAAGTCTAATCCTTTTTCCACCCCATTAAGCACATTAACACATCTAAACCTTTAAAAGTCCTTCACATGGTTTTATTTAGACTCATTAGCACTACCAGCTTAGGGGGAAAAGTCTATGGATTTGTGATTGTCGATGACTACTCAAGGTTTACTTGGATTAGATTTTTGTCACATAAAACTAAGTTTTTTGATCCATTTAATAAATTAGGTTATGAGATCTTGGCCATCCATAGTGATTATGGTGGAGAGTTTGAAAATGTTAGATTTGGAACTTTCTGTGATGAGTAAGTGATTAATCATAACATTTTAGCTCCTAGGACCCCTTAACAGAATGGGGTAGCTGAAAGAAAGAACAGGACCTTAGTGGAAGTCGCTAGAGCCAAGCTTGTTGGGTATTCCCTTTCAAAATACTTTTGAGCAGAAGCGGTAAACACAGCCTGTTATGTGTTGAATAGGGTGAATGCTAGATCCAAAATGAATAAGACACCCTATGAGATCATTAAGGGTAGAACACCAAACCCTTTCCCACCTCCATGTCTTTGGCTGTAAGGTCTTCATTCTTAATAATGTGAAATCATCCCTAGGAAAATTTGACCCAAAATCTGATGAAGGAGTGTTCTTAGGATATTCAAGTGTGGGGAAATCCCTTAGAGTGTTTAATAAGAGGACATTGGTGGTGGAAGAGACTACTCATGTAGTATTTGATGAATCTAACCCTAACGAGTTTGGAGCTGAGGAAGAAGAGGAAATAGGATAGATTACCCAAGGAGTAGAAACTATAAATCTGGAGGAAAAGGTAGAACCTCAAAACACTTTACCTGGAGATTGGAGATATTCTTTGAGTCATCCTAAAGAACTGATCTTTGGAGACCCTTCTAAAGGTGTTAAAACTAGGTATGGACTAAGAAAGAAAGTAAACCATTCTGCTTTTATCTCAATGACTGAACCCACCAACATCAATTAAGCCCTTTTTGATAAATTTTAGATCTTAGCTATGCAAGAAGAAATTAACCAATTTGTGAGGAATGATGCCTGGGAGTTAGTAGAAAGACCTAAGAATTAAAGTGTAATGGGAATCAAATGGGTCTTTAAGAATAAAATGAATGATTATGGTGTAGTGGTTAGGAATAAGGTGAGATTGGTTGCTACGGGGTACAACCAAATTGAAGGGATTGATTTTGAGGAGACCTTTTCCCCTATAGCAAGATTGGAAGCCATTAGAGTGCTACTAGCCTTTGTCTGTTATAAGGAATTGAAGCTTTTTCAAATGGATGTCAAGAGTGCCTTTTTAAATGGGGTAATAAAATAAGATGTATTTGTAGAGTAACCCCCAAGTTTTGAGAGTTCCTAATAACCGAATCATGTTTACAAATTAAAAAAGGCCTTGTATGGATTAAAACAAGCACCCAGAGCTTGGTATGAGAGGCTTAGCACACTCCTATTGGAAAGAAAGTTTGTTAAGGGGAGCATAGACATCACCCTTTTTCTAAGAAAAGTAGGAGATGATTTACTCATTGTCTAGATCTATGTTGATGATATACTTTTTGGATCTTCTAATCAAAATTTATGTGATGATTTTTTTAAAATAATGAGTAGAGAGTTTGAGATGAGTATGATGGGAGAATTGTCTAACTTTTTGGGGTTTAGCATAAGGCAAATGGATGATGAAATTTTTCTTAATCAATCAAAGTACACTAAGGATATCTTGAAGAAATATAAAATGGATAAAGATAAGCCAATAAACACTCCCATCAGCTCTAGTGTCCATTTAGATAAGGATTTAAATGAAAAATCTGTTGATCAAAAGAAGTACAGAGGAATAATTGGATCACTGATTTACTTGACTACTAACTGAACTGATATAATATTTAGTGTTTATCTCTATGCCAGATTTCAAGCTGATCCTAAAGAATCCCACCTGACTGTAGTTAAGAGAATCCTTAGATATCTCTTAAGGACCCAAAACTTAGGAATCTGGTATCCTAGGCAAAGCACTTCTTTTGAAATTATTAGATATTATGATTCTAATTTTGTAGGGTGTAGGGTGCATAGAAAGAGCACTTCTGGAACTTGCCAATTTATAGGACAATCTTTAATCTCCTGGTCCAGTAGAAAATAAAACTCTGTTGCATTTTCCACTACTGAAGCTGAGTACATTTCCTTAGGAAGTTGTGTGGCCCAAGTCCCTTAGTTGAAGTAACAAATTCTAGATTTGGGATTACTTGTTGGCATAATTTTAGTTCTATGTGATAACAGTAGTGCCATCTGCACCTCTAAGAATCCTATCCAACATTCAAGAACCAAACACATTGATATAAGGCATCACTTCATTAGGGACCATATTACTAAAGGGGACATTGAGTTACACCATGTAGCAACTAAAAACCAACTGGCTGACGTCTTTACTAAACCACTGGCCTTTGATACATTCAACATTTTAAGGACTAGATTGGATGTGATTTACATAAATGCATGAATTTAATGAATACTAATTTCTGAAGTTTCTATTTTTCATTTTTCTTTTATTTTTGTTTGATTTGATTATCTGTTTCCTTTTTTGTTTTTATTCTCTGCTTATTTTTTTATTGTTGTTGTTTACCTAATTTGGTTATTTCTTTTTATGCACTTTCCTATTATTTTTTGATTAGCTATTTATTTTCTTTAGAATTAGATCATTGCTCATTATTGCTGATAAACTAGATTTCTAACTAAGAGTTTTGACTTTTTTTTTTTGGAAGCTTATAAGCAGTGATTGACTCCTCTGAAATAGTTAAAGGAAAGAAATATTGATAAGTGTTTCTCTTCCTTTAACTCCTTTAATGGTGTATTTTTCTTTTTGAATAGAAATCTTTTTCAAAATTAAAAAGGATAGGACTTTGAAATAGAGATCTTTTTATCTTCCTATAGTAATCTATCTCATATGAGTAGTGTTCCAAATTATTGAATCACTTTCAAGTTTCCTTAATCAAGTGGTTGCATTTATCATATGAGAATGATTCTATTTTGTGGATTACTGTTCCCTATGAGTGAGTCTTCCCCTCTTCTCTTATACTAGAAAATAATCTGAGAACTGAGAGTCTTTTAGAGGTTTTGAAAGAAAGGAAGCTTGTAAAAGATGCGCAAAGTGCGCCAATTAATTGAAAAAAGAGGCACAAAATGAGCCCAACACTGAAAAGATGCGCAATGCTCGCCAATAAAATTAAAAAGATACACAAAGTGTATTAACATTAAAAGATACGTAAAGTATGCCAAATAATTAAAAAAGTGGCACAAAATGAGCCCACAAAGAAAGAAGCTTCCTCTTTCAAATCATTAAAAATCTTAGAAGAATTCATGTACCACTTAATATATTCAAACTCTTGCGAGTGAAAACATGATTTTTGATTCTTTAATTTGTAAAACTATTTTATCAGATATTTTTCTGGAACATTGTAAGAAAGGATCATGTTTCTTATCTAACTTCTTCTTTTTGAATTAGATTTTGTTTCAAAGGAATTTGAACCTGTAAGGTGTCCAAAGTAGGAGTTATGAAAATTAATTTTCCAACTTTTCTAAATTTCAGCCCATCGATTTCTTCTTACTGGATTTTGAATTAAAAATTAAGGAAAATTTTTGATTTACTGGAGGAGATCGATTCAACAAAAAATCTTTTCTGGTTTTTGTTGTTGTTTACTCATTTTTACTTCTTTTATTTTTTATATCTTTACTTTGATTTTGATTTTTTTTGTGATTTTTGGGTCCCCTGATCATTCCTCTCCATCCTTGTTTTTTTCATTTTTTTGTTCACATCATTCTGGATGATCCTCACATCATCCTAGATGATATGATCAAATCATCCCCATTAAGAACCAACGGCTTATATGCACTAATTATTAGTAATCATCCTGGATGATACACCTCATCATCTTGGACGATCCACGTGGTAGCAGTTAAACGACTTGAATTCGGCCCATCAAATTCATTAATTATTGATCGTCTTGGATGATCCACCTAATCATCCTGGATGATACTTTCATCAAAAGTTGTTCAGCTTGACTCCTCTGGACGATCGTCTAAGTCTAATCATTCTGGATAATTTTGGATCATCCTAGATGATCTTACCACCTTTTGACCAATCATCTTGGACACAATTATTGATACCTATCATACTGGATGATCTCATAATCGTCCTAGATGATATGGATGATTTTAATTTAAATAGCCCATTTCAGCCAAGGATAACAATGCTTCTACTTCCTTAGTCAAGGATGCTAGAACAATCCAGCACATACTTTGATCTTCTATTATTCCAAAGGCTGGCGATAGGATCCACATTACTCCCTTGCTATCAATGACTACCTACTACATCATATGACTACTTACTACATCATGTCCCAACGTGACTTTAATGCTACTGATCTTCTATTTTGCTACGTTGAACATTTAACTAGCATTAGGGATCCAGGCTACAGAAGACATCCCAACATAGCCTTAGGACACATCATAGCCTATGCTCTTGAAACCAAATATAATCTTTAATATCCAGTTCCATTGAATGTTCCTCCTTCATTCTACATAAACAGCTCCTTTCATATCCTTCACAGCACTCATCTCCATCAGGAGCACGAACAAGCTGTGGGAGCTGCCAAAGAGGAAATTTCTGCACCTATTCCTCTATGCCTGGAGTCACTGTTGGATCAGCTGGTGCACAAATTTGACTAGTGGGAGGCCCGCTTTGACTCCTACGTGGTTGCATAGGAGTAGCAGCATATGAAAGATGTTGATTGATTCAATACATATGTCGCCCAGTAGCAGCAGTAGCACGACCAGGATAAGGCCTGATTTGGAAAGTAGTTCACTTCCATCCATAGCTTTTTTCAGCCAGCACCACCTCCTCCTCCATCTGATTAGGATCCCTCATACTCCTAACTTATTTTATTTTTCTGGTTATTTTTTTGTGAAGTTTTTATACTATCTTTCTTCTCTATGCTCTTTTGTATGTTTTTTTTGTTTCCTCCTTTTTGAGATGTCAAAAAGGGGAGTAGTTTGTGTTGTTAGTATTTTGGGATGCTGTACTATTTTGGGTTATTAGTGTTCAGTGTCATTGTACTATTTTCCTGTGCTAATAAAATTTGTGTTGCTTAGTTTTTCTTACTCTGTGTTTTATTAATTGAATTGGAAATTATCTAACAAATGTTTGCCATCATCAAAAAGGGAGAGATTATTACAAATCTAGATTAAAGGTTTATAATTTTGAGGATAATGAACATTTCTATTTCTATTTCATTGCCTAACCTTTCAGGTCCACAAGATCAAGTGTAATTCAAATCAGCTCAAGATAGGGTATGTTTGTGTTCAAATGTAATTTTTTTCCTTTTCTTGAGTCAAATGTAATGTAATGGATCCCCAAGCTAAGTAACCTTGCACACACACACACACACACTCAAGGGGAGAATTTTAGCGAGTTAGAGTTTTTATTCTGTTTTAATCATATCATCCAGGATGATAGTAATATCATTCTAGGCTATCCATTGAAAATAGAAATCTAATTAGGGCAGCCATGTTAAGTCGGTCTGATTAAGCAGATCATTCTGGACAATCCTACCATCATATATGATGATATACTCAAATCAGAACTTCTCAGCTGCCAGACTTATTTAGGCAGGTTTTTAGGACTTTTATCTAACTATACAAGATGATCCATGTATCATCTTGGATGATTCATTACAATCATGCAAAAATTAGTTAGGTGATTAAGGAAAGTAATTAAGGATTAATTGATCGATCATATCATCCTGGAAGATCATAAGATGATCCTGGATAATCAATTATAAATCCTCATCATCCTTTATATCTCACTTAGATAACTCAAACTATGTGTCGGATGATATTACCATTTTGAACTAATCATACAGGACAATAGCGTTACCATCCTGGATGATCAGTTATTTTAAAATCATCCAGTGTAGTTATCCCGGATGACTCAAACTATGTACCGAATGATATTGAGCATTTTTGATCTAATCATACAGGATGATAGAGATATCATCCTAAGCGATCAAGTCATTTTCTTTAGATCATCCAGACTTTTCTCTGGGATGTCCCGAACTATTTGTTGGACGATATTCCTGATTTAGAACAAATCATCCAAGATGATCGAAGAATCATCCCAGACGATCAGAATAAATTATGTCTTATAATTATCTAGAGGAACCAGATCATCCAGGCCAAAAGGGGCTGATTTATACTAATCATACAAGACAATCTAAAGATCATCCTAGATGATCTTTGATAGTAAGTTGAAAACTAGGACAATTTTTTAGCCCTTCTGTTTAGGATCTCTTATTTGCTACTGTTAAGATCTTTTGCTGCTGTCCTCACCTGAGAGAGTCTTGAGAGGGAAAGGGAGAGCTTGGGAGAGAGAGGGAGAATCTTGTGAGGGGGAGTTTGTAAGGTATTCATAAAGGTTACTCTAAGCAAGAATTTGAGTCATCATATTCAATCATTGTCCCTTGTCCCTTAGTGTCTCTGTGGGAAGGATTGTGAGAAAGAAGATCAAGGTTCTATGCCTGCTTCAGGAGGAAGCAAAAGGAGGTAAGGCTTTATGCCTACTTCAGGAGGAAGCGAAAAGAGGTAAGGTTCTCTGCCTGCTTCAAGAGGAAGAAAATGGAGTTTGAATTCTCTGCCTCACCGGGGTTGGTGAAAAGGAGTTTTACAAAGACTTCTCAGCCTTGTTGTGGGAACAAAAGAAGAGTCATTGCGTTTTAGTGCAATACCTGGAGGGGAGGCCCAGGGGAGTGGATGTAGGTCAAGTTGACCAAACCACAATAAAATCTGGTGTGTTATTTCCTTTCTGTTCTACTTTTTAATTTCTGCTCTTTACTTTCTGTGGATAATTGTGTGGTTAAAGTTATTATTTAGTTTGATTAAATATGCCCACATTAACATGAAATTATTTTAAAACATTCAAAAAGGTTTTCAAAATCAGTTTTGCTCAAGAATTTTTAAAACTACCAATTCACCCCCCTTTTGGTTAGCCTCGGGCTAGTTCAGAAGGGCTTAACATCCCTAACAAACTTTCAAAATAAGTATAATCATCATTTCATTTAATTAAGGATATCAACTCCTCTATGCTAGTAGCTAAAAATTCTTCATATGGACCTATTTGGATCTGTTAGCACAGCCAACCTAGGATGGAAAACTTATGGATTTATGATTATAGGTGACTTCCCTATATTCACTTGGGTAAAATTCCTAGCACATACGAGTGAGTCATTGGAGGAATTTAGAACTTTCTCCACTTGGATTCAAAGGAAATTAGGATGTGAAATTTTAATCATTCATAGTGATCATGGTGGAGAGTTTGAAAATGATAGGTTTGAATATTTCTATTAAGAAATAGGAATATAACATAATTTCTCTGCCCCTAGGACCCCCCAGCATAATAGAATAGTTGAAAGAAAAAATAGAACTTTGGTGGAACCTGCTAGGGCAATACTAGCTGAGTACTCACTCCCTAGGTATTTTTGGGAAGAAGCAGTGAATACTACTTATTATGTTCTACATAGGGTGAATGTTAGATCCAAACTAAATAAGACACCCTATGAACTCCTTAAGGGTAGGACATCCAATCTTTCTCACTTAATTATTTTTGGATGTAAATGCTTTATCTTAATTAATGGGAAATCATCCTTAGGAAAATTTGATCCCAAGTCTAATGAAGGCATCTTCTTTGGTTACTCATCTATAGGTAAGGCCTATAGAATCTTCAATATGAGGACCCTAGTAGTAGAATAGTCTACCTATGTGGTATTTAATGAATTAGATAAGACCTCTGAATCTAAACCTGAAGAAGAAGAAGAAGTGGATGTCATTCAGGGGTAGAAACCATTGCCATAAGAGATAAGGTAGAATGTTAGGAGCAACTGCTTAAAGATTAGAAATATTCTTCTAATCACCGTAAAGAATTGATCTTAGGAGACCCATTTGAATGTGTGAGAACTAGGCATGGACTTAGGAAGGAGGATAGTCATTATACATTTGTCTCCATGATAGAACCCACCAATATAGATTAAACCTTAGGAGATGAATTTTGGATCCTAGCAATGTAATAATAACTAAACCAATTTGTTAGGGATGATGTATGGGAATTAGTCAAGAGACCTAAGGAGCAAAGTGTGATTGGAATAAAGTGGGTCTTCAGGAATAAGATGAATGACTCTAGAATAGTAGTGAGAAATAAGCTAAGATTAGTAGCTAAGGGGTATAACCAAATTGAGGGAATAGACTTTGAGGAAACCTTTATCCCAGTAGCTAGAGTAGAAGCCATTAGGGTGCTCTTAGCCTTTGCTTGCTTCAAGGGTTTTAAATTGTATCAAATGGACGTTAAGAGTGCCTTCTTAAATGGGGTAATAAAATAGGATTTTTATGTTGAGCAACCCCCCAGATTTAAGAATTCATAATTTCTAAACCATGTGTTTAAATTGAAAAAGGCATTATATAGGTTAAAGCAAGCACCTAGGGCTTGGTTTGAAAGGCTGAGCATATTTCTTCTAGATAGATACTTTGTTAAGGATAGAGTAGACATCACCCTCTTCCTAAAAAAGGTAGGAGATGAGATACTTATTGTCAAGATTTATGTAGATGACATCTTGCTTGGATCTTCAGATAAAAACCTATGTGATGAATTTTCAAAAATAATGAGCAATGAGTTTGAAATGAGCATGATGGGAGAAATCAATTATTTCCTTGGATTCAATATAAAGCAGATGGATGATGGAACCATCCTTAGCTAAAATAAATACATCAAGGACATTCTTAAAAAATATGAAATGGATAATGCTAAGGATATGAACACTTCCATGAGCTCCACTATTCATTTCGACAAAGACCCAAATGGAAAACCAAAAGATCAGAAAAAGTATAAGGGAATAGTTGGATCACTTCTGTACTTAACTACTTGCAGACCATATATAATGTTCATTGTTTGCCTTTGTGCTAGATTTCAAGCGGATCCAAAAGAATCACATGTGACTGCTATCAAGAGAATCCATAGATATTTATTAGGCACTCTAGTATCCTAGATTCAAAACCTCTTTTGAAATCATAGGATATTTAGATTCTGATTTTACAGGATATAGGGTAGATAGAAAAATCACTTCTAAAACTTGTCAATTTATAGGACAATCCTTAGTTTTCTGGTCTAATAGAAAATAAAATTCATTAGCTCTTTCCACAAGTAAGGCAGAATATATAGCAATAGGGAGTTATGTTGCTCAAGTCTTATGGCTAAAACAACAACTCATAAATCTTAGACTACCTAGACGAACCATCCCAATTATGTGTGATAATACTAGTGCAATTTACATATCCAAAAATCTAATTCAACACTCCTGCACAAAGCATATAGACATTAGGCATCACTTCATAAGAGATCATTGTTGACCTCATTTTTGTATGAGGTCACTACGGACCCCATCTAGACTCCAGGATCTCTTTAGATTTTAAATCCTAGGATTTATCCATGTCCCAGATCCATCCAGACTCTAAATCAGTCCATATTTAATTCAAATTCAAACTTTAAAGCAATCTCAACATCAAGCCAATCTAGATCCTAATTCAGTTCAAACCTCAAATGAACCTAAACCTCAAACCCACTCAGGCTTTAAACCAATACAGTTCAAAACTTAGATTCTAGTTCAAGCTCGATCTGCTTTAGCCCTCAAAGTTCAATCCAATCCAATCTCCAATCAATCTTCAATCCAGATTTTATTTAAGCTCCAATCAATCTTTAAGTGAATCTTAATCATATTCAATCTCTAGCCTAATATCAATCAATCAATTCTACAATTAAAACTTCAATCAAATATACATCCTTCAATTCATTAAATTCTCATTCAACTTCAATTGCATTCGATCAATTAAGCTTCCAATCAACCTTCAACTAATTTTCAATCAAATTTTGATCCCATTCCATTCCAGTCCGCAATCTACACTTCACTCGAATCTTCAATCACATTTCGGTCCAATCATAATTCAAACTTCAAAAATTCAATTTTAATCAATTGTCAATAAAAAATTGTTTGATTTTTATCAAAATTCGATTCAATCAAATGATCTAGAATTGGGTTGACCAGTTCTTATTCAATTTAAAGCTCGTTGTCTTTAATCAATGCGACTTAACCTATCTCGGCTCGATATAAATCAAATTGGCATTAATTAATTTGAGTAATTTTAATCAAATTAATGTGAATCCTAGACTTAATTAATTTGGCTTATTTGATTCAATTATTTCGTTCCAATCATTTTAATTACAGGTTTAATATTAACCTTTGGTGTCAAGATCAAGGAAAGGAACAAGCTATCTTCCCAACCCTTAGATCAAGGGTTTATGAGGGGAAAGATGGAGAATTGGATGAATTTTTATTATTTCAGATTTTGAATGGGGGCTTTTGGGGCTAGCCTTCAATTATTCTCCTCCCACACGATCCATCCTCTAGGTCACTTACGCAAGCAGTCGCAAGAGAGAGGCACGATCTGATTTTCCCACAAGCATCCACCCCTTAGAGAGAGCTCCTTGTCCATGTTTTAAAGCTGCTAGGGCTAGTGATAGCTGGAAGGGAGAGCTTCATTCTCTCAGGTAGACCTAGCCGTCAAAAGAGGATTCCACGCCTCCATTCCCTAAGGGCCGGCCAAGAGACAAAGAGAGCCATCTACTTCACGATTCCAATCCCTCACACGCCTCCAGTTGCTCCTTCCTCTCATCCACCCTTCCAAGAAAGAGAAAGAATGAGAGGAAGATATGGATGTAAGAGGCAAGCGGGAGAGGCTTCCAGATATTTGGCTTGGGCGATTTACTACGGTAATCTTCTTCACCTTCTTCTTTTGAGAGAAAGTTGCTGTATAGTGAGATTTGTTTCCTGAAGTCTTCTTTTCTTGATATGAATGGGTTGAAATTCCTGTTTAGTATTAAACATATAATGGATTCTTGCACAGTTCTATCATACTATCTTTGAAAACCCTTTTCTAAAAAAAAAAGATTATCGATGGATGCAATGTTATTTATCATGCCTTGAAATTATATTCTTTATCTGAAGTGATGAGGGATTTATAGTTTCCTTCGTTCTCAAGATCTATTGCTTTTATTTGAAGTTTCATCCTCTTTTTCATGCTCCAAACGGCTACATGTTTTCCCTGCTATTTTAAGAACCTTGTTACTAAATGAGGTACTGGGCCTGTTGTTATTTGAAGAGGAACTCTCTTTGATTAAATTAGATGAAGTTCATTTGCTTAACTTAAGTGGGTGGATAGCAATGAGATCATTCAAACAAAGTTTTGTTCAGCCAAAGAAGAACATGCACCATGTTTGGAGGTCATTTTACAGCACTTGTTATGTGCATTCGGTAATACCAGTATGCAAAGCTCTTTAAGACTGAGCCTATGAGCATTTTTTTTTAAACTGAATTTTCTTATAAGAGATAATTCATCACATGATGTCCTCTTAAATTGGTAGCTGCTACAGTTTATACTCCTGTACTATTGCTGCCATGTTCTGTTTGAATCTATTTGCAGATTTGATAATTTAAGCAATGGTATGAGAGTGAACTTTGTGATTTTGGGTAAATATTAGTGGAATACTATCCATGGCATCATACGTGAAGATGTGTATATAAAGGTTTTCTTTCTTTCCATTCAGTTCACAAGTGTTATTGTACATCGATATTGAACCCAAGAGGCTTCAATTTGTTGTGTTCACTCTTGACGTAAGAGAGAGATCTCAGTATCATTAGAATAGGTTTGAGAATTCGATATGTGGATAATCTTTCATTGAGAATTAGATTTTTTATCCTGTATTGATTCAAAATTTTAAGAAGTGGATAAATGTTCTTTTCTTTAAATTTTGAAAATGGCTAGTTGCATTCTCTTTCTTCCTTAAATAAATAGAGTCAGAAGTGTAAAGCCCTTCATTGCCTTCAAAATTCATTAGTGATTGCTACAATGAGTTTGTTCTAATTTAGCCAAAAAGTTAAATGCAATCTTTGGCATTTTTTTTTTATGGAGGAAAAGGTGTTTGTTGGATAATGAACTTTGAAGTTATCTTGCCATTAAAATTTGCTTTCATGGAATGATAGTGCAGAGAGTTGAGATTGAACATCTGCATATTGTTTTATCATAAAAGGACAACAAGAAGTGAAATGTTTAATATGGTTCACTGCTCCAAATGCTTGGCTTGTTGTTTGAGATATGTATAAGATGCCACATTGGTGTTTGTTTAGTAAGTATTGTGTGTTTGTTTCTTCAAGAAATCAATGTCTTGAAATAGGGTGTTGATGACTTTTTGAGACAAGTTGAAGAGCATGTTTTCTGAATTTGTTTCCATAGCATTCATGAACAAAATTAATGCCAATTAGAGAATACATCTTCATAGATATCTTATTTCATGAATGAATTCAATGATTTGGGCTATACATTTCCTTCATGAGTTTTGGAAGGGGTTAAAGTTAGCTTTAGCTCTTTCCTTGAGTTGCATTTGGCCAAGTATTGAGCTGGAAGGTAAAGAAATGTATGTGCACATCTAGCCAATCTTGATTGTGAAAATGAAATGTGTATATGATGGGACCCCAAAATTTTATAATTGATAATGGGTTTGAAGAGTCCATGTGCCTACCAATGTTTTGATAATGTGTATGGAGATGTTGGGAAGGCTTCTTACATGCTTAATATGGTGGTATTATGTGACATTTGACTTGAAGAATTATGGCTATGTTGCTAAGCTTTCATTTGAATGTTGGGAAGGCTTCTTACATTTTTTTTTTGAATCGTTGGAAGGGAATGAAGTTGCCATGATCTTTCTTTCTTCCCTTAAGTGTCATATGGCATAAGTGTTGAGTTGGAATAACTGGATAAGTTGGAAACCTATCTATTGCAAGTTGGTTTCAATTTGAGGAGTATGAATATTGGATAGCACACATATGTTTTGTGTTTTAATTTTGAGTATTCTTAAGCTTTCCATAAGGTGTTTTGATTACATTGTAAAGTGATACATGCACAGCTATATTCCATTTTCATATGAGAGGAACCTTATGATGTTTTTTTTTTGTAAAAGGAATATGTTGGGATTTCTTTCCATTTAGTAACATATATGTTGAAATTGATTCTTGTAAAATAACATACATTCTTGAAATTGCTTTAATAATTTAATTTGATTTATATTTTCCATACATTCATTTACAAGTTAATTCATACCAGTTTCTATACTCGCATGCATGATATTCTGACACCTCCTTCTCTCTTCGCCTTTTTGCGAGGTACTGGTGGAGTTGATTGGGGGATAGAGCTAAGGAGCTTCAGTCGCCCCATTTCTTCGAAATGAGGGTGCCACGATCGAAATCACCGTTGACCAGCTCCGGTGATCAGGTAAGTTTTCTTAAAACATAGAAGACCATAGGGCTCTTATATTTCCCTGTTGAATTATTCTCTTTAAGTTCTCACAGTAACTCATGTATTTAGTGAATATGTACCATCGATATAACTTGTTTACATTCATCTACATGTCCAAAGGGTTAGTGACACTGATTCAAACCTATTAAACCTAGTGACATTATTAAGGACAATAATTAAGGATGAGTTTTAGAGAACTTAGACAAATCCTAGGATTCACACATATATCCCTTAGGAATGAAATATCAAACTTAGAGAGCTTAGTGACACCATACCTTAGGATTAGTGTACACTATCAAACTTGACCTCAATCAAACTTAAATCAATCGATCAATCATTAAACCACTTAATTGATTTAATTAAAGTTAAACCCTTAATTAAGCCTCTAAACTTCTTTAAATCCAATTGACTTGAAATTCAAACCCCTTGAGTTTAGGGACTTTCCCTGCTCTAGGGAAAATTCTCACTAAAGTTTGAATTCTTTAAACCCCTTAATCAAACCCCTTAAGATTAAGCCTTGATCAAACCCTCAAAACTTCAAGAAATTTAACAAATCAAATTTAAAACACAAAGACACACATAATAACTCAAATTAATCAAAATTAAACCCTTAATACAGAAAAATTAAAACCTCCTTGATTTGACATTAAATTTAAGCTTAATTGAATTTTAAATGAAATTGAACATTTAATTAATTTAATTAATTAAAAATAATTAAAAACTCCAAAAAATTCTCAAACACTTGATAATCCCTCCTTAGATCATTCCTGATCTATGGAGGTGATTTCAAGAAGTTTGGAGTTTATTTCGATTCAAATCATTAAAACATCCTTAATTAAAAACATTAAATAATTCAAATAACTTCAAAAAATTAAATACTTGACTTAAAATTCCAGAAAATCATAAATCAATATTAAAAGCAGCAACCAATCAAACCTTAATTAAGATTCAGTCAAACTTCAAACTTTAAATTAAACCTAATTCATTTAATCATACCGGGTACCACTGGGTAACCCAGGCCTACGAGGCTATTAAATTAGCCCCAAGGAAGGTGAAATAAACTTCACGGCCTCGGTGAGCAACAAAGGTGGTATCCAACAAACAATCAAGAATCAATCTTAAAAATTAATTTCAAATCATTAAGACTTAAACTTTAACCAAAAACTTCCCTTGAGCCTTTCAACAAACCAGAACATTAAACAACTTTAATCAATTACCTGATACAGGACATATCCAAACCACACAGCCTACTACACACACCTAGATTAATTTGTTAGGACACGAACTCTAGCTTTAGGTTAGGCTGATGTTCCTTTCTATTTTAAGCTATGTTAATATGCATATAAAATGAAAGTAGCATCCTAGGTTAGATAACATAGACATAGGTTCACTACCCACAGACCTGTGCACCTTCTACTTGTCAGCCTAGGATTAGGTCCCCAGCCCCTTGGCCTACGAGGTCCCCTTGAATGAGGTAACCCATGGTTGCTAACAAGGATCCTTTGGTCGGCACTCGACTAAGCAGGCTAAGGATATCGATGAACCCGAGACGATGGAAAACCATGGGATCTTGACCGGGGACGTCATACCCACTTGGTAGGTTAGTCTCCACCCTCACTTCCTGGGTATTCTCCTGATCTGGTGATCGAGAATATAAGTCCAAATTTTCTAATAAAATCAATCATTCAAACTTTAATCTCTTTCCATCAAATTCGAGCCCAACACTTAGGATAGTTTGAGGTGTTTCTGAAGTAATTCAGAATCTCAAGACACCTCCTACCTTTCCTCCTTTGACTCCAGAAATAAGTGTTCAACCTTGAACCATTCCCATTTGAAAACTCTAATCCCTACCTCCTTTGAGATCGAACTTTGAATTCCAAAATAAAATTCGTATCGCTATTTTAATCGAGAGTTTTCGTAGGAAATTTTCTAATTTCCTACAATGTAATTAACTACGAGGGCTTACTCTCGTAGGAGATTTAGAAACCCAGACCTGATTTTAAAATCAAGTTTTTTTTTTCAAAACATCAATTAATTATCTTTGGGAAATTTAAAAGTCAACGATCATTATCGTCATATTCAAATTATTGATAGTGACTGATATTTTCTTTCTTTGGATAGATATATTAATTACAATCATAATTTTGATTATGAAATTAATGATCCATCTATTCAGATTAGCATAGCCAAAAAGTTGATTAAATATCACTTTGATCCTTTGAGATCATATGTTGTTTCTCCTTGAGTTTGATTATGATAATCAGAATAAGTTTGAAGATTTGTAATCTGGACCTATTAGGGAACGATATTTTCATCTTTTGAGGTGATATATTATTCATAATAAGCGTTCGATCTTAAATATTAAAAATTTCAGAAATTAAGTATTTCCCAAAGAGAATTAAACACTCTTTTCAAAACTATATATTTCAACCACAAACAAAAAATGGCGACTCCGCTGGGGAAAATCTCTCTCTCCATCTTTCATAGCGGTACGAATTTTGTTGCATCGATAGTTTTGACTACCCTTCCTTCCGTTGGTTCCTCTACCCATTTCTTCCTTGGGTGAGTGTGGCCAACTCAATTAAGACATGTGAAAAGAGAGGTGAGTGTAGGAAACCTCCCTCGAAGCTGGGCTTTGACATTTTGCCTCCAAGTTTATTGGTAGAGCAAAAGAGTCAAGCCAAGCTTGTCAAAATCTTTTTGCATATGTTGCAAACTCGCTTGCGAATAAATCCCTGCATGCTAAGTTTCACAATTTACAAAAATCCCTCTAGCTCAAAATCCAGATTCAAAATTTCTTTAATTAAACCTGGATTTTGACATTCCACCCCAAGCTAATCAGTATGGTGAAAGAGTTAAACCAGGTCTCTAGATTTTCCCTTAACTTTTGTTAACCATTATGTTGAAAATAAAACTCAACATTTTGAGTTTCAAAAGTCGAGGAAAATCTTTCAAATCAACTTCAATCTTTGTTGCTATATGTCTTCTACAATATTCTGTTGTAGGTGAACATATACAATGCAAATTCAAAACTCTTCAGTCAATTTTAGGCTTTGACATTTCACCCCTAAATTGCTTGGTGGGGTGCAGAGAGTCAAGCCTTAAGATCTTCATGCTAATTTTGTAAACCTGCATATTTGAACAAAATTCAATATGCTGAGTTTTAAATTTGGAAGAAGATCCGTTCAGTTCCAACCTCAAGTTCAAATCCAGATTCAAATTCAAATTCAATTTCAAGCTTGAATTGAATCTAAGATTTAAGTTTAAATTCAACCTCAAAACCAAATTCAATCTTAAGTTCAAATTCAATTTCAAAATTGAACTTAAATTTGATTCCAAACTTAAATTCAACTTCAGATTTGATTTCAAGATCAAATTCGGGACTTTGACATTTCGACCCAAGTCAATTGGTGAAATGAAAAGAGTCGAGCCCGATCCTTGAATCTTTCATATCAATTTTATGCACCTATATGATTGAGTGAAACTCAATCTGTTGAGTCATAAAATTTCAAGAAAGATCCATTTAACTTGAGCTTCAAGTTCCAATTCAAAATTTTAGTCCAAACATAATTTCAACCTGAAATTTGAATTTGATTTCCAATTTAAAGTCGATTCAATTTTGATCGGGACTTTGACATTTCGACCCAAGTCAATTGGTAAAACAAAAAGAGTCGAGCTCGATCCCTAGATCTTTCATATCAATTATGTGTACCTATATGATTGAGCGAAACTCAGTCTGTTGAGTCACGAAATTTGAAGAAAGGTCTATTCGACTTCAACCTTAAACTCAAATTTAAATCCAACTTTGATACAATCTCAACCTTAAGTTCGAATTTGATTGTCACCATAAATTTTAATTTCAATTTTGAATTCAAATTCGAGTTTGAACTTTGATATTTTGCCCCAAGTTAATTAGTGTAGCGAAAGTGTCGGGCTCAACCCTTAAGTCCTTGTCAATTCTACGAACCATTGTTTTGAATTTAAACTTAACATGATTGAATTATCAAATTTTGAATAATATTAATCAAGTTTAAAGTTCAAATTCAAATTTAAGATTAACTAATTCAAATCATTGTTCATTAATTTCAGGATTTAAGCACTCAAATAGCTGGAAAACTCATTTTCTCTCTAGATAGAAACTTGATAGTCGAAGGAATCACTTCTGGTAATTTTATCCAGTTTGAAATGTAATTCCAAGACTTCAAGTTATCAGTCGACGGAGAAGAAATGATTGATCTGTCTGCTGGAATATGAAGGAATGTCCCCTTGGTTGAGATTACTTTTGGGTCAGGAGTTGACTCCCCCATCTCCGAGATGGAGGCTGTTGTCACACCTTTATCCACTGTATCTTCTACTGAGGAGGATAACAAGAAGAACTCAATAACGATGGAAGAGCTGCCATCTCAGCCTGAGATTGGGTCAAGTTCTAGCACCCCTGTCGTTAGCAAGGTCTGCAAGAACAAAATGAAGAACTACCTTTGTAGAGTTAGAAAGAAGGTTGTCAAGGCCAGGAAGATTGCTGAGGCGAAAGCCTTAAAGCACATCAAGTCCGAGGCTAATCAAAAGTTTGTTTCCCCTTCTACGTACCTCTTCTCTGGTGGAAATAGTTTTCACCCTTCTCCTGTTGCTCAAAGAAAGGAGGTTGTAGATAGGAGAGCACAATCTTCAATACACCTTCTCGACTACTACATGGCGAGAATCAATCAAGCCAGAACTGATCAAACACCAGCACCAGGCCCTAGGCCCCCAGTTGAAGGTTATGACCCGTCCACTCTACTAGATGATGTTAGGTCACGTTTCTATACATACCCTACTACATCAACTAGAGAGGAGGAGGTATAGAAACCATTCGGGGTGCCACTCTCCTAATTACTAGACCACTAGTAATAAGAGAGGGGAAATAATCTAAGATTATATAAGATAGTGATACCGTTAAAATTCAACTTTCAATGGGGTCCTATCGAGATAAATCTTCTGATTAAAGTGATGTAGTAATTTCTAAGGATAGTGTAGACCCAATAATAGTCTCTCCCTCCAAGGAGATCATAGGAATTTAATTCCGTACTACTAGGGTCTTGCCACCTAGATTTGTAATTTCTTTTTAAGGAAAGTTTCTAATTTCTCAAGTGTATTGATTTCAAATTTTCAAGATAATTGAATCAGCTTTTTAATGAAAATTGACCTCTATTTGAAGTCTTAAGCAGGAGAAAGTTGTTGTTGACTCCATCAAATGTTTGAATACCCCTCCCTCTCATCTCTTTTGTGGGATCAATTTAATTGTTGAACTAAAATCAATTGTTAAACTTAAGTTGATTTTTGAAATAAAATTTTTCTCAAATTTCTAGCAATTTTCTATCTTAATAGATATCTTTTGCATGTTTAAAATCTGTTCAATAATTTTCAAAAGTCAAGCCAATATTCATTTTAAAAGACTTGGGTCCTACCTTGAGGATTATCCGTCCTTGCATAAGAGAATGAGTTTCTTCTCTTATACTTGAGATGTAATCCGGGTATTGAAATAAAGTAGGTGTAGCCTCTTCTCAAAATCAAAATAAATTAAAAAAGATGTGCGAATGCGCCAAATTCAAAAATAGTGTAAAATGCACTATAAATCAAAAGATGCGCAATGTGTGCCACCAGAAAAAGAATGAAAGAGGCTCCCTTCTGCTAAATCCTTCAATCTCAAAAGACCTAGTCAATTTTAAATTGCTTGATTTTAAAAGTCTTGAATCCAAATTCTCCGTCGTGCATCGATAATCTATCAAGATACAAAAATCTCCTGTGCAAGAAAATTGAAAAGATCACATTTTCGTACTCAACTTAAACTACTTTTGAATTGATTATAATTCAAATATTTAAGGGGAACCCAAGTTTAGTTTCTATGAAACTCGATCTGGGTCAACAAAACCTAAGTTCTCAAACTTTTCAAAATTAGTTGGAGTCGATCAACTTTTCACTGTACTTCTAAATTTGTTCCCGCTTGTCGTTCCGACATGGTCCAAATACCTAGAGGAAGTTTTCTAATAAGAAGAATGAATCTTCTACTCTTGATGAAAATTCAAAATCTGGTCCTTGAGAAGGGTGTGTAAGTCCTTACGCATAGGCATCTTTTCCTTTAAGGCCTTCTTTATAAAATTACACTCTATGCTGGGTCCAAGTTCAATCCCATTGGAGGAGTATTTTATAATGTTGGAAATTATCGTTCAAAATCAGACCACACCCTTTGCTGGGTCCAAGATCGTTCTAATCTAGAAGCGTAGTTTCTTGATCTGAGACTTGCTGTTTAAAATCAAACTCTATTTGAGCAGAGTGCTTGACTCCAATTCAAGGAGCTCAAGGGCCTCAAATAAAAATCAAATACGTGCTCAATAAAGTTTGAAAGTTTATAAGTCACATTTGATTCGAGATATTTATAAGTTTTTTCACTTTAGAACTCCCCAAGTAGGAGACTTGGTCGTAGTCTTTTGGAGACCACTTTTAATTGAAAGCTTGAATCAATGTTGACTGGATCGTTCATTTCAATGATGATCTTTGAGGCAGTTTTCCTTTGACTGATCAATCCTGAAGAATACCACCCAATATTTTCAAACATTGGGGAGGTTATTCAGGAAGTACCATGCCAGATGAGTGTCAAATACAAAATCAAATTCAAAACCTTTTAAAGTCAAAATCAAACGCAAGATCAAATTTCAAAAACTTTTAAGAATTCAAAATTGACTTGAATCAAGTTAAAAATTCTTGAAATTCAAAACCAATTTGAATCAAATTCAGAACATTTCAAATCCAAAATCAAATCAAATCAAACCAGAGTGAAAACCCTTCAAATTCAAATTCATTAAATCAAATTTCAATTTTAAACATCTTCAAATTCAAAACTCAATCAATTCAAATTCAAAAATATTTCAAATCTCTGAATCTAGGCCCGATCCTCTATGTAGAGCAAGTTTCCTCTACATATGATCATCCAGTTCCGATCCTCTGTATAGAGCAAGTTTCTTCTATACATGATCATTCCAGACCCGATCCTATATGTAGAGCAAGTTTCCTCTACATATGATCATCCAGATCCGATCCTCTGTATAGAGAAAGTTTCCTCTATATATGATCATTCCAGACCCGATCCTCTATATAGAGCAAGTTTCTTCTACATATGATCATCCCAGACTTGATCCTCTGTGTAGAGCAAGTTTCCTCTGTAGATGATCTTCCAGACCCGATCCTCTGTGTGAAGAAAGTTTACTTTACATATGATCATTCCAGACTTGATCCTCTGTCTAGAGCAAGTTTCCTCTACACATGATCACTCCAAACCCGATCCTCTATATAGAGCAAGTTTCCTCTATATACGATCATCCAGACTCGATCCTCTGTGTGAAGCAAGTTCCTTCACATAAGATCATTCCAGACCCGATCTTTTGTATAGAGCAAGTTTCCTCTATACATGATCGTCCAGACCGGATCATCTATGTAAAGCAAGTTTCCTTTAAATACGATCACTCCAGACCTGATTCTATGCGAAGCAATACTTCCTTCTCACAGAATCTTCCAGTTTTCTTTTCTTTAAGGTCAGATGTGAGTCATCGTGCTTTCTTTCCTTAGGATTAGATCTTCTAGTGATGGAGCAAGCCCTCTGTAGCACCATCCTAGGTTCAAAATCAAGATCCGACCATCTGTGAGAAGTAATGCTTCCTTCCCTCAGGGTCCTCCAGTCTTCACTTCTTTAAGGACAGATGTGAGTCATCGTGCTTTCTTCCCTTAGGATTAGATCTACTAGTGATGGATAACGCCCTCTGCGGCACCATTCTAGTTTCAAAATTTAAATCCTTAAGCCTGATCTCCTATAGGAAGCAATACTATCTTCCTATGAGATCATCCAGTTCTCTTTTCTTCAAAGTAAGTATTCTCCTTCTCTTAAGATTAGATTCCCCAGTGATGGAATAATTCCCCTGTGACACCGTCCTGGAATCAATTTCAAGTTCCAAAATCAAACTCTCTTCTCCTCAAGGTTAGGCTTTTCTCCTTCCTTTAGGATTAGACTCCACAGTGATGGAATAAGTCCCCTGTGGCACCATCCTGGAATCAATTTCAAATTCTAAAATCTAGTTCCCTCTTCCTTAGGGTAGGTTTTTCTTCCTTCCCTTGGGATTAGACTTCCCAGTGATGGAGTAAGTCCTCTGTGGCACCGTCCTGGGTTTAATTTCAAAATCAAACTTTCTTTTCTTTAAGGTTAGGCTTTTCACCTTCCCTTAGGATTAGACTCCCCAGTGATGGAATAAGTCCCCTGTGGCACCGTCCTGGAATCAATTTCAAATTCTAAAATTAAGCTCTTCTTCTCCTTAGGGTTAAGTTTTCTTCTTCCTTCCCTTAGGATTAGATCCACTAGTGGCAGAGTACGCCCTTTGTGGCACTGCCCTAGTATCAAAATTCAAACTTAATCCTCTATAGCTAGGAATTTTTTCCTTCCTATACAGTCATCCAGACCCTCTTTTCCTTTAAGGGTAGATTTTTCTCCCTTTAGGATTAGATTTACTAGTGGTAGAGTACGCTGTCCCCAGCACTACCCTAGTACCATTTCAAATTCATTTCCCTAGGGTTAGGTTTTCCTCTTCCTTAGAATCAAAATCCAGACTCAGTCCCTTATAGCTAGAAGTTCTTTCTTGCTATATGACCACTCAACCTCCTCTCCTTAGGGTTAGATGTTTCTTCCCTTAGGATTAGATCTACTAGTGGTAGAGTACGCTGCCCCAGCACTACCCTAGTATCATTTAAAATTCAATTTTCTAAGGTTAGACTTTCCCTTTCCCTTAGAATCAAATTTAGACTCGATCCTCTGTAGTTAGGAATTCTTCCTTTCTATACGATCATCCAGACCTTCTTTTCCTTTAGGTTAGGACTTCCCTTCCTTTAGGATTAGAACAACTAGTGGTAGAGCACGCTATCCCCAGCACCACCCTAGTATCATTTCAAATTCAATTTTCTAAGGTTAGGATTTCCCTTTCCCTTAGAATCAAATCTAGACTCGATCCTCTGTAGTTAGGAATTCTTCCTTTCTATACGTTCATCCAGGCCTTCTTTTCCTATAAGGATAGATTTTCTGCCCTTCCTTAGGATTAAATTGACTAGTGGTAGAGTACGCCCCTCATGGCACTACCCTAGTTTCAAGTTTAAACTCAATCTTCTAGGGTTAAGTTTTCCTTTCCTTTAGAATCAAATCTAGATTCAATCCTTTATCGTTAGGAGTTCTTTCTTCCTATACGATACCCCAGACTTTTTTTCTCCTTTAGGGATAGATTATTCCTTTCCCTTAGGACTAGATCTACTAGTGGTAGAACACAACTCTCGAGGCACTATCCTAGTATCCATTCAAACTCCGATTTCCCAGGGATAAACCTTTCAATCCCTTAGGATCAAAACTCCAGACTTGACCATTCTATTCGGTCAACGCCAATATGTGCAATAGAATTTCATTCCATTACACTTATTAGGGGTCCATTTGTTGACCTCATTTTTGTATGAGGTCACTAGGGACCCCATCTAGACTCCAGGATCTCTTTAGATTTTAAACCCTAGGATTTACCCATGTCCTAGATCCATCCAGACTCTAGATCAGTCCATATTCAATTCAAATTCAAACTTTAAATCAATCTCAACATCAAGCCAATCTAGATCCTAATTCAGTTCAAACCTCAAATGAACCTAAACCTCAAACCCACTCAGGCTTTAAACTAATACAGTTCAAAACTTAGATTCTAGTTCAAGCTCGATCTGCTTTAGCCCTCAAAGTTCAATCCAATCCAATCTCCAATCAATCTTCAATCCAGATTTTATTTAAGCTCTAATCAATCTTTAAGTGAATCTTAATCATATTCAATCTCTAGCCTAATATCAATCAATCAATTCTACAATTAAAACTTCAATCAAATATACATCCTTCAATTCCTTAAATTCTCATTCAACTTCAATTGCATTCAATCAATTAAGCTTCCAATCAACCTTCAACTAATTTTCAATCAGTTTTTATCCCATTCCAATCCAGTCCGCAATCTACACTTCACTCGAATCTTCAATCACATTTCAGTCCAATCATAATTCAAACTTCAAAAATTCAATTTTAATCAATTGTCAATCAAAAATTGTTTGATTTTTATCAAAATTTGATTCAATAAAAAGATCTAGAATTGGGTTGACCAGTTCTTATTCAATTTAAAGCTCGTTGGCTTTAAGCAATGCGACTTAACCTATCTCGGCTCGATATAAATCAAATTGGCATTAATTAATTTTAGTAATTTTAATCAAATTAATGTGAATCCTAGACTTAATTAATTTGGCTTATTTGATTCAATTATTTCATTCCAATCATTTTAATTACAGGTTTAATATTAACCTTTGGTGTCAAGATCAAGGAAAGGAACAAGCTATCTTCCCAACCCTTAGATCAAGGGTTTATGAGGGGCAAGATGGAGAATTGGCTGAATTTTTATTATTTCAGATTTTGAATGGGGGCTTTTGGGGCTAGCCTTCAATTATTCTCCTCCCACATGATCCATCCTCTAGGTCACTTACGCAAGCAGTCGCAAGAGAGAGGCGCGATCCCATTTTCCCACAAGCAGCCGCCCCTTAACGAGAGTTCCTTGTCCATGTTTGAAAGTTGCTAGGGCTGGTGATAGCTGGAAGGGAGAGCTTCATTCTCTCAGGTAGACCTATCCGCCAAAAGAGGATTCCACGCCTCCATTCCCTAAGGGCCGGCCAAGAGACAAAGAGATCCATCTACTTCACGATTCCAATCCCTCACACGCCTCCAGCTACTCCTTCCTCTCATCCACCCTTCCAAGCAAGAGAGGGAACGAGAGGAAGATATGGATGTAAGAGGCAAGCGGGAGAGGCTTCCAGATATTTGGCTTGGGCGATTTACTACGGTAATCTTCTACACCTTCTTCTTTTGAGAGAAAGTTGCTATATAGTGAGATTTGTTTCCTGAAGTCTTCTTTTCTTGATATGAATGGGTTGAAATTCCTGTTTAGTATTAAACATATAATGGATTCTTGCACAGTTCTATCCTGCTATCTTTGAAAACCCTGTTACGACTCGGGCTCACAAGTTTCTATTTTGATGATAACAAACATTATGGCTCACATCTTCTAATATTTGGAATGTATATTTATTTGTGTGTGTACTAACATTTCAGGAACATCATGCATCAATACAAGAAAGATTCAAGACTCAAGAATGAGTAGAATAGGCTTTATTATATTTCTCATTGATGTACTTTTTAATTCCTTGAGTCAAGTCTTGTAATGGTATATGTTTATTTATGACCATGTGTACATATACTTAGGGGGAGTGAGATCCTGTCAAAACTAGAAGTTCAACTTTTGAACAAATCGTACTGGACGATTTCTGATCGTCCAGGACGATCTGTTCATTGAACTAATCATCCTGGATGATATTTATATCGTCCTGGACGATCCAATATGATCTCAAAACCCTAGCCGCCACGACAATTTAGGCAAGGATTTATGAGTCAAAATTTGTTCTAATCATCCTGGACGATCTATATATCGTACTGGACGATTTGTGCAAAATTTGTTCTGATCGTCCTGGACGATCCCAGGATCGTACGGGACTATCAGGTCAAATTCTGCACATCGTCTTGGACGATCCTGCGATCGTCCTGGATGATTTTATGCGGTAGAATTGAGTTTTTAGGATTTTCTGAAGCCGTCTTTTGGAGCACATCGTCCTGAACGATCCTGCGATCGTCCTGGACGATCTTTGACGGCATAATTGAGTTTTTAGGGTTTTCTGAAGCCGTCTTTTGGAGCACATCGTCCTGGACGATCTTTGCCGCCAGAACTAATTTGGAAGGGTTTTTGGAGCTCTTTATTTAAGCTTTCTCAAGGCACTTGATAGGTGTCTTTGGCAGCCATTGAGGCTTCGTTCTTTTGGAGAAAACTTGAAAAGAGAGCTTGAAAGGGAGAGAGGAAAGGGTGGAGTTTGAGAGGGAGAAGAGCCTGGGAAGGGGGTTTCTCGAGGGAGTGTGAGGGGGTTCACACGGTTCCTCCGGCAGGCTTGCACCTAAGTACCGTCAGATTCAAGGCTTATCTCGAAGGAAGTTTTGGGAAGAAGAAGTGCTCTTTGGTGTCAAAGGACCCGGCTACTCCGCCGCACCGGGGAAGGTGGAAGTGATTTTGTAAGGGCTTCTCCGCCTAGCTGTGGGGGCTGAAGGAGAGACACTTTTGGTTTAGTACAACACTTGGAGGGTGCCTCCGAGGAGTGGACGTAGGTCAGGTTGGACCGAACCACTATAAATCCGGTGTGTTCTTTCTTATTATTTTTCCGCACTTTATTTTGTTGCGATTATCTGCTTGGGTGATATATGTGATTGATCTTTTTATCTTTGTTTTAATTCATTTCCGCTGCACGTTATAAAAAGATTTTTGTTTTATTTCAAATATCCAATTCACCCCCCCTCTTGGTTAGCCTCGGGACTAGTTCACTAGGGCTTAACATCCCTAATGAACTTTCAAACCCTTTTCTAAAAAAAAAAGATTATCGATGGATGCAATGTTATTTATCATGCCTTGAAATTATATTCTTTATCTGAAGTGATGAGGGATTTATAGATTCCTTCGTTCTCAAGATCTATTGATTTTATTTGAAGTTTCAGCCTCTTTTTCATGCTCCAAACGGCTACATGTTTTCCCTGCTATTTTGAGAACCTTGTTACTAAATGAGGTATTGGGTCTGTTGTTATTTGAAGAGGAACTCTCTTTGATTAAATTAGATGAAGTTCATTTGCTTAACTTAAGTGGGCGGATAGCAATGAGATCATTCAAACAAAGTTTTGTTCAGCCAAAGAAGAACTGGCACCACGTTTGAAGGTCATTTTGCAGCACTTGTTATGTGCATTCAGGAATACCAGTATTCAAAGCTCTTTGAGACCGAGCCTATGAGCATTTTTTTTTTTAAAACTGAATTTTCTTATAAGAGATAATTCATCACATGCTGTCCTCTTAAATTGGTAGCTGCTACAGTTTATACTCCTGTACTATTGCTGCCATGTTCTGTTTGAATCTATTTGTAGATTTGATAATTTAATCAATGGTATGACAGTGAACTTTGTGATTTTGGGTAAATATTAGCGGAATACTATCCATGGCATCATACGTGAAGATGTGTATATAAAGGTTTTCTTTCTTTCCATTCAGGATACAAGTGTTATTTTACATCGATATTGAACCCAAGAGGCTTCAATTTGTTGTGTTCACTCTTGACATAAGAGAGAGATCTCAGTATCATTAGAATAGGTTTGACAATTCGATATGTGGATAATCTTTCATTGAGAATTAGATTTGTTATCCTGTATTGATTCAGAATTTTAAGAAGTGGATAAATGTTCTTTTCTTTATATTTTGAAAATGGCTAGTTGCATTCTCTTTCTTCCTGAAATAAATAGAGACAGAAGTGTAAAGCCCTTCATTGCCTTCAAAATTCATTAGTGATTGCTGCAATGAGTTTGTTCTAATTTAGCCAAAAAGTTAAATGCAATCTTTGGCATTTTTTTTATGGAGGAAAAGGTGTTTGTTGGCTAATGAACGTTGAAGTTATTTTGCCAATAAAATTTGCTTTCATGGAATGATAGTGCAGAGAGTTGAGATTGAACATCTGCATATTGTTTTATCATAAAAGGACAACAAGAAGTGAAATGTTTATTATGGTTCACTGCTCCTAATGCATGGCTTGTTGTTTGAGATATGTATAAGATGCCACATTGGTGTTTGTTTAGTAAGTATTGTGTGTTTGTTTCTTCAAGAAATCAATGTCTTGAAATAGGGTGTTGATGACTTTTTGAGACAAGTTGAAGAGCATGCTTTCTGAATTTGTTTCCTACCAATGTTTTGATAATGTGTATGGAGATGTTGGGAAGGCTTCTTACCTGTTTAATATGGTGGTATTATGTGACATTTGACTTGAAGAATTATGGCTATGTTGCTAAGCTTTCAATTGAATGTTGGGAAGGCTTCTTACATATTTTTTTTTTTAATCGTTGGAAGGGAATGAAGTTGCCATGATCTTTCTTTCTTCCCTTAAGTATCATATGGCATAAGTGTTGAGTTGGAATAACTGGATAGGTTGGAAACCTATCTATTGCAAGTTGGTCTCAATTTGAGGTGTATGAATATTGGAGAGCACACATATGTTTTGTGTTTTAATTTTGAGCATTCTTAAGCTTTCCATAAGGTGTTTTGATTACATTGTAAAGTGATACATGCACAGCTATATTCCATTTTCATATGAGAGGAACCTTATGATGTTTATTTTTGTAAAAGGAACATGTTGGGATTTCTTTCCATTTAGTAACATATATGTTAAAATTGATTCTTGTAAAATAACATACATTCTTGAAATTGCTTTAATAATTTAATTTGATTTATATTTTTCATACATTCATTTACAAATTAATTCATACCAGTTTCTATACTCGCATGCATGATATTCTGACACCTCCTTCTCTCTTCGCCTTTTTGCGAGGTACTGGTGGAGTTGATTGGGGGATAGAGCCAAGGAGCTTCAGTCGCCCCATTTCTTCGAAATGAGGGTGCCACGATCGAAATCACCGTTGACCAGCTCCGGTGATCAGGTAAGAATTCTTAAAACTTAGAAGACCATAGGGCTCCTATATTTCCCTATTGAGCTATTCTCTTTAAGTTCTTACAGTAACTCATGTATTTAGTGAATATGTACCATCGATATAACTTATTTACATTCATCTACATGTCCAAAGGGTTAGTGACACTGATTCAAACCTACTAAACCTAGTGACATTATTAAGGACAATAATTAAGGATGAGTTTTAGAGAACTTAGACAAATCTTAGGATTCACACATATATCCCTTAGAAATTAAATATCAAACTTAGAGAGCTTAGTGACACCGTACCTTAGGATTAGTGTACATTATCAAACTTGACCTCAATCAAACTTTAATCAATCGATCAATCATTAAACCACTTAACTGATTTAATTAAAGTTAAACCCTTAATTAAGTATTAAAACTTCATTAAATCCAATTGACTTGAAATTCAAACCCCTTAAGTTTAGTGACTTTCCTTGCTCTAGGGAAAATTCTCACTAAAGTTTGAATTCTTTAAACCCCTTAATCAAACCCCTTAAGATTAAGCCTTGGTCAAACCCTCAAAACTTCAAGAAATTTAATAAATCAAATTTAAAACACAAAGACACACATATTAACTCAAATTAATCAAAATTAAACCCTTAATATAGAAAAATTAAAACATCCTTGATTTGACATTAAATTTAAGCTTAATTGAATTTTAAATGAAATTGAACATTTAATTAATTTAATTAATTAAAAATAATTAAAAATTCTAAAAAATTCTCAAACACTTGATAATCCCTCCTTAGATCATTCCTGATCTATGGAGGTGATTTCAAAAAGTTTGGAGTTTATTTGGATTCAAATCATTAAAACATCCTTAATTAAAAACATTAAATAATTCAAATAACTTCAAAAAATTAAATACTTGACTTAAAATTCCAGAAAATCATAAATCAATATTAAAAGCAGCAACCAATCAAACCTTAATTAAGATTTAGTCAAACTTCAAACTTTAAATTAAACCTAATTCATTTAATCATACCGGGTACAACTGGGTAACCCAGGCCTACGAGGCTATTAAGTTAGCCCCAAGGTCGGTGAAATAAACTTCACGGCCTCGGTGAGCAACAAAGGTGGTATCCAACAAACAATTAAGAATCAATCTTAAAAATTAATTTCAAATCATTAAGACTTAAACTTTAACCAAAAACTTCCCTTGAGCCTTTCAACAAACCAGAACATTAAACAACTTTAATTAATTGCCCGATACAGGACATATCCAAACCACACAGCCTACTACACACACCTAGATTGATTTGTTAGGACACGAACTCTAGCTTTAGGTTAGGCTGATGTTCCTTTCTATTTTAAGATATGTTAATATGCATATAAAATGAAAGTAGCATCCTAGGTTAGATAACATAGACATAGGTTCATTACCCACAAACATGTGCACCTTCTACTTGTCAGCCTAGGATTATGTCCCCAGCCCCTTGGCCTACGAGGTCCCCTTGAATGAGGTAACCCATGGTTGCTAACAAGGATCCTTTGGTCGGCACTCGACTAAGCAGGCTAAGGATATCGATGAACCTGGGACGATGGAAAACCATGGGATCTTGACCGGGGACGTCACACCCACTTGGTAGGTTAGTCTACACCCTCACTTCCTGGGCATTCTCCTGATCTGGTGATCGAGAATATAAGTCCTAATTTTCTAATAAAATCAATCATTCAAACTTAAATCTCTTTCCATCAAATTTGAGCCCAACACTTAGGATAGTTTGAGGTGTTTCTGAAGTAATTCAGAATCTCAAGACACCTCCTACCCTTGCTCCTTTGACTCCAGAAATTAGTGTTCAACCTTGAACCATTCCCATTTGAAAACTCTAATCCCTACCTCCTTTGAGATCAAACTTTAAATTCCAAAATGAAATTTGTATCGTTATTTTAATCGAGAGTTTTCATAAGAAATTTTCTGGTTTCCTACGATGTAATTAACTACGAGGGCTTGCGCTCGTAGGAGATTTAGAAACCCAGACCTGATTTCAAAATCAAGTTTTTTTTTCAAAACATCAATTAATTATCTTTGGGAAATTTAAAAGTCAACGATCATTATCATCATATTCAAATTATTGATAGTGACTAATATTTTCTTTCTTCGGATAGATATATCAATTACAATCATAATTTTGATTATGAAATTAATGATCCATCTATTCATATTAGCATAGTCAAACAGTTGATTAAACATCACTTTGATCCTTTGAGATCATATGTTGTTTCTCCTTGAGTTTGATTATGATAATCAGAATAAGTTTGAAGATTTGTAATATGGACCTATTAGGGAACGATATTTTCACCATTCGAGGTGATATATTATTCATAATAAGCGTTCAATCTCAAATCAAGTTTTTTTTTCAAAACATCAATTAATTATCTTTGGGAAATTTAAAAGTCAACGATCATTATCGTCATATTCAAATTATTGATACTGATTGATATTTTCTTTCTTCAGATAGATATATCAATTACAATCATAATTTTGATTATGAAATTAATGATCCATCTATTCATATTAGCATAGTCAAACAGTTGATTAAACATCACTTTGATCCTTTGAGATCATATGTTGTTTCTCCTTGAGTTTGATTATGATAATCAGAATAAGTTTGAAGATTTGTAATATGGACCCATTAGGGAACGATATTTTCACCATTCGAGGTGATATATTATTCATAATAAGCGTTCAATCTCAAATATTAAAAATTTCAGAAATTAAGCATTTCCCAAAGAGAATTAAACACTCTTTTCAAAACTATATTTTTCAACCACAAACAATCATGTACCCAAAGGAGATATAGATTTGCACCATATCACAATAAGAGATCAATTAGCAGACATATTCACAAAACCCCTAGCCTATGACACCTTTAGCAGCTTGAGGAAAAAACTAGGTGTTATAGACATTCATGCCCAATCCAAGAAAAATAAAAAAACATTTATTTGAAAGCATTCATTCATATGTATTTTTAAATAGCATCTGTTTATTCATGTACACATTTTTATTATATTTGTTATTATTTGTTAAAAAATTTGAGATATTTCTTAATCATCATACATGCACCTCACTGAATCACCAAAATCTTTAAAAATCTTTCCTGATCGTGCCATACAATTCAAATTCATAATGTACGATATGCACAGATTCACAAATCACAGCCCTTTATTGCATCAATGGTCTATGTTAGGTCACTGAGATTCACATCATACTGTACAAACCTCTACTCATACTATATGATCCATGTGTCATTAATCGTTGAGTAATTCAATCTGTTTGGTATGAAATTATCTCCTTTCGTACAGTACGATATCTTCCTTTGTACGGTACAATCTGTGTCAAAATGGATTGGGATGAATTCAATTCAGACGGTATGATAATAATTGTAGTTCATATTATTTTACCACTTGTTTATACTTATGATACTTTTCATCAAATGCCATACTGATGAATCCTCAAGATGAACAAAATTTCTTAAGATCGTCCAATACAATATTGATCGTATTGTATGATTTGACCTATTTTCTCGATAGGTCGTCTAGATGAATTAAATCCCCTAATGGTACTGTATGAACATTTATCGTACTGTATGATTGGTCAAAAATCTATAAATTAGAGGGATGGCTGGTTCAATTCACTCAACCTCCTTCACACTCTAATTTTCTAAACTTTTCCTTATCAAATGGCCGGTGGAAGCAAATGTGGATGAATGACTCAGGGGAGCTCCTCCTCCTCTCGTCATTGTGACGATCCCTTCCTCTCTGTAGCAGATGAAGATGCATATTACAAATATAAAGAGGCCAAAATCATACCCTCTTGAATGTTAAACCAGCCTGTACTTGACTTTAAGGTGATGAGCCTCTTTACGTCCACCAGTCTTCAATTCCTACTTACCCTGGCCTTTCCTTACAATTTTGAGCTTCTGTACAAATTCTTAGCAAATCTTAGGATGAATCTAGAAGTCTCCATCATAACTTCATTTGTCTACCCTAGCCTTTCCTTACATAGGGGGAGAGAAGTTTTTTAAAAAGTAAATTTTTTTTTAATAAATTATACCGTACAAATTTTAATCATGCTATACGATATGTTTTCTAGAATAGGCTTAGCAGCTAATTAGTTAAAGTAGTTTATGTGAACTAATTATAATATATAATTTGGATCGTATTGTACGATTCATTTCTATCTAAAAACCCTAGCTACATGATTAATTTAAGTAAGATTTTTAAAATTGATTTTTTAACAAATTATATTGTATGATCTCAATCATACTGTACAAATATTTAAAATCTTGCTAAAATTAACCACTATAATTAGTCAATCAAATTATAGTTTAGTTAATGATAGTCGATCGTACCAGATGACTGATATAGATGAAATCTGGTCATCCCAAAGATCATACCAAATGAAACCATACTTTTTGAACTAATCGTACTGTATGATATCGATTATACTAAATAAATGGCATAGATGATTTTGGTTATATCAAAGATCAAACCAGATAAAGTTAAGATTTTTGAACTAATCATACTATACAATATTAATATCATACTGGATAATTTACTTAAAAATAACTAATTGTACTGTATGATGAGAACTGTACTGGATGAGTGATAGAGATGACTTTCAGTTGTCCCAGGAATCATCCCGTATAAATAGAAGAAATTAAATAGATCATACTAGATGATATATGGATCGTATTGTACGATGTGTTCATAAAATTTGAATAATTCATTTGAATGACTGTTTACTTCATACTAGATGGGACTTATTTTTAACTAATCGTATTGCACGAACGTGGATCGTACTGTACGAACAGTGATGGGTAACTTGAATTTTTAGGGTTTCTTAAAGCCTATTATAAAAGCCATGTTTTAATTCTTTTTATAAAAAATGATGGGAGAGGAACGTGAATGAGGAGGAACTCTGGGAGGGAGCTTTTCAGAAGAAAATCAAGGTTTATCAGAGGAAGGAGAAGGTGAGCTTGAGCGTGAGGGAGAAGTAGTGTGAGGGGATCACACGGTTGCTCCGGGCTAGCTGCACCCTTGCTCATCTTATGGCCTTGGTGAGTCTTTTGGAAGCTCTATAGGGAGAGAGGCTTCTTAGTTTAGTCCTCGAGATTCTTTGCCTTCTCCAGAAGGGAGAAAAGGGGTCGAGGTTCTCTGCTTTCTCCAGGAGAAAAGAAAAAGGAGTCGAGGTTCCCTACCTTCTTTAGGAGAGACAAAAATGAGTTAAGGTTCTCTTCCTTTTCTAGGAGGGAGAAAATGGAGTCGAGGTTCTTTGCCTTCTCTAGGAGGGAGAAAAAGGAGTCAAGGTTCTCTTCTTGTGAATGGAGCTTCGGTCCTCTACCGCACTGGGTTGGTGGAAGAAAGTTTATAAAGGCTTCTCCACCTTGCTTAGGGAGCAAAAGGAGAGTCACTTAGTGTTAGTGCAATACTCGGAGTGGGGGACTCCAGGGAGTGGAGGTTCGACAAGGTTGACTGAACCACCATACAAATCTCTGGTGTGTTTTTTCCTATTTAGTATTTTACTTTTCACATTTAATTTTTTGTTATAACTGCTTGGTGAAAATTTGAGATTAATGTTCTATTGTGCAATTTAGAATTTCATCATCACTGTTTTCACATCGTAGTTAATTTGTTAGCTTCCACATTGAGAAGTAAATTGCTTATTTCAAAAGTCTGAAAATCTACAAAAAAATTAGTATTCCTATTTATGATTATATTTTAAAAATATCAATCCCCCCCCCCCTTATGGCACATCTCAAACCTTTATAATCTACCTGAGGTGATTAAACTAATCTAGAAAGTAACTCACTCTAATAAAAACTATAGTGCATGAGAAACCCAGAAGCAGATGAAGTTGAGTCGATTTTCCTAAAAAAATAGATTAAATTTATGAAAGCCTAAACCTAATAAATATAATTCCATTATATCCCTCTTTCTCTCTCTTTCAACTCCTAGTAAGAAAGGGAAGGCTTCCTACATCATGAGTAATAAAGAAATTGAGGGAAAATAAATCATTGATTTTAAATGTTCTTTTAAATCAAATAAGGTATCAATAATAACATATTAGTTAGAAAGAGAAAAATGATATTCTATAATGGATTTAAAAATTAAAAAAAAATTGAAAAAATATATATGTTCTGGAAAATTTTACCCTATCTCATTTGAATAAGATAGTGTTTATTTTATTTTAAGATGGGGGTTTCTTATAGGGGAAAATACTTAAGGTTAATTATATTCCAAGAGAAGTGAATCTTTAGAGAACACTCCCAATTATAGTAGTGGAAAATGTTTTATTATTTCTAAATCACTTTTTGGAATTTCAAATGGTATTTACCTAGAGTAGAATAATTCTTTCTTGAGGGTAAATTGAAGATGGATAAGGAGCACTAGATTCTTAGAAGCTCAAAGCACTTTTAACTATCCTACTTTGCTCTTTAAAGTTTTAAAGTTGGAATTTATTATTCGAGTTCTTCCTTTTATCAAAAATTTCGGGATTACATCTCATCAATAGAAGGCCAGAAAAATGATGACTTGCGTAGACGTATGATATTGCGAATCATACTCAAATTCTAAAACTAAGGTGAGCACGATTACGTAGTAGAAAATTTGGCTAAGTTCAGAGAACACTTCTAAGATCCATTAATAAATGGAGGAAGACTTAATTATTTCATGTGCAAATTTTTACCCCATACACCCATATTTATAAGACATCAAAAATAAATCTATCCTGAGTTTTTACCAAGCCTGATGGCTTTAGCTATCATAAGGTGTTAACGGAGGTCCAATAAGATTTGAATAGCTATCCGAAGTTGTTATTAGTGTTGAATGCTTGTTAGTGGGGTCATTTTATGGACAGCTTATATGGAACTTTTTTTTCCTATGTTCAAACATCCACTCTAAGTTAAGCAAACTAGCTAATTTATTAGGATAGTTCTTAGATGTTTCAGAGACCATAAATTAAGCTAATGGTTGGACCATAAATTAAGCTAATGGTTGGATCAACTAAGCTTATGTTCATTCAGTTTAGGTTTTAACTATACAAATGGGTTTGGTCAACCCATTAACCCACATGGGCTATCCCAAGTGGATTACACAACCTAAGGAAACAAAGTTAGAGTCTTAGATGTTAAGTGGTTTGATGGGAATTAGTCAAGACTAAGGTGGGTTAGTTTTAAGGGAATTAGGGCTGGTTACTTAGTAAAGTATTGGACATTTTTGTCAAAGCATGGTTAATACGGCTTAACCATGGGCATAGATGAGATAAGGTGATCTTTGAGTAAGTTTAGACTAATTGGACTAAAGGTTAAGGCTAAATGGGTAGATTTTACTTAAGAGCTATGTTTAGGAAGATTAGGAATATTTTTGCAATTTTGAACATTTAAGATCAAATATGTTGAACATAGGTTAAACATAGTTTTAATTATATCAGAAAAGGCTTAGAGTTATTTAGCAGAAATGCCAACCAAATATTTAGAGTTTTGGGTCTTATAATTTCTAATATGGTTCCTTTAGGTGTCAAATTAGCTGACCAATGGTAAGGAATGATTTAAAAATTTTCAAATAGATATTTTAAAATATTTGGAACCAGTCCTATTGTTTATTTAGTACCATCCCCAATTGCAACTAACTTGAATTAGATATTTGAATTATATTTAGGGTTTCATTATATTTTTCATTAAAGCTGGGTAGCCAAAGATCATTGGGTTTTGAGTATGGGTCAACCTTCTATTAAACAATTATTAAGATAAACTAGGAGTATTTGAACTCAAATTCCAAGTTAAATGATCTTTTTGAATTTTTAGTTTATTTTAGTATTTAGGGTTTGACATTTTTCCAACCACCTTTGATCGATGGTTAAAGGGGTTAACCAGTACTCTTACACCCATGGGATTAGTTCAAGAATAGGTCAAGGGCTTGTAGGCTAATTCCTAGGGTCATTGGTCACCTAGGTAAAAAATAAGGTTTGGAGGTATCTTAAAATTTAGGGTAAATTTTGGATTTGACCTTGGGTTGATCTAGGGTTTGATTTGATAAATCCTTTACCTACCGAGGATCATTAGGAAGTGTTATAAAAGGTTGATGGGATTCTAAGCTTTAGCTAATGCTAAGTCTTTGGGTATCCTTCTAAAACGATTGTAGTGACAATTTTTATACTAAGGTAGAAACCCTAAGTGCTAAGTGTGTCTTAGGAGAGAAAATTAAGATTATTCAAAAAATGTGATCAATTGAGGCCCATTTAACCATTTTTTTAAAATCATTCCAATCCCTGGCCATTTCGATTGATTCATATAAGAACACCTCAATACGTCCTCGATCTCTAGAAATAAAACTTAAGAAGCTCTCAACTTAAGAGCTCAAGATTCTCAAATCATAGAAATATAAGAATATGATTTAAGAAAAACCAAAATATAGCCTCACAGAAGAATCTCTTCAAAAATTTTGAAACCTTAAAAGAAAAAAGTGACATTGCAAAGAATAAGTTTTCCATACATATTACAAATCTCATGATAGATTCTTTTTTTTTTCAAAAATATTTTTATTACATGATGTCTTAATATTAAATCCTAAAAACTTCCATTTATTAAACAGGACATCTTGATCATAAAGTCTGATCCCATGATTATACAGTGCAATTAGCACAGTCATCCCAAACCCTAAAAACTATCGCTATTTGAATGAACTACAAAATTTATATCATCTAATATGATTAGTATGTTTACCCAAATCAAGGAAAACTCATCTCTATTTAATTGGCCTATATGTTAATCTTCATACATTATAAAATTTTCCTAAATCTAGTTTTTAATTCATTCATTAATTCTTAGCTTTTAATTAAATAAATTGTACATATAATCATATAAAATGATTTACACTATACAATATTACGAGTTAAATTTTAAAGTTACCTATTTAAGTAAAAAATTGATAATTATTTTTGGTCTAATTATAACTAATCATACAGTTTAATTGGGTATCCTACAACAAAATTGATTTATAATTTTTATTTTTAATTTTGGTTAATTAGTATGACTTGATTAAGAAGTTTTTTTTAAACAAAGGTCATGCATATCATACAATACGATGCAAGTCATGTAGTATAATTTGTCATTATTCAAGTTTTTTTTTTAAAATAATTAAAGATTTATTTATTTTAAATAAAACATGAAATTAGTTTAAATCTCATGTGTATGTGCTTGGTTGTTTCATAAATCTTTTAATTGTAATATATAATAAGGCTCAATTAAAAAAATATAAGATTTTGCTTGGTTATTTCTTTTACCATGTCACTATCTTTCTTTAGTTTTGGCTAAGTGCTATAATATGACAGTCATCCAAGTAGTATGAACAGTACCATTTGACTTTCAACACTTGATTTATGTTACCTATTCATCTTGACTGGACGGCCAGCACATAATTATTCATTAGCTCAAACATATCACAACCAATAATATTTGTAATCATAAAAATATGAGTAACATTTATAGGCTCATGGGGTTACAAATTGTGCATGATATTGATCTTCAGTAATGTTCAAACATAATACTTTTATAAGCAACAAATGTGGAAATTGAACTCTCAAATCAATGCAAAATTTTATTAGCAGGTGCAAGCCTAACATCAAAATACAAACGATTGCACCATTGTGCCACTCACCAAAATAATATAATAATGGTGAACCAACATTATGGTGTCATGAAACCACTTTTGGAGTCATGGTGCCAAGATGCGATACTATCTAAACTCGAAGAAATTTTTTTGGAATTTAGAGATGGGATTGTTTACTTTGATTTAGAAATTGAGGTGGTATTTAGATGTTCTATTGTAAGGTTAAGGTACTTTATGCTTAATGATTTGGGGATGAAGAGAAGTGGAAATTGATTAAAATTTGTTAAAACCAAGTTAAATCTTCATATCAAAGTTCTACTTTTTTTTTCTCTAATTCTTTTTAAGCATCATCAATAGTTATTATTGTGTCTATTTCATTCGAAAAACATTTTATAAGGAAAAGATGTGGTTGTATGCTATTATTAGATAATTTGTAAGTTTAATTGGTTAATAATATATTTCAAATATTTTGTTGCCGATTTCAATTTGATTTTTATATTAATTTTATATAGTTGCTTCGCCATCAATTTTTTAAACTAGTTTTTATCTTGATTTGATAGTAGACAGATAAATATATCTTTCAAGGAATTTCATGGTTATTTGTTAGAGATATTTTCAATATATTAATGTAATCATTACGACCACTTCTCTAATATTTGATTAACTGCATTACTTAATCTCAGAGAAGGATTGTTTGTGCTTCTAAGAATTAGTATTTCTATTATCTCGATAGAACCATAGAGGCCATTTTTTTTATGTGAGTATAAAGTTTACCATTATGAATTGATTGAACTAGAATTATCTTCATTACACAATATCTTGGAGAAATTAGATACCAAAAAAAAAAAAAATTGCTAACTTCTTTTGTCAATATTACTAAAATCCAGGAACCCGACTAAGTTTTTTGAGGATAACAAACATTATTGGTGTGATTATTTACTTGTTTATGCTTTACATATACTGTTTGTTTTCTTTTATGTGTCACTAACCATTTCAAGTACAATATACATCGAGCAAAATTAAAAAAATCAAGACTTAAGATAGTGCAACATTGAGGTTAAAGTCAGTTTGTAATAATAAAGTCTATATTTTTCCATTTTCTTGTGTCAATTTATGTAGTAAGTGTCTGTTGGAAAAACAACCGTGCACACACTCACAAGGGATGATAAAAATTAAATACCTGAATATTTTTTTTTAATTGTGCTATGCAATATCCATCATACTGTATGATCTATTAAACAACAACAACAATACAACAATAACAAGCCTTTGTCCCACTACGTGGGGTCGGCAACATGAATCCTTTTTCTCCATTGTGTCCGGTTCAAAGTCAAATTCTCGTTTAAATCTAATAGAGAAAGATCATTTCTAATATTTTCTAACCAAGTCTTTTTAGGTCTACCTCTACCTTTCTTAACATAAGTCAAATCTAATACCTCTACTTTCCTAACTGGGTCATCGGAAGGCCGCCGTTTTATGTGACCAAACCATCTAAGGCGACTCTCTCTAATCTTATCCTCCACTGGAGCTACTCCAACCTTTTCACGTATATGCTCATTTCGTATCCTGTCTCTAAGAGTAAATCCACTCATCCACCTAAGCATCCTCATCTCCGCAACACATAACTTAGTATTATGCTTCTCTTTTAATGGCCAACATTCTGCACCATAAAGCATTGCAGGTCTCACCACCATCTTATAGAATTTTCCCTTAAGTTTAAGGGGGACTTTTCTATCACACAACAAGCCCGATGCATTCCTCCACTTCAACCATCCAACTTGAATTCTACTGATAACATCCCCATCTATTTCACCATCACTCTGAACAATAGATCCAAGATATCTAAAACGTGTACTCTTATTAATGACTTGATCGCCCAAAGTCACAATCCCCTCACTAGGTCTATTACTGCTAAAATTACACTCCATATATTCAGTTTTAGATCTACTCAAGTGAAAACCTTTAGACTCTAAGGTTAATCTCCTGACTTCAAGTTTACCTTCAACTCCCTCTTTAGTCTTGTCAACAAGAAGAATATCATCAGCAAAAAGCATACTGTATGATCTATTAAAATAAAAACTAATTCAAATATTTAATAAAATAAAAAAATTAAATTAAATTATAATTAATCTTAGAGGATGATTTGCTATTTTACATAAACCCCACAGTTGAATCTACATTACCAAAGCTAAAAAAATTTATATTTTGAAATTTAAATTGATCCTACTATATGAATGATTCTATATTAGATATTTATTAATGGATATTACCTAATCTTATCCTATATATTAAGGAATCAAATCAAGGTCAAATCTTAATTGATGATCATATTATACAATTTAATTGACACAATACGATCAACCCGAGAGCTTGGTGGATGAACCTTGGTTCATCTTGTACAAAGCCTTATGCGATATAATTATAGAACTATACGACTTCATATCATACAAGATGACTTATGACAGGAATTGTATTAATCACACAGTATGATCCTAATTTCATAATGTTTATCCAAAGTAATTAAATTTCAAATTATTACTTTAATTTAGTAGCTACCTTTAATTCTTTCAACAAAGACTTTAGAGTCTATATTGCATAGTCAGGGATGTTTTTCTAAGGGGAGTGCTTCAAAGAAAGATAGGGGGCTCCTTGCTTGTAAAGGGGTGTCCAAGCCAATCGGGAGAGAGAGAAGGTAAGGTTGAGGGAGTGTGTTCCTTGAGGGTGTCAAAGGGTTTTAAGAAGTCATATAGACATTCCTGTTAGCCTGCATCTTAGGTCCTCTATGCTTTCATTATGGAGCACTTGGACAAAAGCTCTGAGAAAAGTTTTTGGGCAAAAGACTTACTAGCCAAGGAGGTTAGGGGACAGTACCACCATTATTGTGAGGAGAAGAATGAGGGAGTGGCATCTCAATCATTATGAGGACTAGATGCAGGAAATGGCTTCTCCACTATACAAAGAGTAGAAGAATGGTTGGTATCTCCACTGTGTGAGGATCAGAAGGAGGGAGCGACATCTCCATCAAGCTGTGAAACTGAAGGAGGGAGAATCTTCTGGGTCATAATAGTCTATAAAGGTCATTCTCCACCTAGAAAGAGGGAAGGATTTCTCCACATAGCTTAGTTCCAAAGGAGTGAGAGTTAGTTTAAGCCCTAAAGAGGAGAATCTTTAGGGAGTGGAAGGTGGTCAATTTGCACTAAACCATTATAATAATTTTTTCCCATTTTCTTTACTTTCCTGCACTTTTTTTTATTTTTCTCATCTTCAGGAAAGTTATGGTAGATTTTATTTTTATTGAATTATTGCATAAAGTTAAAAAATAAAAAATGTTTTTTTAAAATGTTGAAAAGAAAAAAATATATATTTACTTTTGGCTTATATTTTGAGCATGCTATTTTTTATAGCTTTTACATATTACTCTAATTTGATTTTAAGAATTTTTTTAAAATACAAATTCACCCCTCCCCCCCCTTCCCCGCCCCCCTCTTTGTGTGATAAAGAACTTTCAAGTGGTATCAAAGTGGATTTTATAGTCCTTAAGTAGATCTACATGGAACACTATGGAAATAAAAACACCTAACAAGGGCATTCAATTACCTGATCGCCTTTATTTAATAATATTCCTTTTTATTTCTAGAAGATCCAAAAGTTCTACTTTATGCAATCTATCAATTTTTTTGTGTGGCATAAGATACAAACTGGTTATTCTATGCCTTTACAATTGTTAATGGTTTAATGATAGAAATATCATTTTCTAAATGGAGTATAGATAATCATGATCTTGCTCAGCTGAATGCTAAACATTTTAACTATTTTTTTGTGCTTTGAAATCTAAAGATTACATGCAAGTCTCTACTTGTACTAGTGGTAAAGAAATTTTGGATAGGCTTTGTATAACTTATGAAGTAACTAGTGAAGTAAAACAATCCTGCATGAACTTACTTTACACTAGTACAAACTATTATGCATGCAACCTAGAGTATATATTTCTAACCTATACACTAGGTTTACAAAGATTATTACATCATTACATACTTTAGTTATGGACACATTAAATGTTAAAAAAGAAAATGAAATTTTATGTTATTTACCGGAATCTTGTGATTGCAAGGTTTTAAATTCTTATTCTTTTAAAAACATACTCAGTTCTTTGATTGCTTACAAGCAAAAAGTTCTTTGATTGCTTACAAGAAAAAAGTCAGTCAAAGAAATATAGAACTAGGTGAAAGAAAAAGGAGAATAAAATTGCTTTAAAACTCGATGATAAAGAAAGAAGCAATTTTAGACATATCTAATCTGATTGCCCAAACATAAAGAACCACCTGACAAAAGAAAAGGGTGAGGAGAAAGGAACTACTAAAGGGGAAAAGTAAAGAATACAAAAAGTTTTTTGGGAAAATTTAGAATATGGGTCATCAAAAAAGAGAAGCTGAAGAGGAGGTAACAAACTTGTGCCTTAAGGCCAATAATAGAACTAATTACTCTGATAGTGATTAGGTGTGTTATCATAAGAAGCCTAATGAGAGCAAGTGGTACCTTGATAGGGGATGCTTATGACATAGGACTATAGAATTGAAATAATTCATCACACTCAAAGCCAGGTTTAGAGGAAAGGTAACATATGTTGATAACACAACTAGAAAGGTAGTGGGAACAAGCACAATAATTTTAGCTAATAGTTTTTCCATTGAAAATATCTTCCTTATTAAAGGTCTAAAGAATAATCTATCAAGCATAAATCAGTAATGTCATGAAGGATTTAACATAATTTTTTTTATGAAAAGCTTATGAATGGAAATCTTATATTATAAGGATTAAGGATTAACAATTAATACGTTATTTATTTAAACTACATTAATAAAATTAATAATGTTTACTTTTTAAAGTCCACTGTTAATGAATCATTATTGTGGCATAAAAGATTATTCCATGTAAGCATGAGGATTCTTAGGCAGATCACCAAATTAGTTTTGGTCAGAGGCATTCCTAAGTTTGAATTTTCTAAAGAATATATTTATGATGCATGCTAACTAGTCAAGTAAACCATGTATTCAATTCATTCCATTAAGTATACGGTGGCCACTAGACCATTAAATGTAATTCATATGGATTTATTTGTACCTTTTTGTATAAAGAGTCTAGGAGGAAAATCTTTTGGATGTATATTTATTGATGATTACTCTATGTTCACTTGGGTTAAATTCCTTACAAATATGAGCGATTCATTTAAATAATTTAGAACAATATTAATTTGGATTCATAGAAAAATATGTTGTTTGATTTCTACAATCCATAATGACTACGAAAGAGAAATTAAAAATGAGGGATTTTAAAAATTATGTAAGAAATTTGGGACAAAATATAAATGTTCAACCCCTATAATAAATCAATAAAATGGTATAGCTAAAAGGTAAAATAGGACACTAGTAGAGGAAACTAGGGTGATGCTTAGTGAGAATAGTCTAACAAGTACTTCTAGGCAGAGGCAGTGAATGCTACTTACTATGATCTTAATAGCATAAATTTATATCTAAGTTTAGTAAGACACTGTATGAGTTACTTAAAGATAGAAAACCTAATTTGTCCACCACAGTAAAAAATGCTATTTTAAACAAATAGTGTTCCATCAAAATCACAGGCAGAATTCCTGATATAAAGTTAGTTATAGTGAAATGGAGAATTTTGAAAGAATTTTAGGCAAACATTTTAAGTTAAAAAGAGCCCTATTTTCACCCCACATTCCTTAACCATTTTCATGCAAAATAGCTATTTTCAACATATTTTACAAACCTACAACTCCTTCCTCCTTTGATTTTACATAGTCATCACCACTGCCCTCGATCTCAAGCATCTCTTTTTGCTGATCTTGACCTTCCATTTTTAGTTGTCACTCTATTAGTCACGAGCATCATCGGTCATTGTTCACCTCTGTTCACGTACTATAAGGATATTTCTTTACATATTCTTCAAAATCTTCTTGATTATAAAGAAAATATTGTTAAAGGAGTAAAACTAGCTAGAAATCCAAAATGAGTTTAGTTTATATAGTAGATTGGTTTACATTATCACATATATTGAAGAAATTACATGTGTGATTTTTTTTCCTTGTGAAATTTGGGATACTTATAACCAATTAGTTGAATAGAAGACCATAGGGTGCAGGTTTTAGGGAGAAACTTATTACATAAGCAAGAAAACAATTCCCTATATATATATATATATATATAAGTTAGCATAATTTGATGTGATGTGTGAATAGGGACAAAATACAAAGGATGTGAAAGAGAGTAGCTGATATGAATTAGAGTCCATACCATGCCCAACCTTAATGATAGAAATCCTCTTCCTAATCCATTAGTGCAACAGTGCTAACATGAGTAAATTTTATAAAATATTATTACATCAATAGATTATCTAATGCTAGTGCATCTTGCTTAGAATAATTATATTCTTTAATGTACATATAAACTACACTTCTTTCCTCAGTCACAAGATGTCTTCTTGCTATTTTTTTAGGGTTGTTCATGTGTATGATTTTCTAGATCACATTTTTAATGGATATTCAAAGTCAAAGGAATTAGATGTATAATTGACTGTTGCCTAGATGAATGGCATTACAAGATGAATCCATTATGGGAGTCAAATTTTTCAACCAGTTGGCTTGCCAACTACTATCTTTTATATATGATCAGAGGTTTTGTTTTTCTTATTTAAAGTACAAAAATCAAGTATACCTTACACTATATGAGGTTACCATTGATTTATATTACAAAAGATTCATGCAAAAATATTTGTTTTGGACTTCACATGGGGAGTACGAGCACATTTCAACTCTCAATGTGTTCCATCAATAGGTTCCAAAATAGTTGAGGAAGAAAATATTAAGATGTTCAAAGATATTGCTTATGATCCAATTGGACAACAACTTAATGAATATATAAAAGATTCACCAAATAGGAAGCATAAGACTTCTCTAAATTATTATGTTCCACCTAACAACCAATTTGGGATGGGTGCACCACTCGATTATATTTATCAATTGTTGTTAGGATGTTGAGTATACATATTTAATACAACATTCCTTGAGAGTGTTTTAATTAATTTTTTGGGATGTTTAAGGAAACCAATCGAATAGATAATATAATTCCAGTAGATTGTTACAAGACTAAAAAGTTAGTTTCCATATTGAATTTAACTACTACCTAAAATAGATTGTTGTGTTAATGGCTACATATTGTCTACAAGGATGATTTGTTTGAGATAACATGTCACCTTACCAAAGTGCACCTACTATTTGGTATTACACAAGTTAAGCAAGGTAGGTGATACACAAAGTATGAGCCATCTATCATAGCTAGATAGGTAAGCTAAGTGTATATTGCTAGCTACCCAAGAAGAGTGTGGGATAAACAAGATTAACTTGTAGTTATTAATATAAAATTCAGAGGAATTATTAAGAGTAATATAACTATAAAGTTAACACATAAATAATCAATAAGAGAGTATGTAAAACTTTAAAGAGCCTATTATCGATGTTGATTATTGAGCCATATCAAATGAGAGTGAATTACATTTAGAGGATGTTAATATTTATAGTGAGGATTAAAGATAGTGTAGAGGTGGTATGTTTAGATCAAAGTTAATCAACTGATGATTATTAGTAAAATGGTGCATATATTTTTTGTATACTTAGATGTATAAATTCATATTTTTACAGCTCTTTTTAAAATTAGTTTTTAAAGCACTTCTTCTATGATTATTTTTATAGCACTTCAAATATTTAGTTTTGTTACAACACTTTCCATATGATTTTATTACAACATTTATTTTCTTATATTAGCATATATAATACTTTTTGTAATTTTGTAGATGGCTTCTAGTGATGAACCCCCTTGTGGGTCTATTAAAAATATATTTGGTAGGTGAAGGAAGGCAACTGGTGGCCCATCTAGCAAGGCTAGACCTTTTAAGGGCATCACTTCTTCATATCCTGCCACTAAGAGCCTAGTGATTCTAACCTTGCCTATACCCATAGCTGGTAGGCCTCTCTTATATATTTTCAAGATTATTGATTTCCTTCCCCAAACCCTACATACAACACTAATTATAACCATTATAATACTCGGCCTTCATCTCAGGCAGTCTCATCCACTTACCCATATCTACCATACACAGCCATTGAACTACCCACCACCCCCACATCCATTTCAAGGAGGACCATCCATATATATAGAGTAGCGGCCAAAGGGTATAGAACCACCAATGATAGACGGACGCATGCTTATAGAAATTAAATGTGATATCTATGTAATGAATGTTTTTAGTTTATTTTAATGATCTAATAACTAATTTTAAAATTTATATTTTATGCTTCTTTTATCCATCGAGGAAACCAACACATAAGATGCAAGGCATCATATAGAGAAAGTTTGATTCTCTATATGTATATTTGAAGAAAATACATTAGGAAGTTTAGGATATGTGGTTTCATGAGATCAAGGTTAGTAATTAATGTTAATGGTAATCAGATTGCGTTCTAATTACACTAATCAATAATGTTGTGTTATAATGCTTATATGAAGAGAGATTTTTTTATGGTTAACATAGAATAATGCAATGATAAGAAAGAATTTTGAAAAGTGTGGTGTAACTCATTTATGAGACATGTTTATAAATATTGAGAACTTAAGTAAGATACTTATTTGAATTGGTGAGGGTGTGTGTGATGAGTTGACCAAGACCTCAGCCAAACTTGATTATAATAGGAGGGATCATAACAGCTTAACAAAGATTCAGATATTGAGGGCATGGGTAGCACCCTCCATATTGGCAACTCAATTCAACATACTGAGCATATATGATTTTTGGAATGAATTTTTATTTATAGTTTCTATGATCTCAAATTTAAATAATTTTGTGCTTAAGCATACCTAACAAAATATAGTACAAAAAGAAATGTTTGGTAGTGAACTCACTGCCATGAGTTGCATCCTTACACCCACCAATGCTAGGAGGACCATCAGTGGTTGGATCAATGGGAGAGGAAGGCCTTTGTGAGTATTAAAACTTGTAATAATAATAAGAATGTTTATGTAACATAAATATAATCATTATATTTATCTTATATATTTCAGTAGAGCTATACAAGGCTTCAATAAAGCCATGCTAAAGCTGGTGAGGGATCCTCTGGTGTATTAATATTTTTATGCATTTGAGGGAAAGCTGTCTGGCATATCAAGCTTCTTAAGTAGCAACTAAAAGGAGTTAGTTAACCAAAAGGTGGCTTCCCTAATAGCACAACTATAAGTGTGAAAATTGCAAGCTAATATGCAAATAAAGTAAAGCCAGATGCTTGATGAGCAACATATATTCGTGGGACAGTTTTGTTAAAAGCAACCTGCACAAATCAAGGAGAGTGAGGGGAAGGAAGAGGATTAGAGTCAGCATGCTTACATTTTTTTATCTTTTGTAATATTTAAGAACTTATATATTTTGAACATCATTTGTTTACTATAGTGCTTGAATATAATTTAATGCTTTTAGAGTGATGTTCTTGTGGGATTTATGTTTATCTATTTTATTAGTTGAGTTCATTTATGTGAATGATACAATCTTTGTGGGTTATTATAGGTGAACTATATTGACTAAGTGTTTTTTTTTTTTTTTTGAGCCACAAGTTTCTAATAGATTTTTGGTGAATTCACTATGAGAATTTAACAAGATGAAATATATGTCATAGTTTAAGTGAAATTATTAGCCAAAATTACTTTTCCAGCAAAATATTTTCCCAATAATTTTGGCAAATAATTTTGCTAGAATTCCACTAATGTCACCTATGAAAATTTAGATGAAGATCCACCAATGTGTAATGATGAAAAGCCTATGGAAATCTACTTAAAATCTTTTAGAAATCCATCAGTAACATTGTTGGCAAAAAAATATATATGCTAATTTGTTTACCTATGTTTTATCGATGGTAGTAAATCCATCAAAAATCTATCAAAAATGTTTGTTTGTTTATGGATTTTATTCTTTTTTTAGTAGATAAATCTACCAAAACTCCCTATATTCATATTGGGGTCTCATCTGCATTTGTTTGGGCATAAGTGTTTTCTTTTAAATAATGGAAATTCACATCTTGGAAAATTTGATGCAATGGGAGATGAAGTAGTGTTTTAGGATACTTTTTAGTAGGCAAGGCCTATAGGAATTTTAATAAGAGAACCTTAATTATTGAGGAGTACACCAATGTTATATTTGATAAATTTGATAGTATTTTTGAAGCTAGAAAAATTGATGATGATGATGATCATGAAGATATCACCAATAGAGTTAAAAATTTTGGATTACAAGATAGTGAACAAGCTCAAGATTTTTGGCCTAGAGAAGAGATATATACATCTTGTAACCCTAGAGAACTTATATTAGGAGACCCATCAACATGGGTTCGGACTAGGCATGGTCTTAGAAAGGAAGTTAAGTACAGAACCTTTATCTCTACGGTAGTACCCATGAATAAAGAATAAGCACCAGAAGATGAATTTTAGATTGTGATGTATGAAGACTTAAATTAATTAGTTTTGAATGATGTGTGGAAATTACTGACTAGATCCACTAATCAGTGTGTTGCTTAAACTAAATGAGATTTTAAAAATAAATTAAATTACTCTAGATCAGTTGTCAAAAATAAGGCTTGGTTGGTAGCAAAGGGTTACAACCATATTAAAGGGACTGATTTTGACAAGACATTTTCCCTACTAGAAAGTTTAGAAACCATTGGTTAGCATTTGCATCATTTAAGGGTTTTCAACTATACTAGATGGATGTGAATAGAACCTTTTTAAATGGAGTAATTCAAGATGACAATGTAGAGTAGCACCATAATTTTGAGAACTCAATATTTCCAAATCATATCTAGAAACTCAATAAAGCATTATATTGCTTAAGCAAGAACCTAGGGCGTGAATGCTTGAAGAAGGTTTGTTAAACCACTAGAACTTCCCAAGGCACACTAAGACGAAAATGGGAGGGGGGGGGATATTATTGTTTTAAAAATTCTCCTCTCAAAGATACTCTTTTGAAAAAATTAAACCAAATTACACAAAGTAAGAGGAAGCAATCAATGAATTAAATATTTTGTTCTTTTTAATTTGCTAGAAAAAAATATCAGAGTATTTTTATTTTAATTATTTTTTCACATTCTTTATTTTTTCATGCTAGCCTGAGTTGATTCCATACAAATATCAAATATTTTTATATCACAACGATAATGAATCTCAACACAAATTTACAAGAAAATAAACGTGCAAGAAAAATAAAGTATGGTAAGAAAAGATAAGAACAAGTGCACTTGATTTATAATGGTTCGATCAAATAACCTATGTCCACTCCTTGGAGTCCTCCACTCCGGGTATTGCACTAAAATCTTAGTAACACTCCTTTTTCTCCCACAGTAATATAGAGAAGCCCTTACACAAATCACTTCCATAATGGAGCTACTGAGAAATAAATCACTTTCACCTTCCCCGATGCGATCAAGAAACAAATCACTTTAACCTTCCCTGGTGTATCAGAGAACCAAGTTATTTTTACCTTCTCTAGTGATACAAAATTATTTGCGATCTTTGGCATTGAAAACTTTCTTTAACAAAGCTTCCTTCAACAATAACAAAGACATAAGGAGGAACTGAGTAGAAGTTTGCTCGGAGCAACTGCATAAAAAACCCCTCTCACACTACTTCAACCTCACACACAATATCTCCCCCTTTCTCTCACAAGTTCTAAGGTCTCACTCTTCAAGATCTCTCAAGAAGACAAGCCCTCATAAAGAACTCCCTCATAATTATTCAAACAAGCAAAAGACTCTTCTAAATAAAATAAGAGATCTTTAAATATAAGGCTGCAAGAAAAAACCATAAAATTTAATTTAGCCATTATAGTTCGTACCGCATGATCTAAGGATCGCACAGTATGATTAGTTCATTTTTTAGTACTGCACAATGGCTATTTCCTTGTACGATTAGTTCAAAGGTTTTAATTGATCACTTAGTATGATCTTAAAGCCATCAAGAATGATTAGTCTAATTGAATAAGGCAAGATTTTTGAATACTGTACATGAAGATTCGTATCATAGTATATAAATAAAGAAAATTTTAAATTTTAAAATATTACCTAATTATAAATGGCGACATGGATTTCTAAATATAAACTAATCATCATGTATGATTAATATCATACAGTATGATTAATTCATCTTAATCTCAATTTTTCATTTTCCTAAGTTAAATATTTTAATTAATTTTTATATGAATAAATCATACAGGACAATCTAGATTGTCCAGTATGATCTTCAGAAAAATTAAAACCTTATATTTCACTCAACCCATGTGTTGCATGGTTTCTAAGCTAACATGCACCTTTAATAATACATAAACTCAATAAATATAAAAGTATAGACTCTTGAATATATCAATCTATTCTACCCAGTCTTAAGCCATAATCCTTTAGCAATGCTTGGTGATGTTATACAAAAAATGTTAGTAAACAAAAAAATAATATGTAATAATAACACATTCCTGACCTCATTTTTATATGAGATTGGCTATCCAAAATGAAAACCAAATCCAAAACTCTAAACCCAAAGTCAAGGCACAAATCTCTTATCCCATAACCTTTTTTGAGTCATTATTCAATCCCCTCCAAACAAAACTAATTGACCTCGAATTCATAATCTATCAGTTGCATATAACCTTGGCGTGTCCCCGGGGTCAACCCTCCAAATTTGAGAGCAATTCAAGCTCTCTAACACAAAAAATTGAATTGAATTCCAAAGATTACAAAACCTTCAAATATTTATAGCCCATGCTATTAGACCCCACATCTTATGGAATTTAACCTTGGGAACCTCCGCAAAACTCTTGAACATGTCCTTGATCATTTTTATGGCATGTTATGCACAAAAAAGAACTTTTGGTGGACCTTGGCTAGCCATGGGCCCACTAAACCCCCAAATCCCAAAAGAAAAATTAAACCTTCTCAATAAAATTTAACATGACTCAATCAAACTAAGCTATGAAATGTTTTCAAATGAATTCCAAACATAATTTGGAGTGTAATCAACTAAATTCTAGGTCCTGGTTTGATCTGGCTTACCAAGTCAACCATGGTTGACCAAAGTGCCCTTTAAGCACTTAAACATGCATTTCATGTATGAATACCTGATCATTCTATAAGACCACATCCATTGAGTCTAAAAAATCATTTTGAACTTGTTGGACCTATCACTAACCCTTGGTAAAATTTGGTTGACCAAGCCAACCTTAGTTGATCAAACCAACCATACACTCAACCTGGCCCAAATTTAATGCTTTAAGCATTTCCAAACCAATTTGAAACCTTGGGATGGTCTATTGAGACCCCAAGAACCACTCATAGGTGACCCAATCCTTGGGCCCACTTTTGTTAGCCATATGACTTGACGCAAGTGCCCAAAAAGGATCTCAGTGCATGGAGCGTCCAAACTCCAAGCATTGAAAAATCTTGTTATGTAGATCCTATATTTTAAATTTTAGCAAATTTGAATGGTTGGATCAAAAGTTATGGGCATTTAAAGTTATAGTTCATTTTTTGCACTGTAGAATTTTATTAGATTAAAATTTGATCAAACAAACCATCCAACCATTTTCAAAGCTATATGTATGGTTCAAAGTGTGAGTGATGTGGCTCAATCATAGTTGTCCATGTCAAATGTATTTAATCCACTAGCTTGATTGAGCCACTGACATGTCAAGTTGATGAAGTACAGTATGCCACATGTCTTGTGCATGCCATTGAGTCACTGCATGCTCCATGTACTGCATCCAAGACTGTTGCCGCCATTTTTTTTATAAAATTGAATTAAAAAATCATTTTTAATGCCCAAAACTTCATAAAAATCATAAAAAATTTAATCTTTCACCAAATTTAGTGTTTTTGGAGTTGTTGGAAAGGGCTTGAGGCCTACTATTTTTTAAAAATATTTTTAAGCCGTTTTGATCACCATATTGTGAGAAAATTTTAAAAGATTGAAATCATTTTTTTAATTTCCTCATGATCCGCGATCAAACTGAGCTCATTTTTTTGTGGTTAGTTTTTGAGCATTTTATACACCCCCGTAATTTTTATAAGTCATGGTATGCTCAGAATTGCTGTGAATTGAATTTTCAAGGTGATGGATCTATTTTGGACCCATAACTTTAAAAATTCACAATAGTCCAAATAGGTAAAATTTTTTGTGTAATTTGTTTTGTGGTATGCTTGTGCATTTTTAAGGGTTAGCCAGACCAAGTTTCAAGCCCATTTCAACACTAGTGACACCTAGGAAAAATAATTAAGGATAATATCTAGAGCATTTAGAAAAATCCTAGGAAATTCTATATACACCCAATATGGGTGAAACTTCAAACTAGAAAACTTAGTAACATTATAAAATTCAGGGTTTCATTTAACTTATGTTTGACCTAATTTGACCATAAAACTAAGTAAAATAAAAATTAGCCAATTTGTTAGAACTGAAACTTCAAAAAATTGCAATAAATTCATAATAAATTAAACCTAATTAAAAAAAATTAAAAGCCCTATCACTAGCCTTCAGAATTGATCATGATTCAATAATTAAGGGAATTCAATAATTGACTAAATAATTAATTATAAATAATTAAAAATATGAAATAAATTTCAAACAACTGAAATAACCCCCATAAGTCATTTATGACATTTGGAGAAAATTTCAAGTGATTTGGAGTCAGTTTGGTACAAAAATAAGAAAACCCCTCTAATTTTGCAATTAAATAATTTCATTAAATACATAAACTTCAAAAAATCATAACTAATCATAGAAAACTCTATATTGAGCAAACTCAAAGGCAATGGATTCATCTATGGGTCTAACATATTTAAAAAATACCAAATCACTAGAATTTATTAAAAATAAAAAATTTAACATTTTTGTCAACCTTAGTTCAATGAAAGACCTAAACTTTAAAAATTCCTTCCTAATTGTAGAAAGTCTAGATCCATTAAACTTAGTGACAATTAACCCGTATTAGGGTATAATATTTATTAAACATATAAAAAATCCAAAACTTAATGTAAATCAAAAATTCAAGTAATTGACCCATTGTTTAATGCATTTAAATATTCTAGAAAATAACAAAATTAAATAAATGATCAAATATGCAATAAATCATCTGTCTAATCAATCAAATCAAATAATAATAATAATAATATAGTGAACATCTAACATTCCATCAATGAAGTTTTTAGGCTGGACTACCTTGAGCTATGGGGCTAAGTGTCCTAAGGAGTCATTAAGTCCTCGTGCCTATTGTGATAACAGCACGAATAAATTTGATAGAAAGCAAACCATAAGCCACAAGCTTAATAAATCATTAACAAGATACTCACAAACTTAGATAACTAAAATAATAAGCTAATCAAACCTAAACCAAAAGATAATTGTTGGGTAACCCTGGCCTACGAGGCCATTAAGTTAGCCCCAAGGAGGGTAAAATTAACCTCATGGCCTTGGTATAAACAAAGATAAATATTATTCAACCTAAAAAATTAATAATAAATCACTAATTATTAGAAGCCTCCTTACCGTATATAAATTCCATTTTAGAGAGCATATGTATATTAAATTGTAGGGCATATGAACTAAAGAACCAAATTAAAATTTAGGACATTAGAGAAATAATAATTAACCTACTTGAACAATTAAAATTCATTCTAAAATGAACATTAAAAAATCAAAATTAAACTCAAACTAAATCTTCTCTCAACCTATAATAAATTAAGGAAATATTAGAAAACTTCATATAATAACCAACATATAATACATCCAAATCATACAGCCTCATGTTTTCTTCGTCTGTCAGGTGAGAGAACGTCCACATTTTGTGCGAATTCTTTTTTTCAAAATTCCTTTGTTACGAAAGCTCCGGTTTGGCTGTTGATGGTGGTCGAGGGTCACCGATCATCATCTGATGACCGGAATACCTCAACCCCAATCCCTGTCATGCATCCGAAAGAAATTTTTGATACAAAAGGTAGATTTTCATCCATTCTTGATCTTTCTCATAGTTCTTATTTCAAGAATACTCCTCTGATTATTAGTGAAGGCCGATTTGATTCCAATCATGAGTATTTTCATGTTGGATTAAAAGGATAAGAAGTGGTTTCTATTGTTTTTTTAAATAAGAAGTTTGTTTCTTCGTTGGTGGGATGTTTGGATTGTCCTCCTAAAGCAAATGATTTAAAGGCTTCTTCTTCTACAAGGTTTACTTTGAAAGTTAACCATTTTACTAATTTTTGGATAAGGAATGTATTGATGTTAATAATCCTCCTAAAGCAAACTAGTTGGTCATGTACATCAATCTGCTACTCTAGAGGATAATATCAAGAAGGTTTCGATGGATCCTATTTTGGAGAAACATGCTTTAGTTAATGAGAATGTGTGGATCAAAACTCCACATATTAAATTAATTTTGTGCAAGAAGTTGCTGAAAATATTGAGGAAGAGAATGTTGTTAAACTTGATATGGATAAAGAATGTGCTAATATTCTAGTTTTGAAAAAATCATTTGTTGTTAAAATCCTTGGTAAAAGCTTGCCTTTTTCCATTTGTAGTCATGAATTGAGGCGTCAATGGGGAAAGTTTAGGGGCTTTCATCTAAAATCTCTTGGGTTAGATTGGACTTTGTGTTTGTTTCAGTCGTCTGATGTTTTGGAGAGAGTTTTAAATGGAGGCCCATGGTATGTGGGTGGTTTCATAGTTGGTATTAATAAATGGAAACCTGATTTTTCTCATCTTTCTATGGATGGATTATATTCACCTATTTGGATTCGATTTCCTCATTTACCACTTCATTGTTGGGATGAAGTTAATGTTACTAAGATTGTTTCAAGAATTGGAGCCCCATTGTTATTAGATGGAAACATGTTTAAGTAAGGAAGGAGGGAATTTGCTAGAGCTTGTGTTCGAATTAATTTGAATATTAAGCTTCCTTTTGGAATTTGGGTTGAAGGTGTGAGTGGGAAATTTTTCCAAAATTTTGAATATGAGAATTTATCTTCCTTATGTTTCAAGTGTGGCAAAATAGGACAAAAAATTTCTTCATGTCCTTATGTCCCAGTTGATGTGAAGTCCCGAGATGTTAATGTAAGTGTGTTGGATTCTGTCATGGAAATCCCAAAAGTAGATAAAAAGCCATCCTATGGTCTTTGGATGCATGTTAAATTCAAGAATAAGAAGAAAAGGAAATTTGTGATTCCAAAAGAAATTCCTAGCGGTATTCCAATATCTCAAACCTGTGTGGATACCAATGGTTCCCATGATGGAAAGGCTATTGAGAAAGATTCAGTTATGCTTGGTATTAATTATGAAAGAATTGGGGATAAGTAGGGTGCTATAACTGATAATGTTGTATCAAATTTGGTAACAAATAATAAGTTTAATGTTCTATCTCAGGAGTATGGTGTCAACACTTCTGTTGAAGTTGAAGTTAATAAAGATTCAAATAGTGAAGCTGCTGTTGGAGAGGAAGACAGATTGGAAAGTGTTGATATAGTGTTTCAATGTGAAGAATTAGCAAATGCTGTTACTGATCTATGTATTCCATCAGCTAAAGTTGATAGCAGGTTGGAAGGTTTTGTGATTCCTAATGCAAACTCCAATGATGATTCAGGTTTACAAAGTGAGGATTGCTAGAAGAATGGTGTGAGTGCAAATTCTTCAAGGGGTAAAGTTAAATTATTTAAAGAATTGTAATCTCTAGGTCCGGTGGAAAATCTACCTAGAAGGAGGAAAGTATGTTTGGGTTTACATGACAGTAATGGGGATCAATCTCCTCCTATTACCTGAAATAAATTTTTGTATGAATGGGAGGTATAGAGAAGTCGTTCTTAAAACTTCTTGGGATTGTATAATTGGCATTGGTGAGGAAGACTATATTGTCTCAGATTGTTGCCATTCAGAGTTTGCTGTTGAGGATAGAAGTTGCTGCTTATGGAACAGGGCTGAATTTCATTGGCGTTGGGAGTTATGTTTCATGAAGATTAATTTTTTGTCATGTTGTATTGGAGATGGTCCCAGGATTGAAGAGGGCTCCTTTGGCAAGAATTCTAATGTTGAGATGGATTTTGTGGGTTTTTTTTAGACGACTATTGTTTTTTTGGTTTCTATGTTGTTTTTTATTTGCATAATGGAATTAGAGTAATGATATTTGTGATTCTTACTATTTTTTACTTTTTATCAATCTGGGAACTTTGGGAAACTAACAAACCTTTTAGGTTATTTAATATTTGGTGTTGCCATCACCCCAGTTGGTTTAAAGTAAGAAATAGTGGATCTCAGTTTTGCTATGATAGTTTCATTTTGACAAATAAATTTTTCAATAAGGTTTCTATTCCTTTATTTGGATTGGGAACTAGTAGTTTTATTTTATTTCTAGCTTTATTAGACTTTTTATTTCTAGTTTTTAATGCAATTTGCATTCCTTCAAAAAAAATCATACATCCTCACACACACAATGTAGATGGCTTGTTAGGACAACCAATCCTAGTTTTAGGCTAGGTCACTAATCTTTCATACCTACTTTTTCTATATACATAGAATTTATATGGTCTTCTCTAAGGGTTGTTATCATGATTTAGTATGATTTGTGTTTCTAATGATGTAATGTTTTCTTTCACCATGCTACCTATGATGTCATGTGTGATGGGTGCAAGATTTTTCTAGGTTATGAATAATCTGGATGCTAATAGAATTTTTTATAGCTGGCCATGCTTATGCAAGGCTATGAAAGGGGGCTAATTAAAATGTAATTAACAAAATTTGTTATAGGTGCTGAAATTGCTAAGCCTCCTAAAAATTAGAAAAACTATGGCCAAGTGAATATGCTGGCTCAAATGTGAGTAATTGGTTATATATAAATTCTTAGGATTCTACATGATTTTATATAAATTGATTAGGATAACGTGCAGTGAGTATGGAGTAATTTTTATATTTTTATGAGTAAATTTAAATATAAATGAGTTGTGAAAGTAAATTAAAATGGAATATTCAATATCTAATTTTGATTTGAAAGAGGAAGGAAACACCACTTCAAGGAGGAGCTCCTTCCATTTAGAGATCCAAATTTACATGTTTTGAAATCCAAAAAGAAAGGAAATGTGCCATCACAGAGGGGTTCTTTTCATTTGGATATCCAAACTTGGTGGATCCATGGAGCCCAAAGGAAAGAGTTGAAGAAGTAAAGACAAAGAAAAATCCCATTTTAAAACCTACATCACTCTGTAGGATTAGAATTAAATTTATTGTCAATAGAGCCTGAATATTTTTAATTTCTGTAAATTTTGATTTGTAATTAAGAGGACACTTATCACATGGCCTCCTATACTTGTGATATATTTTTTATGATTTGATGCTCGATCATGGTCTCATTTAAATTATATGCTTTAGAAATTTCCTATTTTTCTATGTTTCTTATATGCATATCGAATTTATTTTAGATTGAAATGTGTTTAGGCTCTTAAGGACCTAAAATTTGTTTCTACTTGTAATAAAATAAAAATTTTAGCTAACATAGAAAGAAAAATGTTTCTAAGAAGTAAGCTCAGGCACATTGGGGATTTTTCATGCATACATATTTATCTTCTCTCCCTGCTAGGCACCTCCCCACCTGCGGGTCATGGCAGACCAACTAATCTATTAGGGTGTAGCTTTATCTAGGAGATGTTATGCATCTCTAAGAAAAAAAATCTATTTTAAGCCCAATTTTAATAGTTCATCATAAATACTTTTGCATATATGGTTAATCATCATGCATTATATTAGAAACCAACTAAAAAAATTAATTTTAATTATAGTGAGCATAATCACACCATACACGACCTTTAGGAAATTTTCTAGAAGCCAGTCCCAATTTCTAAAAATCCTAAAGAATGACCTTTTCCCATCTTTTATAAGACCAGACTCATAGTTTTAAAGGGCAACACAACTTCTTCTAACTAAATATTCCACTGTAGCGATGGATATGGCACCTAAATTCTATTTTCTACTAGACCAAGAATCTAAAGATTATACTATGAATTAATAAGTGCCAAAAGTGCTTTTCCTGTCCACTCTACACCCTACAAAATCTAAATCTGAATATCCTATAATTTCAATGGTGTGTTATATATAGGATACTAGATGCCTAAGTTTGGGGTGCTTATAAGATACCTAAGAATTATTTTTACAGCAGTCATATGGGATTCTTTTAGATTAGCCTAAAATCTAGCATAAAGATAAACATTGAAAAGAATATCGAGTCTACTATTGGTCAAATAGAGAAGTAGACCTGTTATCCCCATATATTTCTTCTAATCCATTGATTTTCCATCTATATCCTTATCAAGATCGATGAATGAGCTTATTAGTGTATTTATATTTTCTAAATCTTTCCATATCAAACTTTTTAAAGATCTCCTTAATATATTTTGCCTAGCTAAGGAAGGTACCATCCTCTCTCTGCTTTATACTAAATCTAATAAAGTAGCTTAATTCTCCTGTCATACTAATCTCAAACTCTTTACTTATATTATAAAAAAGAAATTTCCATAGATTTTCTTTTATAGACCCAAATAATATCTCATTAATATAGTTTTGAATAATAAGACTATCATCTCCTATTTTCTTAAGGAATAGGGTTGTATCTATACTACCCTTAATAAATGACCTATCTAAAAGAAAGGTGCCAAGCCTCTCCTATCATGCCCTAGGTGCCTATTTTAATCCATATAAAGCTTTCTTCAACTTATAGATATGGTTGGGAAATGATGATTTTTCAAAACCTTGGGATTATTCTACTTAAACATCTTCCTTAATCCAGAGTCATTCAACTTATTTTTAAATACTTATTTAGTCCCATCTACACTCTAATCAAAAGGTCTACTAACTAGCTACCATACATCATTCCTAGCAAATTGGTTTAATTCATTCTACATAGCTAAGATCCAGAATTCTTCACTAAGGCTTAATCTACATTTGTTGGTTCTACCATAGAGATGAAAGCTGTATGGATGACTTATTTTCTAAGGCCTTGCCTAGTCCTAACCCTTACAGTTGGATCTTCAAAGATAAGCTTGTTGGGGTGATTAGAGGAATATCTCCACTCTCTAGCAAAAGGGTTCTGAGATTCTTCTCTATTTTCTAGGTCAACAACCTTTACTCTACGGGTAATTTCTACCTCATCATCATCTTCTAACTTAGGTTCAACTAATCTATCTGAAACATAATATGAGTGAATTCCTCTACAACTAAGGTCATTTTTTTGAAGGCCCTATAGGTTTTACCTACTTACGAATAACCTAAGAAAACTCCTTCAAACTATCTTAGAGGAGATTTACCATTTATGAGCATATAGAACATACACCCAATGATATTCAAATATGAAAGATTAGGTGTCCTACCCTTAAGCAGCTCATATGGTATCTTATTCAATTTGGATCTAATATTCACCCTATTTAGCACATAACAAGAAGTATTCAGTACTTTTGCCCAAAAGTATCTAGCTAGGGTGTTCTAAACTAAAATTGTCCTAGTAGCTTCCACTAATGTCATATTCTTCCTTCCAGCTATACTATTCTGATGCAAGGTCCTTAAGGTAAAAAAATTATGATCAATTCTTGAACCTTTTCAAAATTGTTCAATTTTCTCATTTTCAAATTATCCACCATGATCACTACGAATTATGAAAATCAAAACTCCTAACTTCTTCTGAGTCCAGGAGGAGAAAACTGAAAGTTCGAAAGGGATGTTAAGCCCTAGTGAACTAGTCCCGAGGCTAACCAAGAGGGGGGGTGAATTGGTTATTTAAAAATTTTACGATAACTACAAAAATCTTTTCGATACTTAGCAGCGGAAACAAGTAAACAATAACGAAAAGATCAACCAACGATATTCACCCAAGCAGTTTATATTGAAAAGTAAAGTGCAAAATTGAATCAGAAAAGCAAACCAGATTTTATAGTGGTTCGGTCAACTTGACCTACATCCACTCCCCGGAGCCTCCCCTCCGGGTATTGCACTAAACGAAAGTGACTCTCCTTTTGCTCCCACAGCAAGGCGGAGAAGCCTGTACAAAACACCTCCTTTTCACCACACGGTGAGGCAGAGAACCTGACCTCCTTTCGCTTCCTCCTGAAGCAGGCAGAGAACCTTCGAACTCCTTTTGCTTCCACCTGAAGCGGGCAGAGAACCCCGGATCTTCTTGCGAACGATCCTCCCAAGAAGAACACCGACCAGACGACAAACGACGAGCGGAGAAGACGACTCTGATCCATGCTTGGAGCAACCTTAGTGAATCCCTCACTAACTCCCCCTCACAAGATCTCTTCTCTCTCTCCCAACTCTCTCTTCTCTCTAGGGTTTCTCAGGGAAGGAAGGTAGCAAAAGATTTTTCCAAAAATTGGAAAAAGTTCTTTTAAAGGAGGGCTTAAAATTTGCCCTAAATCTCAACTTGTCGGCCAAGATCGTCCTGTACGATCAGTTCAAATTCAGCTGTTTCAGCCTGGACAATCTGGCTCTTCTGGACGATCAGTAGAAAAAGTTGTTCATATCGTCCCGTACGATACTGCGATCGTCCGGGACGATTAGTTCAAATTGAGGGAAATCGTCCAGAAGACAGTTCGGGTTGTCCAGAGAAATCTGTGCTGGACGACCAAAAAATGACTTGATCGTCCCGGATGATAGGGTAATCGTCCAGTACGATTAGTTCAAAAAGGCCCCAAATCGTCCTGTACATAGTTCTGGACGTACAGCTTAAATGCACTAGACGATCAAGATCGTCTGGGACGATCCTGCGATCGTCCAGGACGATATGATCGTATTAACCAAACATTAATTGCTTTCCTTAATTACCAGATTAAATTAGGCATGATTGTACTGGATCGTCCGGGACGATACACGTATCATCCGGGACGATCAGACCAAGTATCTAAAAATAAGAACTTGCCTAACTTGATCTGGCGGCTGAGAATTTCTGATTTGGGAATATCGTCTCGTACGATCCGTAGATCGTCCAGGACGATCGGCTCAATCAGACCCTCTTAACTTAGTCGCCCTAATTAGGGTTTCTGTTTTAACTGGATCGTCTAGGACGATGTGTATATCGTCCACGACGATATGAACAAATTTGCAACAGAAACTCTAATTCACTCAATCTCTCTCCCTGAGTGTGTGTGTGCAAGGTTACTTAGCTAGGGAATCAGTTGCATTACAATTGACTCAATAAAAAGAAAAAATCATACATTTGACACACTTGGACCCGATCTTGAGTTGGCTTGAGTGGCTCGCGGTCTTTTGTGCCTGAAACAGATTAGCCAAGCAAAACACACTGGAAACATGTTTGTCATCATCAAAACCAGATTTGCAACAATCTCCCCCTTTTTGATGATGGCAAACATTTGTAAAGTAGTCTGAAAACAAAGGTAAACTAGGAGATCAAACAAAACAAACATTTTTTTTTAATTTTCATTTAACAGCTCAAACAATACAGAAAACATGACCCAGAAAAATAGAAACAGACACGACTACAACTGACTCCCCCTTTTGACATCACAAAAAGGAGGAGCGAAAAACATAACACGGAAATAAAACATAGAATAAAACATATTGATTTTAGATTCAAAAACCAATGACAGGACGATTGACAGTGCTGAAATCCAGAAAAGGTTGGAAATAATCAACTTTCGTAACTCTGACCCCGGGCACCTTATCGATGCAAACCTCTTTCAAAACAAAAATCCGATTCAGAATAAAAGACATTAGATTTGAAAAGAAATCCTTTCAAGCCTCGTTCTAGAAAAATATCTGATATAATAGTGTTACAAAGTAAAAAATCAGAAATCAGGATTTTTAAAACTCAAGCTTTTGAAAATATAAAGTGGCGCACAGATTTCTCTAAGACATTTAACAATCTGAAAGGAAAGAAAGCTTGTTTTGGGCTCATTTTGTGCCTCTTTTTCAAATTGGTTGGCGCTTTGCGCATCTTTTGATTTTTGATACACTTTGTGTATCCAATTTGGCAATTTCGCATCTTTTCAGTTTTGGGCTCATATTATGCCTCTTTTTTAAATTATCTGGCACACTGCGCATCTTTTATAAGCTTTCTCCTTTTCATAATCATTAAAGAGTCTCAGCTGTGAGATTATCTTCCAGACATAGGAGATGACTCTCTGCAGTAAGGAAGAATGATTCACAAAACAAAATCCATACAATATATGATAAATGCAATCACTTGGTTTAGAAAATCAAACTAATGACTCAAGACTATTGATATGAGGCAGATTACTGTAGGAAGAGAAAATAATCTCTATTTCAAAAACTAATATTTTAATTTTGAAAATGATTTTTATTCAAAAGAAACTACACACCAGTAAAGGAGTTAGAGGAAGAGAAATAATTATCAATGTTTCTTCCTTTTAACAGATTCAGTGAAGTCAATCACTGCTTATCAGCTTCCAAACCAAAACAAGGTAAAAACTCTCAGTCAAAAATTCAGATCACCAGAAGTAGTGAGCGGTTATCAGATCTTGAAAAGCATAAAAACAGGTAGAAAATCATAGCAAAGTAAATACTCAAATCAAACTAACAAAAAGGGTAACACAGAAATCAGCAGAAGAAATAAAATCAACTGAAAGCAAATAATCAAACCAAAACTAACTAACAGAAATCAGAAATCATAATACAAAAAACTAACTAACAGAAATCAGAAAACAGAATACAAAAAACTAACTAACAGAAATCAGAATACCAATCATAATAATCATAAATCAGCAGTCATCAGAATCAAGCATTTATATCAATCACTCCTAATCTGGTTCTCAAAATGCTGAATGAGTCAAAGGCCAGTGGTTTAGTGAATATGTCAGCCAGCTGATTTTCAGTTGCTACGTGGTGTAGCTCAATGTCCCCTTTTGTAACATGGTCCCTAATGAAGTGATGCCTAATGTCAATGTCTTTGGTCCTAGAATGTTGGATTGGATTCTTAGAGATACAGATGGCACTAGTATTATCACACAGAACAGAAATTGTGCCAACAGGTACTCCTAAATCCAAGACTTGCTGCTTCAACCAAAGAACTTGGGCCACACAACTCCCTAAGGCAATGTACTCAGCTTCAGCAGTGGAAAGTGCAACTGAGTTCTGTTTTCTACTGGACCAGGAGACTAACGACTGTCCTATAAATTGACAAGTCCCAGAAGTCCTCTTCCTATCCACCCTACACCCCGCAAAGTCAGAATCAGAATATCCAATGATCTCAAAAGAGGTGTTGTGCCTAGGGTACCAAATTCCTAGGTTTGGGGTTCCTAAAAGATATCTAAGAATTCTCTTAACAGCAGTCAGGTGGGACTCTTTAGGATCAGCCTGAAACCTAGCACAAAGATAGACACTAAACATGATATCAGGTCGGCTAGCAGTCAGGTAAAGCAGTGAACCTATTATCCCTCTATACTTCTTCTGATCAACAGATTTTCCATTTGAATCCTTATCTAACTGAACTGAGGAGGGCATGGGAGTATTGATTGGCTTGGCTTTGTCCATTTCATATTTCTTCAAAATATCCTTAGTGTATTTTGATTGATTGAGAAAGGTTCCATCATCCGTTTGCCTTATGTTAAACCCCAAAAAGTAGGACAATTCTCCCATCATACTCATCTCAAACTCTTTACTCATTGTTTTAGAAAACTCTTCACATAAGTATTTATCAGAAGATCCAAAAATTATATCATCAACATAGATCTGGACAATGAGTAAGTCATCTCCTAATCTCCTCAGAAAAAGGGTGGTGTCTACGCTCCCCTTAACAAACTATCTTTCTAACAGGAATGTGCTAAGCCTCTCATACCAAGCTCTGGGTGCCTGTTTCAATCCATATAAGGCCTTTTTTAATTTATAGACATGACTTGGATATTGGGAACTCTCAAAACCTGGGGGTTGTTCTACAAAAACATCTTCTTTAATTACCCCATTTAAAAAGGCACTCTTGACATCCATTTGAAACAGCTTAAATCCCTTGTAACAGGCAAAGGCTAGTAGCACTCTAATGGCTTCCAATCTAGCTACAGGGGCAAAAGTTTCCTCAAAATCTATCCCTTCTATCTGATTATACCCCTTAGCCACCAATCTTGCCTTATTTCTCACCACCACACCAGAATCATTCATCTTATTCTTAAAGACCCACTTGGTTCCCACAATACTTTGGTTTCTAGGTCTTTCTACTAACTCCTAAACATCATTCCTTACAAATTGATTCAATTCTTCCTGCATAGCTAAAATCTAAAACTCATCCGACAAGGCTTGATTGATGTTGGTGGGTTCAGTCATTGAGATAAAGGCAGAATGGTTTAATTCCTTCCTAAGTCCATGCCTAGTCCTAACACCTTCAGAAGGGTCTCCTAAGATCAGTTCTTTAGGATGACTCAAAGAATATCTCCAATCTCTAGGCAATGGGGTTTGAGGTTCTACCCTTTCCTCCAAATTTGTATTTCCAACTCCTTGGGTAACCTCAACAATCTCTTCATCTTCTACTTCAGATCTAGACTCCTTAGGATCAGATTCATCAAACACTACATGGGTTGTTTCTTCCACCACCAAAGTCCTCCTATTGAACACCCTAAAGGGTTTCCCCACACTTGAATATCCTAAGAACACTCCTTCATCAGATTTGGGGTCAAATTTTCCTAAGGGTGACTTCCCGTTGTTCAGAATGAAAACCTTACAGCCAAAGACATGGAGGTGGGACAGATTTGGTGTTCTACCCTTAATGATCTCATAAGGTGTCTTGTTCAGTTTGACTCTCACATTCACCCTATTCAGCACATAACAGGCAGTGTTCACCGCTTCAGCCTAAAAGTATTTTGGAAGTGAATACTCGGCAAGCAAGGCTCTAGCGGCTTCCACTAAGGTCCTGTTCTTCCTTTCAGCTACCCCGTTCTGCTGAGGGGTCCTAGGAGCTGAAAAATTGTGACTAATCCCATGATTCTCATAAAAACTTCCAAATCATTCATTTTCAAACTCCCCTTTGTGATCACTATGGATGGTAATAATCTCACATTCTAACTTCTTCTGAATCCAAGTAGAGAAAGATCTTAACTCATCAAATGACTCAGATTTGTGTGACAAAAACTTAACCCAAGTGAACCTCGAATAATCATCAACAATCACAAAACCATAGACTCTCCCCCCTAAGCTGGCAGTGCTAATGTATCCAAAGAGGTCCATGTGAAGAACTTCTAAAGGTCTAGAGGTGCTAATGTCCTTAACAGAGTGAAAAGAGGACTGGACTTGCTTCCCCAACTGACAGGCATCACACAGGTGATCCTTAGTGAACTTAAGCTTGGGCACACCTCTAACTAAGTTCTTTTGGGTGACTCTCCTAAGGGTTTTCATACTGGCATGACACAATCTCCTCTGTCATAACTAAGACTCATCAGCAGCAGTTTTTAAGCAAATTGAATTATCAGATTTAATGCTACTTACATCCAGCTTGTAGACGTTGTTGATCCTTTGCCCCTACAAAACAACTTCATCATTTAAGCTTAAAATGCAGCCAGTGGGCAGGAATTTGATGCTGTATCCCTTGTCACAGAGTTGACTGATGCTCAGCAGGTTGTGTTTCAGTCCATCTACAAGCAAAACATTATCAATCATAAAGTTCTTTGAATCACCAATTATACCTGTGCCTACCACCTTCCTGGTGGTGTTATCTCCAAGTGTAACCTTGCCTCCAGCTCTGGCCTCCAGCGAAATGAACTGATTTGCATCTCCAGTCATATGTCTAGAACATCCGCTGTCCATGTACCACATGCTCTCACAAGGTCTTGTGTGAGAGCACACCTACAAAATCATCAAATGTCAGTCTTAGGAACCCAAACAGGTTTGGGTTCCTTCTTATGAAAAGAAGAATGCGATGCATGCGTGCTGTGCTGTGAAACAGGCAGTTTGGGTCTCCACACCCAATGTGTACTACGGTGAACAGTACAAGTGTGTGATATGTGTCCTAACATGCCACATGAAAAACATCTAACACCAGGAAAAGGATTAACTAAACATCGTGAGTGATAGTGCCTCTTCCTAGTAGTGTATGAAACATGCTTTGATGAGCTTGCAACAGAATTTTTAAAAGGTGGCGGTGCATAAAACTGTTCAAAGGTAGGCGGTGTTTTGTTCTTTTCAAAAGCACTGATTTTTACTTCCAAAAACTCATTCTCTTTCTTTAAACTTGCAATTTCAAATTTTAAAGCGCCATTATTACTTTCTACTTCACATGCCATTATATCTAACTCTTTAAAAGCTTTTTCTAAATCAACATGCGTGGTTTTCAAAGAATCATGCTCAGAAACTAAATCAGAATATTTTTTGTTCAATTCATCAAACTCATCAAGCAGAGACATGTGATTGGAATCAAGTGTGGAATAATCTTTAACTACAGAATCATGCTCTCTTTGTAAAGTCAAATAATCTAATTTCAAACTAGCATGGGTTTTCTTAAGCTTCCTATACGATGTATGAATCTTTTCAGAAACTTCAAATAACTGATCGTAAGTAAGCTCACATACCTCTTCCTGGTCCGATTGACCAGGGTGATCATCCGCCATCAGACACAAGTTTGTTTCCTCCTCTTCAGCTTCAGTCTCAGAAGAGTCGGATGCAGAGTCTGCCCAGAATGCCTTCTAAATCCGCTTCTTGTCCTTCCTGAACTTTGGTTTCTCCTCACTCTTCTCCTTGCTTGGGTGAGCTTTAAGTGTTGGACAATCAGCCTTAATGTGTCCAGGCTTCCTGCATTCAAAACAAACCGATTCAGATGAACCCTTAAAGTTTTTATTGAACTTACCCTTGTTCCACTTCTGATAGTTCTTATGTTTCTTCCTTAGAAAGCTTTTGAATTGCCTTGTGATTAAGGCAACTTCATCGCTATCAGACCCGGAAGTGCTAGCATCTGAATCTTTGGCCTTTAGTGCCACGGTCTTCTCTTTCTTGCGTTCTCCTGCATCAAGTTGCCTTTGGTTCACCCCTTGCTCGTAAGCAATGAGTGATCCAAGTAAGCTGTCAATAGAGTAAGTATTTAAATCTTTGGATTCAGTAATAGCAGTAATCTTAGCATCATAAGAAGCAGGCAAACATCTAAGAATCTTGTTCACTCTTTCGTAGTTGGTAAGTTCTCTACCTAAAGCATGCAAAGAGGTAACAATCTGAGTGAACCTTGTGTACATTTCTAAAATAGTCTCACTAGATTTCATGCGAAAAAGTTCATAATCATGTAACAAGATGTTTAACCTAGATTGTTTGACTTCAGTTGTACCTTCGTATGTTATACATAACCTATCCCAGATTTCCTTTCCCGTTGAACAAGTAGAAACACGCATATAGTCTTCAGATTTCAAAGCACAAAAGAAACAGTTCAAACATTTTGCATTTAACTGTGCTAAATCATGATCATCAAACGTCCAATCAGCAAATGGTAATTCAGTTTTCACATTGTTAATCATTCGAAAAGGTGGTTCGTATCCGTCCTTAACTAACATCCACATGCGATAATCAATAGATTGCAGAAAAGTAGACATGCGTGTTTTCCAAAAATCAAAAGGAATATTGTCAAATAACGGTGGTCTGGTAATAGAATAACCTTCAGCAGTATTACGATTGTTACAGTTAGCCATTGGATCAAATTCAAAAGTTTTTAAACAGAAATTTTGAATCCCGCTCTGATACCACTTGAAAGTTCGAAAGGGATGTTAAGCCCTAGTGAACTAGTCCCGAGGCTAACCAAGAGGGGGGGTGAATTGGTTATTTAAAAATTTCACGATAACTACAAAAATCTTTTCGATACTTAGCAGCGGAAACAAGTAAACAATAACGAAAAAATCAACCAACGATATTCACCCAAGCAGTTTATATTGAAAAGTAAAGTGCAAAACTGAATCAGAAAAGCAAACCAGATTTTATAGTAGTTCGGTCAACTTGACCTACCTCCACTCCCCGGAGCCTCCCCTCCGGGTATTGCACTAAACGAAAGTGACTCTCCTTTTGCTCCCACAACAAGGCGGAGAAGCTTATACAAAACACCTCCTTTTCACCACACGGTGAGGCAGAGAACCTGACCTCCTTTCGCTTCCTCCTGAAGCAGGCAGAGAACCTACGAACTCCTTTTACTTCCACCTGAAGCAGGCAGAGAACCCCGGATCTTCTTGCGAACGATCCTCCCACGAAGAACACCGACTAGACGACAGACGACGAGCAGAGAAGACGACTCTGATCCGTGCTTGGAGTAACCTTAGTGAATCCCTCACTAACTCCCCCTCACAAGATCTCTTCTCTCTCTCCCAACTCTCTCTTCTCTCTAGGGTTTTTCAGGGAAGGAAGGTAGCAAAAGATTTTTCCAAAAATTGGGAAAAGTTCTTTTAAAGGAGGGCTTAAAATTTGCCCTAAATCTCAACTTGTCGGCCAAGATTGTCCAGGATGATCTGTAGATCGTCCTGTACGATCAGTTCAAATTCAGCTGTTTCAGCCTGGACGATCTGGCTCTTCTGGACGATCAGTAGAAAAAGTTGTTCATATCATCCCGTACGATACTGCGATCGTCCGGGACGATTAGTTCAAATTGAGGGAAATCGTCCAGAAGACAGTTCGGGTCGTCCAGAGAAATCTGTGCTGGACGACCAAAAAATGACTTGATCATCCCGGACGATAGGGTAATCGTCCGGTACGATTAGTTCAAAAAGGCCCCAAATCGTCCTGTACATAGTTCTGGACGTACAGCTTAAATGCACTAGACGATCCTGCGATCGTCCAGGATGATATGATCGTATCAACCAAACATTAATTGCTTTCCTTAATTACCAGATTAAATTAGGCATGATTGTACTGGATCGTCCGGGATGATCAGACCAAGTATCTAAAAATAAGAACTTGCCTAACTTGATCTGGCGGCTGAGAATTTCTGATTTGGGAATATCGTCCCGTACGATCCATAGATCTTCTAGGACGATCGGCTCAATCAGACCCTCTTAACTTAGTCACCCTAATTAGGGTTTCTGTTTTAACTGGATCGTCCAGGACGATGTGTATATCGTCCAGGACGATATGAACAAATTTGCAACAGAAACTCTAATTCACTCAATCTCTCTCCCTGAGTGTGTGTGTGCAAGGTTACTTAGCTAGGGAATCAGTTACATTACAATTGACTCAATAAAAAGAAAAAATCATACATTTGACACACTTGGACCCGATCTTGAGTTGGCTTGAGTGGCTCGCGATCTTTTGTGCCTGAAACAGATTAGCCAAGCAAAACACACTGGAAACATGTTTGTCATCATCAAAACCAGATTTGCAACAAAACTTTAAACTTATCAAAAGACTCACTCTTACGTGCTAAAAATCTAACTCAAGTGTTTGGTTGGAAAAGCAATTTGAAAGTTATTTTTTGGGGGGGAATTTCATCTTTTAAATATTAATTTTGAAATCGAACATATCATTATTAATGATTTATCATCTTGGGAGGCAAAAATATCATTCCCTAATGGGTTCAGATTATAAACTTATGAGTTCATCTTGATTATCATAGTCAAATTCAAAGAAGAACCCCATATCACCCTAGAGGATCAAAATGATGATCGTTCTAGTATTGGACTGTGATAATTTGGTTAAAGGTTCAATAATTTCATAATCAAAGTTATGATAACAAAATAATATATTTTCCTAGAAAAAGAAGATATCATTCACTATCAATCATTCAAACATGACGATAATGATCATTGACTTTGATTTTTCTAAAGATAATTAATTGAGTTTTTTAAAAATTAATTTGGGTTCTTTAAATCACTTATGAGCTCAAGCCCCCATAATTAATTACATCATAGGAAACCTAAGTTTCCTATGAAGGCTCTTTTAGAAAGGTAAGAGGAATTTTGGGATTTTGAAATAATTCAGAAGTGCCCCAGTCTACCCTATATGTTACACTTTAAGTTTTGATTTTGAGAGAGTTTAATTTGAGTTGACTTTTTATTAGAAAGGTGAGATTAAATTCCTGAAGGTTGGGGACTTAAGATTTTCAGTTAGCCTTGCATCCTAGATCTAAATTTAGGCACTAAATAATAGTGACCCGAACCTAACTAACATAGTACAAATCTAGACTTATCTCAGCCTAGATTGGGGTGCTAGCTAACTACCTAAGCACTTAAAATTCATGAATCCAGTCTTTAATTAAAGAAAGGTAGGGATGTTATTAATTAAGTTTGAGAAATCAAAGCTGACATCTAGAGTAAATCCTAATTGGGCCCTTGACTTACGTAGGGTGATTAATGCTTGAAATAAAATACAATTAGAAATTTGACTCTTTTAAATTTATTTTTAATGCAATGCATGCTAATTAACTAGATGAATGTATAAAATTGATATGAAGAAGTTTTAAAATTAGGCTTAAAAATAAGTTTTATCCTAGAGATTGCATAACATCCTATTAACAAAATTGTACCCTAATAGGTCAGGTGGTCTATAAGAACCCACAGGCGGGGAGATGCCTAACAAGGTAGATAAGAAATCAAAATATATGCATGAGAACTCTTAGTGATCCTGATCTTACTTACAAAAATGTTAGAGTTTCTATATGAGCTTAAAATTTTTATTTTATTTAGAGTAAAAATATTTTATTCGTACCCTCACGAGCCTTCGATTGATTCTAGGCTAAATCAAAAGTGGCATGCAATTAAAAAAATTTCAAAAAAATATAATTTCTACTACACAATCAATGTAAATAAATCAATCAAATCAATTAATAAAATTTAATGATCATGTGGCAAGTGCCACTTAATATTATAACCTAGGGTCTACAGAATTTAAAAGTGGCCGGGTACCACTAACAATAACCTGGATTCTACTTCTAAGACTGACATAAATGACTTTGAGAATGAGATATTCTCTATCTTTAATGCTTCATCCTTTTGTGAGCTGCTTGGATTCGTTAGGTCCGGATATCTAAATGAAATGAAACTCCTCCCATAAGGGGTGTTTTCTTTTCTCTTTCGATATTTGAAATCATCCTAACTTAGATATTCAAATGGAAGGGAACTCTCCCCTAAAGGATGTTTTCTCCTCTTTGGATTCTAAGTTGAATATATATCGCACCTCAAATACCACTTTCACATTACAACTCAATTGAAATTAAATTATATATACAAGAAATTAAAAATCTAGACTCAAATACGACCTACAAGGTTATCATAAGTAATTATAATTAAAATATCCCAAGCAATTAAATATTAATATTAAAATTAATCACAGCCATGCTTGGTCATGCTCCTTTAATTTTAAGGGGGTTAAGTATGCTTAGCACCTACAGAAAATCTGTTAATTAAATCTTAATTTTACCCCATTTGATTTAGCCCTACATGTGCATGGCCAGCTGTAGAAGATTATGTGAGCATCCAAATTATTCCTAACCTAGGGGTAATATAACGCCCATCAAATCAATTCATAGATTATATAGAACTAATATGTAAATAAATAATTACATCATGCAATTAATTACAACCAGTTTGTAGTGAAAACTATAAAATTTCAGCACACAAGCAACAGGAAAGTAAACATTAGCCTAGATTAAAAGTAGAGTTGGTTGTTCTAGAGAACCATCTAATATGTGTGAAGTAGTCTGTGTGGATTGGATATGTCTTATGCTGGGTAATTTGTTAAAGTTGTCTAGTGTTTTACTTTGTTGAAGGTTTGAGGGATTTGGATTCAAGTTTAAATCTTAATATTTTGAAGCTGATATTAAGATATATTTTTATGTGCTAAGTGATCACTACTTTTATTTACACCAGGGTCGTGAAGTTTATTTCACCTTCCTTGGGAATATGCTAATAGCCTCGTAGGCCCTGATTACCTAATAGTAACAAGTATAAATTAATTGATTTAACTGGTTAAAGCTTAAGGGTTCACAACTTTTATTTAAGTTAGTTTATTATTGATCATAATGTTTAAGTTGCTATTTTTTGGAATTTTAAGTCAATTATTGAATTTTGGGATTTTGAATTATTTAAATTCATTAAATTAAGGGGTCAAAATTTGGCTTTTTATAGTAAGTTGAAATATGCAGTTTTGATATTTTTCTTAAATATTAGACCTTTAGATGAGCAATTAGACACTAAGTTTGCTGAATTTGGATTTTTTTAGATTTAGTTATGAATTTTTGAAGTCTTGACTCAAATTTGAACTATATTTAACCAAAATATTGACTTTTTGACTTTGACTTAATTCTGGAAGTTTGACATTTTTAATAAATATTAGACCCAAAGTAGAGTTTAGTGCTTTTGAATTTTCTCAATTTTAAATTTTTTGGAATTAATTATGATTTTTTAAAATTTGGGTGATTAATTGAATTTTTAAATTGTTTAATTAAGGAGGCTTTAAATGGTTTTGATCCAAACTGATTCCAAACTTCTTGAAATCACTTCCAAAGGTCAAGAATGACCCAAGGAAGTGTTCTCGAGTGTTTGAAAATTTTGTAGAGTTTGTAATTATTTTTAAATATTTAATTTAAGTAAATATTAATTCTCTTTAAAAATTAAATTAAGCTTAAAATTGAAGTCCAGTCAAAGGGCTTTTAATTTTCTTGAGTTAAGGGTTTAATTTTAATGAGTCTGATATAATTTTAAAGTTTTTTAGATTTGATTTGAATTAATTATAATTTTTTAAAATTTCAATCTTAATTAATGAGTTAATCTTAAATTAATTAAATAATTGATTTAATGATTTTTTTTTAAATTTAGTTAAAATTTACCCTAAGGCAAATGATGTCACTAACTTTAGTGTTTCAAATATCAAACCTATTGGATACATATTTAATTTTCAGGGAATTTTTCTAAATTACTAAGACAAGTCCTTAATTATTATCTTTAAGTGTCACTAGGTTATGTAAGATTACAATCAATGTTCCACTAATCCTTGAACCAACATAAGCAAAATGCAATCATGCCATATCAATCAAGAGACCTAGAACTAAAAGAGTCCTAAAGCTAGGTGCTTGTGCAACCCTAAGAATTGAAATCAAGACATAACTTAAATAATTGGAAAAACTTAAAGAATGGGAAATTAATAAATTAATTACTCATTAATCAATCCCCATTAAATCTATTCAAGCATAATTAACCACTATTTAAAATTTCATATCAAAGCTAAAAGCATGAAAGAGAATTTAAAATTACAATTAAAATAGATTTTAAAATAAAATAGAGGTTAATCATAACTGTAGAATTTTGTAAATTCAAAATAGTTCTAAAATAAAATTTGAATACTTTTGAAAAATTCTCTATTGATTTGAAATAAGTTAAAATAATTTTCTTTGAAAATTTGAAATTATTGGATTTATGATTAATAAAATATTAATTAAATACCAAATAATTTATATTTAAAATTATTTTAAAAATATATAAATTTTAAAATAATTTTAATTTTAAATGAAAGTGTTTGAAAATGTGAGCAAAATGATATAAATATTTAATTTTTTGATTTAAAATGAATTTTTAATGATTTTTTGAAAAATCTATTAATAAAATGTATTAAAAAATAATTTAAATTAATTAAAATTAAATCAGTTGTGCCGGCAGAGGTAGGAGGGACACACGTCAGCTTGCGATTAGTAGGATCGAAACTATACGGTGGTGGGCTAATCATTAGCAATGATTACGTGGCGATACAATCATTTCTGCTAATTAAAATGGTGGCAGGACCCACGTGGTTTTACTAATCTGAATTAGCAACTCACCGTGGTTGTCTGATGTAATGCCGTTTGAAACAAACTGTTAATATGGCGTCGGACAAGGATCGAAATGGCTGAAAACATTCACGTGTTGGATCAATTTTAGATCAACAGCTCAGAAAATATACAACTAATGCACGTCCCTGTTAAACCCTAGAAAAAATAAATTGACTCATTCTCTCGATACACTCAATCAAAATTAATAAAATTTCAAATAGAGATAGCAATGATGAAGAACATTAGTGGGGATCAATTTTCATAGCATAGAACACACTTTATAAAAAGCTAATTAACACTCAGTGTCCTAAGCTAGGGTTTCATTTTTTTCCTAATCTAACCTTTGGATTTGAGGGTTTATAGATTCTTTGAGCTTGTTGACTGTCCTCATAAGATTCTCTTGAAGAAGTTACGGTCTGAAACAAGCTGGATTAAGTGTTCTCTGCCTAGGAAAAAATAAATGCTAGGGTGGCCAAAGGATCATCGTCGATGGGCTTTTGATGGCTGGATTAGACTGAGGGAAGGAGGAAGGATAGGTGGGGAGCTCAAACAAAAGAAGTGCTGGGCTTGAGAGAGCTTGAGCAGTGAGAGAAAGCTTGGTCAAGAATGAGGCCTATTTGGTCTAATTTGCGCAATTCAAATTCCCTGGAGAGTTTGGACAGGTGGGAAAGTTTTGGAGGCTTCATTGGATCAATGACACCTAGCCTGGGTTTGTTGGGGAGCAAAGAATCAAAAAAATAAAGGACTATGAGGTGTAAAGAAGCTTTGTCCCTATGTACACATATGGATGATTATGGATCATTTTGGCTTAACTAAGAGCTTAATTTGGGTTTAAATGAAGCTTAGAAAACTTCTAGAATATTCTTAAGTTACAGGAGTGGAGTGGATTTGCTTGAACTAAGTGATTTAACCATTTAATGGTCATTTGAAGTTTTATTGACTTGTTTGACCAGTCAAATGGTCAAACCAGCTAAGGTGGCATTAGGAATGTGTTTGCTTACTAGTTGAGGTGATTTAAAAAGGGTTTGATGCTAAGAAGTTGAAGTTTGAATGCATATTCATGAATGAAAGAAGGTTTTAACAAGTCATAATGGGTTAACTTGGTCAAAGCAACTATGACTTGACACATGTTGAGCTCAGACACATTCAAGCCATGATATGAAATTGGGCTAAAAGATTGATAGGAGTTTAATCGGATATATGTAGTGGTTTGACCAAAACATGGAAGTTTAACCAAGTTTAAAGTGTTAACTTGGTCAAACTCATATTGATATAACTAATGGAGAGCTAGGAAATATTCAAGACATCAATTGAAATAGATTTAAGGATTTTTTAAAGCAATAGGCTTGGGGTTTAAATGCAATAACATATGTAGTGTGAAGTTTGCTCATCGATTGAGGTTTGACCAAGTCAAACCAGGGTGGCTTGACTTCAAATGAATTTGAATGCATTTGAATCATATATTGAAGTGGATTTGAAAGCTGGGAAGGCTCAATTTAATTGAATCGGATAAATTGACCCATTTTGGCTTGAATTGACCAAACATATGGATTTAACCAAATAAAATTAAGTGTGATTTGACTCATTAAAGGTGGTGGTTATGTTGGATCCATGTGAAGGACTAAAATGAAGTGAATAGAGGCTTAATAGGGGTTTGAATGGGTTAACCTAATAGAAAGTATTGGTTTGACTCAATTGGGTCTATTTTGACTGGACTTAGGCCCAGTTGACCAAGCCAACTATTGATTGGGTCAGGGTGACCAGTCAAACCAAAATCAATAGGAATAATGTTCAAAGGGTTTTAATAAAGTTTAATGCATTTGAAGTTTGATTCAATGTGAGCTTAATGGTTAATTTGTTCAACCCTAGTTGACTTGGTTAAACAAGTTAAACGAGGGGTTGGTTTTTGGCTCAACAAATTTGATCAATGGAGACCAATGGATATGGTCTCCTAGGCTGGAAGGGTCATTTGGGTCAAATCAATGAACATTGAATAAATCAAATCAATCATAATTAATTGATTGGTTGTGAATGATTGGATAGGGTTGAATCTTAATTGGAGATTGATTGAAGATTGATTGGAATCTGGATTGAAGGTTAAATAAGGTTTTATTGAACATCGACTGAATCTTAATTAATTAAAATTTGAATTTATTGAAGTGTGGGTTGATAAAAGTTTGTATTGGTTTCAGCTTGAATTGATTGAAGTCTAGGTTGATTAAGGCCTAGTTTGAAGTCCGGATTTATTGATGCTTGAATTTATTGAAGTCTAGATTGATTAAGGTGTAGTTTGAAGTCTAGATTGATTGAAGTTGGGGTTAAAGTTTGGATTGAGTTCTAGATGTGTGACAAATGGATAGTTATCCACCATCAGATTAATAGATAGAAATCAGAATGGGTCCCTATGACCTCATTCAAAAATGAGGTCAACACCAAGTGAATCTAAGGAAATCATCGACTATCCAGAACTTGTACCACCTAAGTTGTCAGTGCTAACAGGACCAAACAAATCCATATGCAAGATATCTAGCGATCTAGTGGTGGTGATATCCTTAACAGAATGAAATGAAGACCTAGTTAGCTTTCCAAATTGTCAAGCTTCTTAGAGATGATCCTTAGAGAGGTCTAGCTTGGAAATGCCTCTAAGTAGTTCTTTTTTAGTAATCTTCCTAAGAGTGTTCAAACTAACATGGCATAGTCTCCTATGCCATAGCCACAAATCATCCATAACACTTTTAAAGAAGGGATTATTTGAATCATTAATATAAGATATATAAAGCATATAAACTTTATTTATTCTTTTTTCCTTCTAAAATAATTTTTCTATTTAAAGTAATCATGCATTTGTTAGAAAGAAACTTAATGTCAAAACCCTTATCACAAATTTGGCTAATACTAAACAAATTATGTTTTAAACCAACTACTAAAAGTATATATTAAACAATAAAACCATTGGGTTTATTGATTATACCTTAGCTGACCACCTTCCTAGTGGAGTTATCACCCAAGGTTACCTAGCCTACGTTCTTGGCCTTATCCATGATAAACTTCTCCATATGTCCAATCATATATCTTGAGTAGCAATTATCTAGGTGCTACATGCTCTCACTTCACTTCTTGTGAGGGCATCCCTACAAAGTCATTTGGAGATTAGATTTGGAAATCCAAGTGAGTTTGGGTTCCACCTTATGCCTTATTGAATGAATCAAATGAATGTTATGTTGTGATGAGACCTTAGGCCTCAAAATCAAATGAATGTTATGCTGTGATGAGACATTAGGCCTCAAAACTTGTTCTAAGGTGAATTCTACAAGTGCGGGCTATATGTCCTACCATGACACAAGAATAGCACCTAACTCAGGAGAATTGGTTCATTAACCTATGTGGGGGATAGTGCATCCTTCTAGGTACATATAATGCATGTTGTATCCTAGGATATGGCTTTAGTGATAGTGTGGGCCCTTGTGTATTATTTTGTAGTGTGGTTATTTCTTTTTATAAAAACTCATTTAAATTTTTGTAACTTTTAACTTTAAATTTCAATGTATTCTAGTTAGTGTCTAGTTCCATTGCAAATGCCTCTAATTCCTTGAATACATTTTTTAATTCAACATGCTTAATTTTAAGGATTCATATGATATGCTTAATTCAGTACCCTTTTTATTTAACTCATCAAATTCATATAGTAATAATCCATATTCTTTTTCTAGTGATACATGTTCAAACTTAAGGTTAGAATGAACTTTAACTAACATGTCATACAAAATTTTTAAATCAAAAAAATCAATTTTCAAACAAGCAAGCTATTTTTTTAGTTTCTTGTATGAATCATGCATTTTTTCAAATATTGAAGGTAAATCTTTATGCTATAATTCACATACCTCCTCTTGATTAGAGTTAATAATTTTATCATTTACCATTAAGCACAAATTAGTTACCTCCTCCTTAGGTTCATGTATACACGAATCTGAGGTTGAGTCCGCTTGGAAAGCCTTCTGTATTCTTTGCTTGCCTTATTGGAGTTGAACTTTTCTTCACCCTTTTCCTATTGTTTGTGTTTGAGTTTGGAAAGGGGGTTTTGAAAAGGCTAATCTTCTTTAGGAAAGTTAATTTCTAAAATTTTAGTCTCAAAATTGAAATGTCATTATGAATGATATATTGCCCAAGGAGGCAAAGATATAATTCCCTACTGGGTTCCGATAACAAAACTGAAAGTTTCATCCGGGCTAAAATAGTCAGATCTAGGGAAGAACTACATGTAACCCCGAAGGTTCAACATGAAGTTCTATTGAGTATCTAATTATTATAGTCTAGATAAGAGGTTATTAGCTTCATATTTAGAGTCCTGATAAGAAAGGATATATCTTCCCAATGAAAAAAAATATCATTTACTAATCTATCGTCTAAACATGATGATAATAAACGTTGTTGATTTATTTTTTCTAAAGAAGACTAATTAAGTTTTAAAAATTATTTTTTGAAATGATAGATATGGTTCTAAATCTCCTATGAGCGTAGGCCCTCATAGTAAATTACATCATAGGGAGGTTGAATTCCTTACGAACACTCTCGATTAAAATAATGATTGGAATTTTATTTAGAGATTTTCTAGGAGTGATATCAAGGAGGTGAATTTTGAGTTTCAACAAGGATTTAATAATATTTTAAACACTTATTTTTGGATTCAATAAAGGAGAGGTCAGAGGCACTTTGGAATTTTGAAACAATTCAAAAGTGCCCCAAGCTAATCTTAGTATTGGTTGGGTTGAGAAAAATATTAGTTTAAATTGAGCAATTTATTAGAAAGATGGGATTATATTTCTAAAATTTGGGGTCTTATAATTATGAATCTACCCTGGATCCTAAATCTAAATTTGGCACTGGACAACAGAGACCTGAACCTAACAAATGCAATGTAAAATTTAGACTTATCCCAGCCTGGATTTGGGAGCCAGCTAACCACCTAGTCGATTAAAATCCATAAATTTGATCATTTTTAAGAAAGAGTGGTAGGCACATTATTGATTAGAGTTTTGAGGAGCTGGGGCCGACATCTAGAGTGGATCCTAATTGGCCTCTTGACTTGTGCAGGGTGAAAATGCTTGAATCAAATGCAATCAAAATTTAGACTCTTTTAGTTATTTTCTAATACGATGCCTGTTGATTGACTTGATGAAATGCATAAAATGATATGTAGCAATTTTTTTTAAAAGGACTTTAAATATTTTTTTTTCCTAGAGATTATACAATATCCCCTTGACAAGACTACACACTAATAGGTCAGGTGGCCTGCCAAAATCTATAGGCAGGGTGGTGCCTAATAAGGAAGAGAAGTAAATTAATATGAATATGCAGACTCTCGGCAGTCCCAAGCTTACTTCTTAGATCATTTTAGTTTATATATTGGCCTAAAAATTTTAATTGATTTAAGTATAAAATTCTTTTTTATTTGTGCCCTCATGAGCCTCCGATCAGATTCCAATCTAAATCAAAACACAGCATGCAAATCACCAAAAAAAATAAGAAAAGCAAGGAATCCTATACATAAGTAAAGTAAATTAATCAAATTAATTAAATAAATTAAATGTCCATAGGCAAATTACCTATTTATTATAACCCAAAATTTATAGAAATTAAAAGTGGCTGGGCACCACTGATAACAAACTCGGATTCTAATCCTAGGACGAACGCAAGTGACTTTGAGTGAGATACTTTTTGTCTTCAATTCTTTGTCCATTTACTCTTCTAGCTCCTTGGACACATTGTATCTGGATACCTAAATGGAAAGAAAACTCTCCCTTTAAGAGGGGGGGGGGGGCTATTATTCTTTCCTCTTTATGTATTAAAGTAATCCAAATTTGGGCTTCCAAATAGAAAAGGACTCTCACCTAAGGTATGTCATTTCCTGTTTGGAATCCAACTTTAGATTTATAAGTCCCAACTCAAAGAATAACATTCACAACTTGATTACAACTCAATTAAATTACATTGATTCAAACCAAAAATCTAGACTCTCCTGCAAGATTATCCCAGAAAGTTAAATAAAATAATTCAAATCCCAAGCAGTTTATATATTTGTAATAAATAAAATCTCAGTCACACTTGGCCATGCTCTTTTGATTTTAAGAGGGGCTTGAACAATTTTAGCACCAACATAAAGATATGTTAGTTAAATCATGAACTTTACCCCCTTGATTTTAGTCTTGTATGAGTGTGGCCACCTACAGGAAACTCACTGAGGAAACAGAACAATTCTAACCTAAGGGTAATCTATCTCCCATCATATCAATTCGTAGATTACAGTTAAAATAAGTAAACATTCACATTAATCAGTTATCAAGCACAACATACTGTTAAAACTCAAAAAACTCAGCACGCAGGTAATAGAAATATAAACATCTGCTTAGCCTATATCTAATGTTGATTATCCTAGCAAACCATCTAAAATGTGTGACATAGACTGTGTGGCTTGGGTATGTCCTAAACTGGGCAATTTTTTTAAAGTTATCTAGTGTTCGAGTTACTTAAAGGTCAAAGGAAAAATGTTCAAGTTTAAATATTAGTGTATTAAAGATTATTTTAGGTATATTTTAATTATTGAATGGTTACTACCTTTCTTGCTCATTGGGGCGGGCCGTGAAGTTTATTTCACTTTATATGGGGCTAAGCTAATAGCCTCGTAGGTCAAGTTACCTAGTAATAACTGGTGTTGATTAAACTGATTTAATTGGTTGAGAATTAAGGCTTTATAAATTGAATTAAATGTGTTGATTGCTGGTTTGAATGGTTAAATTAAATTTTTTTGGAATTTTAAGTGAATTATTGAATTTTAGTGATTTTGAAATAATTTAATTACATTAATTAAGGGGCAAAATTTTGACTTTTAAAATTAAAGTAAAATTTAAAATTTTAGTATTTTTCTTGAATATTAGATCTTAAGATGAGTAATAAAACTCTAAGTTTGCTCGATTAGAATTTTCTCTATTAAGTTGTGAATTTTTTAAGTTTGACCTAGTTTTGAATACGATTGACTGAAGAGTTGACTTTGTGACTTTGAATGAAGTTTGAAGGTTTAACATTTTTAAAAAATACTAGATTTTAATTAGAGTTGAATGGCTTTGAGTTTGATTGAATTTGAATTTTTTTGGAATTACTTATGGCTTTTTAAAGTTTGATTATTTTTAGAATTTTTAAAATAGTTTAATTAGAGAGAATTTTTAGATTTTAATCCAAATTAATTCCAAACTCCTTGTAATCACCCCCAAAGGTCAAAAATGACCTAAGGGGATGATTCCAACTATTTAGAAATTTTTTGGAATTTTAAAACATTTTTAATTAATTAAATTTATAAATTATAAATTTTCCTTAAAAATTAAATTAATATTAAATTAAAGGTCAGATAATAGGGATTTTATTTTTCATGGGTTAAGGGTTTAATTTTGAGAAATTTGAGCCCTTATGTGAATTTTTAGAATTTTATATGAATTAATTAGGAGTTAATTTGGGCAATTAGTTAATTTTAGGAGGGGATTTTAGGGTTCCTCGTTAATGGACCAAATGGGCACCAATTCTAGTGAAACTTGGGCCATGAGATCACCCAATCTCAAGGCCCAAGTCCACCAAATTTGAGACCAAGTTTAATCCCCTAAGGTGGTTAACCAAACTACTTAAGATAACCAATATGTTACCTTAGAAACATCCTAACTCCATTTCCTAAGCTTGAGGGGGGAGGGGGGATTACATTATTGGCTCTAAACTCCCTACTCTAAGCGCAATCAATACACAAACACTCAAAACCTATATCTCATTGGAAAGATCATAAAGCCAATTTGAACTTAGGGGTCAAATCATAACCCTAAGTTTAAATTGAGACAAGCATGCCCTTAAACACTTCAAACAAAGGGGATAAAATTTAGACTTATCAAGGACATCCCCAAATTCATTTCCCCAAAGTCTCAAGCTATGGTAAGTTCAATTTTAAGAGAAAACCTAAAATACTCCTAGGATAAACACCATAATTAACTAAGTTTCATATAGAATCATAGCTTGAGACCACAGGGCTTTTGAAGATCTCATTGAGGTCTTTCCAATGAGCCTATAAGCTCCTAATTCGGTTAAGTGGATTGAGAGATATTAATTTTTGAAGTTTTGTGTTATTTTTAGAACTTTTAAATATCAAATTACCCATCCAGCCGCACTTTTCCATGCGGTCGCCATTTGATTAGCCAACTAATTATTAGCGGCTGACTGATAATATATAATTAACCACATCCATTCAATGGGTGATAGAATGGTCACGGTTAACAACAACCCAAAATGATAAGATTAAATCAACATTGATTGAAATCAATGGCTCTGATTGAAAGTTCATTAGGGATGTTAAGCCCTTATGAACTAGCCCAAGGCAGGCTATCCAAGAGGGGGGGTTGAATTGGTAGTTTAAAAAATTTGTGAGCTAAAATAATTTTAAAAATCTTTTTGAATGTTTTAAACCAAATGCAATAGCATAGATCAAACATAGATTTCACCCAAGCAGTTAATTGCAGTAAAATAAAGTGCAAAAAATAATCAGAAAGAACACACCAGATTTTATTATGGTTCGATCAACTTGACCTACGTCCACTCCCCGGAGCCTCCCTTCTATGTATTGCACTAAAATAAAGTGACTCTCCTTCTGCTCCCATAGCAAAGCAGAGAAACATTTACAAAAACTCTTTTTCACCAGCATTGTGAGGCAAAGAACCCGGACTCCTTTTGCATCCTCCTGAAGTAGGCAGAGAACCTTACCTCCTTTTGCTTCCTCCTGAAGCAGGCAGATAACCTTGAAATTCTTGCAGATGATCCTTCCACAGATACACCACAAGGACAAGGGATGACCACCAGAGAAGACGATTCAGATCCTTGCTTGGAGCAACCTTTGTGAGCACCTCACAAACTCTCCCTCATGAGATCCTCTTTCTCTCTCCCAAACTCTCCCTCCCTCTCTCTCTCAAGGCTCTCTCAGGTAAGAAAAGTGGCAAAAGATCTCAAAGATAGAAGACAAGAGATCTTAAATATAAAGGCTCAAAAATTGCCCAAAATTTTAATTGAAAGTACGAGATGCACCAAGAGGGGGGGTGAATTGATATTTTAAAAATTAATCCTAAACAGGAGTTCTAATTTTTTTATTTTTTTTGGATTTTTAAAATAACAACTTAAAAATGCGGAAGCAAATGACTCGTTCACAATGATGATATTGGTAACACAATTTTAGATCTCACAAAGCAAAACCAAAATCAGATTTTTCGCCAAGAAATTATATATAAAAAAAATGCATGAAAAGTAAAATGCGGTAAAAATGAAAAAAGCACACCAGAAATTTTTATAGTAGTTCGGTCACTTGACCCACATCCAGTCCCCGGAGTCCTCCACTCCGAGATTTACACTACTAAAAGTTGACTCTCCTTTTGCTCCCACAGCAAGGCAGAGAAGCCTTTACAAGACTCACTTTCACCTCCCCGGTGTGGCGGAATATCAGACGTTATGTCTCCCTCCCAATGACGGCAGCGGACCTTCTCCTTTTTCTCCCTCCTGGAGGCGACAGAGTGCCTTGAGGATGTTGACCTTGAAGCCTCTCTTCCTAAAGAACCTTCCCGAGACTCACCAAGGCCACAAGAGGAGCAATCATGCAGCTAGCTTGGAGCAACCATATGATCCCCTCACACTCCTTCTCCCTCACACTCAAGCTCACCTTCTCCTTCCTCTCACAAACCTTGGATCTCTTCAAAAGCTCCCCCTCAAGAGTTCCTTCGACTATCAACCACGGCCTCAACCACTTTTAATTAAAAAAATAAAAAGTCCTTTTAAATCAGGCTTAAAAAAACCTTAAAAATTCCAATTTGATGTTTCTGTTCGTACAGTATGATTAGTTCAAAAATAGCTTCATCCAGTACGGGTGCAGATGAACAGTTCACAGATTTTACGAATATCGTACTGTATGATCTAAAGATCATACAGGACAATCATGTTACTTTTCAACTGTTCGTACAGGATGATCCTTGGGATGAACGAATTCGTCTCTGACCATCATCCTGTATTGTACACTTCATACAGTATGAATAGTTCATTTTCAGGTTATCATCCAGTATGATATAATTATCATCTGGAATGAATAGTATGAAAACCTTGGTTTCATTTGGTACGATTTATAGGACGATTGACATCGTCTCTGTCCATCGTATAGTACGATTCCTATCGTACATTATGAATGCAATTAATTAAGAAACCAATATTTAATTTCTTGATTACGGGTGATAATTTTGGCAAGATTTGAAATGATAGTACAATATGATAGGTATCGTACAGTACAATTAGTTTAGAAAATCAAAATTAAAATCTTACCAACGTTATTCTGGCAGCTAGGGTTTTTGAATAGAAACAAATCACACAGTACGATAACCATCATACATTATGATTAGTTCACAAAATTAATCTTTCAGAATTTAGCCGTTAGCCTGAGTATTAATGACCTATCGTATAGTACGATTTAAAGTCGTACAGTACGATTTGTTTTTTAAAAAATAATTTCTTCTTAAAAAAAATTCCCCCTGTGTGTGTGTGCATGGCCACTCCTTTTACATACATGCTTTTGTGGCCGACTCAAGAAAAGAAAAATAAATGAAAATAAAATACAAGATCTTCTATATCCTATTCTACCCAGTCTTGAGTCTCCAGTAGTCTTGAACTATTTGTATCTTACCTGAAATGTTAGTGCTCACAGAAAATATTTATAATTTTCAAAGAAGAACATATTAAGTCGGTAAGTATTATTTGTCATCATCTAAATCAAGTGCTCGGGATCCTGGATTGCAATAATCTCTCCCTTTTTGATGATGTCAAATAATAGTATATGATACCCATAATAGATGTTATTTCTTCCTTGGCTCCCCCTCACTAGAATGATGGATTTTAAAATACAGGAGGAGTTTCAAAATTCTTTTTATATTTTCATTTTTTTTACTTTTCTTTTTATTTGAAATTTAAATATAATAGAACGAAAGTAACAGAACACAATAAGAATAATAAATAGTATTAAATTGAAGAACATAACATCATAGAACTTCTCCCCCTTTTGACAGCAGCAAAAAGAGAAGAACATCACATAACAGTACAAAAGCAAGAATTACAACACAAACACAAACATAAGCAACTAATAGAAGGAAGTACGATATAACATAAACAAAATAAAGCATTCAAAAGTCATGATCCTGATCCAGAGGTGGTGGTGGAGGTGGTGGAGGTGGTGGAGGTGGTGGAACCACTTGAAATTATTGATGGAGGTACATGAACTGGTGATCGATTGAGGTGAAGCGTTCCCCAAACCATCGTATGTCATCTGCATACTGAAGGTGTTATTGATCAATGTGGAAATCCAGTCTAGTTTCCAGGTGATTAAGCCATTGAATAATGTCATTGTGAGGGTAGGCAGGGTGGCCAGGTCCAAATGGTTGTATTGGTGGTAGTGGAGGTACTTTGGCTGGAGTAATAGCCACTTCTTCATCAAAATTGGGATCAGCATGCATGGCCCCCCGATGGAACAGAATACGAAAAGAGGCATCTGTATAGAAGATAGGATTATTGTCCGTAGGGAGAGGATAGTGGAGTTGATATTTGGCATCCAGGATGTATCCAATGACATGACCTAGAGTAAGGTTTTATTTTCTTCGGGCACTAGGATATCGGAAAGCAGCCAAGGCACAAATATAGTTTAAAATCATTTGAGCTTCATCAAATTTGGTGTCAGACATGATTAAATAGGTGACTACAGACAGCAACAGGGTAATATGGATATGATCTCCAGCTTTGGGTTTAATGGATGTGCGAAGAATATGCTGGATAACGCGGGCATTTTGATTAAGACTTTGGACAAAAGGTAGGTTTTGATTGTTGGGTATATTCCAAAGGACCATGTTAATAGATGTCCAATCGAAGTAATTTGTGAGAAGAGATTGGGGACGAGGTCCTTCAGTGGATAGGCCAATATGTTCAGCTATGTCATCTTTAGTGATGATGACATTGCATTTGCAGACATAGGAGGTAAGGGTTGTCCATTCTAAGTCGATCTTAAGTTTTTTTAGGAATTCATAAAGGAGTTCAGAGTGGAATGGAAAATCTAGTGTAAGGAGGAATTAGAGAGTCATAGATGCAAATAAATTCATAACCTCGAAATTAAGCGCAGCTTGATTAAGCATGCGGGAAGGAGTAATCTTGGCCTCTATGAATTTGTTGTATGCTTTTTCATCAGCTGCAAAGAGAAAGAGGTCGTTGAACTGCCAAGAGGAGGAGGAGCTTCCCTCGATCAGTCGGCCTCGCTTGCTTCCACCAGCCATAGAGCAGAAAATATTTGAAGGGAGTAAGGAGTTGAAAGAGATGAGTGAAATGGAGAAGGAAATCCCTTCAATTTATAGAATTTCAGCACTATCGTACAGTACGATATAAGATCATACAGTACGATCGGGTGAGTTATTTCATCTGGACAACTTTTCAGAAAAAGAGAGTCAAATCATACAGTATGATCAAAATCGTACTGGACGATTGTGAGTGAGAGGTCGCTCATCCCGAGGAGTCGTCTGAACGACTTTTGACTAAATTGATCATACAGTATGAACAGGTGTTCGTACAGTATGAACCGTAATAATAATCATACCGGCCGAGTTTAAACTCATCCCAATCCAAAATGACACGTGGGTCATACAGTACAAGTGGTGATTCGTACAGTACGATGATCAATAATATAGATCGTACAATACATTAGGTGAATCGTACAGTACGATGTATACACTATCAGGCATATCTGGACCGTTGATGGTATTGAAGGCTATAATTTGGGTATTAATAAGGATCGTACTGTATGATTGTCAATCATATAGTACGATGTGCATAGGAATCCAAGGTTGGGTATCAGCAAGATGGGTGTGAGAGGATCAGGAAACTCCCTTTTAAAAAAAAAATTAAAATAACACATAGACATAAAACACACAAACTATTTTCTTTTTGTTTATTTTTGTTTTTTATTTTTTTAAATCAGGCATGAATATGCATAACACCTAATTTTGTTCTCAACATACTAAAGGTGTCATACGCTAGTGTTTTTGTGAAAATGTCAGCCAGTTGATCTTCAGTAGTAATATCATGTAATTTAATATCTCCTTTCGCTACATGATCTCTTATGAAGAGATGTCGAATGTCTATATGCTTTATTCATGAGTGCTGAATTGGATTTTTAGATATGCAAATTGCACTAGTGTTATCGCACATTATTGGGATGATTCCTACAGGTAGTCCAAGATCTAAAAGCTGTTGTTTTAACTATAGAACTTGAGCAACACAGCTTCCTACCACTATATATTCTGCTTCAGCTGTTGAGAGGGCTACTGAATTTTGTTTTCTACTGGCCGATGGAACTAAGAATTGCCCAATGAATTGACAGGTACCATAGGTGCTTTTTCTATCTACCCTACATCCTGTAAAATCTAAATTTGAGTACCCTAAGATTTCAAAAGTAGTGTTGTGTCTAGGATGCCAAATTCCTAAGTTTGGGATGCCTAGTAGATATCTAAGAATTCTTTTGACATCAGTCATGTGAGATTTTTTTGGGTCAGCTTGAAATTGAGCATAGAGACATACACTGAACATTATATCCGGTCTACTAGCAGTTAAGTAGAGCAGTGATCCAATTACTCCCCTATACTTCTTTTGGTCTACAAGCTTTCTATTAGGATCTTTATCTAATTGAATGTTAGAACTCATAGGAGTATTCATAGCCTTAGCGTTGTCCATTTCATACTTTTTTAGAATATCCTTGATGTACTTAGATTTGCTAAGGAATATTCCACCTTCCATCTGTTTTACACTAAATCCAAGAAAATAATTAAGTTCTCCCATCATACTGCTTTCGAACTCGTCACTCATTATTTTTGAAAATTCATCACATAACATTTTCTCTAAAGATCCAAATAAAATGTCATCTACATAAATCTGAATAATGAGTATCTCATCTCCTACCCTTTTTAAGAAGAGGGTGGTGTCCACACTACCCTTAACAAAGCCTCTATCTAGTAGAAATGTACTAAGTCTTTCATACCAGGCTTTAGGTTCTTACTTTAACCCGTATAGGGCCTTTTTCAATTTAAACACATGGTTTGGAAATTGTGAGTTTTTAAAGCCCGAGGGTTGCTCAACATAAACATCTTCTTTGATTACCCCATTTAGGAAAGCACTCTTAACATCCATTTGATACATTTTGAAACCCCTAAAGCAGGCAAAGGCTAAGAGTACCCTGATGGCTTCTAGTCTAGCTACTGGAGTAAAGGTTTCTTCAAAATCTATTCCCTCAATTAAGTTATACCCCTTTGCTACTAATCTAGCCTTATTTCTCACTACTATTCCAGAGTCATTAATCTTATTTCTAAAGACCCACTTAGTTCCAACAACACTTTGTTTTTTAGTTCTCTTGACTAATTCCCACACATCATTCCTAACAAATTGATTTAGCTCTTCTTGCATTGCTAGGATCCAGAATTTATCTCCTAAGGCTTGATCTATATTCGTGGGTTCAATCATGGAAATAAACATAGAATAACTGACTTCTTTCCTATGTTCATGCCTAGTTTTCACACCTTCTGATGGGTCTCCTAGGATCAATTCACTAGGATGACTAGAAGAATATTTCCAATCTCTAGGCAATTTCTCTTAAGGTTCTGCTCTATTCTCTATGGCAATGGTTTCTACTCCCTGAATAATCTCTACTTCTTCCTCTTTATGATTAGGTTTAGAGATCTTATCAAATTCATCAAATACCACATGGGTAGACACTTCTACTACAAGTGTCCTCTTATTAAAGAATCTAAAGGCTTTACCTACATATGAGTAGCCTAAGAAAACCCCTTCATCAGATTTAGGATCAAACTTTCCTAAGGGTGACTTACTATTAATTAAGATAAAGCATTTGCAGCCAAAGACATATAAGTGAGAAAGATTCGGTGTCCCACCCTTAAGTAGTTTATAGGGTGTCTTATTAGGTTTGGTTCTAATATTTACCCTATTTAGAACATAACAAGTAGTATTCACTGCTTTTGCCCAAAAATATCTAAGAAGAGTGTATTCAGCTGACATTGCCCTAGAAGCTTCAAGTAAGGTTCTATTCTTTCTTTCAGCTATTCCATTTTGCTGGGGAGTCCTAGGGGTAGAGAAATTATGTTCTATTCCTATATCTTGACAAAATGATTCAAACTTATCATTCTCAAATTCTCCACCATGATCACTATAGATTGTTAAAATCACACATCCTAATTTCCTTTGAATCCAAGTGGAGAAGGTTCTAAATATTTCAAATGCCTCACTCTTATATGCTAAGAATTTTACCCAAGTAAAACTGGAGTAGTTATCCACTATTAAAAATCCATAAGATTTCCCTCCTAGGCTAGCTATATTAACAGGTCCGAATAGGTCCATATGAAGAGTTTCTAGTGGCCTAGAGGTGTTGATATCCTTGATTGAGTGAAATGATGATTTTACTTATTTTCCTAATTGGCAGGCATCACATAGATGATCCTTAGTAAAGTCTAACTTAGGTATGCCTCTAACTAGGTCTTTCTGAGTGATGTTCCTAATTATTTTCATGCTAGCATGGCAGTCTCCTATGCCATAGCCAAGAGTCATCAGCTATTATTTTCAGACATAAAGGGTTTGAGTTTTCAATGCAATTTAAATCTAACATATAGACATTGTTTACATGTTTTCCTTCTAACATAAGTGTATCATTTAAGCTAATGATGCATTTTTTAGAAAGAAACTTTATGTCAAAACCCTTGTCACATAGTTGACTGATACTTAAAAGATTATGCTTTAAACCATCAACTAAAAGAATATTTTCAATTACCAAATTTTTAGAATTTCCAATGATACCTGAGCCCACCACTTTTCTGGTGGTGTTGTCTCCCAAACTCACCTTGCCTCCTGACCTGGCCTCCAGTGTCTCAAACTGCTTCATGTCTCCGGTCATGTGTCTCGAGCAGCCACTGTTCAGGTTCCACATGCTCTCACTAGGTCTTTTGTGAGAGCATCCCTATAATGTTAATCAAAGATTAGTTTTGGGAACCCAAGTGAGTTTGGGTTCCACCTTATGCTTGTATGAATGTAATGAATGCATGTTATGCTGTGATGAATGCTACTTAGGTCTCTACACTAGATGTGTCCTATAGTGAATTGTGCAAGTGCGGGCTATGTGACATAGCATGCCATAAGAGTAACACCTAACACCAGGAAATGAGTTCACTAATCTATGTGGGTGATGGTGCCTCTTCCTAAGTCTGGATGATGCATGCTGTGATGATGTTGAATGAGGTTTATAAAATTCAACAAATGTTGGGGGTGTTTTATTATTCTCAAATGCATGAATTTTAACACTTAAAATTTTTTTTTCTTTCTTAAGACTGGCAATTTCGAATTTTAATGCATGCTCACTACTATCTAGCTCAGATGCAAGTTCCTCTAATTCCTTAAATGCACTTTCTAATTCAATATGTGATGATTTCAAGGAATCATGTGCTGTAGTTAATTTAACATGCTTCTTGTTTATTGCATCAAATTTGTCAAGCAGGGATATGTGATCTCTATCCAAGTCAAAAAATTCATTAACTACACTAGCATGCGCTTTTTGTAAAGTACTAAAATCAGTGTTAAGACTAGCATGTATTTTCTTCAACTTTCTATACAAGTGATGAATTTTTTCAGAAATAATTAGCAGTTCATCATAAGAAAGTTGACATACTCCATCTTGATCTGATTGATCAAGGTTAACGTTAGTCATAAGGCATAAATTCATTACCTCCTCCTCTGCTTCTTCTTTTAATGATTCTGAAGCAAAGTCGGCCCAAAATACTTTCTGTGTTTTAAATTTGCCCTTCTTTAATTATGACCTTTCCTAGCCCTTCTCCTTGGTTTGATGAGTTTTAACGTTGGGGCAATCAGCTCAGAGATGACCTGGTTTCCTGCACTTAAAGCAAATTATGTCAGATATAACTTTAGTATTCTTTGAGCTTTTACCTTTGTTCCAATTGCTTTGATGACGATGTTGCTTTCTTTTCCAAAAATTCTTAAACTGACTAGTCATCAAGGCTATGTCATCAACTTCCTCCGCTGCAGAACTGTCACTTTAAGAATTGTTCACTTTTAGAGCCACAGTTCGCTCCTTCTTTTCACCTGCATCACTTTGTCGTTGACTCACTCCTTGCTCGTAGGCAATGAGTAACCCAAGAAAATTGTCGATTGAATAAACACTTAAATCTTTGGACTCAATTATTGTAGTAATTTTTGCATCACACGTGCTAGGAAAACATCGCAATATTTTATTCAATTTTTTAGAATTAGACAACTCTCTCCCTAAAGCATGCAAGGATGTCACAATCTGGGAGAATCTAGTGTACATTTCAGATATAGTTTCACTAGGTTTCATGTGGAATAGTTCGTAATCATGTAGCATTATATTTAGCCTAGATTGCTTGACCTCACTGGTTCCTTCGTACGTGATGCACAGTCTATCCCATATTTCCTTACCAGTACTACAAGTAGACACTCGCATATAGTCTTCTGATTTTAATGCGTAAAAGAAATAATTCAAGCACTTAGCATTTAATTGTGCGAATGCTCTATCCTCATTGCTCCATTCATTAAAAGCTAATTCAGTTTTAATGTAATTCAAGATACGAAATGATGCAGTGTAACCTTCTTGAACCAACATCCACATGCAATAGTCTATAAACTATAAAAATGTAGACATGCATATTTTTGAGAAATCAAATGGTATATTGTCAAATAAAGGTGGACGGGTTGTAGAATAACCCTCCGTAGTGCTACAGTTACCAAAATATGACATGGATCCTATGTTTCTAGGTTTTCTAAAACACTATTTTGAAATCTCACTTTGATACCACTTAAAAGTCTGAGATGCACCAAGAAATGGGTGAATTGGTATTTTAAAAATTAATCCTAAACAGGAGTTCTATTTTTTTTTTGGATTTTTAAATAACAACTTAAAAATGTGGAAGCAAATGATTCGTTCACAACGATGATATTAGTAACACAATTTCAGATCTCACAAGGCAAAACCAAAATAAGATTTTTCACCAAGCAGTTATATATAAAAAGAATGCGTGAAAAGTAAAGTGCGATAAAAATGAATAAAACACACCAGAAATTTTTATAGTGGTTCGGTCACTTGACGTACGTCCACTCCGAGATTTGCACTACTAAAAGTTGACCCTCCTTTTTCTCCCACAGTAAGGCGGAGAAGCCTTTACAAGATTCACTTTCCCCTCCCCGGTGAGACAGAATACCAGACGCTATGTCACCCTCCCGGTGATGGCAGCGGACCTTCTCCTTTTTCTCCCTCCTGGAGATGGAAGAGTACCTTGAGGACGATGTCCTTAAAGCCACTGTTCCTAAAGAACCATCCCGAGACTCACCTAGGCCACAGGAGGAGCAAGCATGCAGCTTGCTTGGAGCAACCGTGTGATCCCCTCACACTCCTTCTCCCTAACACTCAAGCTCACCATCTCCTTCCTCTCACATACCTTGGATCTCTCCAAAAGCTCCCCCTCAAGAGTTCCTTCCTCTATCAACCATGACCTCAACCACTTCTAATTGTAAAATAAAACGTCCTTTTAAATCAGGCTTCAAAAAACTATAAAAATTCCAATTTGATGTTTATGTTCGTACAATATGATATAATATCGTATAGTACAATCAGTTCAAAAATAGCTTCATCTAGTACGGGTGTAAACGAACAGTTCATAAATTTTACGAATATCATACTATACGATCCGAAGAACGTACAGGATGATTATATTTTTGTTCAACTGTTCGTACGGGAAGATCCCTAGGATGAACTAATTCTTCTCTGGCCATCATCACACACTATACACTTCGTACAGTATGAATAGTTCATTTTCAGGTTATCATCCAATATGATATAAATATCGTCTAGGACGAATACTATAAAAACCTTAATTTTGTCAATTATGATTTATGGGATGATTGACATCATCTCTGTCCATCGTATAGTACGATTCTTATCACATAATATGAATGCAATTAATTAAGAAACTAAGATTTAATTTCCTCATTACTTGTAATAATTTTGGCAAGATTTAAAATGATCGTACAGTACGATAGGTATCATACAGTGCGATTAGTTCAGAAAATCAAAATTAAAATCTTACCAAAGGTATTCTGGCGGCTAGGATTTTGAATACAAATAAATCGTACAGTACGATAACCATCGTACAGCACGATTAGTTCACAAAACTAATCTTCCAGAATTTAGCCATTAGCCTGAGTATTAATGACCTATCATACAGTACGATTTAAAGTCATACAGTACGATTTTTTTTAAAAAAAATCTTCTTAAAAAAAATTCCCCCTGTGTGTGTATGGTCACTCCTTTTACATACATGCTTTTGTGGCTGACTCAAGAAAAAAAAATAAAAAAAATAAAAATACAAGAACTTGTACATCCTATTCTACCCAGTTTTGAGTCTCCAACAGTCTTGAACTATTTGTATCTTACCTGAAATGTTAGTGCTCACAGAAAATATTTATAATTTTTAAAGAAGAACATATTAAGTCAGTAAGTATTATTCGTCATCATCAAAATCAAGTGCTCGAGATCCTGGATTGCAATATTAACTTGCCGTCAAAGATCATCCAGGATCATCCTGTATGATTAGTACAAAATCACTCATATCAGCCTCGACGATCTAGTTCCTCTGGATGATTAGAAGACAAAATTTATTCAGATCGTCCGGGATAATTCTATAGTTATCCTAGATTATTAGTTCGAATGAGGAATATCATCCAGAAGATAGTTCAGGATGTCCAGGAGAAAAGCCTAGATGATCAAAGAAAAATAACTTGATCGTCCAGGACGATACGTATATCATCCTGTAAGATTAGTTCAAAATTGCCCGAAATCGTCTGACACACTATTCGGGTCATACAGGTCAACCATGATGGATGATTTCAAAATGACTTGATCATCCGAGATAATATTGAGATCATCCCGTATGATTAGTTCAAAAATGAGAGTATTATCCAGCACACTGTTCGGGTCGTCCAGGTGAAAAGCACTAGACGGTCAGGATTTCTAATTGATCGTCCATAACGATCTTGCGATCGTCTAGGATGATATGATCGAATCAATCAAAACTTAATTACTTTTCTTAATCATCTGACTAATTTAGGTATGATTGTAATGAATCATACAGGATGATTAGATCAAAAAGCTAAAAATAAAAATTTGCCTAACTTAGTCTAGCAGCTGAGAATTTCTGATTTGAGCATATTATCCTATACGATGGGTATATCATCTAGGATGATCTGCTTAATCAGATTGATTTAACATGGTCTCCCTAATTAGAGTTCTATTTTTAATGGATCGTCTAGGATGATATGAATATCATCCAGGATGATTTGAATAAAATATGAATAGAAACTCTAACTCACTAAAATTCTCCCCTTGAGTGTGTTTGTGCGAGGTTACTTAGCTTGGGGATCCATTACATTATATTTAACTCAAGAAAGGGAAAAAAGAAAGAAAGAAAAAAAAAATACATTTGAACACACACAGACCTGATCTTCATCTGACTTGATTTCCACTTGATCTTGCAGACCTGAAAGGTTAGGCAATCAAACAGAAATAGAGATGTTTATTATCATCCAAAACATAATCCTTGAATCCAGATTTGCAATAATCTCCCCATTTTTATGATGAAAAACATTTGTTAGTAATTCCAAATTCATTAAATAAACATTGAACATTGATAATTCAAAACACTAAACATTTGAACATTGATAATTCAAGAGCGTATAATGACCTAGAACACAAACTACTCCCCATTTGACATCTCAAAAAGGGTGAAACATCACATAGCACATAAAAAAAATAGTACAAAACTAGCACAAGAAAAATAGCAAAAGTAAACAAACTAGTACAAAGGGGAATCCTCATCAGATGGAGGCCAAGGTGGATAAAACAGACTGTGGATGGAGGCAAACTATTCGCCAAACTAGGCCATGTCCTAGTCGTGCTGCCGCTACTGGGCTACGTAGGTAATGAATCGGTGGATGTCCTCAGCATGCTGCTGCTCCTAGGCAACCACGTAGGAGTCAAAGCATGCCTCCCATTGATCAAATCTGTGTACCAGGTGATCTATCAGTGATTCTATACGTAGAGGAGCAGATGCAGCAGGTTCAGGAGCAGCTTCTTCCTCTTCTCCCTCAATATTCGTACTAGGCTCCGGATGAAGTCTAGTATAGTGATGAACATGGAAGGAGTTATTGGAGTATAAGGAAGGTTGGACATTGGCAGGAATTAGATATTACAGATTGTATTTAGTTTCAAGAGCAAAGGCTGAAAGTACGAGATGCGCCAAGAGGGGGGGTGAATTGGTATTTTAAAAATTTGACCCTACGCAAGAGTTCTAATTTTTTTGTATTTTCGAAATATAAATTTAACAACCAATGTGCAGAAGCAATTACAACGATCACAACGATAAAATTGATAACACTACGAGATTTAAAAATTGATTTTTCACCAAGCAATTAAAACGCACAAATTTAAAAGCATGAAAAGTAAAGTGCGGTAAACAGGAAAAAACACACCAGAGATTTTTATAGTGGTTCGGTCACTTGACCTACGTCCACTCCCCGGAGTCCTCTACTCCGGGATTTGCACTAATGAAAGTTGACTCTCCTTTTGCCCCCACATCAAGGCGGAGAAGCCTTTACAATACTCACTTTCACCTCCCTCGGTGCGGCGGAATACCAAAACGCTATGTCACCCTCCTGGTGACGGCAGCGGACCTTCTCCTTTTTCTCCCTCCTGGAGATGGCAGAGTACCTTGGCGATGTTGATCTTGAAGTGACTCTTCCCTCGAGAACGTTCTTGAAGCTTCCAAAGCCACAAGAGGAGCAAAGCATGCAGCTAGCTTGGAGCCACCGTGTGATCCCCTCACACTACTTCTCCCTCACGCTCAAGCTCACCTTCACCTTCCTCTCTCAAGCCCTAGATCTCTCCAAAAAAAAAAACTTCTCTCTACGAATCTCCTTCTTCCTCTAAGCTTCTCACAGCAAAGGATTGATCAACCACTCCTCTAGAAAAATAATAAGTTATTTTTTATATCAGGCTTCAGAAAACCCTAAAAAGTTCAACTTTTGCGTTTCTGTTCGTACAGTATGATTTATAATCGTACAGTACGATCAGTTCAATTACAGCTCCGTCCAGTACGAGTGCAGACGAACAGGTATCGAATTTTATTCATATCGTACCATACGATATGTATATCGTACAGTACGATACTATTGATTTGTACTGTTCGTACGGGACGAACTATGGGACGAACCTCGGGACGAAAGAACTCGTCTCTGTCAGTCGTCCAGCACTCATTTAATCGTACAGTATAAATAGTGTTTTTCATGATATCGTCCTGTACGATAGGACTATCGTCCAGTACGATCAGTTCAAAATTTCTTGGGATCGTCTGGTACGATCGCTGGGACGAAGAAAATCGTCTCTGACAATCGTCCAGCACTCCACTAATCGTACAGTACGATCAGTTCATTTCTTGATATCGTCCTGTACGATACGAATATCGTCCAGGACGAACAGAACATAAAACCTTAGTTTCGTCTGGTACGATCTCTGGGATGAATGAAATCATCTCTGTCAGTCGTACAGTACGATATACGATCGTACAGTACGATCGACATATAATTAGAAACCAACGTTTTATTTCCTGATTAGGGAGATAATTTTGGCAAGTTATTAATTAATCGTACAGTACGATACATATCGTACAGTACGAATAGTTCATAAAATCAAATTCGAAAACTTACCAAACTTATTCTGGCGGCTAGGGTTTCACAATTACAAATCATCGTACAGTACGATCTGGATCGTACAGTACGATAAGTTTGTAAATTTAAACATTTGAAAATTAGCCGTTAGCCTGAGTATTTTAATTAACCGTACAGTACGATCAATGATCGTACAGTACGATGTGTTTTAAAAAATTAATCATTTTAAAAGAAAAAATCTCCCCCTGTGTGTGTGCATTGTTGCTCCTTTCACATGCATGCTTCTGTGGCAGACTCAAAAAGAAAAATTAAAGAAATAAAAATTACAGACTCTTCAACATCCTATTCTACCCAATTTGAGTCTCCAGCAATCTTTAGCAGTGTGCATCTGACCTGAAATGTTAGTCCTCATATACAAAGATTAAACATTTGTAATCAAACGGAAGTCTATATGTACTCAGAAAGTATTAGTTGTCACCATCAAAATTAAGTGCTCGGGATCCTGGATTTCAACAATCTCCCCCTTTTTGATGGTGTCAAATAATATTTTCTGACGGACAGATGTGCTACACAAATATATATATATTTTTTCTTGTATATTTTTTTTTATTATAACAAAAAATAAAACAACAAGAAAAAAAACAAACGAAGTGATAACATAAACAACCAAAAACAGTTAATAGTAAGTACAAACATAATACAGAACACACAGAAAAGTCTCCCCCTTTTGACAACACCAAAAAGGGAAGAAAAAAGAAAAAAAACAAGTACACTGATAACAAACAGAAAATAGAAACAACTATAACAATCTAAAAATCTGGATCCTGATCCGGAGGTGGTGGTGGAGGGTCGGGAAACAGGTGGTGGTACTGATGAAGGGAGGTGAACTGGTGATCGATCGATTGGAAGCGCTCCCTAAACCATTTCATATCCGTGTCATGCTCCTGATGCTGCTGAGTAATGTGAGCATCCAACCGAGTCTCCAGACGATCAAGTCGTCGAATAATGTCGTCGTGAGGGTAGTCGGGAGGTGCAAGGCCAGGTGGTTGGATTGGTGGTGGTGGAGGTGCGTCAGCAGGAGCATCAGCCTCCTCGTCATCAAACTCGGGATCGGCGGGAGCGGCCCCCCGATGGAACAGGATACGAAAGGAGGCATCCGAGTAGAAGATAGGAAGGTGATCAGGAGGGAGAGGATAATGAAGCTGGTATTTTGCATCTAGAATGTAGCCTATGACATGCCCTAAGGCCAGGTTCAATTTACGACGGGCACCGGGACAGCGGAAGGCAGACAAGGTATGAATGTAGTCGAATACCATTTGGGCTTCATTGAATTTTGTGCCCGACATAATGAGATAGGTGACGACAGACAGTAGGGGAGTGATATGGATGCGATCTCCAGCCTTAGGTATAATAGATGTGCGTAGGACATGCTGGATAGCGCGGGCATTTTGATTTAAGGTTTGGACCAGTGGTAGGTGTTGATTTGAGGGGACACCTCTAAGGGTCATATTTACGGACGTCCAATCATAGTCGTGGGAGATCATGGATTGGGGACGAGGACCGTCAGTGGACAGCCCGATGTGCTCAGCAATGTCGTTGATGGTGATAACGACATTCTGTTTACAGACATAGGATGTGAAGGTAGTGTTTTCAAGGTTGACTCGGATGTTTGCAAAAAACTCAAACAATAGTTCGGAGTGGAATGGAAAAGCAAGAGTCAGAAGGAATTGAAGGCTAGTCGAGGCGAATAGATTCATCACCTCAAAATTTAGGGCGGCCTGATTGAGCATGCGGGAGGGAGTGAACTTTGCCTCCTTGAGTTTGATATACGCTTTCTCATCCGCAGCTGAGAGAAAACGATCGTCGAAGCGCCGAGAGGAGGATCGCCGAGAGGAGGAAGAGCTCCCGACAATCATACGACCGCGCTTACTGGACCCAGACATTTTGGAAAAGAGGATTGGACGAATGAGGAAATTCAGAGGGATTGAAGGTGAGGAGAAATGGCTAAGAATTCCTCTCGTTTTATAGAATTTGGGGGATATCGTACAGTACGATCGAGAATCGTACAGTACGATATGCGCAATAATGTCGTCTGGACGACTTTTCAGAAAAGTGAGTCAAATCGTACAGTATGATCAGTATCGTACTGTACGAACGTGAGTGTAAGGCGTTCGTCCCAACGAGTCGGCTGAATGACTTTTGACCAAAAGTGTTCGTACAGTACGAACAGGTGTTCGTACAGTACGATGGGCAATAATTTTCGTACCGGCCGATTTAAATTCGTCCTAATCCGTTTGCCACGTGTATCGTACCGTACGATCGGGATGTTCGTACAGTACGATGACCAATAATTACTATCGTACAGTACGAGTAGTGAATCGTACAGTACGATGTGTATAAGACATGAAAGATCTGGATCGTGAATGGGAATGAACGGCTGAGATTTGAGTGATTGGAACCCGATCGTACAGTACGATAAGTTTGTAAATTTAAACATTTGAAAATTAGCCGTTAGCCTGAGTATTTTAATTAACCGTACAGTACGATCAATGATCGTACAGTATGATGTGTTTTAAAAAATTAATCATTTTAAAAGAAAAAATCTCCCCCTGTGTGTGTGCATTGTTGCTCCTTTCACATGCATGCTTCTGTGGCAGACTCAAAAAGAAAAATTAAAGAAATAAAAATTACAGACTCTTCAACATCCTATTCTACCCAATTTGAGTCTCCAGCAATCTTTAGCAGTGTGCATCTGACCTAAAATGTTAGTCCTCATATACAAAGATTAAACATTTGTAATTAAATGGAAGTCTATATGTACTCAGAAAGTATTAGTTGTCACCATCAAAATTAAGTGCTCGGGATCCTGGATTTCAACAAAGGCAATGAGGTGGCCTAAGGTTAGATTTGGGCGTCTCCTGTGGCTCGGATCCCTAATACTAGTGAGGTGTTCGATGTAGCGAAAAAGGAGATCAGTAGCATTAAAATCATGGTGGGCCATGATATAGAAGGTAGTCATGGAGAGCAAAGGTGTAATGTGGATGCGGTCCTCAGCCTTTAGAATGATAGAGGAGCGAAGGACATGTTGGATTATTTGAGTATCCTTTAGTAAGGAAGAACAGGCATTATCGTGGTATGGGATGTTGGTATTCCTAAGAAAGCGATTGGCGACACTACAGTCAAAGTCATGGTTAGAGGATAAAATATGGAGCTTATCGCTAGTAATGGACAGGTGCAGAATGTCATGAAAGTCTTGGGTGGTTAGTTCCATAGGGTGGCGATTAACATAAGATTTAATAGCAGAGTAAGAAGAATCGATGCAAAGATTCACAAAGAAAATGTGGAGAAGCTCAGTACTAAATAGAAATGCAAGAGTCATAATAAAAGTGAGGGAGGTGTGAGCGAAAAGATTCAGTACCAGATATGTGAGATTAAGTGGGTTTTTTATTTTGGATTGAGTGATCTCCACATCAAGGTAACGCTGGAAGGCAGCCTAATCGGCTGCATCAGGAAAGTGGGGATTGACATTTCCCCGAGAGGAACTAGTACCCTGATGCCTAGATCGTTTTCCACCAGCCAAGAGAAGATGATTTCAGTAAGGAGTGAAAGGAGTGGTGAAAAAATGGTAGAATTTGGCTGTTTAAATAGAATTCGACCATATCAACCAAGATGATCGAAGGATCGTCCAGGATAATAGGAGCAATAATGGCATCCAAGATGATTGGTCAAAAAGGTGGTTGGATCATCCAGGATGACCAGATATCATCTAGGATGATTAGACACAAGAGATCATCCCAAGGAGTCAGGCTGGATGACCATTGATGAAAAGTATCATCCAGGATGATTCGGTGGATCGTCTAGGATGATATGTGATAAATGAATCTAACGAGCCAAATTTGAATCTTCCCACTACTACCACATGGATTGTCCAGGATGATGAGATGTATCATCCAGGACGATCACCAATAATTAGTTCAGATCAGTCGTTTGATCAAGATGGGGATGATTTGATCAGATCATCTAGGATGATGTGAAAATCATCCAGAGTGATGTGACCAAAAAAATGAAAAAGGATAAAGGATGGAGAGGAATGATCAGGGATCCCAAAACACACAAAAAAGTCAAAATCAAACCAAAAAAATAAAAGATGGGAAAACATCAACAAAAACATAGATTTTTTTTTAATCGATCAGCTCCAGTAAATTATAATTTTTCCTTGATTTTCAATTCAAAAGCCAATAAGAAGAAAATTGACGATGCTAAAATCCAAAAAGTTAGAAAATTAATTTTTGTAATTCCTACCTCGGATACCTTACAGGTTCAAATTTCTTTCAAATAAAAGTCTAGTTCAGAAGAAAAGAAATTAGATTTGAAAAGAGATCCTTTCAAGCCTCGTTTCAAAAAAATATCTGATAAAATAGTATTACCAAGTAAGGAATCAGAAATCATGATTTTCAATCTCAAGTTTTTTAAAATATTAAGTGGTGTATGGATTTTTTTAAGACATTTAAGGATCTGAAAAGGAAGAAAGCTTATTTCTTTATGGGCTCATTTTGTGCCTCTTTTTTTTAATTTATTTGGCGCACTTTACGCATCTTTTGATTTTTGATACACTTTGTGTATCTTTCAAATTTTTTGTGGAATTGTACATCTTTTTATTTTTGGCCCATTTTGTACCTATTGTTATTTCATTTGCAAGCTTGCTTCATTTCATAATCTCTAAATAATCTCAGTTGTGAGATTACCTTTCAGATATTAGAGAAAAAAACTCACTCTCTACAGTAAGGAGGAGTAATTCACAGAACAAAATCATACTCCATAGGATAAGTGTAATCACCTAATTAAGAAAAATATAATAATGATTTAAAGCTTTGATAATACTATTCATATGAGGTAGATTACTATAGGAAGATAAAATAGATCTCTATTTCAAAAACCAACTTTTTAATTTTGAAGAAGATTTTTATCCAAAAAAAGTAATACACCATTAAAGGAGTTAGAGGAAGAGAAATAATCATCAATGTTTCTTCCCTTTAACAGATTCAGAGGAGTTAATCATTGCTTACAAGCTTCCAAATAAAAACAAGGCAAAACTCTCAGTTAGAAATTGAGTTTATCAGCAGTAGTGAGCAGTGATCTCATTCTGAAGAGAATAAATAGTAAATAAATAAAAAGAAGAAAGCCCATAAAGGAAATAACCAAATTCAATAACTGAAAATAAGTAAGAAAATAAAAATAAATCTAAAAGGAAATAGACAATCAAATCAAATAAAAGCCAAAAGAAAAATAAAAAAACATAAACTTCAAAAATTAGTAATCATCAAATTCATGCATTTATGTCAATCACACCCAATCTGGTCCTTAAAATGCTGAATGAGTCAAAGGCCATTGGTTTAGTAAAGATGTCAGCTAGTTGGTTTTCAGTTTCTTCATGATGTAGCTTAATGTCCCCTTTTGTAACATGGTCCCTAATGAAGTGATGCCTTAAGTCAATGTAGTTAGTTCTTGAATGTTGAATAGGATTTTTAGAAATGCAGATGGCACTAGTGTTATCACATAGAACTATAATTATGCCAGCAGGTAATCCTAAATTTAAAATTTGTTGCTTCAACCAAAGGACTTGGGCCACACAACTTCCTAAGACAATGTACTCAGCTTCAGTAGTGAAAAGTGCAAAAGAGTTTTATTTTATACTGGACCAGGAGACTAAGGATTGTCTTATGAATTGGCAAGTTCCAAAATTACTCTTTCTATCCACCCTACATCCTGTAAAATTAGAATCAGAATATCTGATAATCTCAAAAGAAGTGTTGTGTCTAGGATACCAGATTTCTAAGTTTGGAGTCCCTAAGAGATATCTAAAAATTCTCTTAACAGCAGTCAAGTGGGATTCTTTAGGATCAGCTTGAAATCTAGTACAGAGACAAACACTAAATATTATATCAGGTCAGCTAGCAGTCAAGTAAAGAAGTGAACCAATTATTCCTCTGTACTTTTTTTGATCAACAGATTTTCCATTTGAATCCTTATCTAACTGAACAGGGGAGCTCATGGGAGTATTTATTGGCTTGGCTTTATCCATTTTATATTTCTTCAAAATATTCTTAATATACTTTGATTGATTGATAAAAGTTCCATCATCCAATTGCCTTATGCTAAACCCCAAAAAGTAGGATAATTTTTCCATCATATTCATCTCAAACTCCTTACTCATTAGTTTAGAGAAATCATTACATAACTTTTGATTAGAAGATCCAAATAGTATATCATCAATATAGATCTGGATAATGAGTAAATCCTCTCCTAGTTTCCTCCGAAAAAGGGTGGTGTCTACGCTCCCCTTAACAAACTCTCTTTCTAGTAGGAATGTGCTAAGTCTCTCATACCAAGCTCTAGGAGCCTATTTCAATACATATAAGGCTTTTTTTAATTTGTAAACATGATTTTGATATTGGGAGCTCTCAATCCTTAGGGGTTACTCTATAAAGATATCTTTCTTTATTACCCTATTTAAGAAGGCACTCTTGACATCCATTTGAAAAAGCTTAAATCCCTTATAACAGGCAAAGGCTAGTAGTACTCTAATGGCTTCCAATCTAGCTACAGGGGAAAAGGTCTCCTCAAAATTAATCCCTTCTATTTGGTTGTACCTCTTAGCTACCAATCTTGCCTTATTCCTAACCACCACACCAGAATCATTCATTTTATTCTTAAAGACCCATTTGGTTCCTACTACACTTTAATTTTTAGGTCTTTCTACTAACTCCCGAACATCACTCCTTACAAATTGGTTAAGTTATTCTTGCATAGCTAAGATCCAAAATTCATTAGAAAGGGTTTGATTGATGTTGGTGGGTTCAGTCATTGAGATAAAGGTAGAATGGTTTACTTCTTTCCTAAGTCCATGCCTAATTTTAACACCTTTAAAAGGGTCTCCTAAGATCAGTTCTTTAGGATGACTCGAAGAATATCTCCAATCTCTAGGCAAGGTGTTTTGAGGTTCTACCCTTTCCTCCAGATTTGTATTTTCAACTCCTTTGGTAATCTCGCCTACCTCTTCTTCTTCCTCAACTCTAGACTCCTTAGGATCAGATTCATTAAATACCACATGAGTAGTCTCCTTCACCATCAATGCCCTCTCGCTAAACACCCTAAAGGATTTTCCCACACTTGAATATCTTAAGAACACTTCTTCATCAGATTTTGGGTCAAATTTTCCAAAGGATTATTTCCCATTGTTAAGAATGAAAACCTTACAGCCAAAGACATGGAGGTGGGACAGGTTTGGATTTCTACCCTTAATGATTTCATAGGGTATCTTATTTAGATTGGATCTAACATTTACCCTATTCAACACATAATAGGTTATGTTCACCGCTTCTGCCCAAAAATATTTTAGAAGTGAATACTCAACAAGCATGGCTCTAGCAGCTTCCACTAAGGTCTTGTTCTTCCGTTCAACTATCTCGTTCTACTGAGGGGTCCTAAGAGCTGAAAAGTTGTGGCTAATCCCTTGCTCCTCACAGAAGGTTCCAAATTTCATATTTTCAAACTCTCCACCATGATCACTATGGATGGTCAAGATCTCACAACCTAACTTCTTTTGAATCTAAGTGGAGAAAGATTTAAATTCATTAAATGACTCAAATTTATGTGACAGAAATCTAATCCAAGTGAATCTCGAGTAATCATCGACCCTCACAAATTCATAGACTTTTTTTCCCTATGCTATCAGTGTTAATGGGTCCAAAGAGATCCATGTGAAGGACTTCTAAAGGTCTAGAGGTGTTGATATCCTTAATGGAGTGGAAAGAGGATTAAACTTGCTTCCCTAGTTGACAGGCATTATACAGGTGGTCCTTAGTGAACTTAAGCTTGGGGACACCTCTAAACAAGTCCTTTTGGGTGACTCTTCTAAGGGTTTTCAAGCTGGTATGACATAATCTCCTATTCCACCACCAAGACTGATCAGCAGTAATTTTTAAATAAAATGATGCAGTACATTCAATATTATTTAGATCAAGCATGTAGACGTTGTTAATCCTCTTGCCCTGTAAAATAGTATTATTATTTAAGCTTATAATACAAGTGTTTGCCAGGAACTTGATGCTAAACCCTTTGTCACAGAGTTGACTGATGCTGAGTAGGTTGTGTTTCAGTCCATCTACAAGCAAAACATTTCAATCAATAGGTTCTTAGAGTTTCTGATTATACCTGCACCCATCACTTTCCTGGTGGTGTTGTCTCCAAGGGTGACCTTGCCTCCAGCCCTGGCCTCCAGCAAAATGAATTGATTTGCATCTCCAATCATATGTCTTGAGGATCCGTTGTCCAAGTACCACATGCTCGTATGAGGACTTGTGTGAGAGCACTCCTGTAAAATCATCATATGTCAGATTTAGAAACCCAAACAAGTTTAGATTCCTTCTTATGGAAAGAAGAATGCAATGCATGTATGTTATGCTGTGAATCATATAATTTGGTCCTCCACACCTAGTGTGTACTACTGTGAATAGTGTAGGTGTGGGAGATATGTCTTAACATGCCACAAGAGAAACATCTAATGCCAGGAAAAGGATTAACTATTCTACATGGGTAATAGTGCCTCTTCCTAGGTTTAGATGAAACATGTTTTATTGATTTTGAATGAGATTCTTCAAGTGATGGAGTTTTATAAAATTATGCAAATGTAGGAGGTATTTTGTTATTCTAAAATGCACTAATTTTTATACTTAGAAATTCATTTTCCTTTTTAAGACTTGTAATTTCAAATTTTAATGTTTGCTCATAACTATTTAAATCATATGCCATGGTGTCTAGTTCTTTCAAAGCTCTTTCTAAATCAACATGCGATGCTTTCAATGAATTATGCTCAACAATAAATTTAGAATGCTTTTTATTTAACTCATCAAATTCATCAAGTAATCACATGTGATTGCTATCAAGTGTAGAATGATCCTTATGCAACATTTTATTCTCTTTTTGTAAGTTCAAGAATTCCAATTTCAAGCTAGCACGAGTTTTCTTAAGTTTCCTATATGATGAATGAATTTTCTCAGAAACATCAAATAATTGATCATAGGTTAGATCACATACCTCTTCTTGTTCAAACTGATCAGGATGATCATCCGCCATCCAACACATGTTTGTAGTCTCCTCTTCAGCTTCAGTCTTAGAGGAGTCAGATGAAGAATCCAACCAGAATGCCTTTTGAATTTGCTTCTTTTCCTTCCTGAACTTGGGTTTCTCCTCACCCTTCTCCTTACTTGGGTGAGCCTTAACTGTAGGATAATCAACTTTTATATGTCCTAGCTTCCTGCACTAAAAATAAACTGTATTAGAAGAATCTTTGAAATTTTTTCTCGACTTACCTTTGTTTCAATTCTGATCATTCTTGTATTTCTTCCATAGAAAGCTTTTGAATTTCCTAGTGATTAAGGCAACATCATTGCTTTTAGACCTGAAAGAATCAGTCTCCATATCATTGGCCTTCAGCGCCACAGTTCTCTCTTTCTTTTTCTCACCTACATCAAGCTATCTTTGGTTCACCCCTTGCTCGTAAGAAATGAGTGATCCAGGCAAGTTATCAATAGAATAAGCATTCAAATCCTTAGATTCAGTGATCGTAGTTATCTTGGCATCATAGGAAGAAGGCAAACATCTCAAAATCTTGTTAACTTTCTTATAATTAGTAAGCTCTCTTCCTAAGGCATGCAGGGTGGTGATAATTTGAGTGAACCTAGTATATATTTCAGATATGGACTCACTAGATTTCATGTAAAAGAGTTCGTAGTCATGAAGTAGGATGTTCAACCTAGACTGTTTAACTTTAGATATGCCTTCATAAGTGATACACAATCTATCCCAGATTCCTTTACCAGTCGTGCAAGTAGAGATACGCATGTAATCCTCAAATTTTAAAGCACAGAAAAAATAGTTCAAGCATTTTGCATTCAGTTGTGCTAAGTCATGATCATCAAATATCCATTCAGTAAAAGGAAGTTCAGTTTTAACGCCATCAATAATTCTAAAAGGTGTAGAGTATCCATCTTTAACAAGCATCCATATGCGATAATCTATAGATTATAAAAATATGGACATGCGAGTTTTCCAAAAATCAAAAGGTATGTTATCACACATAAGTGATCTAGTAATGGAATATCCTTCTGTAGTGTTTCTATTACCAAAGTTAGCCATGGATCAAATTCAAAAGTTTTTAAAACTTGATTCTATGAATCCAGCTCTAATACCACTTGAATGTTCGTTAGGGATGTTAAGCCCTTATGAACTAGCCCGACGTTAACCAAGAGGGGGGGTGAATTAGTAGTTTAAAAAATTCATGAGCAAAAATGATTTTGAAAATATTTTTGAATGTTTTAAACCAAATGTAATAGCACAGATCAAATACAGATTTCACCCAAGTAGTTAATTACAATAAAATAAAGTACAAAAAATAATCAGAAAGAATACACTAGATCTTATAGTGGTTCGATCAACTTGACCTACATCCACTCCCCGGAGCCTCTCCTTTAGGTATTGCACTAACATAAAGTGACTCTCCTTCTGCTCCTACAGCAAGGCGGAGAAGCCTTTACAAAAACACTTTTTTACCAACCTAGTGAGGTAGAGAACCCCGACTCCTTTTAGTCCCTCCTGAAGCAGGCAGAGACCCTTACCTCCTTTCACTTTCTCCTGAAGCAGGCAAAGAATCTTGATCTTCTTGCAGATGATCCTTCCATAAAGACACCACAAGGATAAGGGACAACGACCGAAGAAGATGACTCAGATCCTTGCTTGGAGTAACCTTTATGAGCACCTCCTAAACTCCCCCTCATGAGATCCTCTCTCTCTCTCCCAAACTCTCCCTCTCTCTCTCTCTCAAGGCTCTCTCAGGTAAGGAAAGTGGAAAAAGATCTCAACGATAGAAGATAAGAGATCTTAAATACAAAGGCTCAAAAATTACCCTAAATTTCAACTTACCGTCAAAGATCATCCTAAATGATCAATACAAAATCACTCATATTATCCTGAACGATCTGGTTCCTCTGGATGATTAGAAGACAAAAATTATTCAGATCGTCCGGGATGATTCTGCGATCATCCTAGATGATTAATTCAAATAAGGAATATCATCTAGAAGACAGTTCAGGATGTCCAGGAGAAAAGCCTGGATGATCAAAGGAAAATTACTTGATCATCTAGGATGATATGTATATCATCCTATATAATTAGTTTAAAATTGCCCAAAATCATCCGGCATACTGTTCGGGTTGTACAGGTCAACCATGCTGGACGATTTCAAAATGACTTCATCATCCGGGATGATATTGATATCGTCCCATACGGTTAGTTCAATAATTGGAGTATCATCTAGCAAACTATTCGGGTCGTCCAGGTGAAAAGCATTGGACGGTCAGGATTTCTAATTAATCGTCCAGGACAATCTTGCGAACGTCTAGGACAATATGATTGAATCAATCAAATCTTAATTATTTTTCTTAATCACCTGACTAATTTAGGCATGATTGTAATGAATCATCCAGGATAATACACGTATCATCCAAAATAATCAGATCAAAAAGCTAAAAATAAAAACTTGCCTAACTTAGTCTAGCGGCTAGGAATTTTTGATTTGAGCATCGTCCTATACGATGGGTGTATCGTCCAAGATAATCTGCTTAATCAGACTGACTTAACATGATCGCCCTAATTAGAGTTTTATTTTCAATGGATCATCCAGGATGATTTGAACAAAATATGAACAGAAACTCTAACTCACTAAAACTCTCTCCCTGAGTGTGTGTGTGTGCAAGGTTACTTAGCTTGGGGATCCATTACATTACATTTGACTCAAGAAAGGGAAAAAAGAAAGAAAGAAAAAAAATTACCTTTAAACACACATAGACCCGATCTTGAGCTGACTTGATTTGCACTTAATCTTGTGGACCTAAAAGGTTAGGCAATCAAACAAAAACAGAGATGCTTATTATTATCAAAAACATAATCTTTGAATCCTGATTTGCAACACTGATTTTATCTTCAAGCTCCAGAAAGGCTCCATAATTATGAAGCTTCTCCAACATGATTAGAGAGAACCGTTAGTGAACATTCATGAAATTTCACAGAGAGGATTAGGACAGTGAAAGCTTTTAATCTAACGGTGGAAATCTGTTAGATTGAAAGTTTTCTTCACTCTTGATTTGACTACCTAACTAGGGAGCTCTGGAATATATTTTTACAATATAGAAAGCTGCAATAAATGGGTTTTTCTATCAGGAAGCTTCAGGGAGAGATGGCGAGTAGTTATCCTTTAGACACCAATGCCGGAGGACCACCGAAAGTAGGAGTTTGATCTGGAGGCAGAGAGCTTTAGCCGGAGTTCACTCGGGATAATAGTTGGTAGAGGCTGGAATTCTAGGGGAATGAAGAGGAATGCTCAGAGTGTTCTGGGAAGGGTTTTCAAAATCTTGGGAATTAATGAGGCCCTCTGGTTCAAAGTGCCCTATTCAAGTGGTGGCTGCGAGCTTGGATAGCCAAGATTGATCGGGCAAGCCGTTGGATGGCTGCTAACTGGAAGGGGAAAAACTGGGGAGTTATTTTGAGCTTAGAGGAGATGACTTTAGGCCTTGGGGAAGCTTCATTCAAGGCTCATGAAGGGGGGACCGCCAAAGCTAGTTTTCCATTCATTTTGGTCGCCGTCGGCCACTGGTTGGGGTCAGGATGACGTGAAAAGATTGCTGGAGGTCGGGTGATCTCATCCATGAGCTTGATTGGGTAAGAGCAAGCCCAATTCACTTGGATGACTTGGGTTGACCCAAACCTATATGTTTTGGGTTGGTTTGGATGCCACTTGGGTCAAGCCAGGGGGTGGGAATAATGGGGTAGGTAAGTTAAGTCATAAGACACACAATGCAAGTGTCAATTTGATTTGGTTCAACCTATGGAAGGAATAGGCTCAGTTCAAAGTGGTTTTGAACACTTTAGGCTAGCCTAGGGGTTGACCCAAGTCAACTTAGGGATGACTAAGGTAGGTGAGTTAGACTAAGGGTAAGCCAATGGAAGTGTTGAATTGGGTTGGTGAGGCCTAGGTTGGGAAAGAGCTCAACCCTTGGTGGTTTTTAACACTTTGGGCTAGCCTAATTCTCAACCTAAGTTAACCCAAGGGATGGGTCAACTAAGGTAGGTGTGTTAGGTTATGGGGGACCCAATACTACCAATGGTTTAATCTATTTTGTCTTAGAGTGGAATTTGGCTTAAGAGAGACCTCTCCTTGGGCACTTGGGTCAAGCCAATTGGCTAACCCAAGTGAGCCCAAAGCCTTGGGATATAAGGAGGCTTCCCTAGAGACCTAATGGGTTATCCCATGGGTTTGAATTGGTTTGGAGGTGTCTTGGTCAAGAGGTTTGAAAGGGATGAAGGTATAGGTATGTTTGGCCAAACTTGGTTGACTTAGCTAACCAATTTGACCTAAGGTCAAGGGTTGGGTTCATTGATTTCAAATTGATCATATGAACTCAATAAAAGTGGTTTCAAATCAAAATGAGTTCATTTGGTTTAAATGGGTGTTTAAACCCTTAAGGAATATTTTGGTTAACTATGATTGACTTGGTCAACCATGTCAAACCAAAGGGTGTGTTTGGGTCCAATGTGTTCCTAATAATATTTTGGATTCATTAGAAAAGGTTTTGAAGTTCTATATGGTTAGGTTATGCTGAACTTTAAGGAAAAGACCAAAAATGTCCTTAAAGGGTATTTTGGTCATTTTGCGCCTTGGTCAACTCAAGGTCAAATTGGGTCCAACAATATATATATTACTGATTAATAAGTCATAACAGAGGTCATAGATGTTGTTAGAACTTTGGGGAGAGTCCCAAGGTCAAATTCTACTGAATGATAAGTCTAGTGGCGTAGGTTGTAAATATTTGAAGGTTTTGCTGCCTTTGGAAATCAATTCAGCTTCTGGGGCTAAGAGTCTCAGATTAAGCTCAAATTTAGTGGGTTGACCCTAGATACATGCTCCATCAACATGTAACTAATAGAAAATGAATCAAACGTGATTTGATTAGAATTCAAGGGGACTGAAAAATTACCCAAAAAGGGTTTCATGACTATGGCCCTTTACCCTGGATTTTGACTTGGAATTTTGAATTTAGATGAAATTTTGGACCTTGTTGATTGGGTTTGAGTTGTCCCAACCAATCAAAATCAAGTGAATAGTTGGAGTCAATTGAACAAGATTGATGTTTGATTGAGGGTTGACTTAGGGTTTAGGGTTAAAGATTGAGTTGGAGTTTGAACTGGGATTTGATCAGGGATCTCAACTAGAATTTGACCAGGATCTATCTAACTGACAGGTGGATAACTGTCAGCCATCAGATCATCATGGAGAGGACTAGATTTTTCCTGATGACCTCATACAAGAATTAGGTCAACACCTAAGTAGGGTGTTTCTTGTAGTTGGGGAAATTGGTACTTAGTTGTCCGGGCTTCTTGCATTCAAAATAAATAACATTATATGAAAATCTTTTTAAATTGATTTCCTTTCCTTTGCTCCTATCATGGAATTTCTTCTACTTTATTCTTTAAAAGCTTTTGAACTGTTAAATTATTATAGCTATTTCAATGTTCTCATGTGCTCTAGAGCTGTTGCTATTTGAGTCATTTTCTTTTAGCGCCACAGTCTTCTTTTCTCTCTTGTCACCAGCACCTAACAATCATTGACTCTCCTTTTACTCGTAAGTAATGAGTGAGTCAAATAAATTATTAATAGAGTAAATATTCAAATCTTTTGATTCACAAACGGCAGTGACTTTAGCATCAAGACTATTTACTAAGTAATGCAAGATCTTATTATCCTTTTCAAAGTTATACAGTTCTTTACCTAGTGCATGCAATGAGGTTATTATCTTAGTAAGCCTAATGTACATGTTAGTTATTATTACACCAGTTTTCATGTGGAAGAGTTCATAGACATGTAGTAATATGTTCAGAATGGATTGTTTGACTTCGTTGGTTCCTTCATAAGTGATACAAAAATCTATCCCAAATTTCCTTTCAAGTTATATATGAAGAAACATGCATATAATCCTCTGAATTTAAAGCACATAAAAAATAATTTAAGCATTTATATTAAGTTGAGCAAATTTTCTATCCTCAAAACTCCATTTAGTAAAATGAATTTCTTCCTTAATGCCATTAACAATGTTAAATGGAGCTGTATATCTAACTTATATAATGTGCCATGTGATAGTCTATAGATTATAAAAACGTAAACATGAATTTTTTTAAATCAAAAGGAACATTATCAAACATTGGTGGATAAGTAATCGAGTATTCTTCATTAGTATTAAGATTTCCATTAAAATTAGCCATTGGATCTACACAATATTTTTAAACCAACAATTTTAGAGAACCCACTGCAATACCAATTGAAAGTTCAAGGAAGGGTTGTTAAACCACTTGAACTATCCAAAGCACACCAGCAAGGGGGAGAAATTGGTGTTTTAAAAAGTGTCCTCTCAATGATACTCTTTTGAAAAACTTAAACCAAATTACATAAAGGTAAGCAAAAGAAAATGATGAAATAAATATTTTTGCTCTTTTAAATTTTGTAGAAAAATAAATATCGAAGTATTTTTCCTTTTATATATATTTTTAGATTTTTTATTTCTTTTTCTAGCATAATTTAATTCCACAAAAATATTAATTATTTTCATATCACAATAATAATGAATCTCAATCGAGATTTGTAAGAAAATAAACATGCAAAAAAAAAATAAAGTGCAGTAAGAAAGATCAGAACAAGTACATCAAATTTATAGTGGTTCAGTCAAATGACCTATGTCCACTCCTCAGAGTCCTCTCCAGGTATTACACTAAAACCTTAGTGACTCTCCTTTTGCCCCCACAGCAAGGTGGAGAAGCCCTTACACAAATCGCTTCCACTAATGGTCTAGTAGAGAACCAAATCACATTCACCTACCTTGGTGTGGATGAGAACCTAAATACTTTCACCTTCCCCAGTGTGGCTAACAACCAAATCACTTTCACCTTCCCCAATGTGATGGAGTTGCCTGTGATCTTTATCTTTGAAAACTTTCTTCAACAAACCTTCCCTTAAGATCAAAAAAAGACACAAGGACGAACTAAGGTATAAGTTTGCTGAGAGCAACCACGTGAAAACCCCTCTTACACTACTTCTCCCTCACATAACTTCTCCACCTTTCTCTTACAAGTTTTAAGTTCTCTCACTTCAAGCACTCTCAAGAATATAAGCCCTCACAAAGAACTCTCTAAGAATTCTTCAAACACCCAAAAACCTCTTCAAAATTAAATAAGAAATTTTTTAAATATAAGGCTCCAAGAAAAACCCTAAAAATTTAACCATCACAGTTTGTACAATATGATTTGAGATTTGTTCAGTATGATTAGTTCAATTCTCCCTTTAGTACTTTACAATGGCTATCTCCCTATACGACTAGTTCAAAGGTTTTAACTGATCATCTAGTATGATCTTAAAGTCATACAATATGATTTATTTAATTGAATAATAGTTCATCCTGGATGAAGCCTACTGATTAATTATTGTCCTTATCACCGCTAAGTTCATATAGTATGAACCTCATGTCATATAGCTCAATCACTAATCATAATTAATTTTTGCTTTGATTGATTAATCTTAAGGATTTAATTAGGCAAGATTCTTGAATATCATATAAAATGATTCGTATCGTACTATACGAATTGAGCAAATTTCAATTTTAAAAATATTGCCTAATTATAAATGGTGATAGGGTATTATAAATATAAAGTGATTGTCCTATGTGATTAATATCATATAGTATAATTAGTTCATCTTAATCTCAATTTTTTCTTAATTTAAGTGTTTTAATTTAATTCTAAATGAATTGATCTTATAGGATAACCCAGATCATCTTGTACGATCTTCAAAAAAATCAAAATCTTACAATTCTTTTCCTTATATGTGTGCATACGGTTGATATGCTAACATGCACCTTTAACAATATAAAGGCTCAATAAATATTAAATGTAGACACTTGCATACATCAACCTGTTCTACCTATTCCTGAGCTGTGATCCTTTGGCAGTGCTTTGTGATCTTGTACCTGAAATGTTAGTTCACACAAAAATACATATGCAATAACAACATGTAGGAGGAACTTGATAAAGTATAATAGTATTTGTTATCATAAAAATATAAGCTCGGGCTCTCAGATTTCAATAGGGCATAGTATGATAGGCTTAGTATTTTCTTATTAAAGAAATCATTTGTTAAGGGCACCATAGATACTAGCTATAAGAAAATTGGAGGTGATATACTCAATGTTCAAATAAATATGAAAAATATTCTTTTTTGTTCCACCAACAAAGATTTATTCAAAGAAGTTTCCTCCACCATGACTAGTAAACTTAAAATGAGTATGATAGGTGAGTTGTCCTATTTCCTTTATTTTAATGTAAAAAAAGAGAAGATGAGAATTTCTTAAGTCACACTAGGTACATTAAGAAAATTTTGAAGAAATTTGATATGGAAAATTACAAGAGTTTGAATACATCGATGAGCCCGACCACCCAATTAGATTAGAATCGAGATGGAAATCAATTAATCAGATAAAGTTTAAAGGGATTATAGATTTCTTACTTTACCTTAGTACTAGTAGGCCTGATATTATATTTAGTGTTTATCTTTATGCTAGATTCTAAACTAACCCTAAGGAATCTCATATTACTGTCTTCAAAAAAATCTTAAGGTATCTCATAGGCACTCAAAACTTAGGTTTCTAATATCCTAAGAATATCTTGACCTTTGACTTAATTGGACGCTCATATTTGAATTTTGCTTAATGTAGGATAGATAGGAAGAGTGCCTCTGGAACATGCCAAGTCATTAAATAATCTCTAATTTCTTAGTCTAGTTGAAAGTATAATTACATAGCCCTTTAACTATAGAAGTTAAGTACATAACTGCAGGAAGTTGCATTACCCAAGATCATTAGCTCAAGCAATAGCTTCTTGATTTTTGGACACCTAGTAAAAATTATCTTTATCATGTGTGATAACACAAATGCGATTCACATCAATAGAAATCCAATTCACTGCTCTTGTACTATGCATAATTATATTGGACATCACTTTATTAGGGATCATTTGGCCGAGGGAGACCTAGAGGTAATACATGTTGAAATATTAAATCAATTAGCTAACATTTCTACCAAACCCCTAAATTTTGATAGGTTCAACGTACTTAGGGCTAGATTGGGTGTTATTGATATAAGTGCTTAGGAAATTGGTGTTATTTCAAGCTATGATTGTTATTATTTTTGTAAGTTTTTATTCAAGCTTATGTATTTGTATTTGTGTTGCTTTGTTACATTTTTATGTCTTTTGGTTTTTTGTTTGTATTTTATATTTGTTCCTTTTACTATTTACTCCTTATTTTCAATATATTTTTCTAATTCATGTCAAAAAAATTTTATGTACTTGAACTTATGTAGCTATCGCTAATCATCACATAAAATCTTATATTTCTCTTCACATTATACTATACAATACACACATCATATTATACAATGCACATATTATACTGTATAATACATATATGATCAAACTGTTAGGACTAGTAATTGTCAAATTAACTATTCAAGATGATAAATTATTATGGACCATATTGTATGAATTACTCATTATACTATATGATCAATTTGGTTAACCAATGACTCCTCATGATGATCAAAAATATACTGATTATATTGGATGATCCTAGATCATACTATATGATTTGACATTAACTATATATTCCCAATAAGAAGTTTTTGATGTATTTGATAGGATAGTACGATCCCCTGATCTTATTATATAAAGGACCTGAGCTTATAAATGGAGGGGTTATTTTCACATCCTTTCTCACATCTTTCACTTCTCCACTCCTCACTAGCATATTCCTTCCCTCCAGTTGCTAAAAAATGTGATATATTAGGTGTCCAGTGCCCCTGGCTGGATGATAGGTTCCAGTTTGAGAAAGAAGACAACATATGAAAAATACTAAAGCACTTCCATTATCGATTCCAAAGTGCTAGATCAATAAATGTTATCCTATGAGGTATTTGAGCTTTTTACTGCCACCACTCTCCACTTTTTGATCTATTTCACTTTTCCTTACCACACTAAACTTTTCCTTCAATTCTTTCAAATATTTGCATCACTGTTGACGGCATAACCATACAATCATACATATGCTAGTAACAAGTCATTATCACTACTAATGTTTTCCAAATTTTTTTAAGGAATCCATTTAGTGATGAGGATAACTAATAAGGGACTTGACTATAAACTTGCATATTTAAAATACCAGCCAATAATATTTTTCATCCTCAAAAAGTGAGAGATTATTAAAATTTGGGAGCAGGACTTAGTACTCTGTGATTACGAACATTATTATTGTGATTAATTAATTCTTCCTACTTTACATATATTATCTATTTTTTGTGTGTCACTAATCATTTTAGGTACAATATTCACTGAGTAAAATTGAAGAATCAAGACTCAAGATGGTGTAGCATTGAGGTCAAAGTCAGTTTATAATAATAGAGTCTAAATTTTTCTATTTTCTTCAGTTATTTTATATATTAGATGTATATTGGTAAGACAATCAAGTACACACTCATAAGGGGGGATAAAACTTAAGTAATTAAAATGTTTTGTTAATCATATTATATGATCTATTAAATAAAAATTTATGTCAAATATTTAAATAAATCAAATAATTAAAATTAAAATATAATTAATCATATTATATAACCTCCAATCATACAGGATGATTAGCTACATTGCTTAAAACCTATCATCAAATCTATATTATAAAAATTAGACAAATTTAAATTTAAAATTTAAACTGATCATACTGTAAAAAGGATTTTATACTATACGATTATTAAAGGATGTAGCCTAATTTTATCCCATAGATTAATGAATCAAATCCTGATCAAATCCTAATTAATGATTATACTATGTGATCCAAATCATACAATCTGATCAATTAGAGAGCTCGGTGAACAAACCTTGGTTCATTCTACACAAAACCCAATTTGATATAACTAATCGTATTGTATGACTTCATATCATACAGAATGATCAATGATAGAAATTAAACTAATCAAATAGTATAATCCTAATATCATATTATACCATAAGAAAATTTAAATTTGAAGTTAGATTTTAATTTAAATAACCCACTTTGATTCTTAAAATAAATATTTGAGGGACTATGTTGAGTAGTTAGGGATGTTTTTCTAGGGAGAGAGCTTTATAGAAGAAGAGAGAGTCTCCTAACTTATAAGATGGTGTCCGAGCCACTTGGTAGAGAGAGGAAGTGAGGTTGAGAGAGAGTTTTCCTTGAGGGTGTCAATGGGTGTTAGGAAGTCGCCTGGTTATTTCTATCAGTATGCACCTTAGGTCCTCTATATTATGGTTATGGAGCTCTTAGAGAAGAGATCTAGCAAATGTCTTTGGGTGAAAGTCTTACTAGTCAGGGAGGCTAGGGACAGTATCTCCGCCATTGCAAGAACAAGAAGAAGGGAGCGACATCACCACCACTGAGACTAACGGAGGGAGATTCTTTAGGGTCATAATATTCTGTAAAGGTCTAACTCCATCAGGTAAGGGAGAATGATTTCTCCACCCAGCCTAGTGCCAAATGAGCGTGAGTTAGTGCAATACCTAAAGACATGAACTTTTGGATAGTAGACATAAGTCGATTTCGAACGAACCACTTTAAAAAATTGGTTTACATTTTATTTTCTTTCTTGCATTTAGTTTCTTACACTTCGGTTTACTTTGCTAATCTGTGAGAAAGTTATGGTTGAAATTTTTTTGGTTGAATTCTTCCATAAGGTTAAAAACAATATATATATATATATATATATATATATATATATATAAGTTTAAAAAGAATAAAAAATATATTTATTTTTGGTTTATGTTCTGAATATTCTATTTCCTTAAATTTCTACATATTAATCTAACTTGATTTTTAAAATGTTTTTTAAAATACTAATTCACCCTTCTCTTGATCATTATAGCACTTTCAAATAGTTATTTAAAATTCTTATAATTAATATTTTAGTTTATTTTAATAAAATTCAAAAAAAAAAATCAATGCCAATAATAAAAGTTAGAAATGAGAATAATTTAAGGAATTTATAGATCTCAATCCATAATGGGAGGTAGTTCATACTAATTATTTAATCACATGGACGATCCTGTACTCCAGTGTTTATTAAATTTTGATACAAAACCTTATTGAAGAATAAATTCATTAGTTCATGATGTGACCTACGATCAAACATTTGTGTCTTGGCTTAATTGGGCTAGACAAATCTCTTAAAGATGTTAAGAAGAAGTTTATAAGCTCTGAGAAAGGTTCAAGCAAGGGCTGTTAAATCCAATGTAATAAGGGTGGGCCACATTGGGGGAATGGTTGTTTAAAGCTTTAAATATGTAGAAGAACGTGCATGGTTACATTCTAAATTGTTTAAAAAATTTCCAATGATATTAAGTCTGCCAAATAAAGTTAAAAATATGACCAGGTAATATTTGTTCAAGTGTTAACTGAGAAGTCCCTATGGTTTTCTAAAGGGGATTTATGGTTGAATGGAATGGATAATTATTCTAGGAAGATAGTAGAAGATTGCTAATGTCAATTATATTTAAGGTCTAGGAAATTAGCCTCCTCTTTCCTTGAAATAAATTCCAATATTTAAACAAAATAACACAAATCCTTCTTTCTTCATTCCATATAAATTTACAACCTTCTTACATAAAAGAAATTACACTGGTTATTTAATGGTGATTTATGGTGGAATGGAATGGATAATTATTATGGGAGGATAGTAGAAGATCATTAATGTAAAATGTATTTAGGGTTTAGGAAAATTATAGGTTTTACCACTCATGACCTAAGTAAAAATGATTGAAGAAGCACCCACCTCTTCAATAGTGAGATCGACCACTTAGCCTCCTCTTTATTTGAAATAAACTCCAATATTTAAGTAAAACAACTTAATCCCTCTTTTTTTATTATATATAACATTTACAATCTTCTTACATGAACGAAAATTTCTAAATAAAAGAAAGTGAAGGGAGGAGGAGGAGGGTGCTAAATAATTGTTGGAGGAGAAGGTGGCTACCAAATGTGTAACAACCCCATTAATGCGTGGTGGTGATCTACTTGTTGAAAATTGTTATTTTAGTTACTAACCATAGCCTAGTTAAATTTATACAATATTTCATTAATATTTGAATATTTCAATTTTAAATATTCAAAATTTCAATTAATGAAATTTAAAATTTTAATATTTTAAACATTCAAATAATTAAAATTATAATTACATGGTATTATGCAAAACACACCATGTTCATATTTTTGTAAATCAGAATAATTTGACTTCATTTTACCTCTTATCATGGGCCCTTGCTTAGCAGCAGCTTGCATCTTGCCTTGAGTTCTTATTGTTGGCCCACACCTTCCTTGAATTCCTTATGGTTGTAGAAAACAGTTTTCTAGTTCCAAAATTTTTTAAAGCAAAAAATATATATATAAATGGCTAAATAGAAATTGTTGTTGTGATATGAAATACAAAGTAGTGAGAAAATTGCCTCAAATGAAGCCTAAATGTTTGTTTAGCATGATTGCAGCATTTTACTTACCTGCAATGAAACTCTGGCTCCCGAGTTCGATCGCACTTCTTGATACGATCTCCCTCGTCGATGGTGAACCCATCGAGTTCAGGCATCACATAGTCACTGTGATTCATCTTCCTCTCTGCTAATCTCTCTCTCTCTCTCTCTCTCTCTCTCTCTCTCTCTCTCTATCTATATATATATATATATATATATATATATATATATATATATATATATGCTCGCAGCTTTAAGAATTAAGATAGCTAAGGATTAGTGGTTGAGTGGGGATGGCAGATACAAACTTAAGAAAATATTTTCCTCAAGTGATTTGAGGAATTTTGGTTAAAACAATCCATCTTTTTCTTTGAAATAGTTCCCTAAAAAAATTTGGGACTTTTTAGTTATATAAAATTAATGCTCTTATCTTCAAGTTAATTTGCTAAATAAAAATTTATATTTTTTTCACTATGAAACTTTTTCTTAAAATATAATTTAAACAATTTTTGCAAACATTTTCGGTACAGACTAATTATTATGATTTATAACTATTTTTTATAATAATACTAATGTAATTCATTATGAGTAGTAATTTTAAAATAATCTAATCTAACTGTATTTGATAACTATTTTATAGTCAACAAAATAAATATAGATTAATAATTATTTTTAATTCATTATAATTTGATTATTAATAAGTCAGAATAGTTTATAGCAGATGAGATTATTATTTTTATATAATTTCAATTTTTTAAAAATTTTCCAATCTCTTTTGACAGGAATTTTAAAGAAGAAAATCTAATAAATTATAATTTGTGTGGTTAAGAAAAGGATCACAATCTTCGATTTATTAATATATATATATATATATATATATATATATATATATATATATATATATATATATAAATAAATCTAACACTTAAACATTTAAAGTAAAAAATGAAAATAGTAGATTTTATGCAACGCAACTAATAAAATATAGAATTTAATAATTTTAAAAAAATAAATATTGATATTTTTGTAAGATCAAAATATTATTTTACTATAAACTATTAATTTAAAAGGCAAAAGAAATCATTCTAAAAATATGAAGAGTATTTTAAAAATTATTAATTTATGCCCTCGTTAATGAAAATTTTTGGCTTTGCTTCTCCTCATAAATCTTTTTTTTTTTTTTGTTAAAACCCACAGAGGGACCTACGCGTTGATTAAAATATAAATTACAAGGTCCATAAGGGGAACCTTCCGGTCACTATTACACCTTAGAGCTACAAAACAAATTCAAAAAAACCTATGAGCCAAAAGTTCCCTCTAAACAAAATTAAACAATAACCTAGTAACATTTTAGGACGGCTAGGAGTCAACACTCAAAAAAGAAACATCCAGTATAATGCAATCAACATAATCTTTCTGCCAAAAAAGGTGAACTTGCAACCAACAGCAGCAAGCCAAACCACCTGCAAAAAAAAGGCTACAACAAAAAAAGGAATTGCAAATTATAGTATAGTAATAAAACCTTAAGTTGGATACAATGAAAGCATTATAACAGACATAATTAGAAAAACCAAAGAGCAAATTATTAAGAAAATTGATATAAACTAATGACATCTTATCCTTGCTCCTTCTATAGAAGAGGAATTCTGCAACCCACAAAAAATATATAAGCTAGTTAAGCTCATTATCAGAGATATTATGATTAATGTAAATCCTGTAGTAGCACTGAATAATGATAGGATAATGATCAAGGACAGGACCAGACTGAAGGAGAAAGCTGGACGTGAAACAAGGCAAACCGCACAGTAACCGACAAGAGACCTAGTAGGTCATTAACCACACAAAATAGCAGGATACCACACTTAAAATAGTAATGCATAGCTTTAATCATAGCAGAAACAATCATTTCACTCAGAAATAAAACAAAAAAAATCATCACACCTAAAACAACACAACAATAGATACCCAAGAAATAGGGTAAAAGAAACAGGTAAAAAATAGCCCCAAGAATAATAGTAATATAAAAATCCTGCATCAACACCAAGAAGCATCAAAGCAGTAACAACCTGAAACCCCCAAACCTTCCCAAAGAAAATAAATAGACATAATAAACTCGAACATAAACACAAAGCTCAAGAGAAAGCCAAATCAGATAAGTAACCCAGCAACCAACCAAATACTGAAGGAAGATAACAAAAGAACAAGGCATTGTTCAGGATAGCTAAGCAACACAAGCCAACCAACCTAAACAAAAAAACCAACCACCAGAGAACCAAAATCAATCAAGCCAACTAATAAACCAAACACCCAAATCCAACAACAAGAAAATGACTTGCATAGCAACATGAGGGATATGACCCAAAATAAAAAGCAGCAGCAGATACAAAACAATACATCTGCCAAAAAGAAGCAAAGACCCAAAGGCCACATAACAAACAAGACAGAAGAAAAAACCAACAAGACTCCAGAAAAAATCACCCAGCACACAATAAGGGGTGGAACCAAACACAACCAACAGAAACCCTCAAGCATTACTAATATAAGATAGCCCAGGCTTATCCAAATTAATCAAATCTATCATCATACGAGGTAAATTCATAGAATTAAATTTCAAATAAGCAACCAGTTGGCAACCAATTTTAGCCAACCAATCAGCAGAACAATTAGCTTTTCGATAGATATGAGAAGTATCAAAATTCAAATGCTTGAGGGATTGTTTAATTTTCCTTATAAGATAAAAATTCTAAGGGTCGACTAGAAGCAGCATCATTATGGATATGGATTAAAAGCGTTACATCCACGTCAATCTAGACATTCACAACCCCTAATCAATGGCACAGATAAAGCCCACTGGACAAGGCCATGAGCTCAATCGTAATAACATTACATAAATTTAAAGGACTAGCAAAAGCAGCTATAATATTACCCAAATGGTTACGAATAATACTACCAGCACCAGCATAACTGGCACCAACAGACCCATCAGATTTAATTTGCAATAAGGCATAGAAGGTTTAACCCACCTCACAATTCTAGCAAACCTATCAGAAACCCTCGAGTCATTAGAAATACCTAATTCTAAGGCAATGGCAATGCACTTGTTAAAGCTAGTAACCGAGAGGAGATTAACAGAGTATAAGTGCAACATTTTATTTCTCACTTTGACAATGATGCGATTGATCTCCATCTTAATATCATTATTCTTCGAATCATTTCTGCTCATGAATCATTTCCTTGGCTACTGAAGCAATTGATTATGTGTGGATTTATAATCTCTAATATACCCTAATCGCCAACTGCATTGTTGAATAGTTAATGAATTATGTAAATTCACACATTTGGTAGCTCATATTAGGCAAATTTATACTATTAGACAAATATATGTTAACTTCTTGGAATAGTACTACAGAGATGAGACAACAAGAAGATTGAGAAGAGAAAATATTATCTTGTTTATTGAATACACAGTAAACACTATATATAGACTAAGCCTGATGTGGCAAACATGCCACGTGGCAAGAAGGTACAATAAGCTGTAACTAACAGGCCCCGTCAAACTAATGGCGGCGGAGCTGCAATTAGTTTGCTGGTTAAATATTTGAAACGCTGTATTGGTAAAGTTTTGGTGAAGATGTCGGCGAGTTGGTCATTGGTGCATATGTGATGAACAACTAGATGCTTTGCTTGAATGCAGTCCCAGATGAAATGGCAGTCGACATCTATGTGCTTTGTGCGGGCATGATAGATAGGATTATTTGCTAAGGCAATGGCGGAGGTATTGTCGCAGTAGACAATGGTAGGCGTTGTTTAAGGGATGTGGAAATTTGCCATGAGTTGACGGAGCCAGATAACTTCGGAAGCGGAGGTGGCAAGAGCTCTGTATTCAGCTTCGGTGGATGAACGGGCCACAGTAGATTGCTTTTTGACCTGCCAGGAAATTAGTGATTTACCAAGAAAATTACAATAACTTGATATTGATTTTCGGTCTGGAGAGCTGGCCCAATCTGCATCAACGAAACCATGAAGTTGAAGATTGTCACGACTGAGCGGAATGCCGGTGCTAGTGGTTCCACGGATGTAACGTAGCAAACATTTTAGAGATTTGAAATCATGATTTAGAGGTTTGTGCATGTGCTGACTTAGCTGTTGGACAGTGAATTGAATGTCCGGACGAGTCAAGGTGAGATACTGCAACGAACCGATCAATTGACGAAAAAGCTGAGGATTGGAGAATTCGGTGTTGGAGGTAGTGGTGAGAATAGTTTTGCAAGAGGCAGGAGTAGTAATAGGCTTGGTGTTAAGCATGCCAGCACGGTCAAGAATGTGATTTGCATAATTTTGCTGATGTAGTAAGAAACCAGAATTAGTGGCAATAGTTTGGATACCCAGAAAAGTATTCAAAGAGCCGAGATTTCTCCTTTGAAACCGATTTTGAAGATTATACAGAAGATGATTGATAGCAGTAATGAAATTTCCTGTTAAAAGAAGGTCGTCAACGTAAATAAGAATATACAGGCGAGTGGAGTCTTTGTAATAAGTGAGTAAGGAAGGATCGGCGGAGCTGATTTTGAACCCAAAGGTTTGAAGATGATTTGAAAGAGTGGAATACCATTCTCTTGGGGATTGTTTAAGACCGTATAAAGCTTTATTGAGCTTGCAAATGTAATTTGGATGAAGTGAATCGGTAAATCCGGGAGGTTGTTGCATAAAAACAGTGTCAGATAGGGTACCATGTAAGAAGGCGTTTGAAACATCAAGTTGATGAATGTCCCAATTGTAGTGCATGGCAATGAGAATAAGAACTCGAATTGTGGGCATTTTGGCAACTGGACTAAAAGTCTCGGTGTAATCTAAGCCATGTTCTTGATTAAACCCTTTGGCAACAAGACGAGCTTTGTATCTAGCGAGGGTACCATCGGACCTGAGTTTGGTTCGAAATATCCATTTACAACCAAGAACATTCTGATTAGGAGATGGCGGAACAAGATCCCAAGTGGCTTGAGCTTGAAGGGCTTGAAATTCTTGTGACATGGCAGAACGCCAATGTTTACTTTTCACAGCTTGATTATAAGTAGTGGGCTCGATTGGTTGTAATGAGTGAGATAAATCAAATATAACTTTTGGTTTGAGATGACCACTGCGGAGCCTAGTAGTCATGGGATGAGTGGAGATAGTGGATATATTATTTGTTGGGGGCTGCTGATGAGTAGAGTGAATGGGTGATAAGGTTTGAGACAAAGTAGGTGCCTGGTTTGGAATATCCGAGTGAGTGGAAGTAGCAGTTTGAGTGGAGTTTTGGTGAAGAGAAGGAGGAGAAGTAATGGGCATTGGTAACCCGGCTGTAGGAACAAGCAGTAAAGAAGGAATATGAATAGATTGGGTTTTAGAAGTACTGGAGTGGGAAGGAGGCTTGGAGAAGGGAAAAACAGATTCATTGAAAACAACATGAGGAGAAGTATAAATTTTGTGAGTGATGAGATCAAGACAGCGGTAACCTTTTTGAAGAGGAGCATAACCGATGAAAGCACAAGGAGAAGATATAGGTGAAAGTTTGCTAGAAGAATAAGGTTTTAGCCAAGGATAACAAAGACATCCAAACACTTTAAGATAATTGTAATTAGGCGGTTTGTGATAAAGAATTTCATAAGGAGATTTGTGAGAAGTATTTGAAGATGGGAGTCGATTTATTAAGTAGACAGCAATAAGAAGCGTGTCGACCCACAAATTTTGAGGAAGAGAGGCTTGAATAAGAAGCAACCGAATGGTTTCGGTGATGTGACGATGTTTCCGTTCTGCAGTGCCATTTTGAGGTGGGGAGTGAGGGCAGGTAAATTGGTGAACAATTCCAAGATTCTTGAAAAGAGAATTAAATTTGTTATTAATAAATTCACCACCGCCGTCAGAACGAAAAATGCGGATATTAGCGTTAAATTGACGAGTGATCATACGTTGGAATTCAAGAAATTTATTGAAAACATCAGATTTGTGAGTTAAGGGATATACCCACTAAATCTAGAAAAATCGTCAATAAAGGAAACGTAATACCTATAACCATGAAAAGAATTAGATGGGGAGGGTCCCCAAACATCAAAATGTACAAGATCAAAACACGAATTACTAATGTGCTGAGTAGTATGAAAGGGAAGACAATGGCTTTTAGCCATTTGACAAGCATTACACATAGAAGTAGAGGAGGAGATACAAATAGAAGAATATTGTTTGGCAAGACTAGACAACGTAGCAGCGGACGGATGGCCGAGCCTTCTGTGCCAAAGATCAGGGATGGCTTGGACAGATATGAGCGCAAGATTGGACTTTGTAGCATTGCAAGACTTGGCTTTGAGTGAGTATAAGCCGTTAATACACGGACCCTTGAGCAGAGTTCAATGGGTCGTCTTGTCCTTAATTTCATAGCCACAAGAGGAAAAGGTAATCAGACAATTATTATCAAGAGTTAGTTGGTGAACTGATAATAAATTGAAAGATAAGTTAGGAACGAGATTAAGATTGGATAATTGAAGAGTACCTTGCGGAGTAGGAAGGATACCTTTACCTGTTGTTTGTATGGGTAGTTGGTGACCATTTCCAAGAACAACCTGATTTGAGCCGGTATAAGGCTGAGATGTTTGGAAATGTGTTGGATCAACGGTGAGGTAAGTGGAAGCACCACTGTCAAGATACCAATCTGTGGAAGAGTTAGGGGACGGAGAAGTGAAGAGAGCTGCGTTCGGCTGTTCTGTATTATACTGATCATCATGGCGATGCCAACATTTGATGGCAGAATGACCAAATTTTCCACAAAATTGATAGATGACCGTTGATCTAGAAGAGTTGGAACCTCAGTAGGAGTTTTGATTGTTAGAAGAGGACCTATTTGAATTACGTCCACGAGCCTGACTGGATCGCCTGCGGCCTCGTCCGTGACCACGAGCTGCTGTAAGAGCCGTGGTATTGCCAGAAAATTGCAATGATTGAAGTTCCCGAGTTGTTTCGTGGGCAAGATTGATTTCCTCACTGCAAAGAAGTGTGTAAAGATCATCCAGACTGAGTGGTTGGAGATTGGTACGAATAGCCGTTTTGAATGGTTGATACGTAGAAGGTAAACCATCAAGAGTGTAGTGAATAACATCTTCAACAGCAAGCGGAGCGCCTGCAGCGGCAAGAGAATCCACTTTGGATTTAACATCGAGCAGGTATTGGGACATGGATTTGTCTTTCAGAGATAGGTAATGCATTTCGTGTTTCAGCTGAATAATTCTTAAGCGAGTGCTGGATTGAAGGCGCCGATCAAGAATTTTCCAAATTTCAGTGCACGTGGCAACAGAAAGAATATAGGGAAGAATAGTAGGAGTGATGACAGAATATAAGGCTGCGGATAAATTTTGATCCAGAAGCCGCCAGGTGAGGTAGTCGGGATTAGATATAGTTTGCCCTGTATCGTCAATCATGGAGGTAGGTGGGGAGGGTATAGAGCCATCCAAGAATCCTTCGTACCCGTTGGCTTGGAATAATTTTAGCACTTGAGATCTCTAGAGCGGATGGTTATCGGCATTGGAGGTTGCGCAACAACGTTCTTGATGGTGCTCATCAAGAATTTAAGGGATGAAGGAATCGGAGACGGAGTGAAGAGCGAAGCTTGAGTGACATTACCAGGTTGATGAAGAGATGATGTAGCCGTTGATTGATCCATGAGGTAGGAGAAGAACAGACAACGAAGAAGAAGAAGAAGGAACCGGAGAGGAAAGAAAAAAAAAATAGTGCTCTGATACCATGTCAACTTCTTGGAATGATACTACAGAGATGAGACAACAAGAAGATTGAGAAGAGAAAATATTATCTTGTTTATTGAATACAAAGTAAACACTATATATAGACTAAGCCTGATGTGGCAAACAGGCCACGTGGCAAGAAGGTACAATAAGCTGTAACTAACAATATATACCTTAGTAAACGAATAAATTAGCCTTAATGGGTATGTCAGTAATTTTTAAACTATCATTTTTTTTTCTTTTATGTTTTTATATTATATATTTAGATGTTACTAAAAATATTTGATGAAGTTTGGGGGACTTTTAAATTTAGACTATTTATGTCTTTTTATTAATTTTATAATTAGTTTCGCTTAGAGTTCCAATTAAAAATCTTAATGTTTTTTTATTAAATACTTTAAAATATCTAAAATAATGTTAGAAGCATTTAAAACTTTCAAACTAAAATTCAAAATAAAGCAATAATATTAAAATATTTATAATTTTATTATGCGATATGTATATAACAGTACTGTTTAACTAAATTTTTTAAAAAAAATTATAAGCTATTTCGAGCATTAAAATTTAATTTTACATAAATTTAACTAAAGTTTCATTTGAGACGATTTTTTTATTATTTCTTAAAGCAGCTTTCTTGTACAAAAATTTTTGTACTAAAAAGTTGCTTTAAGAAGCAACAAAAAAGACATCTCAAATGAAATCTAAATAGTATTTGGAGGATAAACAATGTTTATACTAAAAAGCTGCTTTAATATTTTTCAAGAATGTTTGTATATTTCATACAAACATATTCTATTTGCAATATATTAAAAGAATAATTTTATATTTCAAAATTAAACTCTTAAAACTCTCTTCCACCTTTGATATTTAAAAATAAAAAATTAATATCGATGAATTAAAAATTTTGAGTCATTTATAGCTTATATTGGACTTGCTTGACACATTAAAAATTGAAAGAGAAACCGTTTTGAAAAATCCGGACATTAAACATGTAATTAAATTATGGAACAAGTAAAAGTGTGAAGCCCAAAGTGAAACCGATATATTTAAATGTTGCCAGGGATTAGGAAACCGGAGGAAACTGTCTCAAAAGTCACAATACAAATCCATTGGGTTTTCAAAGATAAAGATCGAAGTTGCATCACATCGCAAAAATCTACTGCCCATGTGATCCATCTGGTAGGAATGCCGACTCGGGCTTGTTTCCACCTTCGGCCTTTCACTATTAGATTGTGACGGGTTACAATTATTTGACTCAATAACTAAATTCTACTGTTTCATCACATTGACATGTTTGTCTTTTTCCATGCTGTCAATGTCTCCTAAAACACGACCACGGCCTATTTTGCTATTTCCCGTTTTGATATCTGCGGACTTATTACGGTCACGGAAAGAACTTGAGAAAATTACATTAGAAAACCTGCTTCACATTAGGTGGCATAATAATAATGCACATAGATTTTACCATTCCGTTGGAACATTTTGGCTAAGCGGATAAACTCCAGCGTAAGAAACTGAAAAACGTAAAAAATAATTAACTTTTAAGGATCTGAGACGCATGATAAATTTGTTCTGCAATTTTTTTTTTAATTTAATAGACTGAAAAGTTTTAGGCTCCGTTTGAAAAATAATAAACCAAAATCTGAAAGGGCGGAGGAAATTTTTTGTAAATCACTTGAACAAAGAATAATTTTTTAATAAAGTTGCAGTAAAATAAAATATTATAATTTCATAAAAATAATATTGTTTATCTTTCCAAAAATTCGCCTTCTGATGTTATATAGCGAAATAAAACATAATCGATAATTTTACTTAAAAAGTTTATATATCATGGAAAATGTTAATTCAAACAATATAGATTTTTTTTTTATCTGCACACAAGATGATTTTTTTTTTCTTCAAAGTGTATAGCGCCTAAAATTAGCATATTCATCAATCTGCCCCTCTTCATGTATAGCAAGAAAATTCTATATATTAAGCATACATAAAGTACAAACATACACAGTGGAAAAAAAGGGGCCTTTCTTCCCTCTCCCCAAATCCTCTCCGTATCTCCCTCGAGCGTAAAATAGAAATAGAGAATAGAAATACCGAAAACGCAATAAAAATAACCTCCCAGCACCAAATTAATCAGTAGAAATCTATCTAATTAAGGACCGCCCAAAAAAATGCTGGAAAAAAATGACCAGTTTTCACAGAGCAACCAAATGAAGTTAATTAACCACAAATTCACCTCTCAAACTCAGCAACCTTGATCGAAAATAACGGCTCTAAACACTTCTCTTCTGTTCCTTTCTCCATCTCCGACTCGCCGGCCGGTAGCCCAACAGCGGCAGCCGCGGCGGCGCACGTCAATATCTGTGCCCGACGGGCTTGCGCCTCCCAATCCGTGTTCCATACCACATAAAGCATGAGACCAGCACAACAAATCTGGGCCACAAGTAATCCCATCCACAAGCCACAAAACCCTACTCCAAGCCCAAAGCCCAACCCAACAGCAACAGGCATGCCGACAACATAAAAGGCACCTAAGTTAACGTGGGCCGCATGAGTTGGCCTCGCGCTCCCGCGCAGCACACCACACCCCACCGTCTGCGGGCAGTTGCCCAGTTCGCATAGCCCGACAATGGGCAGCGCCGCTGCTGTCAGTCGTAGGATCTCGCCATCGTTAGTGAACATTCTTCCCCATTTATCCCTTATCCCTGTAGTAAACACCATTGCCGCAAGCCCCATTACTGCAGCTACAACCACTGCTACAGCCGCTGCCAACCGGGCCTTTGCCGGCCTGTTCGCCCCGAGCTCGTTCCCTACTCTTGTTGATACGCCGAACCCTAGCGACGAAGGGAAGACATAAAGGAGAGCAGTGGTTTGAATCAAAACTCCGATGGATGCGACGGCTGGCTTGGGATTTGGAAGCAGTCCGCAGAGAAGAATCATGAGCTCGTACCACCACCACTCGAGGCAGACAGAGACGCAGCTGGGCGCCGCAAGGCGGGCAAGCGGGCCCCACTCGCTGGCCCACTCAATGGTTGGCCGGCCGAGACTGAACCCGCAGTAGCCGAACCGGATGTAGAAGCAAAGGAAAAGAAGAAGGGTAAGGTTGGAGATAGCGGAGGCAGCGGCCACACCGGCAGCGCCTAGGCGGAAGTGGTTAACGAGCAGAAGGCTCGCTGGGAGGTTGACGGCGGCAGCGAGGGCGGTGGCTAAGGTGAGAGGACGTGTAATGCCTTGCGAACGAAGGAAGATGCGGATCGGGTGGATGAGGGAGAAGGAGAAGAGGTCGGGGAGGGAGAAAAGGATGTAGGTTTGAGCTAACGCTATAATTTCCGGGTCCTGGCCAAGGAAAATAAGGATTTCTGACATATATATCCAAAGAAACGAGATTGGTATCGAGGAACAGAGTAAGAAAAGAACAGAGCGGTATAGCGTGAGGGAAAGAAGCTTATGTTGGTTAGCTCCGAACGCCTGAGAACAGAGCGGCTCCATCCCAAGAGAAAGCCCAGAGAGAACAGAGTATCCTGTGATGTTCGCAAAGGCGAGGGCCATCGATCCGGCGGCTAGCGGAAGATTTCCGAGAAGTCCAAGAAAGAGCATGGATACGACTGAGCGGGAGTAGAGGAAGAGCGCAGTGAGGGCGATGGGGAACGAGAGATGAAAAAGCAAAATTGCCTCCTTTATTGCTTCTGAAACTGATGGCAGGGGAAGAAGCTTGTTCATTTCCTCTGTCAAGATTGTCTTCTTCTTCCACATATTCGAGATGGGAAGAAGCGTATACAGCGGCGCTGCGTCGACGACGGCGGCCATAACCTCCTCCGCCACGGTCGCCCGCGATATGGTTGCGCTGCTCGGTTTGCACATCGCACTGGGAAGGCACTTGTTTATTTTTTTTTACCGTTTCTCGACTTCAGAACGGTCGGCGCCCTTTGCTTGCCTAATCACATTGAGAACGAGAGCAGAGAAAACAAAACACAGCTATGTTTTCTCGCCCTTTCAGGGTGAATGAAGTTGGGGACAACTTGCGTTACCAGCCGGGAGATATTAATACCAGTGATGAGGGAGAAGAACGTCCTCCTTATTTTTACCCTTTTCTTGGTAAGAGTAGTATTAAACACATATACGAAATTCACAAGAGGCCACATCAAAGTTGAACACAAGTAATTAATCTCAAAAAGAATGCAACGAAATTCATGAAATATTAAGAATCACTCAATATATTTTTCAGTTAGAATGCTACATTGATACCAGAATACAGGATTTTATTTTTTATAAATTTTAATTTATGAATAGTCAAATTTTTTATCTGTATAAAAATTATACATAAGAAATCATTATTTTAAAATAAATGATTGACTGTTAAAGTATTTAATGATAATAACTTATCACTTTCACACATAATCACCCGCTGCTCTATAAATTAATTTATTGGATCCTAAAATTATATTAGAATAGTGCGAGTTAAATGTCAATTTTATAAACTTTTGCTATATAAACTTTTATTTAATTTAAAGAGATGACTGCGAGTAAAAAAAGCTTACTTACCAATTAATTTACGCAATTTATTATCCTTTAATAGAAAGGAGAGTAAGCAAACTGTTATTATGCTTAAAATGCCGTTAATCTCAGCAAATAAATGAGAAAAATATTCTAGATTGTTAAAAAATGTCAATTAATGACCTTGGGGGATCACGAATTCAAACCAAGAGTTATTTTCTTCAATGCATTGCCACAATCAGCCCAAGATTTGGCCACTTGGTGTGGGCTCACTCTTGCTGGGCCGAATCGGGAAACGTCCAAGATGCCATATCCTAATCCCATCACACGTCTCTCGTGATATCTTCCCATCCCAACGGACGACTCTGATCCTCTATAATCTTTTCTTCCCGTTTTTAAGCGACCGCGATTTAGGCGATGATGGATGATTAGCAAGAATCGCCGTAGCAAACCTTATCTCCACTTCACCGTTTCAGTTTAGTTAACGGCGGCATGGACACGGTGGAAAACGCACGTGCACCAGCCGCACGCGCGTGGGGCTCCAACTCCGCCCTCATTGGCCAATGGAAAGTGCCGATTACTGATTCGAATTTCCTTTCTCTTTTCTTTTAAATAACCCCTTTTAGAATATTGATATGTTTTTCTTTAGTCATATTTTCATTTGAATACTGCCATCCTGATAGCTGGCATGTCGGACAGTCGGAGGAGCCGACCTCATGTCCTCATAAATAACGTAGTTTACAATTTTTTTTTAATTTTTTTGAAAATTCGATTTTATTTATTAAAAATAAATTTCAATGCCCCTGCTAAATTCGGCCTTAGCAGAATATATTTGAGTGCTGGAATAGTTTTTCAAATTATTTTAAAACTAAAGTTTCATTTAAAGTAGAGATGAATAAGACGCAAATAGAGAGAAATATTTCATTTATTTTTTGGCACCAAAAAATAATTACGTCATACCATCCTAATAAATATATTTACATATTTATCTCAAAACTGAAATTGAAATTTTTATTTTGAATATAAATATTTGATGAACATTTGAGTAGTAAAAAAAGCAGGACAGTTAATGCAAATTTATGAAATAAAAAATTTAACATTTCAAATGATAATCTGTAATTTTGAAAGTCGTTACATCAATAATATGAATGGAGGGAAACAAATCTCTCCCTTCTATTTATATTAATTTTTAGAGATTTTTTAAAAATTCTATGTCATTTATGGAAGGTGAGGGTTCACTAATTCACAAATATAAAGAACTCGAAACTTCTTGAAATTTAAACCCTAGGTCAATTAGGAACTAAAGAACAAACCCAAGAAGTTTCAAGTTATCAAAGTCCTCCTACAGTTCAAAATTAATTTCTAAAGTAAATACATACATACTTTACAATTTTATTTCAGGAGATCTAAACCTTGGATTAGGTCGAAATTAATAGAAACTGACCCTTTTTTACATTAAGCTAGCACACCAAAAAAAATCATGAACCAGTTCTCTATGGAATGCATTTTATAAATTTATAAAGATCTAGGTCAAGAAAAGACCCATTCCCATAATAATTCGATTGAGAAAATTGACTAATCAAATAAGCCTAGGAGAAGAAGGGTGAGTCAAGGACATGCACCAGTATAACCTAGCCAAGTTTGAGATCAATTGGATGAGTATGCATAGATAATTTAACAGAAATTATTGGAGAATCGAAACTAAATTATTACTTATCCACTCATCAAATTGACTTGATTTTATTTTTAAATTGAAGCACTACTCATTTTTTTTCATAGAGTTGTTGAATGCAATTTTTGGTTAAGTGTGTGATTAATTGTGATTTTTATGAAGTTTCAGCAAATTTAATGAAATAAATAATTAGTCAAATTTATTTTTCCCACCGTCATGCTGTCGCACCTTTGCCACATCATCCTCATATGAGGATAAGTATCAGCACAGTGGCGATCAGTCACTTAACTACGTCAGTGCTTGATCTGGGTCATTGGATCACGTGTGATTTGCGTGGAAGGCAATGATTAGGCCGGACAGACATGCAGTTTGTCACGCCCCTTGATCTAATTAGATGGATCATGTCGTCTGACCAGATCCATTCAATCTAATCAAATATATGCAAGATTGGATTACTTTTATCAATAGATTTTTTAAGTACTTTTTGGAACTAAGTGAAAGAATGCTTATAACCTTTTTTTTACTAGACCAAATTGAATGAAACTTAAGATAGGGATTCTTGCCTCTTTAATACCATATTCCAAGAATTTTTGGGAGCTCCTTGACATAGGAGAGTAAATTTATTTAATATTTTGATCTAGATCTAGGGTTTAAGATTTACCTCTAACAAGTGGATAAAATTGCTTGATTTTGCCGTCTTTAGATTCCTTGGGAGATCCTTTTGATCTTCCTTGAAGAATTCATGACTAGAGGAGTTCTAGATTGAAAGTTTGGAAACCTTAGAGGATTATACCCTTGATCACCCTTGGAATTCACAACCCATTAGGTTATAGAGCTTGGGAAGTCTTAGGGAGATTCAGATGATGTATGAAGGCAATTCAATCAAAAGATATAAACCTTACTTCAAAAAAATAAGGGGGTATTTATATGTGAGAGAAAAATAAAGAATAGCTCAAATTTCATTCCTCCTCATCACACACCCAATAACCATTTAAGTTAGGGACTGTCCAATAGGAGCCAAGGGAATATTCTAGAGAGCTTGAGCATTGTTAGGTTCTTAGGAAGCTATACATAAACCAATGATTTCACATGAGTTATTTTGAGAAATCTTGCCACATTAGCCATCCACCTGGATCGAGCTATCTAGTAAATGTATAATAAATATTATATAATGCCTTTTAATAGTTTATGAGGTTTAATTTGGGCAAGATATTGAATGGGCACAAGAATTTAGATTTTTAATGATTTAGGTCAACCCAATTGGTTGACCCATATCAACACTGTTGCAACTCGAGCTAACAAGTTTATATTTTTGATAATAACAAATATTATGACTCACATCTTTATGTCTCCTAGTATTTTTATTCTATACTTGTTTATGTGTATACTAACATTTCAAGAACACCATGCAATATCCAACAAAGATTCAAAGCTCAAGATTGGGTAGAATAGGTTATGTTGTAAAGATCTTTATAATATTCATTAATGAATTTTTGATTTCTTGAGTTAAGTCCTGTAAGGGTGTATGCTAGCTTCGTGACCATGCACACACACACTCAAGGGGAGTGAGATTGAGTTAAAACCAAAAGCTCAATTTTTGAACTAATTGTACTAGATGATTTCTATCATCCAAGATGATCAGCTCTTTAAACTAATCATACTGGATAATTTATATCATCCAGGATGATCTTTTATGACCTTGAAAAATAGCCACTAATGATAATTTAGGCAAGGATTTAAGATTCAAATTTTATTCTAATCATCCTAGACGATCTAGATCATCTTGGACAGTCTATGAAAATCATGGCTAAATTAATACTGGGATTAGTCAATCAAATCTGCTTAATATGATATTCTGATCGTACTAGATGATCCAAGAATTATCCTGGATGATCAGTACAAATTTGAACTGATCGTCCTGGACTATCCAGATATCGTCCAGGACTATCAGGTCAAATTCTACACATCATCCTAGACAATCCTATGATCATATTGGATGATATTTAACATTAAAATTGAGTTTTTAGGGTTTAATGAAGCCTTCTATTTAAGCACATCGTACTGGATAATTCTACAATTATCCTAGACGATCTTTGTAGCCAGAATTGAGTTTCTAGGATTTTTTAAGCCTTCTATTTAAGCTTTCTCAAGGAACTTAGTATGTGTCTTTGGCAGCCATTGAGGCTTCATTTTTCTGAAAAAAAACTTGAAGAGAGAGCCTTGAAAGGGTGAGAGGAAAGGGTGGAGTTTGAGAGAGGGAGAAAATCCTTGGTGGGGATTTTAAGGAAGTGTGGAGAGGGTTTCACATGGCTGCTCCGATAAGCTTGCACCATAGTACCATCGGATTCAAGATTTGTCTTGATGGTAGTTTTGGGAAGAAGAAGATATCTTTGGTGTCAAAGGTCTAGGTTCTTTGCCTTCATGTGGGAGTGAAAAAGAATTTCAGGTTCTCTGCCTCACCAGGAGGGTGAAAAAGATTTCAGGTTCTCTGTCGCACCGGGGGAGGTGGAAGAGATTTTGTAAGGGATTCTCTGCCTAGCTGTAGGGGCTAAATGAGAGTGACTAAAGGTTTAGTGCAATACTTAGAACGGGAGGTTCTGGGGAGTGGACGTAGGTCAGGTTGGATTGAACCACAATAAATCTGGTGTGTTCTTTCTGATTATTTTCTGCACTTTATTTTTACTGTGATTAACTGCTTGGGTGAAATATCTGATTTATCTTTTTAATATTGATTTAATTTATTTTTACTATAAAATAGAAAAAGATTTTTCTTTTTGTTAAAGAAGTTTTTAAATATCTAATTCACCCCCCTCTTGGTTAGCCTTGGGATTAGTTCTGTAGAGTTTAACACCCATCATGAACTTCAAGTAGTATTAGAGTGGGATTCAAAAATTAAGTTTTTGAAAACTTTTAAATTTCAATCAATGGCTAATTTTATAAATCATAATATTGCGGAAGGATATTCAATCACCCGACCACCATTATTTCAAAACATTACTTTTGATTTTTGAAAAATTCACATGTACTTTCTTAAAATCAATAGATTATCGAATGTGACATATGATTCAAACTAGTTATTTTGTACCATCACATGTTATAGATAGAATTAAAATTGATATCATTTTTCTGAGTGGAGTAGAATAGAATAAATGAATGCTCAATTAAATGCTAAATGTTTGAACTATTTTTTCTTTGCTTTGAATTTTGAAGATTGTATGTTAGTATCCACATGTATTACTGGCAAAGAAATTTAGGATAAACTATGCACTACATACAAAGGTACTAGTGAATTTAAGTAATCTAAGTTGAATATTCTAATGCATGGTTATGAACTTTTTTACATGAAATCTTATGAGATGATTTTAGATATGTATACAAGGTTTACTTAAATTGTGACATCATTATATACTTTAGGTAAAGAATTTTCAAACTTTGAAAATGTCAATAAAATTCTACGTTGTCTACTTGATAAATTTGATACAAAAGTTGTTGCTATTTGTGAATCAAAAAAATTAAATGAATATTCTATTGATAATCTAATTGGCTCACTAATTACCTACGAGCAAACTGTGAGTTAAAGACTTGTGGATGCAAGTAAAACGATAATACTAAAGGCTGAAGATATGAATGAAAGTGCCTTAGTAGATGATGAGAGTGAAAAATTAACATCAGTAATGAGAAAATTAGAAAGTCTACTAAAGCACAAGCATAAGCATCAACAAAAGTGGAAGAAAGGTAAAAATAGTAAGAATACTAAGATTTCTTCTTACGTTATTTGCTTTGGATATAGGAAGCCTGGACATATAAAAAATCAATGCCCTAATTTGAAAACTCTTTCTGTAAGGGAAAAGGATAAAGCTAAGCAAATTATAAAAAGGGCAAATATTGAAAAGCAAAAAATCTCCTGGGCAGACCTAGCTTCTGAATCATCAGATCAGAAGCAAAATGATGTTTAAAGCCTTGTTTGTGTGTTTATTTATTTTTATTATTTCTGTGTGCATGTATGATTTTATTCTCTATATTTTTATTTATTTTCTATATTTTCTTTGTATTTTATTTCTCCTTTTATTTTTATATATTTTTTAGTCTCTATGTTGTTTGTGTAGTTTCTCTGATCAATACACACACATCATATTTTATTTCGTATATACTTTAGAAAATCAAATTATTTTTCAAAAAGATTATTTTTTCTAAAAAAGAAAAATTTACCTCCTATTTTCTTGAAATTTTATGTAAGTTGTGGTTGACTTCTCTAAAATCAGTCAAAGGAAGGAAACTCATGATTTTGTCTCTCTATCTCATTTCTTTAATGAGGCTATTTCACTTTTGATTTAAAATCTTCATCAAATTATAAATTGAATTTTAAAATTAAACTTTTTTCATCTCCCAACATTTTTCTATCTCATAGGGATCTTTTGCAAGTTGTTGAATCCACTTCATTATTTTCTTAATCAAGTTGTTCATTTTTATTACTAGATTGGGTTTGTTTTAGTCTTTAAAATTATAGAAAGGAAGCATATTTATAAAAATAAAGGCATAAAATGAGCCCAAAGCTGAAAAAATGCACAATGACACCAAAAATAAAAAGATACATAAAGTGTATTAAAAATTAAAAGATGCGCAATGTCGCCAAAATAAAAAGATACACAAAGTGTATTAAAAATAAAAAAATGCACAAAGTGCGCCAAAAATAAATAAAGAGGTACAAAATGAGCCCACTATGAGTTAGCTTACCTTTCTTCTATCTCTTAAATCTAAAGAAAACCCTTATATCTATTGATATTTTTGATACTTGAGTTTGAAAATCATTACTTTTGATTCACCTTTTTGCATTAATCTTCTAATAGATATATCTCAAGCAAGGAGTTTTAAAAAGATTACTATTTCCTTCTCTAATTTGTTCCTTGATTTAGATGTTTGCTTAAAATAAGTTTTGTTAGCTTTTAAGGAACCTGAGCTTAGATTAACAATTTTTGAATCTCTAACTTTCTTAGGTTATGCGTGGTCAATACATGCCTTACTAAACTTTTGAATAAAATTAAGAGATAACTTTCTCATTCCAAGAAAATTTTTGATATTTCAAATTGATTCTTCTAAAATATCACCTTCACTAGATCAGGGACAATTTGATCTATTAATCTATTTTTTCTGTTTTATTTTTCTATGCTCCTCTTCTTTTTGATAATGTCAAAGGGGGAGAATGTACTATTATATTTGTATTATATTTGAGCGTACTGTTATTTTTTATTGTATTTATTTAGTTTATCATTTTATCTAGTTATTTATTTTATTTTATAAATAAAAATTAAGAAGAAAGAAAATTGTGTTTTCCCCTATTTTTTAAAATTTTCAACATAGTGAGGTGGAGATTAGGAGAAAATACTTTTAATTTATAAATTCAACCAATAATATTTGCCATCTTTAAAAAGAGAGAGATTGTTGCGACTCAAGCTCACAAGTTTATATTTTTGATGATAATAAATATTATGGCTCACATCTTTATGTCTCCTAGTATTTTTATTATATACTTATTTGTGTGTATACTAATAATATTTCTGGAACACCATACAACATCCAACAAAGATTCAAGGCTCAAGATTGGGTAGAATAGGTTATGCTATAAAGATCTTTATAATATTCATTGATGTATTTTTGATTTTTTGAGTCACATCCTAAAAGGGTGTATGCTAGCTTGCTAACCATGCACACACACACTAAGGGGAGTGAGATTGAGTCAAAACTAGAAGTTTAATTTTTGAACTAATCGTATTGGACAATTTCTAAAATCTAAGATGATCAGCTCTTTGAACTAATCATAATGGATGATTTATATCATCTAAGATGATCCTTTATGATCTTGAAAAATAGCCGCCATTGATAATTTAGGTAAGGATTTAAGATTAAAATTTTATTCTAATCGACTTGGACGATCTAGATCATCCTGAATGATGTAGATTATCCTGAATGATCTATGAAAATCATACCTAAATTATTCTTGGGATTAGTCAATCAAATTTGCTTAATTTGATATTTTGATCATACCGGATGATCACAGAATCATCCTGGATGATCCTAGAATCTTTCTAGATGATCAGTATAAATTTGAACTAATTATCCTGCACTATCCAAATATCATCCAGGACTATCAGGTTAAATTATGCACATCATCCTGGATGATCCTACGATCATACTGGATGATATTTGGCATCAGAATTGAGTTTTAAGGGTTTTCAGAAGTTCTCTATTTAAGCACATCATACTGGGCGATCTTTGCCGCCAGAATTAAGTTTATAGGGTTTTGAAGCCCTCTTTTTAAGCTTTCTCAAGGAACTTGGTAAGTGTCTTTGGCAGCCATTGAGGCTTCATTTTTCTTGAGAAAACTTGAAGAGAGAGTCTTAAAAGGGAGAGAGGAAAGAGTGGAGTTTGAGAGAGGGAGAAGATCCTTGGAGGATATTTCAAGGGAGTGTGGAGGGGGTTTCACACAGTTGCTCCGGCAAGCTTGCACCTTAGTACCATCAAATTCAAGGTTTATCTTAAGGGAAGTTTTGGGAAGAAGATCTCTTTGGTGTCAAAGGACTAAGTTCTCTGCCTTCCCTAGGAGGGTGAAAAAGGATTCCAGATTCTCTGCCTCATCAGGAGGGTGAAAAGGATTTTAGATTCTCTGCCGCACTGCGGGAGGTGGAATAGATTTTATAAGGGCTTCTCCGCCTAGTTGTTGGGGCTAAAGGAGAGTCACTAAAGGTTTAGTGCAATACCTAGAATGGGAGGTTCTGGGGAGTGGATTTAGGTCAGGTTGGATTGAACCACTATAAATCTGGTGTGTTCTTTCTTATTTTTTTACACCTTATTTTTATTGGGATTAATTACTTGGGTAAAATCTCTAATTTATCTTTTTAATATTGATTCAATCATTTCTTCTATAAGATAGAAAATGATTTTTTCTTTTTATTAATGGAATTTTTAAATATCTAATTCACCTCTCTCTTGGTTAGCCTCAGGACTAGTTCTATAGGGTTTAACACCCCTTACGAACTTTCAAATCATAGGCTAGGCTAATTGGGTTTGGTGTAAGGTGTCCATGGACACTTGATCTAAGTGTTTATGCAATTTAATTTTATAAGATTTGGAATTTTGCTCAAGATAACATCTTTGGGTTCATTTGGGTCAACCCGTATGGCTAGCCTAAGTAGGCCCATGGGTTGAATCTTTTTTGAATGACCCTTAGGGACCCAATGAATATTCCTTATGGGTTTAGGTACCTTAGTTTGGTCTAAATGCAAGAATTTAATTTTTAGAAGCTTTAAGGCAAGTTTGGTTAATAATGATTAATGGTTAACATAATTTATTCAAGGGTAAGGGTTGGGTTAAACAAATTCCAAATGACATTTAGAACTTATTGGAATATTTTTTATGCCATGGTACGGTCAAGGTGCATGAAATTGAATTTTAAGGGTTAAAGGGGCCCTTTGGTTAACCAAGGTTAACTTCGTCAACCAACAATGGCCAAGGTGCGGGTTTAGGTTAAATCAACTCCAAATGAGATTTATAATTTGTCAGAAGTGGTCATGGGTCATGGTATGGCTGAGCAAAGAAGGGTTTATTCAGAAAGTTAGACTTATGATTTTTAAGGTTTATGGATTTCTTGATTAATAATGGTCAACTGTGGTCCACCAAGGGTTCAAGGGAGTTTGAATCAATAAGAAAATGATTATGAATATGTTTGATGGATTTCCAAACCTTCATAAGGCAGTTTGTAACAAGATGCAATGTCTATTGCCATGGGCAATAAATATTTAAAGGTTTTGCAAACTTGGGCAAAACTTTGTAATTTAAGGTTTAGAAGGACATGGTGGTGCAATCCAAGATTCCGAGCTTATGATTTTGATGATAACAAACATTATTGATTAAATTTCTATTCTTCTAGAATTTGCATTATGTATTTATTTCTATGTGTACTAATATTTTAGGTTCATCATACACTATTAAAGATCATTCATGGCTCAAGATTGGGTAGAATACAATGTATTGAATGAGTCTATACTTTTGATTTCTTTAATTTTATATTTCTTAAGTCTATTCCTTGTAAGGGTGTATGCTAATTTGGTGACTGTGCATACATACACTAGGGAGAAATATTAAGTGTTATAAATTTTGTGAATATCATACTGCATGATCTATATTATATTGCACAGTATACATAAAATAGTAATTAATTAAACACTTAATTAAGGAAATCTAAATTTGAATAAATCAAATCATATGATATACATCATACAGGATGACCTATAGAAATTAAGTTTCCAACTGTCAATCACAAACTAGGAAATAATTTGAAATTCAAAATTTGAGCAAATCGTACGGTATGATTCCAATCGTACTTAGCAATATTAACAAATCTTGTCTAATTTAATCATTTAACTAAGAAATCAATCAAAATTAATTTATTGAATGAATCTTGCTGTATGATGACCCCCATCATGCTATATGATCTGATTTGATCCTAAGATGATAATTAAGATGATAGTTAACTACCAACGATCATACAACAACAACATCAAGCCTTTGTCACATGGGGTCGGCTACATGAATCCTTTTTCTCCATTGTGTCCTATTAAAAGTCAAATTCTCATTTAAATTTATTAAAGAAAGATCATTTCTAATATTTTCTAACAAAGTCTTTTTAGGTCTACCTCTACCTCTCTTAACATGAGTCAAATCTAATACCTCTACTTTTCTAACCGGGTCATCGGAAAGCCACCATTTTATGTTATCAGACCATCTAAGGTGACTCTCTCTAATCTTATCTTCCACTGGAGCTACTCCAACCTTTCACGTATATGCTCATTTCGTATCTTATCTCTAAGGGCAAAGCCACTCATCCACCTGAGCATCCTCATCTCTATAACACTTAACTTAGTATCATGCTTCTCTTTTAATGGCCTGCATTCGGCACCATAAAGCATTGTAGGTCTCACCACCATCTTATAGAATTTTCCTTTAAGTTTGAGGGGGACTTTTCTATCACACAACAAGCCCGATGTATTCCTCCACTTCAACCATCCAACTTGAATTTTGTTGATAATATCCCCATCTATTTCCCTATCACTCTAAACAATAGATCCAAGATATCTAAAACATGTACTCTTATTAATAACTTGATTGCCTAAAGTCACAATCCCCTCACTTAGTCTATTACTACTAGAATTACACTCTATATATTTTATTTTAGATCTACTCAAGAGAAAACCTTTAGACTCTAAGGTTGACATCCAAAATTCAAGTTTACCTTCAACTCCCTCTCTAGTCTTATCAATAAGAAGAATATCATTAGCAAAAAGCATACACCAAGGTACATCCTCTTGCAAATGTCTAGTGAGAACATCCATGACTAATGCAAAAAGATATGGGCTTAAGGCTGATATTTGATGTAATCCAACCGAAATAGGAAAATACTTGGTCAAACAACCTTGTGTTTGAATACAAGTAATAGCTTTTGCATACATATCTTTAATGATTTGAATATAAGTGTTATTAACTCCTTTCTTTTCAAGAACTCTCCATAGCACTTCTCTTAGAACTTTATCATATGCTTTCTCTAAATAAATAAATATCATATGTAGATCCTCCTTATTCTCTCTATAATTCTCCATCAAACCTCTCAATAAATATATGTCTTCCATAGTAGACCTACCCGACATGAGAGAAGATATCTTCATCCTAGAGCAACCCAAGAAACCAAGAAAGACACTCAGAGGAAACAAGGCAGAAGCTATCCCAGAGCAACCATGTGAAATCCCCTCACACTCCCTCCTTACGCTCAACCTCTCTTTTTTCCTTCCCAAGGCCTTCAAAGATATCTTATCCGAGCTCTCTCTCCAATCAAACAGCCAAAGACTTGAAATAAGTCTAATTAAAGAGCGTAAATACAGGCCTCATAAAAAGATCAAAACTTCAATTCTATCGACACTAATCGTACAGTAGGATCGAAGATCATACAGTACATCAAGTTAAATAGCCCTGTTAGTACTATACAAAGGGTAAAGTGCTATATGATCAGATTAGATAATTGAGTTGTTATTCCAATATGAGATAAAGCATCGTCCAGTATGATTAATCTAAAAGACTTAAATTATTATCCTATACAGTTGGCAACGAATAAATATCTTCCCATGCAAAGATCAGGTCATACAGAATGATTCTTTCCAATCGTCCTGTACGAACTGATTGGATCAATTAATCTGAAATCATTTCCCCAATTACAGGATTAATTTAGGTAAGATTTAATTATATTATACAGTATAATACCTATCGTACGGTACCATTAGTGTAAATTTTGAATTTTAAAATATTGCCTAAATTATGATTGGTGGCTGAGATCTTAATTTCAATGGATCATCTTGTACCATCAGGATCATACAGTATAATTAGTTCAAATGGCTTTAATTATCATAATTAGAAGTTTTAATAATTTTTTGAATATGTGGTCATATAGTATGATTAGTATAGAAAATTACACTTCTAATTTTCTCACAATCTCACTCCCTTGAGTGTATGTGCCCACGGTCAGTAAATTTAGTATCCACAAAATACATGACTTAACTCAAGTAATATAAAAATAAATAAAAGTAGAAATACACACTCTTCAAGACACTTAATCCTATTCTACCTAGTCTTGAGCTAATCACATTGCACAATATACAGTGGACCTGAAATATTAGTGCACAAGAAAATATATATGCAATAATAATAATAAGAGATAGCATAGTAGAGAATCAAGTAATATTGGTTATCATCAAAATCATAAAACTTGGGTCCAGATGTACAACAATTTATCTTTTGTTCTTCATGCTTTCTCTGGTCCATTAGAACAATGCTCTATTTTAGTTGCTGAACTTAAAGCCATTAATTTTGGCCTTCAATTTTGTTATGCTATGGATATTAAGGAGGTGTGGATTGAGGTTGATGCTATGTTGGTCTTACATTCTTGTAGGGTGATGTTTCTGGTAAGTCTAATAGTTTTTAACTCATTAGAGAAATAAATCTTCTTCTTTATAATTTTAACTATTCCCTTACACACATTTGTAGAGAAGCAAATTATTGTGTGGATTAGTTAGCCAATAATGGAATGTACTTAACTAGCTTCATTTAATTTTCTAGAAGGAACCTTCCCCACTTTTTAGGGGGCATGACTTTTTTGGATAAAGTGTGTCTACCTTATGTCAGAAAATGAGTCTGCCTGTGGATTTCAATTTTATTATTTTGTTGCTCTCATTTGATTATGTTCTAGTTTGTGCCTTTTGGGGGAGGTTGTTTTCTATCTTTTTTTGGGTTATGGTTTATCGGTAAGGACTGTATGATCCCCTTTTTCTAGTTTTGATGGTGCTCTCCTTATTATTTGGTATGGTTGATGGTTTGATGTAGGTTATAACCAGCTATGATATCACCTACTATCTATATGATGGGAAAATGCTTGATGTTTGGCAACATATTACTTCTATTATCATTCATGTGAATTGGAATGGGAGTTGGTTTGTTTTCTAAGCTATTTTTTCTCCTATTTAGCCTCTTTTATTATTTTCTACTGACGGTCTTTATGTGCCTTTACATCTACTTGGGCATTTTCCAATTCTGATTGGTGGTATTATGTTTTGGGGTTATGTCTTTTTGCCCCATTTCTTGATTCAAATATGAGGAGGTCCTTTAATGGTAATGTGGATGGCCACTATCAAGCAAACCCGTAATTTATTTATTTGATACTCCAACTTTGAGTTGGTTTCACCAATTTTTCATTATTTTTTATCATTTTTGTTTCTTAGAGTTAGGTTTTTGGCTGGCTTATATGGGTTGTATTCACTTCATTAATCTCTGTTGTATGTTTTTATTGTTCTTCTCTTAGGGCACTCGATTCTTCTCTCATTTTGTTCTCATAATTGTTGGTTGCCTTGGTTCAGTGGCCTCTTCTTTATAATCTATTGTGTCTGGATTGGCGGTCTCTCAGTGTTTTTTGGTGAATTCGAAGATCCTATTAATTCTTATTTCTAGCTAGGTTTCCTACTTTCAAAATCTATTTTTTTTTTCATTTTTGTTAGTCTGGAATGGTCTTTGGCCTTTGTATTTTCAGCATACCTACATATCTGTTACAGGTCTAATGATGTGGTGTTTGGAAGCTGACAGAAAAGAACCCATTGCTTTTTGAATGGGTGGCCTAAGTCTATTTGGGGGAGGCTTGGTTGCAAGCCAAGTGTCCCCCAAGGCTATTAAAAGCTAGGGGGAAGGCTAAAGTTGAGAGAGACTTTCCCCTATTTGGTTAAACCTTACCTTAAGTATGGATTAGGGGCTACACTATGGCCCCTTTGTGTGGGAAAATAGTTCTTTATAGTAGGTTAGAGCAGAATTTGAATGGGGAAAAGGATTACCAAGGTGGCATGGCCACCTAAGCCCATTTAAAAGCACATTTGACCATTTAACTTGTCAAACCAGTCATTGGAGCTGATGTGGCATCCAAGAGAGTGCATTAGGCTGTTTGGTATGTAGCCAAGTGATTGGAGCCATATGTTTGGATTTTTGGTCATGTCATTGGAAATGGAGAGGGTTTTGACCCCTCCAATTCAGTTGACCAAGTCAAATCAACTAGGGATTTCACTTACAAAATATTTGGACATGAATAAAATGTCCACTTGAATGATTTTGAAGGGTTAATTTTATTTGAAATGGCTTGAAGCATTAATTTTGACATTAGCATAGGTTAAGGGTTTGGATCTTAGGAAAATTTTAACTTTGGATATTGTTGACCTTTTTGGTATTATCATTACAAAATATCTCCATTATTGTGTTTTTAATGTTTGCTCCTATGTTTTATATTTGATCTAATTAGTTTATAGCTTTAATTGTGATTAGTTATATATCAGATTTGTTATTCTATATTGCAGCTATTATTTGTTGCTTCACCATTTGGCCTTGTAGATTTTTCATTTTGTAGGCAATAGGGATTTTGGCATAATTTTGCAGGACAATTATTTTTTTAGTAAGATTGTGTGGAATGAAGATTTTTTGTATGGGTGCTGGGCGGGGTGTTGAAATCCAGGATCCCGAGCACTTTATTTTGATGGTGACAACTAATACTTACTGAATCCATATAGACTTCCTTTAGATTATAAATGCTTAATCCTTGTATATGAGCACTAACATTTCAGGTCAGATGCACACTGCTCAAGGTGACTGGAGACTCAAACCGGGTAGAATAGGATGTTGAAAAGTCTGTAATTTTTATTTCTTAATTTTTTTTCTTTCTTGAGTCTGCCACAGAAGCATGCATGTGAAAGGAGCAACCATGCACACACACAGGGGGAGAATTATTTTAAATGTTTAAAAATTTTTTTTAAGAATATCGTACTGTACGATTTAATATCGTACTGTACGATTAATTATTAATACTCAGGCTAACGGCTAATTTTCAGATATTTAAATTGATAAACTGATCGTACTGTACGATACCTATCGTACTGTACGATAAGATACAATTGAGAAACCCTAGCCGCCAGAATAAGTTTGGTAAGTTCTTAATTTTATTTCCCTGAACTGATCGTACTGTACAATTCTTATCGTACTGTACGATTAATTAATACTTACCAAAATTATCTCCCTAATCAGGAAATAAACGTTGGTTTCTATTTTAAAAGTCGATCGTACTGTACGATCATATATCGTACCGTACGACTGACAGAGATGACTTCATTCATCCCATCGATCGTACCAGACGAAACAAAGGTTTTTTGTTTTATTCGTCCTGGATGATATTCATATCGTACAGGACGATATCCTGAAATGAACTAATCGTACTATACGACTAGTGGAGTGCTGGACGACCGACAGAGATGATTTCATTCGTCCCATCGATCATACCAGACGAAACCAAGATTTTTTGTTCTATTCATCCTTGACAATATTCGTATCGTACAGAACGATATCCTGAAATATACTAATCATACTGTACGACTAAAGGAGTGCTGGACGACTGGCAGAGATGAATTCTTTCGTCCCAGGGATCATCCCACAGATCGTCTTATACGAACATCACGAATCAACAACATCGTCCTGTACGATATGTATATTGTATAGTACGATATGCATAAACTTTGATAACTGTTCGTCTGTACTCATACTGGACAGAGCTGTAATTGAACTGATCGTACTGTATGATTATAGATCGTACTGTACAAACAGAAACGTAAAAGTTGAAACTTTTAGAGTTTTCTGAAGCCTGATATAAAAACAACTTAAAAATTTTTCTAGAGGGTTGTTGATCTATCCTCTGGCTGTGAGAGGCTTTGAGGAAAGAAGGGGATTCGTTGGAGAGAAGCTTTTTTGGAGAGATCCAGGGCTTGAGAGAGGAAGGTGAATGTGAGCTTGAGCGTGAGGGAGAAGTAGTGTGAGGGGATCACCCGGTGGCTCCAAGCTAGCTGCATGCTTTGCTCCTTTTGTGGCTTTTGGAAGCTTCGAGAAAGTTCTCGAGGGAAGAGTCACTTCAAGATCAACATCGTCAAGGTACTCTGCCATCTCCAGGAGGGAGAAAAAGGAGAAGGTCCGCTGCCGTCACCAGGAGGGTGACATAGCGTTTGGTATTCCGCCGCACCGAGGGAGGTGAAAGTGAGTATTATAAAGGCTTCTCCGCCTTGCTGTGGGGGCAAAAGGAGAGTCAACTTTTACTAGTGCAAATCCCGGAGTAGAGGACTCCGGGGAGTGGACGTAGGTCAAGTGACCAAACCACTATAAAAATCTCTTGTGTGTTTTTTCCTGTTTATCGTACTTTACTTTTCATGCTCTTAATTAGTACATTAAATTACTTGGTGAAAAATCATGATTTAAATCTTGTGTTGTGAAATTTACAATTGAATTATCAATATCATCGTTGTGAACGTTGTACTTGCTTCCGTACGTTGTTCGTTGAGTTATCTTTAAAAAAAAAAAATAGAACTCTTGTGTAGGTTTGAATTTTTTAAAATACCAATTCACCGCCCCCCCCCCCCCCCCCTCTTGGCGCATCTCATACTTTCACGGGGACAATTTGTCTCATAGGTTTTCATTTATTGGGTTTTATTGCTCTTTTGAGTAGTAGTGAGCTAAAGGTCCTCCTTAAGGACTTATAATTTTAATTTCAATTAACGTGTAAGCCCGTATGTGAGTTTTTTTTTTAAAATGTCATCATATTTAAATATCATGCCACTCAAAATATGACACATTTATCTAAACCTACTTTTAAACCCTTGGAAATGATTTGAACTTGTTCATAATCATCATTGCAATGATTTATACCCATTGAGGTCCATGGTTGACCCTAGTTTATCAAGTTTGACCATTTCAGCCGTTATACCCTTAACCTTGAATAGTGCATGAACCAACATTCAATTCTGCATCAAAACCCTTAGATTGATCCATAGGACCCCTATAAACATTCTTGGGCATGCCTAAACCCATTTGGATCCATGGTTAATCATGAATGACCATGAATGTTCTTGTTTACCATTTAGCCCCAATTTGTCCTAAATTACTAAATCATCTATACACTACATTCTAAATAAAGACAATGAATACTAAAATTCCCAAACAATCACTTAAACTTGTTGAGCCCATTGGAACAAATGATGGGACATGGTTTATCATGGTTGACCTCAATTATGAAGAATGAGCATTTTGACCTAAATATCTATTTTATACATTAGTTCATATCTAGACTTTCACATGCCCTCCAACCACTTCCAAACATTCACTTGACCTCCCCTAGACCCAATCGACCCATCCATTGTGCTAGGTCAATCTTGGTTGACCAAGTCAACCAAGGTCAACCAAATGACCCATATGACCCTTCTCTTTGCATTCAAGTTAAACCATTGGAACCTTGACCTTCAAAGTATGACAACTATTCCCAAACATCCATATAAACCTACCATAGCTTGCCAATCCCTTGAGAGGTGGTTGAAAAGGTCCATATGGACCACATTAACTTTCCTAGTCGAACCCAACATCCAGCTTGGCTAAAGGTGGCCTAAAAGTTCTGGTAACTGCTAGGTGGACATTGGTTCACTCTTAGCTACCTTTCTAGCTTATATCGTGTGGTCTACCTTCTCCAAATAGATGCTTAAGCCCTATTGGATTCTCCCACACTAGCTTATCGGCCAGGTATAATGAGCCATCATGAAATTTAAGTCCAAATTCTTTTTCAAATTCCCTACAAATACTCTTAATTTTCCCAAAGCAAGGTTTCTTATTTTACCTTCCTAAGCTTCATTATAGATCTGCAAACATCCCTTGAGCTTCCTCTTCATGACTAATGATCTTCAAGGGTGAGTTTTACCAAGCTCCCTCATGCTCCTTCCAATAAATTACCAACTTATGATCCAAAGGTCCTCAAGCTCTACTGATAGTAGAAGATCTGTTCCCTGCATCTAGTCAATCACACTTCAAGAAATAGCCCACTTAATTGCTATTTGAATTTAAATTTCAAACTTGAGCCTTATTTTATAAGGGTCGTGAACATTAGTAAGTAAAATCCTTATCTATGGCAATCTAGATGTTGGATTGGTAGTTTACTTCATACTGATCCTCCTTGATCAATATAAATGAATTTTATGGTGAGGATTGTTTGAATCAATCCAATAAGTGGTAATAGTTGAGAAACTAAGTGAGAAGTTAATGAAAATATCAAAGTTATCCATATTGGTTAACTCCATAGAACTATTATGATTATATCAGATTAGATGGTATATGACGCTCCCAGTATTTTAATCCTTTGAATCAAAGCCATTTGATCTCTGATTTTGGAGATTGGTTAGTAACTTGAAAACCTTGAAAATGGATTTAAAATATTTGATTTGAAATAGTTTAAAATTATGATTTTGAAATTTGAGGTTGAATTTGAACTTGAGAAATAAAGGTTTTGATTTTTATTTGCAAATTTTATGGAAAATTTTGGAAACTTAGCTACTAAACTCTATGTTTGGAAAAAAATTAATGTTTTCGGATTCTCTAAAATTTCAAGAAGTTGAATCATCTAGTTTTCTTGTGATAAGAGTTTTTGAGACATCAAATAGCCACATTATTTTATTAATATTTATGAATTTTAAAAACCCTCCCACCATACTAGGAGTGACGAGGTCCTCTAAAAAAAGAAAGTAGGAGGTGACCACACTTGCCCAAGAAAGATATGGGTAAGGAAATCTGTGAAAGAAAGATGGCTTGAGCTTACATGAGGTCTAAGCATACTATGGATGTAAAATATATTTTGCCACTATTACGGAGGGAGACAGGAACCTTTCACAGGAGAGTAACAAAAAAAACATAGGGGAAAAATAAACCAGATAATTGGATACTCCTATTTTTATAATCAAATACAACATCAAAAACAACATACTATTTGAACATAAAAAAAAGAAATAATATTCTATAATGGACTTTAAGAATAAAATAAGTTTTTGAAAATTTACATTTTTATAAGCAAATATAACAGAGAGAATAACATACTATCTCAAAAGATGGACATGATATTCTACATTGGTACTTGAAATTAAAAATGGGATTTAAAAAAATTATCTATGTTCCTAGAGATCTTTTGACTGCCTTAGGAATAAGAAAGGATTTATTTTAATATGAAGTTCCAAGTTCCCTATAAAGGCAAGCCCTTATGGTTTATAACATCCTGAGAGAGAAATTTGTTGATAATATTATCTATTAAAACAAGATGACATTTTTAGAATTCTAGGTATGAGATAATAATTTTGAAAATTTAAATTTTAAAAGGAGATTGGTTCAAGTTTGAGCAATTACTTTTGGAGCTAATGGAAGAAGAAGGGAGTACTAGAATTCTGGGAGGCATAAAAGTCGCTATAGACTTTCCTATATTGGGCTTTAGTGTTTTTGAGAATTAAGATTTATTATTCAGATTAGTATTTTATTAGAAAGATGAGATTTATATTCCTCAATCACAAGATCAGGAGAATGATTAGAAGGTGAGGATTTTAGATATAAAGATCAAACTTGAGTCCTAAAATTAAGGCAAGCACAATGAAAGTAGCAGCTCAATCCGAGTCTAAAGAAATCCAAAAAAAGTATGGTGGGACTTATATCCTTCAACATTCAAGAGATTTTAGAATTGCCTGGCACTTCTAGAATTACATCTTACTTGGAGTATAATGTTAGCTAAACTCCACAAAAATACTTTAAAATCCATGAATTCAGTCTTAATTAAATGAAAGATAGGTTAGGCTTGTACTTAAGTATTTAAATTTGGGATTTACATCTAGAGATCCTAAAATGGTCCATGCCTTATGAGTGATATTTCTTACTTATAATGCTAAATGGAATTAAAACTTTATTCTTTAGTTGGCTATTAATGCACTGCATGCTGATTAAAGATAATAACAAACAAGATTTTAAAATTAAAAAAAAAGATTAGAAAATAGGTTTTTCCCTAAAGGGAAGGCCTTCCTTGAGATAGAGCTAGCACCTTAATAGGTCGGGCGGCTTATCCAAAATCGTAGGCTAGGAGGTCCCTATATAGCATGTCCATCAAAATCATTCAATCATCATATCACAATTAAAATTAGCATGTAAATCATCTTAAATCATATCAATGCTTCAAACTATTAGATTTTGAGTTTTATTTTCTTATTTTGATTTTGTTTAAATATCCTAGGGTGGTGTAAATTAAAGTGTTAATGTATTTTCAATTTGATTAGATTTTTAGGATTTGTTGTTAGAATTTGATTTGATTATTTTAAAGAATATATATGAAGGCAGAGTGAAAGTGCAATGCCTCACTTACCAACAAGCCTTAGCAAACACAAGGTGTAATCATTCCATCTAAGAAGATGAAATTAAAGCATAAATCTCTCTTTATGAATCTTTAATTAGTTAGCATTTTATTAAGGGTTTGTTTAGAACTTTTAAGTTTGTCTAAATCTTAAGGAATTCATGAAGTGATCTTTTTATTATTATTTATTTATTTATTTATTTTATGAAGTGATCTTATTATATTTAGAGAATAAACTCAAATAGGTTTAGATGAGATTTTAAAATTATGTTATAAATATTATTTATTTTATATGTTTTTTTATTCTATGTTGCATGAAAGATGATTTTAAATTATCCAAATAAGATTTGGGTTTGCTAATTTAATATTATTTAGTTTTTTTTATTTACTTTTCTATTATCCATTCAAAGCATTTTTATTTGCATTTTTTTAATTTTTATATATTTTGTTATGAATTATCAAAGTTAAAGAAGAAATATTATGATAGACCAAATTAGGGTGAGATATTTGATACTCCAATGAACTTCAAATGACATAAAATTTTATCCTCAAACCAATACTAACATGTAGAATAATCCATAAAACATTGAGAATTACTAAGAAAGCAGCTTTAAGAAGCAATAAGAAAGCCTTCCCAAACCAAATCACAATCTAATTTAAAAGTCAATCAACTTAATTATTATTATGCATGCTTTCATTGATATTTACTTTCTTAATAGATACTTTTCCACGCATAATGTACTTTAAGAGACTAACTAATTCAGATGAAGCTTTTGTCGCCCAGGAAAAGCGATGAAGTTGTTTGAAGTATAATGATGAAAAATGCTGGCAACAAGAAACAAGTACATTGCGTCAAAAAGGTTGACAGCATCAAGTCATATGTTAATATGGTCTTCGTGCAGATCATATCGATATGTTGCAAAGAAAAGCTAGCAAAAGCGGGGTACCTACACAAATAATTAATCAACTGCCTTGATTTTTAAGCAAGTATAGATTATGATTTGCTTTTAACACAAATGCGAACCAACTTAACTGGACCACATCATTGCAAGGTTAATTGGTAGTTAGTTATATCGTTAACTTTGTAAACAGATGGCATCGAACTTAAAGCTACGTGCCAGGGCATAGAAAACGCTTTTGACGTGAAGTTTATGCCCTTAGATTACGTGCTGATGAGAAGATTTTTTAGTTTTTATTTTTCTTTTCAAATTTTTTTGAATAAAGGAGGTTTTAAAATGGTTGAATTCTAGCATCATTTATCCTATTTTTGATGGTGATTGGGTTAGTCGGATCAATTGTGTGCAAAGGAAAGGAGGACTCATTATCATTTTAAACAAGAAGAATGAGCTTATTTCATTTAGGATAGTGGCTAGGTGGAGAATTTGAATTGATTATTAAAATCTTAACATAGACCCTAGGAAAGATCATTTCCCATTGCACTTTACTAATTAAATGTTGGATAAATTAGCTAGGCATCCTTTATTTTATTTCTTAGATGGCTACACTAGACTAAATAAAATTCTGATTGCCCTAGAATATAAGGATAAGTTCACATTCACAAATACTTATGAAACCTTTGTGTTTAGAAGAATGCCCTTTAGATTGTGCAATGCCCCTACATTTTAGGTATGATGTCTATCTTTTTGAATTAACTGAGCAGGGTAATATAATTTTCATGGATAATTTTTTAGCTTTGGAATGACTTTTGATGCTTGCTTGGATCATTTAGAGTTAGTTTTAGAAAGATGTGAGAAAACCAACCATGTGCTTAATTAGAAGAAATGTAAGTTCATGGTAAAGGAATACATTATCCTTAGATACAAAATCTTAGAAAGAGATATGGAGGTCAATAAGGCAATTATCCAAGTGATTGAGAATTTGTCACCTCCTAATTCTGTTAAGAGTGCCCATAGTTTTCTAGGTCATGCTGAATTTTTTAGGTGTTTCATTAAATATTTTTTTAAAATTATTATACTACTCTGTCATTTGGTAGAAATGGGATACTCCTTTTAATTTTAATTCTAATTATTTAGTTGAATTTGAGAAACTCATGAAGTGATTAGTTATTGCAACTATCATCATGTCATCTCAATGGTCTCTAAATTTTAAAATGGTGTGCAAAGCTAGTGACTATGTAATTTGAATGGTATTATGTCAAAGATTTGATAAAACATTTCAAGTTATTTATTATGCTAATAGATTGCTAAATAATGCTTAAATTAACTACACATTTACTAAAAAAGAGCTGCTAGCAATAATCTTTTACTTGGATAAATTCATATCATATTTGATCAACACAAAGTAACTACTTTTACTGATCACACTTTTGTCAAATACTTGTTAATTAAAGAAGATGTGAATCCTAGATTAATTAAATGAATTTTACTACTACAAGAATTTTATGTAGAGATTCTTGGTAGGAAAGGATCTTAAAATCAGGTGGCTAATCATTGATCTAGATTAGAGAGGGAGGACTCTATGCACAATGATTATAACATTAATGAATTCTTCCCTTATAGAAAATTATTTATGTTGTGTTCATTATACGTACCTTGGTATGCTGACAGTGTGAATTTTATCATTAGTTGAGTAGTCCCACCTGGTATGTCTTACACGCAAAGGTGTAAAATTATACATGATAAAATATTTTTTTTCTAGGATGAGCTTTACTTATTTATGAACTGTAATTACCAAATCAATAGGCTGTGTCCCAGAGGATGAGATATAACCCATCGTTAGTTAGTATTATGATTTGAAGTATGGAGAGCATTTTGGATGGTTTAGAACTTCTTCAAAGATCCTTCAATCTAGATTTTTTTAGCCTTTCCAATTTAATGATGTAAAAGGTATGTTAAATGATGTGTTAAATGACATAGGGCATACAGTATTTCTAAAGAAGTGAATGCCCCTTAATTTCATTTTAGATGTGGAGATTTTTTATGTTTGGGGATGGGATTTCATGGTCCTTTTATTCAATCATATGAAAGTCATTATATTTTGATAGTAGTTGACTATATCTCTAAGTGGATGGAAGGGATATCAACTTCCAAAATTGATGCTCAAGTAGTAATTAGGTTTTTATAGAAAAACTTATTTTCTTGATTTGGAGTGCCTCGAGTCTTCGTAAGTGATGGGGGCAGTCATTTTTATAACAAGAGAGTGAAGAATTTAATTTTAAAATATGGAATTAAGCATATGGTAGCCATTACTTATCATCCCCAAATTAGTGATCAAGATGAAATAAGAAATCAGGATATTAAGAGAATTTTGGCGAAAACTATAAGTTTGAATTGAAAAGATTAGGCAATAAGAATGGATGATGCATTCTTGGCTTAGAGAATTGCTTTTAAAACCCCTATTTGAATGTATCGTTAAAAATTAATTTTTGGAAAAGATTGCCACTTGCCATTAGAGTTGGAGATAAAGCTTTCATGGTGATTAATGAATTAAATTATAATCCTAAAGATGTTGGAGGGAAAAGATTAATATAGTTGAATGAATTGAAAGAATTAAGAAATGATGCCGATGAGAATGATATATTATATAAGGAGAAAATTAAAAAGTGGCATGATCATAGGCTCATTAAGAGAAAATTTGAGCTTGGATAAGAAGTATTGTAATAAAATTCAAGGTTAAAATTATTTCCTTGGAAACTTAAGTCTAGGTGGTCAAGGCCATTTATTGTGATTTCAGTATATCCTTATAGAGCAGTGGATATGAAATATAGTAAAGCCACCAATATTTTCAAAGTTAATTATCAGAGAATGAAACCATACATATGATGGAAAATTTATTTCCTTAGAAATTCATTAGAATTGGCTCATCTCGGATAGAAATTTGGCATAGTTTAGCTGAAGTTTATAAACCTAACACTTTTTGGGAGACAAACCTATTGGCCATTTTGTCTTGGAATTAAGAGATAGTCTGCATGCTTATGGTTAGAAATCCATTTAGTTAGGTTCGATCTATGTTGTGTGCAAGTTAGCCTTTATCTTATGTGTGTTGAAGCTCGTATTAAAAAATCAACCCAACACCATATCACTGAATCCTAATGTTCTGCATCACTCCTATAATAATTAAAAACAATATTTGTTTTAGCCACACCACACCATCGAAGGCACACAACACCATAATCCCAAATCCCTTTATCATCATCATAGTACTGAACTTGTAGATTCCTAAAAAATGTTAGAGCATCACAGTGCTATGCATCATGTGATATAGCCCTACTGAAAACATAAATATAATAGTTGAAACATAAATATGGTAGTTGAAGTACAATGATGATGGATGCTTTGAGCACTATAGTGCCTCCATGTGTAAAGTATCATGGCAGTCGCCTGGTCAAAATGTCTAAAATTTATATTTCTAAAGCAAGATGCTGGTGCAACCTAATCCTAGCATGATAATATTAGTACTCATTTTCATTATTTTAACATAGCACCATAGTGCTATAAAGGATAGTGCCACAATGCTCTCTAGAATATAAATAGGGTAAGAACTACTTTGATTCAATTCACTTAGGCTCTTAAATAGGGTAGGGAATACTTTGATTCAATTGATTTCCTTAGAAATTCATCTTGGATAAGAATTTGGCATAGTTTAGCTGAAAATAATAAACTTAGCATTTTTTGGGAGGCAACCGAATTGATCATCTTGGTTTGGTATTAGGAGATAGTGTGCATTTTTATGATTAGAAATCCATTAAGTTAGATTTGATTAGAGTTGTGTGCTAGTTAGCTTTTATGTTGTGTGTTCAAGTTGATATTGGAAAATCAACCCAGCACCATAGCGCTAAATCCTAAAGTGCTACAACATAATTACAATAATTAAAATAAAAATTTATTTTAGTCACTCCACATCATCGAAGGCACACAGCACAGTAATGGAAAATCTTTTTATCAACACCATAGCATTGAATTGCAAATTCTTTAAAATATTAAAGCATCATAGGGCTGTGCAGCATATTATATAGCTGTAGTAAAACAATAAATCTGGTAGTTGAAGCACCATGATAACGGATGTTTTAAGCACTGTAGGGCTTCCATGTGTTAAGCACTGCAGAAGTCTCTTGGTCAAAAATATTGTCATTCAATTTCTAAAGTGAGCATGCTATGCAATCTATCCCTAGCACATCAGCACTAGTACTCATTTTACTATTTTGCCTTAGCACTGCTGTGCTATAAAGGACAGTGTCGCAATGTTATCCAAATTACATCTAGGGTAGGGACTACTGTGATTCAAATAACTTGTGTTCCTAAACCTTCTAGTATTGTGTTTCAAGTCTATGAGCTCGTCCAAATCTTTTGAAATGGTACCAAATATTATTTTTGGTAGGAAGTGGTCTTGATCTACTTAACATGATGCCCAAAAATTTCTTAGTTTGAGGAGTAGTATAATAACTTGGTGCAAAACTCTACCATTTGAAAGAGAGGTTTTGATAATCCTTGGGGATAGTTAAGTCCCATATTGTTGAGAGAAATTAGGATTTACTAGTTGCTCAGCCTCCCCCTACAAATTCTTGTATTGTCGTGAATTTGCCAATGCGAAGGAGCACCAAAATGAGTTTATTTTTGTCCAAGGAAATTGGATCTCATTTACTCCTATAGTCATTAGTCAAGTATTTTGTGCTCCTAACTATTAGTTCAATGGGGGTGATTACCTTAACTTTAATACCTCTATGATAAATTATAATGAGATCGTTAGATTCTTAACCTACTTGGACCGAATTGCCTAATGGAAAAAATAGAGAAGATAAAATAATTTTTTTTATATTTTTCCTCACCCAAGAATCTAAAGCTAGGTACTATTTTATTTTTACAAACCTTATGCCAAGAAAAAATATAAATGTTTTGACCAATGATAGTGTGGCCCTTAACTGCTACATCCAAAATAAAATTATTATCAATTTTGGACTAATTATTTTCCAATCTGCCCAATAATATGTGTGGATCTATCAGGGTAGTAAGAAACCCCAGAAAGGAGTAGATCTTTCTTTCTTTTTCCCTAACCAGATCAAAGATCCAACCCTTCAAAATCTCCTTTGAAGAGTGAGGAGAGGGATCTGGCTAGCTGACCCAACCAAGCAATAGTGGGTAAAGATCCTAAGATGCTATGAGCTCAGGTGTCAGACCTCCGAGAATGTGTACATTGGGTTAAGGTTTCTATGAATCACTTTGGGTAACATTTGATAGGACTCGAAAGGGGGATATATTCCAAATATGACCACATAATGATCCACCACCAATGCCAATATTAGTGTCAGGTTGAGTACAATGTAAAAATGATGAGCATGTTCAAGAGCTTGGAGATGGACTCCCATGGTCAGATGAATTTATTCCTAGGCCCACTGCGCTTTGAGAAGTTCCCAGAATCGTCATCAACACCATGAGTAGGAGTGGAGGAAGAGGAGGAAGATGATGAGTAGGGAGAGTAGTTGTTAAAGTTATTTAAGTTTTTTTTTAATTTTTAATTTTTTAAGTTTTTAGTATTTATCTTGTTAGATTTTAATATTTTAGCTTTTATTATAGTTTTTAAAATTTTTTTGCATTTAAGTTGTAATTTTGAATATGTGATAAATGCAACCAACTTTCATGGTTTATGCAAAATTTATCTATCTTCCTATGTTGTACTTTTTTTATTCAATTATGAAATATGTAAAATTTAAATTCAAATCCTTAAGTATTTAATAATACACAATATAAAACATTACCCTAATATGATAGTTATAAGTGATAACTTACAATTTCATTTAAAATTAGTAATTCCTGACAAGATAAATTCCAAAAAATCACTTAAACACTTGACTGCTTATAAAGATTATTTTTATTTAAGGATTAATGTAAATAAACTATTTAGATTAATTCTAAAATCACTTAATAAGTAAGTAATAAGGGAACTATGAAACCTTTAATAAACATATGCAAGGATAAAAAGTAGAGACATTTAATATGTATTCAAAATTAGTATAATGTATTTAGAAAACAAAAAATATAAAAGTGAAAGTAAAAAATAAAATGGATAGTACTGGACTACTAAAATTTATTACATGAAATATCTAGCCCCGCATAAAAATCACAACTGGAGGCATGAGACAGGTATTGAAAATCATTATAGTATATTTAGCCAATTGTAAAGAAATTAAGAAAAAGGAAGAGTAAAAATAATATCTCCTCACTCACTATCAGGGAAGAAGAGATGTATTCATGGTAATAGCTAATACACACTAGTATGAGGCTACAGTGAACTTTATATAAAGTAGAGAAGAAGTATCTAGAATAAGAAAAGGCTGTGTGGCCGTTAGCAGCAGAAGTAGTGTAGAACCATCTTGGCTGATTAGTTGGAACCATTTAGGTAGACTGCTTGTGAGGTGTATTGTAAGTGGTCTAACAACCCCCCTCAAATTGAGCAAGTGTGGAAACAATGTTCAATTTGTTGCGTAGGTCCATAAACCGTGATGGAGGTAATGGTTTGGTCAGCAAGTTGGCTGGTTGATCGAGAGTGTTGATGTGGCGAATGGTGATGTCGCCATTGTCAATGTAGTGTCGAATGTAATGATAATCAATTTCGATGTGCTTTGTGCGCGCATGGAATACAGGGTTGTGAGCAAGCGCCATGGCTGATGTATTATCACAGTGGATGGGCGTCGGAGAGGGTTGAGGAGCCTGGAAGTCTGCTAGAAAACAACAAAGCCAAATAACATCAGAGGTAGCAGATGATAAGGCACGATACTCAGCTTCAGTGGAGGATTTAGCTACGGTAGTTTGCTTTTTGACGCACCAGGAAATGAGGGTGTTGCCAAGGTATGTACAGAATCCTGTAACAGATTTTCTGTCGTTGGAGTCTCCTGCCCAATCAGCGTCTGAATATGTGTGAAGCTGGAAGTTGCCCGGGATGAGGGGAAGCCCGAAGTGTAGCGTGCCTTGTATGTATCAGAGTAGATGCTTTAGGATGAGATAGTCAGCTACCGTCAGAGCGTGCATCCATTGACAGATGGTATTGATAGCAAAGGCAATGTCGGGGCGGGTTATGGTGAGATAGTTGAGCGAACCAGCCAATTTTTGGTAGATGTGTGGGTCATTGTAGGGCGCTGAGGTGTTGGCAGTGGTGGGAGGTTTGAGTGACATGGGGGTTTGAGTTGGTTTGCAAGTGAGAAGGCCAACATAATTAAGAAGCTCATTGGCGTAGGTAGTTTGATGGAGGAACTGTCTATTGGCAGTGGTGCTGAGTTGAATGCTGAGGAAGGTGGATACATTGCCCAGTTGTTTGAGGGAGAAGGTGGACCGTAGGACAGTTAGAAGTTTTTGGATGGTAGGTGGATGATTACCTGTAAGGAGAAGATCATCCACATAGATCAAGAGGTAGAGTTGAACGTCTGGCTGTTGGTAGGTGAGTAGAGAGGGATCCGCTTTGCTGAAGGAGAAGCCGAACTGAAGAAGAAAGGAGGTCAGCTTGGTGTACCACTATCTCAGAGCCTGTTTTAGGACATAAATAGCTTTATGAAGCTTGCACACATGATTGGGAAGTTGAGTATCTATAAAACCGGGCGACTGTTGCATGAAGATTTCATCGGATAGATCCCAATGAAGAAAGGCATTGTTGACGTCAAACTGAAGAGTAGGCCAGCGCCGGTGGATGGCAAGCAAGAGGAAAATGTGAATAGTAGGCATTTTGGCCACCAGGCTAAAGGTTTCACGGTAGTTGATGCCAAACTCTTGAGTGAATCCCTGTGCCACTAGTCGAGCTTTGTGGAGCTCAATGTGGCCATTTGGATGATATTTGATCTTAAAGGTCCATCGACAGCCTAAGATGGGTGTGGTAGGTGGAGGTGAGATAAGGGACCAAGTACCTTGCTTCTGGAGAGCTAGGAACTCCTCAGACATTGCGGTGCGCCATTCAGGGAATTTGGAGGCTTGTATGTAGGTGTTTGGAATGAGATGGGATTGAGAATTGGTGAAGAGATCGAAAATGCGTCAGGGACGTTGGTGCCCTGTTTTTGGACGAGTCATTATAGGATGATGAGAGGAATGAAGTGGTATGGGAGGTTGCTCTGTGGGTGGCGTAGAGGAAGTGGGTTGGGTGGGAAGAGATGTAGAGGTAGAGATGGGAGAGTTAGATACCAGAATGGGATTGGACTGGGAAATAGGACCGGTGGAGGCTGGATTAGGTGGGGCAGAGGCTAGAATGGAGGTGGGGATTAGTAGAAACGGAGAGGTGGGTGTGGTAGTAGGAATGGCAGGGTTGGAGATGGGTGGTTGGTAGGGAAAGATATGTTCATGAAAAATGACATGGCGAGATATGTGGAGTTTGTTTGTTTTGAGGTTGAGGTAGCGATAACCTTTGTGGAGAGTGGAGTAGTCGAGAAATATGCATTCTTGGGAGCGAGGAGCGAGCTTGTGCGGAGCAAGGGGACGTAGCCAGGGAAAGAAAAGGCTGCCAAAAGTCTTGAGGTGAGAATAGGAGGGGAGGTGACCATAGAGAAGAGAGAATGGAATTTGGACGTCGTGAGCCTTAGTGGGAAGACGATTAATTAAGTAATTGGAAGTGAGAAGGGCTTCTGCCCAGAATATAGGGGGAAGATGAGCAGCATGAAGTAGCGTCCGTGTGGTGTCTAGGAGGTGGTGATGTTTACGTTCGACGAGGCCATTTTGCTCCGGTGTATAAGGACAGCTTAATTGTTGAGTAATGCCATGTTGTGAGAGGAAGGAGGTGAAGGCTGAGCTAGTGTATTCACCTCCGCCGTCGGAGTGGAGAGATTGAATGGAGAGATTGAAGGTGTTTTTAACCATATTGTAAAACTTTTGAAATTTAGAGAAGGTCTATGCTTTGGTGTGCATGAGAAACAGCCAGGTAAAATGAGTATAGTCGTCGATGAAGACTACGTAATAACGAAAGCTATTTAGTGAAGAAACAGGAGCAGGGCCCCAAACATCCGAATGCACTAGCATGAAAGGTTTGGTTACATTTGAGGTGCTTATAGTAAAGGATAACTTGTGGCTTTTTGCCACATTACATGAGTTACAAACAAAAGTAGAAGGTGGATTACATATAGATGGAATTAGACTAGCTGAGACATTTAAAGTTCTGCTGTTTGGATGGCCCAGGCGGGCATGCCAGTGAGGAGAGGAAGTGAGTGTGGTATGTAAAGATGTAGATGAGTTGTTGGATGGCACATATAAGGAGTAGAGTCCATCTTGACTACGGCCATGTAGTAGGATTCAGTTGTCCAAGAGGTCCTTGAGAATGAAACTGTTAGTATCAAATGAAATGGAACAATGGTTGTCTGTAGTGAGCTTATGAATGGATAGAAGATTATGGGAGAGTGAGGGAACGTGGAGAAGGTTATGTAGAAGAAGCTTACGGTTGGAATCCGGAAGCAGAAGTAGCCCTTGACCGGAGTTATGGATCGGAAGTGTGGTGCCGTTCGCAATGGAGATCGAGTCCGTGCCAGTATAGGGAGATGTATTGGTGAGATTGTGGGTGTCTGGAGTCAAATGGGTCATGGCACCAAAGTCCAAGACCCATTTATTTGTGACAGTTGATCTGGGATTGGCGAGCAGGGCTCGATTGCTGGTGGTTGAAGTGGGAGCATAGGCAGGATTGTGTCGATGCCAATAGTTCAAGGCTATATGTCCGGGCTTGCCTTAAATTTGACAGGTGGGACGAGTGTTTGTGGTGGGATGAATGTTGCCAGTGGTGGTAGGTGGGCGAAAGGAAGCTCCACGGCCCATGTATCCTCTGGATGGGTTACGGCCATGAGACGAGGGTGGGCGAGCTATAAACAGAGCCGTATGAGCGAGCTGGGAGGTTGTATCCTTCAGGAGATTAGCCTGTTGAATGATCTCTTCACTGCAGAGAAGCGAGTAGAGTGTGTCTAGAGTTACTGGGAGCTGAGAAGTGCGAATGGCTATTTTGAAGGGATTATAAGATGGAGGTAAGCCATTTAGGGTGTATAGGATGATGTCTTCAGGATCAATGCGGGAGCCGGCAATGACAATGTTGTCAACTAATGTCTTGATTCCAGCCAGATATTGCGACATTGTGCTGTCACACATCTGAAGATGGTGAAGCTCATTTTTAAGCTGGATAACCCTGGACCGATTGGTGGGCTGCAGACGGGTTTCCATGGTGCTTAATATCTCACTGGCAGTTGTTAGATGTAGGATATATGGCAAAACAGAGGGAGATATGGTGGATAGCAAGGCTGAGACTGAATTTTGATCTATGAGCTGCCAAAGACTGTGCTCGGTCAGATTTATTTCAGGAGAGGGTTTGGTGACCTGACCGGTGAGGTATCCATGGAAGCTGTTGGCTGAGAAGAGTTTGAGGATCTGAATCCTCCAGATGGGATAGTTCTCTGTGGTCAGTTGAGTGGGAACAATGGATTTAAGGTTGGTTATGAGAAATTTGAGGGGTGAGGGAATGTTGAAGTCTGTCATGGTTGCTGAGAGAGAAGAAGCAGGTGGTGTCGGTGAGGTCGAGTCTTGTTCTGCCATTTCTGGAACTATAGAGTGAGTAGATTATAGCCTATGCTCTGATACCATAAAGACGTACCTGCATAGTTAGTATAAAGAAGGAAGAAGCAGAGAATATCAGGGAAGAAGAGATGTATTCATGGTAATAGCTAATACACACTAGTATGAGGCTACAGTGAACTTTATATAAAGTAGAGATGAAGTATCTAGAATAAGCAAAGGCTGTGAGGCCGTTAGCAGCATAAGTAGTGGAGAACCATCTTGGCTAATTAGTTGGAACCATTTAGGTGGACTGCTTGTGAGGTGTATTGTAAGTGGTCTAACAAGATAGATTTGTCCGAATAATAAAATTTGTCTCTGATTATGTTGTGTAATTGGCCTATTTAAACTCATTAAATTGGATTTAAATATGGCTTGAGTGAATTTATGGGTATGTCCTCCACCTCAAGTTTTCTCAAGTGGATTTGAACTAAACTCTAGCCTGAATTGAATTTTGAAGTTCAAAAGGGAAAATTTGACCTATAAATTTGAAAATTCACAAATAATAAACCATTAAGAATAATTACATGAAATTTAGGTATATTTCACACTTTGTTATGAGGGTCAATTAGCCATTGATTTGACCTCAATTCACTATTTAATTTTCCCTATTCAATTTTTCAAAGTATGGATGCATTTATCGTTGTAAAATTATAATATATTATGGATATGCTCAATTGGTCTAAAATTTTTATGGTTTACTCCTAATGACCCTATTTAGTAATTAGAGATTTTTTGAACACTTAATTAGGTAATCGAAATTCAAATCCTATGAATGGACTAGAAATTTCAATAAATTATAAAAAAAAAAAAAATTCATTCACCTTAAAATGAAAGGTATAATCATGAAAAAAAAACCTATGAGAGTTAAAAATGAATATAATAAAGAAATAAATAAAATTATTAAAATTAACAGAAAAATCTAAATAACTTAAAATTTTCTTGAGTTTTATTTTAGATCGTTCCTAACTTATGATAAATATTTGATGATGTTGGATACCATTTAATAATAAAATGAGAAAAAAATTCCAAAAGCACTTAAAGAAATAAATAGTAATTAACAAGTGAAATTTAAAATTTATAACTAAATATATAAAAATAAAAACAAATACAAATTAAATGGCATAAAATTGTATATAAATAGAAGAATATTAAAAAATAATAAAAAACCTTAAAAGTTTAAACTCCAAATAAAAAATAAAATCATGGTCAAACATTGAATGATTAAATAAATAAACAAGTATATTAATAATTAAAATAAATAAAATTAATTAAATTTGAAATAAAATAAAGCAAAAAAATTTAATTATTCAAATCCAATTAAGTAATCCAGATCAAATAAGTTATATTAATTACACATAAATTAAAAACATAAATATTAACAAAAAATAAAATAAAATAAAATACGTTAAATTAAAAATAAATATAAATTAAAAGAAAACAAGATAAATAAATAATGAAATAAAAAAATAACTCATTCCTTAAATTTAAATAAAATTAAATAATCCAACTTAAATAAATAATGATTTTTAAGTGAAAATTAAATAATATTTAAATAATATTAAATAAATAAAAATGGAATTACTTAAATTTAAAATAAAAAAGTAATAGATAAAATTTAGGTCGTTCAATTCAAAAAAATTGAAATTATAAACTAAATTCAATTCTTCCAACTTAAAACGGAAATTTTTTATTAAAATTGAATTGAAATTTAAATAAATTTCAAATAATTAAAATTTAAATAAATAAAATTAAAAATAAGAAATAAATAAATAAAAATTAAATAACTATAGAGAAATTTCAATTAAACCAATTTATATAAATTGTTTGAAATGAATTGGATTAAATAAATAATTGTTAAATAAATGATAAAATTCATTTTTTTTTATATGTATGCCTCAGTATTTTATAATGAAATAAAAGCACTCAATCTCGTAGCATAGGACTTGTTGATTAATAATTTTAATATATGTTGAAGTTATTAATTTACATGATTTTTTAAAATGTAAAGCTAGTAATCTAACCTAGATGAATAAAATTCATTACTAAATTATAAATCATTAAAATTTAAATTTATATTAAATCCTTTAGCCTACAACACATCAATTTAATTTGTAGATATTTCATACTTAAATCCATTTAGGCCAAAACCAAACTACACAACTTAGCATACATATAGAATTGTTTGATATGACAACCAACTCTAGCCTTAGGTTAGAGGTCGTGTTTTGTGGGGTGTGTGTGTTTATTTTTTCTACACTTTATGATGGGGATTGATATTTTGGTGGAAATGTATTGATGTGAAAATTTAATTATGTATACTACGTGATGTGACATGTGGATGATATTATTTAAATACATTATTTGTATACTAATCTCTGTAGGTGTAAAGTCTTTTCTTTTATATTCTATTATAAATTTATAGAGTTGTAAATGTACATAGTTGTGAGTGTCTTAAATGAAGTTGTTTATTATATAATAAAGAAGTCCAAAAGAATGAATCTTCTATGAAGATGATATCTTTTGGAATTCTTTAGAAGGATGATCATAGCCTTGAGATCCTGAAGAAGACTTGCTGATTTAAATAAATAACTTTATTTTGTATATACTTGAATCATTTTAGGTGTTGAAATTAAGCTTGTTTTAGGTGGAGTTTGACCTACTTTACTTTCCTATAGACCCTGAGTTGTATATTAAGTGGCACTTGTTGTATGCACTTTTCTTTTACTTCTTTTATTTACACTTTGATTGCTTGATCATTGTTGATTGTATATGTGTTAACCTCATTTATGTATGAGGCCAATATAAACCCAAACTCATAAACTATAAGAATCCTTTCCCATAAGGATACCCTAGCCTAGTAGAAACCCTTGGTGAAGACTTTGAATTTGATTTGTCCAATTACTTATTGACCTATCACCTACTTAGAATCTCCTAAGTGATCTTTAGAAGACACAATGCTCTTCCAATCCTCAAACCCTAAACTCATAAACCCAAAAGTTTTAATTCATCATATTTACATATCATGCCACTCAACATGGCATATTTTTTTAAACATCCTTCCAAACCTTTGAAAGTGGCTTAAACATGTTTATAATCATCATTGAAATGATTTGATCCCATTATGATCCATGGTTGACCTAGGTTGACCAAGTTTGACATTTACACCCCTAAACCCTAAAGCTTAAACCTATGTATGAACCTTCTATAATGAACCATCAACAAATTATGGATCCAAACCCTAGGATTGATTCCCAGGACTCTTACAATCATCATTGAGCATACTTAAACCTATTTGCACCCACGATTAACCAAACTTGACCATGAATTGTTCTGCTGACCATATGACCCATTTTGACCAAAAATGTGAATTGATGCTTACACTTCATTCCAAATAAAACAAATGCATTATAACTCACTAAACAATCATTCAAACATATTTGCGTCCATTAGAACCTATGGTGAGCCATCGTTGACCTAATGTGACCAAAATTTCCATGTTTACCAAATCTCCCTTTAATGTGCATTTTATACTTCTAACCATATCTAGACTTTCACATGCCATCCAGTCAACATCAAACATTCATATGAGCTTCCATATATTCAAGGGACTTAATTGTTGGGTTAGGTTGACCTTGGGGTGTAATTGAGCTGAGCAGGCACGCAAGCTAGCTCGAGCTTGACTCATTTATGGGCTCGCGAGCCAAGCTTATCAAGCTAATGAGTCAAGCTTGAGATCAAATTTGAGCTTATTTATTAAACGAGCTTGAGTTTGAGCTTGATTGAGGCTCAACTGGTGATATTACGAGCCAGCTTGATTCAATATTATGATTTTAAAATATTTTTTATTTTTTAAAATACTTGCATAATCCCACCTAATACAAGCCTAATTTTGCCTAATACTAGCATAATACCAACCTAATCCCGCCTACTTGAGGTGGATAGTGATTGAGCCTCGAGACACTCATGTTAGTTATGTTGCTAGAGGAGGTCACGTTAATTGCATGGCTCGAGGTCGGAGCCTTAGAGCTCGGGATGATGTAGATGATGCATAAGTGGACCAATGAATTTGACTCAGATGACATATAAGTGGATGGGATAACATGGGATGGCAGGATGGTAGGATGACACAGATGCGGACGACGGGATGACGTGGATGTGGAGGCTGAATGAGCGGCTTGAAGAGCAGCTCGAACTTGTTTAGAATGGAACGAGTCGAGTTTGAGCTCAACTTTTGAGCTTGACTCACGTTTGAGCTCAAGTTCGAGCTTGCTTTCAGACTAATGAGGTGAGCTTGATTGTGTCAAAACTCGACTTGACTTAACTCATTTACACCCCGACTTAACTCGTTTCCATTACATTCAAGCTAATTCCTTGGACCCTTGACCTCTAAAACCTTCTTATAGGTCCATTAGGTCAACATGAACCCACAATATCCTGCCAACCCCTAGGTCCACTTGTATTAGCCAAATAGGCTACCCTTAGTGGACCTAAAGGGGTCTTCTTGGGGAAGTCACCAATATAACCCTACCAAGCATGATCCAATGCATCTATTTTTTGCCCATAATCCCCTTCAACTTGCCCTAACCTGCCTGTCCAGCTCACTTCATATAACATGTATTCTCTAAATGATTGGCTGCACTATATTATACAGCCCCTCATCATCCAAATGACTTGGTACAATGAGCCATGGCTAGAATTCCAACTATATTCATTTCCAAACACTCTATAAATAGGCAAAAAATTTTTGAAGTAGGGATCCTATTTGAAATCCCTTGAGCTTCATGATGTTCACCTTAGTGCTTCCCAAGATTTCAATAGCCTCCAACAACTTACAAACCATATCCCAATCAAGCTCTGATGAGCCCTTTTTGATGTTTTTCCAAATTTTGATTCATTATTCTTCATCTTCTACTCTTTGAAAAAAAAAATCATTCCCTTGATTGAAATGAGTGTGTTGCAAGCAAAAGCCCCATCCAAATCTTGCTAGTTCAAGGTAATTATCAATCTTCAGCCTAATTTAAGGGGAAGGGATCGAACATTTGTAATAAAACATTCAATCCAAGGTTCTCCAAATGTTGGATTAGATGTTTTGTACTTCTCAATCCTATTAGATGTAACACAAAGAGTTTTGTCCAGTGTATTATATTTTTGAAGTAGAAATCATGCATGGTCTCTGTTGATGGTTAAAGGTTTAAGATGAAATTAGAACCATTCATTCCTTTTCAAATCATGGGATGGTCCTAATTTTGTCATATTAGATTCAATTCGAGACGTCCTATTATTTGGGGAATTTTTTTCCCAACCATCCAATCTAAGATCAAATGGATATGGTGATTGTCGTTGTGTTAGTGGGAATTGTAAACTTTGAAGTGGCCAAGTAAGGTGTGTTCAAGAAAGTGTAGTCACAGTCACCTGTTAACTGTGTAAACATTTTCAATTAAATGTAATTTAATGGGCAGAGCTTTAAAGTTAATATCTCCATGACACTAAAGGAAAGTCAGCAATTTGCGATGAAATTGCGGCAAACTTTATGGATGATTATTTTTTGTCAAAAATCACGATGAATTTGCAATAGATATTTTTGACAATTTTTTTTAAGATTGATTTGCGGCAGATGTGTGGCAAATTTTTTTTCAAAATTTTTTCCACCAATTTGTGGCAAAATTTACTGCCACTAATCTGTTGCATGTTGAGTTATAATAGAAATTAGAAAAAGCTTTTTGTTGTATTTTGTCTCCATTCCCAAGTGGGGAAGGGAGTTGGTTAATGAGTTTTCCAGGTTTGAATCCTAGGTAGGGTAATTTGGAAGGAATTGGCCCAGGCAGTCCGGTCAGGCCCTGGTATGCGAACAAGCACAAAGAGGGTAGAGGGCAATGGGCAGGTGGGAGGGGAAGCGGGCAAATATGCCCTCTATGGATTCAATGTTAGAGCCATAGGATAGGTAGATTAGGTGAATTTAATTAAGTATTGGATTAAATATCTTGTGAATTGGATGCTTGAATAAAATTATATGGAGTATTAATTTGGCTTGATTACAATTTAGGGTGTTATTAATCACACTAAATTTTCTCAAGGCAATTTGAATTCACCTCTAGCTTGATTTGAATTTCCAAATTACAAAGTCAATTTTTAAGTTAATGTTTTGGAAATTCAAAAAAATAAATGGATAATAATCATTGTATAAGCTTCATCTTTATTATAAACATTTTGTTGAGGGTTAGTTAGCTAGTAATTTTGTATAAATTCTTCATATAAATTGCACTGAATAAATTTCCATAGGTATAGTTCATTTACTTTAAAAAAATTATAATAAAACTTAGGGATGACTAAATGGATTCAAAGTTTTATAAATTACACAACTTACCCCTAAAAACTTTGGTTTTAAATTTCATATGAATTTGAGTTAGTTTATTCTATTAACTAGTAAACCCTAATTCTATTAACATAATTCTATTTCATGAAACTTTTTTAAATGTTGTGGAAAGCAACTGCATACTCCCCTTTTTCCTTTTGATAATATTTTTGGTATGACTAGGTTGTGGTTTAAACTTAAAAGATTTAAACAAAAACTATCCTGGTGGAGTAAATGTATATTTAAGAATATCTTCTCTAGTATTTTGCTTGGTAAAAAGGATGTGGACAATGTTGATAAGACTTACATCCAGGACTCTGCCTTTGAGAATTTGTCCACTCTCAAGGAAGCTAAGGCTTCTTTATTCAAACTTCAAGAAAAAGAAGAGGCTTGTTGGAGGCAGAAAGCTTCTTCTAAATTTCTTGTGGAGGGTGATCGCAATACTTGTTATTTTCATTATGGGTAGATTAGCCTTGATTTTACTAAATATTATCTCTTTGGAGAAAATGGGTTTTGTTAAAGGTAGATCTATATTTGATAATGTTTTGCTTGCCCATGAATTGGTTCATGATTTGCATGCTAAGGTTACTGGAGGCAATATTATTTTTAAAGTTGATATTACTAAAGTGTTTGACAATCAAAATTGGGATTTCCTTTATAGTATTTTAAAGCTTTTGGTTTCAATATGTAATTCATTAATCTTATTAAGAATAACATTGAGAATTATTTCTTTTTTATTATTATCAATGGTAAGTCTCATCACTATCACCTTCTCTCTTCATTATTGCTGCGGAATTCTTATCCAAAGGTATTAATGATCTTTTTAGAATTCATTAAAATCTACAGTTTAGAACTTCTAGTGGATTTCCTATTACCCATTTGAGCTTTGTCGATGATTTTATTATTTTTACTAATGGGTCTATTAAAATGCTTTACATGTTTAAATTCCTCAATAAGTTTTAGCATGCTAGTGGGTTGATTTTAAACCCTTCTAAGAGTTGTTTTGTTCCTACTAATTCTATATCTCCTACGAGGGTTACTAGTATTGAAAATAAGTTTGGATTCCAAAAAAAAAAAAAAATTACCAATGAAATACTTGGATACTCCTCTTTACAAGGGTAAAAATGTTCTCATTTTTTTGATGATTTTTTTACTACCATTCACAAGAAGCTTTCTTCATGGACTATTAATTTCCTTTCATTTGGTGGCAGACTTGTTCTTATTAAACATGTTTTATGTTCTATTCCCATTTATATGCTTTATATTTTAAGTCCTACTTTAAATATTTGTAATAGAATGGAGACTTTGTTTAATAAACTCCTTTAGGGTGTTAAAGATGGTAAATATGCTATTTTGTGGGGGTCTTGGAAAAACTATTCTAGGGCTATTTGTGAAGGGAGATCAGGCTTTAAAACTTTGATTGATATGTCCAATGCTTTTTCTCATAAATTGTGGTATGACTTTAGAGGTAAGAAAAGCTTGTGGGCTAAGTTTATGGTCCCTAAGTATTGTGTTGGTAAACATCCTCTCAATTGTTATTTTAAACATGGTGATTCTTTTAACGGGAAAAGATTATGTTATATTAAGTGGGAGGCTGAAGAGTTTATCCAATGGTGTTTGGGGGCTGGCAACATTTTATTTTGGCAAGAAAAATGGTTGGGTAATTTCTCTATTGATAGTATGTTAAACACCCACTCCACTTCTGCTTGCAAAGTCAAGGATTTTATTATGAACGGGAGTTGGATTATTGATTTGCTTACTAATTATGCACTTGATTTTATTATCAATATTATTGTCAATATTTCCATTCAATTGGATACTGATGACTGTTTTTTGTTTAATCTTACTAATGATGGTAAGTTTTCTATTAAGCATGTTTCAAACTCTATTAGGCAAGTCTATCCTAAAGACTCTCTTTATTTGACTATCTAACGTACTAGTATTCCTCCTTCTTATTCTTTTCTTTTATGGAGGATTTTGCATAATTTTTTGCCTCTAGATTCTATTTTATTAAGAAGAGGTTTTTATGTAGTCTCCAAATGCCAATGTTGTTATCATATTGAGAATATGAACCATGTTTTTATTTAAGGCCCGATTGTTATGAAAGTTTGGTTATATTTTGACAGCATGTTTAATGTACAATCTTCTACTTGTTTTAATTCTATCTCTAATCTGTTTAATGAGTTGCTCATTCCTACTAAATGTCATATTAAGAACATTCTTCCTATCATTATTTGTAGCCTTTATGGAGAAGCAGGAATGAGTCTAAGCATAAGGATATTAAGATGAATGCTTTGAGTATTATTTCTAAAGTTAAGGATAAAATTCTTCAGTTATCTTTGGCTAATTTAATAAAAGGTGACTCTTTTAAAGGCTTTCATCATGTTGCTTTTGATTTTGGTTTGACTTTTCAATCCCCCTCCTCTATGGTTAAAGACAAATTGTTTATTGGAGAAGGCCTTTGGAGTGATGCTTTAAGCTTAATAGAATTAGTTCTAGGAATAATTTGAATGCTGGTTGTGGTGGCATTATTAGGGATTTTAATGGTTTTGTTATTGCTACCTTTGCGGGTCCTTATGCTATAAATACTGCTATTAAAGCTGAAATTGACAGTCTTCTTAACAGTCTTCAATTATGCATTTCTTTAGGCATCACTAAGGTTCGGATTGAAGTCGATGCGATGCTTTTGATTTATTATATTAAGGGAAACTTTATCTCGAATCCTGCTAATTTTTATATATTAAGAGATATTAAGCATTGGCTCTCTTTCATTACCTTCTCTATATCTCATATTTTGAAGGAAGGAGATGCTGTTACTGATTCCCTAGCTAAAATTGGTTGTAATTTATAATTCTTCATAGAACTTACTGAACATTCTTTACCTACAGAGGTAAAAGGGTTTGTTAGATTAGACTATTATGGCCTCCCTTTTATTCGGTTTACCTAGTTGTCTTTCCTTTGGGACTCGACTGTTTTGGTATTCTATTACTTCTTGTTGTAGTTGTTTTATGTTAATTCTTTTTATATTAGTTTTTGTTTACGCTAAGTTGTGGCCTCTTTTTCTTCCTTTTTACAAGCTATTTATTCGGCAGTGGTTGGATGGGTTTATGCTATGATGGAATAATTGTGAAAAGGTATATTTTGGCTTCTGTATTTCTTTGTTTATGCTATGGTGTACTGTGTTGATTGGTTTTTTCAATTTTGTTATTCATCTTTGTGGGATCTAGATTCTTTCTGATCTTGATCCCTTGGATTTTAGCATTACTATCAGTGATGATGGTCTAGGTTTGAGTCATGATTGGACTTATTAATATCCCTATTTCAACCTTAAATGTTGTTCTTCTTTTCCCTAGATCTGGTTGGCTTTGTTATATCTTTGATCTTATGCTTCGGTGTATTGGCTATGTAAGGATTTTGTTCAGTTTTCTTCCTGGGTGGCCTCTTTGGGTTTGCTGGAATTTCCTATTGGTATATGAGCCTTGGGAGTTTTATGATGGTTTTTCCTGGTTTTTAGATTCGTGGGCTGGGAATTATAGTGGTTGTTTCATGAGTGTTTTGTCATATTGTCGGTCAGTTTCTTCTATTTCTAGCATCTTTACATGGTCTATTGGATATGATAGATTGCATTTGGGTTTAGAATGGAGTGGCATTGGGTTACTCTTCATGATGTCCCTTCAGATACTACCATCTCAAGCTATATTGACCCAACTAATCACATTTTTAGCCTCCTAAATTTGTTTTCTTCTCCAAAGAGGTTTCATAATTCTATTGGCTGGGTTTATATCAACAGAGATTTTGGTTGGTATGTTGTTCGGTCCTTGAATTGTGATATGGATGATTGAGGGAAAAAAAATTTCTCTCTTTTCAATAGATTGCAGTCCATTTAGGTTATGTTTCATCCTGGGATTGTTATGGTTGGATTTCCTATTCCAGATTGATGTGGACTAGATTTTGGTCATGGGTCTCCGTTTCCTGTCCTATTTCTATATTTTATGCCTTGATATGGGCTGGCTTTTGGCCATGGGTTATATTTCCTGTTTAGTGGTTTCTCCCTTTCATTTGCCTGATAGGGATTATTATGAGATGAGAAAATTATGCCTCTTTATCATATTATCATATCTTTCTTAATGTTTTTGTTATGGATATACGCATCTTAACCTGTTACACTAATGCCAATGTTAATGAAAGATTTCACTCTTGTCCCTGCAGTTTTCTTATGCTATTCTCTATTTTTTGCAGGATTAATTCTGGTATTTCGGCTTTGGGATATTTTGCTGGAAAGATGGGGCTTAAAGATTATCTCTGGATCTTTCTAGATTTTTGGGTGCTGGTTGCTTGCCACCCTAGAATGTATCTAGGTATTTTTGTACAAGTGCTTAGTAGGGGACTTGAGCTCATAGGACTTTTTGGATTTTGTTTGTAACTCTTTTGAGTAGTAGAGAGCTCGAGGTCTCTTTTATGGACCTTATAATATTTTCTTTATTTAATATGTAGGCCCCTTTCTGTCCACCCCCCCCGCCCCCCCGCCCCCCCCCCCCCCCTAAAAAAAGTTAAAAAAAATAAGAGATTAAAAAAAATTCAATAGAAGAAGATGTCGGGAAGGAGAGGCTTATAAACTGTGCGACCTGGTTCTAGAGGATGGTAGGTATGAGAGGCCATTGGTCTTCTCCACCCTCCAGTGGGGGTAATGATGGTTGGAAGGCTTCTAGGAAAGGCATCTACTAGATGGTTTTAGAAGGCAAGGGTTTCGAGGCTTGTGAACATATTTTGATGGACGTTCAAGCAACTGATTTTGAATTGTTGGCTGTAGAAGTTTCATCTGAGGAACTTAAACTACTTTCTTTGGATGAAGACCAATTTCTTTGGATGAAGACCAATTTTGTGAATCTGCTTTGGAGTCTGATCAAGAATTTTCATGTGTTTGTCCATTACAGGGCCCCTGCGTTCATAAGAAAAACTCTATTTATAATGAGCAGCATAGTTAGATTACCTTGATATGCCTCGTGAATCTTCAATGGGCTCTCTTTAAGCAAGTTCTTGCATCCATGAGCTCTAGTAGGACTACATCATGCTGCTACAGGTTTTTCTTCCTGATCCAAACATCCTGTGTGTGGATGGCAAGAATGATCTGCCATTGTTCGATTATAATGTTGTTTGTAGTTTTGATTCTGTGAATAGCTTGGATGGGAGCTTGGTTTCTTGTAGGGTTAGCTCCCCATTATTATAGTTCAAGAGCCTTTTGTTACAGAGTCTATGTTCATTCATCATCATGGGGTCAAAGTTTTTTTACTAGAGTATGTGTTCGTATTGATTTGACATAGAAAATCTCCCCATGGTTTTGGATGAAAGGCCTGAATGGATGATTTTATCACAGAGTTGAGTATGAGGGCGTTTCTTATATGTATTTCCATTGTGGGATTATCGGCCATAAAGTGGAGTTTTTCCCTTTCAAGGCTAAGCTATAGCCTGATAGCCATGTTGACAGCACTCTTGAATCTAGAATTATTGAAATATAGAATCCAGCTATTCTTGTGCATACTCAACAATTTGATCATCCATCTTGCCAATCAGACCAATTGGGAACTTGGAATGTCATTACTAGAAGGTGAAAGCCTAATTAGAAAGGCCATAGTACAATAACCCCCTCTAAAAGACATGAAACGAGATGCCCCTTTCCAACGTCAGTTGTTTCCATCCCATAGCCTACTGTCTTCAATGCTCAAAAATCTCTATAGTGGGATATCTCCAACAATAGCCTGATTCTCTCCAAGCAAAGACCTAGAATGTCTTATGGTCACCTACAGAAAGAACTGCAGCAGCTTGGGCCTATCACCACTGCCCTACGAAAGAGGAAAAAAGCACCTGATGAGATCTTGGGTGGGGATTTGGGCCCCTCAAATGACCAATGTTGAGGTCTTTCTAGGGGCATTATACTAGTTGCTACAATCAATTGAGAGCACTCTGAGCCCTTTTCAGAGTGGTCTTTTAATTGCCTTGTTGGAGCCATCTACAATACCATGGTTGATCTCTCATTTTCAAATGAGGGGCATTTCTTTTATTTGCTCTTTTCTTTTTAGTTGTTTCTTTAGTTTTCTTTGTCTGCCTGCTCTTTTGTGTTGCGGAGGAGGCTCAGTAGATTTTTTTCCAGTTTGTACTCTTTTGTACCCCTTTTTTGTTTTAATGAAAAATCATTATTTTAGGGCAACAAAAAAAAGAGATTCAAAAAATCATAAAAAATAAAAAAAATAATGTAAAGTAAAGTGAAATCTTCTTAAAATAATAAATGCAGTCAAGGAAAAATAGAATAATTTTCAGAAAACCACAATAATAAAAATAATAAATAAAAAAATTAGAAAATGAAATCCCAAAAGTTTTCAAACTAAAATGGCTCTCTTATTAGGTTAGTTTTGACATATGGTGATAATCTCATGATAATTGGAGATCATTTGGTACAAAATTTAAAAAGTGCCAAAATCCTTAATAAATAAATCAGTAATAAATTGCAAACTTTTAAAGTTAATAGATAAATAATTAAACATTCTACTAATCCAATCTCATATGTATTGAGCTCTTTATAAAAAATAAAATAAATAAATAAAAATAAATCTAAAAAATTTGAACTTTAAATAAAAAAATCAAACTTTGGATATACCTTTCATAAAGAATATAAAAATAAATAATAAATAATAAAAATAAAAAAATTAAAAATAGAATAAATAAAATTTAAAATTTAAAATCATAATTCATTAAATAAATTTAATTAAATAATAAGATTTTAAAAAATCATAAAAAACATAAATAAATATATGAATAAATAAATTAATAAATTTAAATATATAAATACGTAAAAAAAGAAAGTTTAATTAACTGGTTAAACATAAATCGAAGAATTTAATTAAAAACTAAATAAAATTTTGAAAAATTAAAAAACATAAATTAATAAAAAATGAATTTATAAAAAAATAAATCAAAATTTTAAATAAAAATTAATTTATTCAATTTAAATAAATAAAATGAATTTATTCCAAATTAAATAAAAATTTAAATGAAATTGAATGATTAAAATATTAACTAATAAAATAAAAATTAGGAATAAATAAATATATTTTAAATATTTTAAATTAAAAAAATCAAACTAATAAATTCAATTCAATCCAATCAATTTAAATAAACTATTGTAAATAAATGTAATGAAATAAATATGCACTAAATAAATAATTAAAAAATTTTGAGGCTTTATTTGTTTGTTTTATTCTTTGGAGTGAAACAAATGCATTCATATCAAGAGCCTAGAACTTGTTGATTAATAATTCCAATGTTTATTGGAGTTATTAATTAACATTATTTTTAAAACATGAAGTAAATAACTTTAATGAATTAAATTCATTAATAAAAGGTAAATCATTAAAATTTAAATTTGAATTAAATCCTTTAGCCGCCAATATAGGATATTAATTTATAGATCATCTATTCACTAAGCTATTTATGATACATCTAATCCACATAGCTTAGCAGACACATAAAATTATTTGATAGGAAAACCAACTTTGCCTCAAGTTAGGGGCGATGTGTTGGTGTGTGCATTTACTTTCCTACCCTTGGTTGATTGTGGATTGATAATGTTTTGCGAGAGCTGTGATAATGTGAGTGTTTACTTTTCTTATAGCCTTGATGTGGCAGATATATATATATATATATATATATATATATATATATATATATATATATATGTGTGTGTGTGTGTGTGTGTGTGTGTATAACCTTGATAGGTATTGAGTCATTTTCATTTAAATTCAAATATAAATTTGTACAAAGTTGTGAAAGTTTTAAATGAAGTTGTATATTATATAATGAAGAAGTCTAAGAAAATGTTTCTTCTTTGAAGATCATCTTTTTGAAATATTTAGCGGTATGTTCAAATCCTGAAGCTCGAAGAAGATCTAAAGATTTTATATAAACAAATTTATTTTGTATAGGCTTACGACATCATAGGTGTAAAAATCTATGCTTGTTGTCGGTGGAGCTCGTGCACCTTTACTTTATTATAGACCCTAGTTTGTATATTCAGTGGCACTTGTCACATGGACTCTTTTCCTTCCTACTTTTATAAACTTTCTTTGATTAATTGATTATGTATATGATTTATGAAATATATATGAGTGTATTTTCAAGGTTTTTTTGAGTTGCGTGTTCTTTTTCCTAGACTCACACGTTTGGCTGCTTTATCTCTATGATTTTTATACCTTAAAACATAAACTTATTGTATTTATAATATGCATTTTACTTTTTCTTTTAGGACGGTTTTTCTTATCCTTTGTATATAAGGGTCCTAAAAACTGACTGTCATATTAATCTTCTACAAATTTCTTCTTGAGAGTGAAGGAAAGAGTGATTTAGGAGAGTGTTTGGGAGTGAGTGTGGTGAGATCTTTGAAGAGAAAATTATGAGGAATTCACAAGGTTGCCGAAAGGTGAGGATCTCATTGTTTGTACTTCAAGTCTCTGTTTTATCTCTTTGAAGACTCTTGAGGAGGGAGACAAAATCAAATCTATCTATTCGTTATCTTTGAAATTAATGGATGTGATTTCATTATTCCACACATTTGATCCGACTTTTTTATAATACAGTTTAGATTGCATCCATCCGGCCATGTTAGAATCATCAATCCAAAAACATGTGAATCATATGGCTCATAATTAGCCCAACATATTTAGGTAAGACACTGCCGAGTCAACGTGTGTAAAGGTGCCACTCCACAATCATCAGTGATGATTGCGCCACTGCACAATTATTACTAATAATTGGTGATGGTATGTTTAATTAAATTAATTATTTTTTTATTAATTAAAAATATGCCAAGGCATTTAAAAATTAAATAAATTTCATTTCTCCTCCAAAAAATTATAAATGACCACACATTCTCCTTGAAATTTAATTTCCCATCTGTTAAAAATGAAAATAGATTAAGATTATGACAATACAAAGAATTATTTCAAATATTTTACTTTCTAATTTTCCTTAATTAGTCTCTAAAAAATGATTAGATGAAGCTCAAACTTAAACGACATGCTATATATGTTGTTACATTTGTTCTATAATTTTTCTAAGGTTATTTGAGATCAAATTCATTCATAAATGAATTTTCAAAAATATAGCCCATTATTTGAGCTATATTTTTAAAAATTCATTATAAAATTGTTCATTGATTAGCAGTTTGATTTAAAGCCTTCAGTACACCTTAAGCTGTTGAAAATCAAGGTTCAAGTACTGTAATTTTGATGATAACAAACATTATAGTTTCCATATCACTATTATTATGGTATATCTATTTTGTTACCCTGCTCACAAACATTTTAGGTCCACAAGTCAACTAGCAACATCAATCAGCTCAAGATCAGGTAGACTAGGGTGGGTTTATCTGTAATTTTAATTTTAATGTACTTTTATCTTTTTTGAGCCAAATTATGTAACTGGTGGACACTAAGCTGAGTAACCTTGCACACATACTCAAGGGGGTGAGTTAGTGAGTTAGGTGAAATATGAATTTTTTGAACTAATCGAACTAGATGATTTATATCATACTAGATGATCAATTAAATAGAAAATTCATTAATTTAGGGTACCCTATTAATTGAGATTAATTAACTAATCATACTAGATGATTCTAATTATATAGGATGATCATGTATAATCATAAAATTCAGCCGCCAATCATAATTTATGCAATTTGTTTAATTATCAAATTTTACTTTAATCATACAGTATAATAGGCATCATACTGGACAATTTATGATAATCATGCCTAAATTAATCCTATGATTGGGTGTTTAATTATGGTTAAATTATTCAATCAGATCGTACAGGATGAGCGGAGATGATCGTACTGTATGACCCGATTCCTGCATGGGATGATAATTAATGGTCACCCATCTTCCAAAATGAAAATCCATAATTTTTTACTAATCATACATGACGATCAGAGACGATCGTATTGTACGACCCGATTCTTTCATGGGATGATAATTAAACACTGCCCATCATCCAAGATGAAAATTCATAATTTTTTACTAATCATATAGGATTATCCCCAAACTTCATATGGTACGACTCGATCTCTGCATAGGATAATATTTATTCATCAGCTATAGTACTAGACAACATGTTCTATCCCTTGAACTAATCATACTGGATGATTGCAGGATCGTATAGGACGATCAGTATAAAAACTTGACTTGATCATACAGGATAATGCATTTTATAATTAGTCTGGATGTGATGTTTTATACTAATCATACAGGACAATCTCAGAATTGTACTAGACAATATTTAATAGAAAATTGAAAATAAGGGCTTTCTTCGGAGGCTCTCTATTTAAACTCCTATATTGTCTTATAGTAAATCTTTTGCTGTAGAGGGTGTATTAGAGAGAGTTTAGAGTAGAATTTAAGGAGAGATTTGGGGGAGAAGAGAGGAAGAGCTTGTGCGAGGGGGAGTTATGATGGAGTCACAAGGTTACTCCAAGAAAGGTTCCTACTTATCATCTTCAAGTTTCTTCTTGATTCTTTGGTGGCTCTAGGAACACATTCTATAGCTTAAGGTCATTATTCTCTACCAACTCCAGGAGGGAGTAAAAGGATTCATGGTTCTCTGCCAACTCCAATAGGGAGTAAAAGGATCTGTGGTTCTCATCCATCACCTGGAGGATGAAAGTTCGAAAGGGATGTTAAGCCCTAGTGAACTAGTCCCGAGGCTAACCAAGAGGGGGGGTGAATTGGTTATTTAAAAATTTCACGATAACTACAAAAATCTTTTCGATACTTAGCAGCGGAAACAAGTAAATAATAACGAAAAGATCAACCAACGATATTCACCCAAGCAGTTTATATTGAAAAGTAAAATGCAAAACTGAATCAGAAAAGCAAACCAGATTTTATAGTGGTTCGGTCAGCTTGACCTACGTCCACTCCCCGGAGCCTCCCCTCCGGGTATTGCACTAAACGAAAGTGACTCTCCTTTTGCTCCCACAGCAAGGCGGAGAAGCCTGTACAAAATACCTCCTTTTCACCACACGGTGAGGCAGAGAACCCGACCTCCTTTCGCTTCCTCCTGAAGCAGGCAGAGAACCTTCGAACTCCTTTCGCTTCCTCCTGAAGCAGGCAGAGAACCTACGAACTCCTTTCGCTTCCTCCTGAAGCGGGCAGAGAACCCGGATCTTCTTGCGAACGATCCTCCCACGAAGAACACCGACTAGATGACAGACGACGAGCGGAGAAGACGACTCTGATCCGTGCTTGGAGCAACCTTAGTGAATCCCTCACTAACTCCCCCTCACAAGATCTCTTCTCTCTCTCCCAACTCTCTCTCTCTCTCTAGGATTTCTCAGGGAAGGAAGGCGGCAAAAGATTTTTCCAAATCTAGGAAAAAGTTCTTTTAAAGGAGGGCTTAAAATTTGCCCTAAATCTCAACTTATCGGCCAAGATCGTCCAGGACGATCGGTAGATCGTCCTGTACGATCAGTTCAAATTCAGCTGTTTCAACCTGGACGATCTGGCTCTTCTGGACGATCAGTAGAAAAAGTTGTTCATATCGTCCCGTACGATCCTGCGATCGTCCGGGACGATTAGTTCAAATTGAAGGAATTCGTCCAGAAGACAGTTCGGGTCGTCCAGAGAAATCTGTGCTGGACGACCAAAAAATGACTTGATCGTCCCGGACGATAGGGTAATCGTCCGGTACGACTAGTTCAAAAAGGCCCCAAATCGTCCTGTACATAGTTCTGGACGTACAGCTGAAATGCACAAGACGATCACGATCGTCCAGGACGATCCTGCGATCATCCAGGATGATGTGATCGTATCAATTAAACATTAATTGCTTTCCTTAATTACCAGACTAATTTAGGCATGATTGTAGTGAATCGTCCAGGACGATACACGTATCGTCCGGGACGATCAAACCAAAATACTTAAAATAAAAGTTGCCTAACTTAATCTGGCGGCTGAGAATTTCTGATTTGGGAATATCATCCCGTACGATCCGTAGATCGTCCAGGACGATCGGCTCAATCAGACCCTCTTAACTTAGTCACCCTATATAGGGTTTCTGTTTTAACTGGATCGTCCAGGATGATGTGAATATCGTCCAGGACGATCTGAACAAAATTGCAACAAAAACTCTAATTCACTCAATCTCTCCCTCTGAGTGTGTGTGTGCAAGGTTACTTAGCTAGGGAATCAGTTACATTACAATTGACTCAATAAAAAGAAAAATCATATATTTGACACACTTGGACCCGATCTTGAGTTGGCTTGAGTGGCTCGCGGTCTTTTGTGCCTGAAACAGATTAGCCAAGCAAAACATACTGGAAACATGTTTGTCATCATCAAAACCAGATTTGTAACAATCTCCCCCTTTTTGATGATGGCAAACATTTGTAAATTAGTCTGAAAACAAAGGTAAACTAACAGATCAAACAAAACAAACATTTTTTTTTTAATTTTCATTTAACAGCTCAAACAATACAGAAAACATGAAACAGAAAACAGAAACAGACACGACACGACTACAACTGACTCCCCCTTTTGACATCACAAAAAGGAGGAGGGAAAAACATAAACACGGAAATAAAACATAAAATAAAATATACACAGAACAACAACACGACAGAAAACTAAAACTGAGGCGGATCCTGATCGGAAGAAGGAGGTGGCAGTGGAGGGTAGAAGTAATGGTGAATGGCTTGAAAGTGAGCTCCAAACCAGGCCATGTCCTGGTCGTGCTGCTGCTGCTGCTGCGCAGCATAGTCCGCGAAGCGTTGGAGGTCCTCATTGTGCTGCTGCTCCTGGGCAACCACGTAGGAGTCAAAACGGGCCTCCCACTGGTCGAAGCGCTGCACCAGGTGGTCAAGGGGAGAGGCAATGCGAAGGGGTGCAGGTGCCTCTGGTGCAGCAGGAACTGGATCAGCCTCTTCCTCTTCTTCCTCAACATCCGGGGCAGGTTCCGGATGTAGGCGGGTGCTGTGTAGGACGTGGAATGAGTTGTTTGTGAAGAAGGAAGGAGGGACATCAGGAGGGACAGGATACTGAAGGTCATATTTTGTCTCTAAGGCATAGTGAATAAGATGACCTAAAGCTAGATTTGGGCGACGCCTGTGGCCCGGATCTCTAATGGTGGTGAGATGTTCTATGTATCGGATGATCAAATCAGAGGCATTAAATTCTCGACGGGCCATGATGTAGTAGGTGGTCAAGGACAGGAGCGGGGTAATGTGAATCCGATCCCCCGCCTTTGGAATGACGGAGGAACGAAGGACGTGCTGAATGGTCCGGGCGTCCTTGAGAAGGGAAGTGCAAGCATTGTCGTGATAGGGTGCGTTGGTATTGCGAAGGAAGTGATTGGCGACACTCCAATCATAGTCAGGATCGGTGATGATCGTGTGGATCTTGTCGCCAGTGATAGACAAGTTGAGGATATTGTGAAAATCGTGGGTCGGGAGTTCCACGGGGCGTTGATTTACGTAGGAGCGAAGAGTAGAATAGTCCGCGAAAATGCGCAAGTTGGCAAAGAAGATGCGAAGGAGTTCCAGATTGAAGGGAAAGGCTAAGGTCAGAATGAAGGTGAGGGAGGTGTGTGCGAACAAGTCTAAAACGGGATACGTGATAGTGCGTGGATTGACAATCTTGGAGTGCGTGATACCTACATTACGATAGCATTTGAAAGCCGCCTGATCGGCGGCATTCGGGAAGCGAGGATCTACATGTCCCCGGGATGAACTGGCCCCCTTTTGACGAGATCTTTTGCCACCAGCCATTAGGAAACCAGAGAGGAGGAAAGGAGAAGGAAAGTGGAGGAAAAACGGTGTGAAAAACATGAAGAAAACCACTGTTTAAATAGAAAACGGGTGGATCGTCCCGTACGATCGCGGGATCGTCCGGGACGATGTGGCATTTATGACGTTCTGGACGATTGGTCAAAAAGGCCGTCCGATCGTCCAGGATGATCAGAGATCGTCCAGGACGATTAGACACAGGCGATCGTCCGGAGGAGTTAGGCTGGACGACCGTTGACGAAAAGTATCGTCCAGGACGATTAGGTGGATCGTCCAGGACGATATGCAATAAATATGTCGGACGGGCCGAATTCCAATCGTCCAGTGGCTGACACGTGGATCATCCAGGACGATGAGGTGGATCGTCCAGGATGATGGGCAATAATTGGTGCAATGTCAGCCGTTTGATTGTATCAGGAAGATATGGATCATATCATCCAGGACGATGTAAGGATCGTCCAGGACGATCACCAATAATTGGGGTAGTTTCAGCAGCAGGAGCAGTGGGAATGATTTTGAATGAATCGTCCAGGACGATTTTTTGGATCGTCCAGGACGAAGAGGATCGTCCAGGACGATAGGTGTATCGTCCAGGACGATGTGAAGAAAAGCAGAAAAGAATGGAGGATGAAGATGATCGATCAGGATCCAAAAAACACAACCATGAAATCAAAATAACAAAAAGACGAATAAAACTTACGTCAAAAACACATAGAAGTATTTTTTTTTTTATTTAAAATTTTTGATTAAACTTCTCTTAGAAAATCAGAATTTTTCCTTGACTTTAGATTCGAAAACCAATGACAGGACGATTGACAGCGCTGAAATCCAGAAAAGGTTGGAAATAATCAACGTTCGTAGCGCCGACCCCGGGCACCTTATCGATGCAAACCCCTTTCAAAACAAAAATCCGATTCAGAATAAAAGACATTAGATTTGAAAAGAAATCCTTTCAAGCCTCGTTCCAGAAAAATATCTGATATAATAGTATTACAAAGTAAAAAATCAGAAATCAGGATTTTCAAGACTCAAGCTTTTGAAAATATTAAGTGGCGCACAGATTTTTCTAAGACATTTAATAATCTGAAAGAAAAGAAAGCTTGTGTTGGGCTCATTTTGTGCCTCTTTTTCAAATTGGATGGCGCTTTGCGCATCTTTTGATTTTTGATACACTTTGTGTATCCAATTTGGCAATTTCGCATCTTTTCAGTTTTGGGCTCATTTTATGCCTCTTTTTCAAATTATCTGGCGCACTGCGCATCTTTTATAAGCTTTCTCCTTTTCATAATCATTACAGAGTCTCAACTGTGAGATTATCTTCCAGACATAGGAGATGACTCTCCGCAGTAAGGAAGAACGATTCACAAAACAAAATCCATACAACATATGATAAATGCAATCACTTGGTTTAGAAAATCAAACTAATAACTCAAGACTTTGAAAAACACTATTGATATGAGGCAGATTACTGTAGGAAGATAAAATAATCTCTATTTCAAAAACTAACATTTTAATTTTGAAAAGGATTTTTATTCAAAAGAAACTACACACCAGTAAAGGAGTTAGAGGAAGAGAAACAATTATCAATGTTTCTTCCCTTTAACAGATTCAGCGAAGTCAATCACTGCTTATCAGCTTCCAAACCAAAACAAGGTAAAAACTCTCAGTCAAAAAATTCAGATCACCAGAAGTAGTGAGCGGTGATCAGATCTTGAAAAGCATAAAAAACAAGTAGAAAATCATAGCAAAGTAAATACTCAAATCAAACTAACAAAAAGGGTAACACAGAAATCAACAGAAGAAATAAAATCAATTGAAAGCAAATAATCAAACCAAAACTAACTAACAGAAATCAGAAATCACAATACAAAAACTAACTAACAGAAATCAGAAAACAGAATACAAAAAACTAACTAGCAGAAATCAGAATACTAATCATAACAATCATAAATCAGCAGTCATCAGAATCAAGCATTTATATCAATCACTCCTAATCTGGTTCTCAAAATGCTGAATGAGTCAAAGGCCAGTGGTTTAGTGAATATGTCAGCCAGCTGATTTTCAGTTGCTACGTGGTGTAGCTCAATGTCCCCTTTTGTAACCTGGTCCCTAATGAAGTGATGCCTAATGTCAATGTGTTTGGTCCTAGAATGTTGGATTGGATTCTTAGAGATACAGATGGCACTAGTATTATCACACAGAACAGAAATTGTGCCAACAGGTACTCCTAAATCCAAGACTTGCTGCTTCAACCAAAGAACTTGGGCCACACAACTCCCTAAGGCAATGTACTCAGCTTCAGCAGTGAAAAGTGCAGCTGAGTTCTATTTTCTACTGGACCAGGAGACAAACGACTGTCCTATAAATTGACAAGTCCCATAAGTACTCTTCCTATCCACCCTACACCCCGCAAAGTCAGAATCAGAATATCCAATGATCTCAAAAGAGGTGTTGTGCCTAGGGTACCAAATTCCTAGGTTTGGGGTTCCTAAAAGATATCTAAGAATTCTCTTAACAGCAGTCAGGTGGGACTCTTTAGGATCAGCCTGAAACCTAGCACAAAGACAGACACTAAACATGATATCAGGTCGGCTAGCAGTCAGGTAAAGCAGTGACCCTATTATCCCTCTATACTTCTTCTGATCAACAGATTTTCCATTTGAATCCTTATCTAACTGAACTGAGGAGGGCATGGGAGTATTGATTGGCTTGGCTTTGTCCATTTCATATTTCTTCAAAATGTCCTTAGTGTATTTTGATTGATTGAGAAAGGTTCCATCATCCGTTTGCCTTATGCTAAACCCCAAAAAGTAGGACAATTCTCCCATCATACTCATCTCAAACTCTTTACTCATTATTTTAGAAAACTCTTCACATAAGTATTTATCAGAAGATCCAAAAATTATATCATCAACATAGATCTGGACAATGAGTAAGTCATCTCCTAATCTCCTCAGAAAAAGGGTGGTGTCTACGCTCCCCTTAACAAACTCTCTTTCTAACAGGAATGTGCTAAGCCTCTCATACCAAGCTCTGGGTGCCTGTTTCAATCCATATAAGGCCTTTTTTAATTTATAGACATGACTTGGATATTGGGAACTCTCAAAACCTGGGGGTTGTTCTACAAAAACATCTTCTTTAATTACCCCATTTAAAAAGGCACTCTTAACATCCATTTGAAACACCTTAAATCCCTTATAACAGGCAAAGGCTAGTAGCACTCTAATGGCTTCCAATCTAGCTACAGGGGCAAAAGTTTCCTCAAAATCTATCCCTTCTATCTGATTATACCCCTTAGCCACCAATCTTGCCTTATTTCTCACCACCACACCAGAATCATTCATCTTATTCTTAAAGACCCACTTGGTTCCCACAATACTTTGATTTTTAGGTCTTTCTACTAACTCCCAAACATCATTCCTTACAAATTGATTCAATTCTTCCTGCATAGCTAAAATCCAAAATTCATCCGACAGGGCTTGATTGATGTTGGTGGGTTCAGTCATTGAGATAAAGGCAGAATGGTTTACTTCCTTCCTAAGTCCATGCCTAGTCCTAACACCTTCAGAAGGGTCTCCTAAGATCAGTTCTTTAGGATGACTCGAAGAATATCTCCAATCTCTAGGCAATGGGGTTTGAGGTTCTACCATTTCCTCCAAATTTGTATTTCCAACTCCTTGGGTAACCTCAACAATCTCTTCATCTTCTACTTCAGATCTAGACTCCTTAGGATCAGATTCATCAAACACTACATGGGTTGTTTCTTCCACCACCAAAGTCCTCCTATTGAACACCCTAAAGGATTTCCCCACACTTGAATATCCTAAGAACACTCCTTCATCAGATTTGGGGTCAAATTTTCCTAAGGGTGACTTCCCGTTGTTCAGAATGAAAACCTTACAGCCAAAAACATGGAGGTGGGACAGATTTGGTGTTCTACCCTTAATGATCTCATAAGGTGTCTTGTTCAGTTTGACTCTCACATTCACCCTATTCAGCACATAACAGGCAGTGTTCACCGCTTCAGCCCAAAAGTATTTTGGAAGTGAATACTCGGCAAGCATGGCTCTAGCGGCTTCCACTAAGGTCCTGTTCTTCCTTTCAGCTACCCAGTTCTGCTGAGGGGTCCTAGGAGCTGAAAAATTGTGACTAATCCCATGATTCTCACAAAAACTTCCAAATCTTTCATTTTCAAACTCCCCTCCGTGATCACTATGGATGGTAATAATCTCACATCCTAACTTCTTCTGAATCCAAGTAGAGAAAGATCTAAACTCATCATATGACTCAGATTTGTGTGACAAAAACTTAACCCAAGTGAACCTTGAATAATCATCAACAATCACAAAACCATAGACTCTCCCCCCTAAGCTGGCAGTGCTAATGGGTCCAAAGAGGTCCATGTGAAGAACTTCTAAAGGTCTAGAGGTGCTAATGTCCTTAACAGAGTGAAAAGAGGACTGGACTTGCTTCCCCAACTGACAGGCATCACACAGGTGATCCTTAGTGAACTTAAGCTTGGGCACACCTCTAACTAAGTCCTTTTGGGTGACTCTCCTAAGGGTTTTCATACTGGCATGACACAATCTCCTATGCCATAACCAAGACTCATCAGCAGCAGTTTTTAAGCAAATTGAATTATCAGATTTAATGCTACTTACATCCAGCTTGTAGACGTTGTTGATCCTTTGCCCCTGCAAAACAACTTCATCATTTAAGCTTAAAATGTAGCCAGTGGGCAGGAATTTGATGATGTATCCCTTGTCGCAGAGTTGACTGATGCTCAGCAGGTTGTGTTTCAGTCCATCTACAAGCAAAACATTATCAATCATAAAGTTCTTTGAATCACCAATTATACCTGTGCCTACCACCTTCCTGGTGGTGTTATCTCCAAGTGTAACCTTGCCTCCAGCTCTGGCCTCCAGCGAAATGAACTGATTTGCATCTCCAGTCATATGTCTAGAACATCCGCTGTCCAGGTACCACATGCTCTCATGAGGTCTTGTGTGAGAGCACACCTACAAAATCATCAAATGTCAGTCTTAGGAACCCAAACAAGTTTGGGTTCCTTCTTATGAAAAGAAGAATGTGATGCATGCGTGCTGTGCTGTGCAACAGGCAGTTTGGGTCTCCACACCCAATGTGTACTACGGTGAACAGTACAAGTGTGTGATATGTGTCCTAACATGCCACATGAAAAACATCTAACACCAGGAAAAGGATTAACTAAACATCGTGAGTGATAGTGCCTCTTCCTAGTAGTGTATGAAACATGCTTTGATGAACTTGCAACAGAATTTTTAAAAGGTGGCGGTGCATAAAACTGTTCAAAGGTAGGCGGTGTTTTGTTATTTTCAAAAGCACTGATTTTCACTTTCAAAAACTCAATGTGTTTGTTTAAACTTCCAATTTCAAACGTTTTTGCACTTTCAATACTTTCTAACTTAGATGCCAAATCATTCACTTTCTTAAAAGCAAGTTCTAATTCATCATGCGATGTTTTTAACAAGTTATGCTCAACAATTAAATCAGAATGCTTTTTATTCAGTTCATCAAACTCATCTAGTAAAGACATGTGATTGCTATCAATGGTGGAATGATCCTTAATCAACACTTCATGCTCTTTTTGCAAAGTCAGATAATCTAGTTTCAAACTAGCATGGGTTTTCTTAAGCTTCCTATACGATGTATGAATCTTTTCAGAAACTTCAAATAACTGATCGTAAGTAAGCTCACATACCTCTTCCTGGTCCGACTGACCAGGGTGATCATCCGCCATCAGACACAAGTTTGTTTCCTCCTCTTCAGCTTCAGTCTCAGAAGAGTCGGATGCAGAGTCTGCCCAGAACGCCTTCTGAATCCGCTTCTTGTCCTTCCTGAACTTTGGTTTCTCCTCACTCTTCTCCTTGCTTGGGTGAGCTTTAAGTGTTGGACAATCAGCCTTAATGTGTCCAGGCTTCCTGCATTCAAAACAAACCGATTCAGATGAACCCTTAAAGCTTTTATTGAACTTACCCTTGTTCCACTTCTGATAGTTCTTATGTTTCTTCATTAGAAAGCTTTTGAATTGCCTTGTGATTAAGGCAACTTCGTCGCTATCAGACCCGGAAGTGCTAGCATCTGAATCTTTGGCCTTTAGTGCCACGGTCTTCTCTTTCTTGCGTTCACCTGCATCAAGTTGCCTTTGGTTCACCCCTTGCTCGTAAGCAATGAGTGATCCAAGTAAGCTGTCAATAGAGTAAGTATTTAAATCTTTGGATTCAGTAATAGCAGTAATCTTAGCATCATAAGAAGCAGGCAAACATCTAAGAATCTTGTTCACTCTTTCGTAGTTGGTAAGTTCTCTACCTAAAGCATGCAAAGAGGTAACAATCTGAGTGAACCTTGTGTACATTTCTGAAATAGTCTCACTAGGTTTCATGCGAAAAAGTTCGTAATCATGTAACAAGATGTTTAACCTAGATTGTTTGACTTCAGTTGTACCTTCGTATGTTATACATAACCTATCCCAGATTTCCTTTCCCGTGGTACAAGTAGAAACACGCATATAGTCTTCAGATTTCAAAGCACAAAAGAAACAGTTCAAACATTTTGCATTCAACTGTGCTAAATCACGATCATCAAACGTCCAATCAGCAAACGGCAATTCAGTTTTCACATTGTTAATCATTCGAAAAGGTGGTTCGTATCTGTCCTTAACTAACATCCACATGCGATAATCAATAGATTGCAGAAAAGTAGACATGCGTGTTTTCTAAAAATCAAAAGGAATATTGTCAAACAACGGTGGTCTGGTAATGGAATAACCTTCAGCAGTATTACGATTGTTACAGTTAGCCATTAGATCAAATTCAAAAGTTTTTAAACAGAAATTTTGAATCCCTCTCTGATACCACTTGAAAGTTCGAAAGGGATGTTAAGCCCTAGTGAACTAGTCCCGAGGCTAACCAAGAGGGGGGGTGAATTGGTTATTTAAAAATTTCACGATAACTACAAAAATCTTTTCGATACTTAGCAGCGGAAACAAGTAAACAATAACGAAAAGATCAACCAATGATATTCACCCAAGCAGTTTATATTGAAAAGTAAAATGCAAAACTGAATCAGAAAAGCAAACAAGATTTTATAGTGGTTCGGTCAGCTTGACCTACGTCCACTCCCCGGAGCCTCCCCTCCGGGTATTGCACTAAACGAAAGTGACTCTCCTTTTGCTCCCACAGCAAGGTGGAGAAGCCTGTACAAAACACCTCCTTTTCACCACACGGTGAGGCAGAGAACCCGACCTCCTTTCGCTTCCTCCTGAAGCAGGTAGAGAACCTTCAAACTCCTTTCGCTTCCTCCTGAAGCAGGCAGAGAACCTACGAACTCCTTTCGCTTCCTCCTGAAGCGGGCAGAGAACCCGGATCTTCTTGCGAACGATCCTCCCACGAAGAACACCGACTAGACGACAGACGACGAGCGGAGAAGATGACTCTGATCCATGCTTGGAGCAACCTTAGTGAATCCCTCACTAACTCCCCCTCACAAGATCTCTTCTCTCTCTCCCAACTCTCTCTCTCTCTAGGATTTCTCAGGGAAGGAAGGCAGCAAAAGATTTTTCCAAATCTAGGAAAAAGTTCTTTTAAAGGAGGGCTTAAAATTTGCCCTAAATCTCAACTTGTCGGCCAAGATCGTCCAGGACGATCGGTAGATCGTCCTGTACGATCAGTTCAAATTCAGCTATTTCAACCTGGACGATCTGGCTCTTCTGGACGATCAGTAGAAAAAGTTGTTCATATCGTCCCGTACGATCCTGCGATCGTCCGGGACGATTAGTTCAAATTGAAGGAATTCGTCCAAAAGACAGTTCGGGTCGTCCAGAGAAATCTGTGCTGGACGACCAAAAAATGACTTGATCGTCCCGGACGATAGGGTAATCGTCCGGTACGACTAGTTCAAAAAGGCCCCAAATCGTCCTGTACATAGTTCTGGACGTACAGCTGAAATGCACAAGACGATCACGATCGTCCGGGACGATCCTGCGATCGTCCAGGACGATGTGATCGTCCAGGACGATGTGATCGTATCAATTAAATATTAATTGCTTTCCTTAATTACTAGACTAATTTAGGCATGATTGTAGTGAATCGTCCAGGACGATACACGTATCGTCCGGGACGATCAGACCAAAATACTTAAAATAAAACTTGCCTAACTTAATCTGGCGGCTGAGAATTTTTGATTTGGGAATATCGTCCCGTACGATCCGTAGATCGTCCAGGACGATCGGCTCAATCAGACCCTCTTAACTTAGTCGCCCTAATTAGGGTTTCTATTTTAACTGGATCGTCCAGGACGATGTGAATATCGTCCAAGACGATCTGAACAAAATTGCAATAGAAACTCTAATTCACTCAATCTCTCCCTCTGAGTGTGTGTGTGCAAGGTTACTTAGCTAGGGAATCAGTTACATTACAATTGACTCAATAAAAAGAAAAATCATACATTTGACACACTTGGACCTGATCTTGAGTTGGCTTGAGTGGCTCGCGGTCTTTTGTGCCTGAAACAGATTAGCCAAGCAAAACACACTGGAAACATGTTTGTCATCATCAAAACTAGATTTGCAACAGAGGATGTAAAAGATTCAAGGTTCGCTGCCATCACTAGGAGGGTGTAAAAGGTTTTGGTTCTCCACCAAACTGGGAAGGTGAAAGTGATTTTGTAAAGGAGAGACACAAAAAGGTTTAGTGCAATACCTGAAGCGAAGGCCTCTAGAGAGTGGACATAGGTCATATTTGATCGAGCCACTATAAATCTGTTGTGTTTATTATTTTACTTTTTTGCATTTTAATTTTCACATTTTTTTTGAGATTTACTGTGTGGTAGAAAACTTTGATTTAGTTATTGTGAAATTGATATGCTGCCATATCAAGGGTTTTTCCCTTTACTAAAGAATTTTTAAATAACCAATTCATTCCACCTCTTGGTTAGCCTTGGGCTAGTTCTTAGAGGTTTACTAACCTTCATGAACTTTTAATTGATATCAAACCGGGATTCATAAATTAAGTTTTAGAAAACTTTTGAAAAAAGATCAATGGCTAACTTTAGAAATTATAATACTGCAGAAGGAAATTTAATCACACGACCACCTTTATTTGATAACATTCATTTTAATTTTTGAAAAATTTACATGTCTACCTTTTTGCATTCTATATATTATCACATGTGGATATTAGTTCAGGAAGGATATTTTGAACCTTCATGCTTGGTTAATAGCATTAAAATTGAACATCCTTTTTCTGAATGGAGCATAGAAGATAGAGATTTAGCCTAACTAAATGCAAAATATTTGAACTATTTTTTCTATGCCTTAAAATCCGAAGATTATATGCATATTTCTACTTGCACTACTGGTAAGGAGATTTGGGACAAACTTTGCATAATTTATGAAGGAACTAATGAAGTAAAATAATATAGGTTGAATATTCTACTCCATGATTTTGAACTATTTTGCATGAACCTAGTGAACTAATTTTTGAAATGTACACTAGATTTACTCAAATTGTTACTTCCCAGTATACATTAGGAGGAGAACATACTAACTATAAAAAATTTAATAAGATCTTGCATTGCTTACCGCTTCCTATGATGCAAAATTTTTTCTATTATTGAGTCTAAGGATCTGAATATTTACTCGATTGATAACTTACTTGGGTCACTTATTACCTACGAGCAAGGAGTAAGTTAAAGCAGCTTGATGTAGGTGAGAAGAGAAGAGAGAAAACTATAGTGTTAATGGCAATTGATTTTGATAGTGATACTTCTGGACAAGATGATAATGATATAGTGCTGAAGACTAGACAATTTAAAAGCTTTTTAAGGAAAAAGCAAAAGCATTATCAATAATGGAATAAAGGTAAAAATAATAAAAATTTTAAAGTTTATTATGATGTTATTTATTTTGAATACAGAAAGCCAGGGCACCTGAAGTCAGATTGCCCAAATCTAAAAACTCACCCAATCAAGGAGAAGAGTGAAGAAATACCTAAGTTTAAGAAGGGCAAGCAAAGGACTCAAAAGACTTTCTAGGCAGACTCTGCTTCAGACTCATCTAAGATAGAAGCTGAAGAGGAGGTAACCAACATGTTCTTAATGGTAGATAACCATCTTGATCATTCTGATAAAGATGAGGTATGTGAGCTTTCCTATAATGAATTATTTGAAGTTTCTAAAAAAATCCATACTACATATAGGAAGCTCAAGAAATTACATGCAAGCCTTAAATTTGACTTTTCAAATCTGTAGAAAGAGCATGAATGCCTGAGGAAAGATCATTCCACTTTGTATAGTAATCATATGGCTTTATTAGATGAATTTGACTCTTTAAATAAGAAGCATCTTGATTTAACTGTTGAACATGACTCCTTGAAAACATTGCAAGTTGAATTAGAAAATGCATTCAAGGAATTAGAAACTCTTGCATGTAAATTAGATGGTAGTGATCATGCATTGAAAATTGAAAATTTAATTCTTGAAAGCACAAACAAATCTTTACAAGTTTAATTAAAAGCTTTCAAAGAAAATAAAACACCTCCAACAATTACACAGTTTCATAACGCACCATCACAACATGCATTCAAACTTAGGAAGAGGCACCAAAACTGATACAAATTAGTAAACACTTTTTTTGGAGTTAGATTTTTCTCTTGTGGCATGCTAGGACACATCTCCTACACATGCACTATCCACCGTAGAACACATTTGGTGTGGAGACCAAAATTGCATAATTCACAGCATAACATGCAAGCATCTTATCACATATTCCATAAGGTGGAACTCAATTTTATTTAGGTTCCCAAATCTGACCATTGATGATTTTGTAGGAGTGCTCTCACAAAAGGCCTCATGAGAGCATGTGGTACCTGGACAACAGATGTTCAAGGGACATGATTGGAGATATAAATCAATTCATTTTACTTGAGGCTAGGGCAGGAGGCAAGGTGACACTTGGAGATAACACCACTAGGTGAGTGGTGGGCTCAGGTATAATTGGATACTCAAAAAATTTCATCATTGAAAATATTTCACTAGTAGATAGCTTAAAAAATAACTTGCTCAGCATAAGCCAGCTCAGTGATAAAGGCACATTAAATTTTTGTCTACCAGCTGCATGATAAGCTTAAATGGAAATACTATGCTGTAAGGAAAAAGAATCAATAATGTTTACATACTTGATTTAAACTATGTTGAACTTTCTGGTTCTCTTTGCCTAAAATTTGTTGTTGATGAATCTAGGTTATGGCATAGGAGATTGTGTCAAACAAATATGAAAAATCTTAGAAAAATCACATAAAAAGACTTAGTGAAGGCATACCCAAACTAGAATTCACTAAGAATCAGAAGTGTGATGCATGTCAGTTAGGAAAGCAAGTCAAATCCTCCTTCCACTCAATTAAGAACATTAACACTAATAAACCATTAGAAGACCTTCAAATGGATCTTTATGGACCTATTAGCACTGCAAGCATAGGTGGGAAAGTCTTTGGGTATGTGATTGTTAATGATTACTCAAGGTTTACTTGGGCTAGATTCTTATCTCATAAAAGTGAATCATTCGAGGAATTTTGGACATTCTAAACTTAGATTTAGAGGAAGCTAGGTTGTGAAATTTTGATTCACAGTGATCATAGTGGAGAATTTGAAAAAGAAAATTTTGAATCTTACTATAAGGAGCAAGGGATTGATCATAATTTTTTAGCTCCTAGAACCCCTCAATAGAATGGGGCAGTTGAAAGAAAGAACAGGACCCTGATAGAAGTTGCTAGAGCCATGTGGTGAACACATACTTTCTAAATACTTCTATGCAAAAGTGGTGAATACATTCGATAATATTTTGAATAGGGTTAATGTTAGATCCAAACTAAATAAGAAACCCTATGAAATCATTAATGGTAGGACACCCAAACTCTCTCACCTTCATGTCCTTGATGTAAAGTGTTCATTCTAAATAATGGGAAATCCATACTAAGAAAGTTTGACCCCAAATCTGATGAAGGGGTGTTCCTAAATGTGGGAAAATCCTATAGAGTTTTCTATAAAAGGACATTGGTGGTAGAGGAGACCACTTATATTGTATTTGATGAATCTGATAATTCTAGAGGGTCTAAGGTAGAAGAAGAAGAGGTTGTAGAAATCACCTAAGGAGTAAAATTTGCAAATTTGGAGGAAAGGGGAGAACCAAAAAACTCACGACCTAGAGAATGGAGATATTCCTTAAGTCATCCTAAAGGGCTGATTATAGGAGACCCATCTGAAGGTGTTAGAACTAGGCATGGACTTAAAAAAGAAGTAAACTACTCTGCCTTCATCTAAATGATAGAATACACCAAAATAAATCAATCTCTATTTGATGAATTCTTGATCCTACCATGCAAAATGAGTTAAATCAATTTGTAAGAGATGATGTTTGGGAATTAGTTGAAAGACCTAAGGACCAGAGTGTTGTTGGAACTAAATGGGTTTTTAAAAATAAAATAAATGATTATGGTGTAGTGGTTAGAAACAAAGCAAGATTAGTGGCTAAGGGGTACAACCAGATAGAAGGAATTGATTTTGAGGAGACTTTTGCCCCTATAGCAAGATTGGAAGCCATTAGAGTGCTACTAGCTTTTGCCTACTTTAAGGGATTCAAATTATACCAAATGGATGTCAAAAGTGCCTTTTTAAATGGGGTAATAAAGAGGATGTGCATAATGAATGACTCCAAGGCTTTAAAAATTCATAATTTCTTAATCATGAGTTCAAAATAAAAATGTATTATATGGACTAAAACAAGTACTTAGAGCATGGTATGAAAGGCTAAGCACATTTCTAATAGAGAGAACCTTTGTTAAAGGGAGCGTAAACACCACCATATTTCTTAAAAAGGTAGAAGATGAACTTCTCATTATCTAAATTTATATTGATGATAATCTATTTAGATCTTCTTATAAAAATCTATGTGATGAATTTTCAAAAATAATGAGTAAGGAGTTTGAGATGAGTATGATGGGAAAACTAACCTACTTTCTTGGATTTAGTATAAGGAAGAAGGGTGATGGAATTTTTCTTAGGCAATCAAAATACATTAAGGACATCCTTAAGAAATATGAAATGGATATGGCTAAGCTATTAAACACTCCCATGAGTTCTACTGTTCAATAATATTTGGACTCAAATGGAAAATCAGTTGATTAGAAGAAATATAGAGAAATAATTGGATAACTTCTTTAATTAACTACTAGCAGTCCTGATATTATATTTATTATTTGTCTTTGTATGAGATTTTAGGTTAATCCAAAAGAGTCCCACTTGACTGTTGTGAAGACAATCCTTAGATATCTCTTAGGAATCCAAGACTTATGAATCTGGTATCCTAGGCATAGCACTTCCTTTGAAAATATAGGATATTTTGATTCAGATTTTGCAGGATGCAGAGTGAATCTGGTATCCTAGGCATAGCACTTCTGGAATATATCAATTCATAGGATAGTCTTTAGTCTCTTGGTCTAGTAGAAAATAAAACTTAGTTTCCCTGTCCACTACTGAACCTGAATACATAGCCTTAGGAAGTTATGTAGCCCAAGTTTTTTGGTTAAGGCAACAAGTACTGGATTTAGGATTTTCTATAGGCACCATTTCAATCTTATGTGATAACACTAGTGCCATATATATTTCAAAGAATCCAATCCAACACTCCAGGATGAAACACATATACATAAGACACCATTTCATTAGGGACCATGCTACCAAAGGAGACATAGAGCTACACCCTGTAGCCATTAAAAATCAACTTGTTGATATCTTTATAAAATTGCTAGCCTTTGAAACCTTTAGCATCTTAAGAATCAGATTAGGTGTGATAGATATTCTTGCTTGAAATTAATGCTTTCTATTTCTATTTTTTGTTATATATATATATATATATATATATATATATATATATATATATATATTTGTTTCTATTTATGTGTTTTTTTTATGCTTTTGATTTTCTATTATTTTCCTTTAGTGCTTTAAGAATCAGATCACTACTTACTTCTACTATTGGATTTGTTGTTTAAATTACTTTTTTGCCTTATTTTATTTAGAAACATGTAAGCAGTGATTGACTCCTCTAAAATAGCTAAAGGAAGAAACTTTGATGATTTTTTCTCTTCCTCTAACTCTTTTAGTGGTGTTTCTTTTTTAATCAAAATCTATTCCAAATTAAAAATTAGAATTTGAAATAGAGATCTATTTCATCTTTCTACAGTAATCTATCTCATATGAATAATGTTTCAAGTCAATGAATCTCTTTTAAGTTTTCTTAATCAAGTTTGTTTCTATTTATCATATGGATAGGAATCTGTTTTATGGTTTATTCTTCCTTCTATAAGAAAGTGAGTTTACCTTCTCTTATATTTGGAAGATAATCTCACAACTGAGAATATTTTTTTAAGGACTTAGGAAGGAAGCAAGCATGCAAAAATAGAAGGGGGCACAAAATGAGACCAAAACTAAAAAGGTAAGTAATGACTGTCAAAGAATTGCAAGATGCACAAAGTCCATAAAAAAATTAAAAGATATATAATGTGTGCGAAAAGCTGATAAAACAGGCACAGTATGAGCCCACTATAAGTTAGCTTCCCTTTCTTTCAAATCTTTAAACTCATAGAAGACTCCCTAAGCCAATTGATATCTCATACACTTTAATTTAAAAATCATGATTTCTGATTGATTATTTTGAAATATTATTCTATTAGATATTTTTCTAAAATTAAGTTTGAAAAGATTACTTTTCCTATCTAAATTCTTTTATAATTTTGATTTTTGTTTAAAAAGGATATTGATCTATAAGGAATTTGAGCTATGGTTAACAAGATCGATTTTCTAACCTTTCTAAATTTTAGCATTGCCAATTTATTTCTTACTAGTTTTTTAATATAATAATGAGCTAAATTTATCATTTATTGGAGTAAATCGATTAAAAAAAACTTTGATTTTGTCTTATGATTATTTTTATATTTTTTGATCTATTTTATATTATTTTTACTTAGTTTTTGTTTTGAACCCTTCTTGATCATCACATTCCATTATCTAAGTTCTTTAATATTTATTCACATCATCCAATATAATTCACATCATAATGTACGATCTTATCAAAACATCACTTCTCTAGTCATAACATATCCAATGGCTGATATCAATTAATTATTGGTGATTGTCCCGTACGATTCATTCTTCGTACTGTATGATCTACATGGTAGGAGTCATTGGATGATTTGAATGCAGTTGGTATGATCCTTTATGGCAAATCATCCTATATGATCCATGTATTCGTACTGTACGACCAAGCTAGGAAACAATCGTACAGGCTGATTCCTTGAGATGATCACCCTATGTCTAATCATCTAGTATGATGTCTAATATTACTGTATGATAAGATTACCTTTTTTGACCGATCGTCTTGATGAATTAATTATGCCACATCATCCTGTATGATCTCACAATTGTGTAGTATGAAATGACTGATTCTATATAAACAGCCTAAACTCATGGTTTCTTCTTCACTCAAAACCTTCCACATCTCCTCCTCTCTTACTTGAGCATAAATCCTTACAAATGGCTAGCGACAAACATTCTCGAGCACTTGTTAGGAATTCCTCTCGACGTACTATCGATCCTAGATTTCTTGAGGCTACTGACGAGTAGGCCTATCAGTGGTACAAAATGGCAGGAACAACACCTTCCCAAATTATCAACCCAGAAGTTTTGAACTTCTAGGTATTCAATCTATATGCCCACACCACACTTGGCTTCATCCTTACCCTAGCCTTTCCATTCAACTTTGAACTTTTATTTGAATTCTTCACAAGCCTTCACATTAACACTAAGGTCACTACCTAACAATCCTATATTAATAGAAGGCCTGTAGAAATTTCATACCAAGACTTTCTTGAATTTCTTCACCTTTCTAGGACTGGAGACAAAATTCATAATATAGCCTTAGATCCTGACTACAATTGGACCCCTACCAACACCATCCTTAGGTAGTCAAATGTTAACTATCATATCACACATGTTAATTAATTAGTCCAGGATGCCCGAATCATTCAACACATCCTTCGCAACTCAATCATTCCTGAAGCTGGGGATCATATTAACATTACCCCTATTCTTTCACTTGCCACCTACTACATCATGGCCCAAATGGACTTTAATGTAGCTGACCTTATAATTCAATATCTTGACAATCTAACCTGTATTAGAGATCCTAAACATAAAAGAAAGCCTAGCATTGCCTTAGGACATCTCATTACCTATATCCTAGAAAGCAAACATAACCTCCAGTATCTTGCACAACTTGATCACCTTCTAGTTTTCTATTCCAATAGCTCCTTCTATGTCCTTCATAGCACTTGTCACCACCATGTACAATATACTGACCCTGAGCTAGATGAGGGAGTGAGAGAACAACCTTAAGCACTAGCCCTATCCGCCAACTGTCTCAGCTGGATTAGCTAGTTCAAAATTTTGATTAGTGGGAGGCTAGATTTGACTCCTATGTAGCCGAGTAGCAGCAGTAACATGACCAAGACTTAACTCGCTTTCATTCCTATGTAGCATAGTAGCATTAGCAGCATGACAATGATATAGCTTGGTTTGGAGATCATTTGGCCTCTACTCACCGCCTCTTTTAGCCACCACCACCACCTCTTATTGATCAAAATCCTTATGGGTTCTAGTTTGTTTTGTTTCTATTATTGTCTATTTTTGTGGTATGCTTACTTTGTTCTATTTTTTTAAGATGTATAAATAGCATTAATGCATAAAGAAGAAAGATACAAAGAAACTAAGTGATAGCTATTCTATCGCAATCGTTCCTAATCAAGACACAAACACTGGATGGAAGTTCACCCGAAAGTAAATCTTCCCAAAAAAATCACCCAACAGGGCATAGTGCGCACAAGCATCTGCCACACTATTTCTCTCTCTAGACATTTCTAAAAACATCAAGAAAAGAAAAATCTATATAGTAAACACTCTTATTTCGATTAGTCTTGAAAGCCGACTTATGTAAGAATTTGATCACATTGATATTGTCTCCTTCAATAATGATTCCTTGCTTTTCTATCATCCAATCTTTGGTTATCTCTTTGAAGTTGAAAATAGAAATTAACTCTAACAATGAGATATCCCATTGCACTAATTTTCTTCCATATGCAAGCAAAAATCTACCTTTGTGATCCCTTAAAACTCTTGCATTACTTGCTTCATTATTTTGCAACAATGACGCGTCAACATTCAATTTAATCCAATTTATAGGTAGGGGAAACCAAATTTCTGACTGTAAAGGATGCTGGTTAGTTACCCAGTTCTTGCAAATTGGAAGTAAGGTAAGAAATATAGATTCAGATAGAACTTGAGCAACAATTATAATAGGACTACAACCGTTGATTCCATGTGTAAACTAATTCCATGCTTTCCAATTCTAGTATACCGTACATGTATACAGTCTAACAACTCCGGGATTATTCACAGCTAACTTCTCAAACTTATTCAAATAGTGAAACAAATTATTAAACTTTGGAAGGTGAATTCCCCACATATTCAATGTACCAAAAATCTCAATAAGCTTTTTAAATTGTACAGTAATATGATTACTATCTTCAGGTTCCATGCAACCCCACGAATAGCTACATGAGTCACAAAGTTTCCTATTATTCAACTAACTATTGGTTGGTACCATATTATTAATCAATCTCCACCAAAATAATGATTCCTTAGGAGTTACTTTTAACTTCCTAATCCAATTTACATTAATTCCAATAGAATGATGCTTAACAGATGCTTGATTAGCTAATGTTGTAATGGAAGTCCAGGAATTACTCACCACTAGATCAACCGTATCCTCTTTAGATTCAAAATATATTGGGATATTCAAAATAATCTTCACTAAATCTTTTGAAAATAGATTAAGAAATAACAATTTATTCCAATTCCCATCTCCATCCATCAAGAAAGAAGCAGTTTTATCTTCAAGCTTAATATCACACATTGATGGCCACTTATTCAGATTTCTATCAAGAATCCAATTATCATTTAAGATATTGATTCTTACCCCATTAGATACCTTCTATCTGATAATTAGCTTTAAGAAATGAGCCCCTTCTTTAATTATAGCCATGCTAGAGATGAGCATCTTTTCACCTCATTATTCTAAATATTGTTGCCGTATTTAGTTGCCAAGATCTTATTAAGTAGGACATCCTTATTATTAATGAAATTCCAAACAATACGTGCTCTCAACAGCCCCTATCTATCAGTTGTACCTTGAATGCCAAGACGTCCTTAATTAACGGATGTGAAAATCATGTCCCAAGAGATATAATGCAATCCCTTTCTTCCATGCTCTGTATGCCATAAATAACTCCTACAATATTTATCCAATTCTTTAAGAATGCTCTTTGGAACCAATGAAGGAGCCATACTAAACAAATGAATGGATGAGTAAATAGATTTGATCAATACCAATTTCCCTAACAATGACAAATTATGAGAGCCCTAAGTGTTGAGTTTAACCATTTCCTTTTTCAGAATACTGTTAAAATTTGTAGCTTTTAATGACAAATTACTTTATTCTGTTTAGTGTTTTCTTTTTCCTCCTTTTTGTGGTGTGAAAAGGGGGAGTAGTCTATTGTTTGCATCCTGTGTTTTAGTGAAACTAGTTTTCTGGTTACTTGTCTTCAGTTTTTACTTATGTCTAATATTTCCTTAAAAAATATTTAAAAAATAATATAACTTTTTTTTAACTTTCCTTACTTTCAAAAATTTCATATTCTAAGGGGGGTTTCAGAGAATGTCAAAAGCTTTCAATATTTTTAAACAACAATATTTTCTATCATTAAAAAGGATGAGGTTATTACAAATCTAGGCCCAAGTATTGTAGTTTTAATGATAACAAATATTACTGTTTCTTTATCAATGATATTATTACATATCTATTTTATTGCCTTGCTCACTAACATTTCAGGACCACAAGTCCACTAGCAATGTCTAACAGCTCAAGATCAAGTAGACTAGGGTTTAGTCTATCTGTAATTTCAATTTTAATGTACTTTTACCTTTCTTGACTCAAATCATGTATCGGGTGGACATTAAGCTGAGTAACCTTGCACACACATATTCAAGGGGGTGAGTTAGTGTGTTAAGAGAAACATGAATTTTTTGAACAAATCATATTGGATGATTAATATTATACTAGACGATCAGTTAAACAGAAAAATCATTAACTTAGGGCACCCTATTAATTGAGATTGAATAACTAATCACACTAGACAATTTTAATTATATAGGATGATCTTGTATAATCACAAAATTTAGCTGCCAATAATAATTTAGGAATTTTTTTAATTTTCAAATTTTACTCTAAACGTACAGTACGATAGGCATCATACTGGACGATTTATGACAATCATACCTAAATTGATCCTGTGAGTGGGTGTTTAATTATGATTAAATTATTCAGTTATATCATATAGGATGATCAAAGACAATCGTGCTGTATGGCTCTATTCTTGTATGGGATGATAATTAAATGTCGCCCATTGTCCAAGATGAAAATTCATAATTTTTTACTAATCGTATAGGACGATCGGAGAAGATCGTCCTATATGCCCCAATTCTTGCATAGGACAATAATTAAACACTACACATTATCCTAGATAAAAATCCATAAATTTTCACTAATCATACAGGACGATCCCCAAAGTTCATATGGTATGACTTGATCTCTGTATGGGATGATATTTATTTGCCAGCTATAGTACTGGATGATATATTTAATCCCTTGAATTAATTGTACTAGACGATCACAAGATTGTATGGGACGATCAATACAAATACTTAACTTAATCGTATAGGATAATGCATTTTGTACTGTTTGAATGTGATGTTTTCTACTAATCATATAGGACAATCACAAAATTGTACTGGATCATATTTGGTAGCAAATTAAAAATTAGGGCTTTCATTGGAGGCTCTCTATTTAAAATCCTATATTGTCCTGTAGTAAATCTTTTGCTGTAGAGGATGTCTCAGGGAGATCTTAGAGAAGAAGTTAAGGAGAGATTTGGGAGAGAAGAGAGGAAGATCTTGTGTAAGGGGGAGTTTTGAGGGAGTCCCAAGGTTACTCCAAGTAGGGTTCCTACTTATCTTCTTCAAGTTTCTTCTTGATTCTTTAGTGGCTCCGAGGAAACATTTTACAACTTTAGGTCATGGTTCTCTACTAACTGTAAGAGGGAGTAAAATGATTCGTGATTCTCTACCAACTCCAGGAGGGCAGGAGGGAGTAAAAGGATTCATGGTTCTCTACTAACTCCAGTAGGGAGTAAAACAATTTATGGCTCTCTACCATCACCTAGAGGGTGTAAAAGACTTAAGGTTCGTTGCTATCACTAAGAGGGTGTAAAACCTTTTGGTTCTCCACCACACTAGGAAGGTGAAAGTGATTTTATAAGGGCTTCTCCACCTAGCTGTGGGGGCTAAAGGATAAACACTAAAAGGTTTAGTATAATACCCGAAGTGAAGGCCTCCGGGGAGTCAACGTAGGTCAAATTTGACCGAATCACCATAAAATATGGTGTGTTTGTTCTTTTACATTTCCACATTTTAATTTTCACACTTTTCTAAAATTTACTGTGTGGTCGAAAAACTCTGATTTATTTGTTGTGACATTGATTTGCTTCCGCATCAAGGGTTTTTCTCTTTACTAAAGAATTTTTAAATAACCAATTCACCCTCTTCCCCATTTTGGTTATCCTCGAGCTAGTTCTTAGTGGTTTAACAAACTTCACAAACTTTCATAAGCCACCCAATAATCTCCTTATGTAATGCATAATTTCTTTCAAGAGGGCATTTACATATTTGATTTGGATATTTTAAATAACATTTAAAGACAATTAAGGGCATTAATAAACTATGCTAGCCTTCACTTATGGAAGTAATAGTGTATGGAATTCATTAGCCCCTAGCCAACCATTAATAAAAAATTTGACCTAATACGTTATGCTTGACTCCACTTGAAGAGCATGTGTATTTGATTAAAGGGTCCATGTTCTATCCCTTAATAAATCAACAATAAAACTTTAAAGGCATTATATAATTATGTATCCTATATGGCGGATAATTATATTAATATTGTAAAGCCTTAGGATTTATAGGTTAGAAACTCCCGCACTTGGAGTTATTAATATGAAAATTATTTAAAATTAAATAATCAATCCCAACCATTAAAACTTAAATAATAAAATCCAAGTTCATACTTGGTAAACTTCAATTAAATAATCCCTTTCTGCCTTTAATAAACAAGAACTTTAAACTCATCCAACTTAAATATTAAATTCCTATAAGATATAAAAAAGCCCCATAGCCTCCTTCACATAGATGATTTTCTAGGACAACCAATTTTAGCATAGATTTGGTCGACAATTTGATTTTCTTATCGGGTGCTTTGCATGGAGAGTACCCTGTGTTTATTTATTTATTTTCTATAATAGTAAAAGTAGAATGTACCTAGAAATGATGCATATGTATGAGTCCCTATAAATTGTAGATTATATATAGGTCAAGTTGTATAACATCATGAGTTGTAAATGAGTTAAATAAACCTGCTTATATATGCAAATGGGGCTCCAAAAAATAATATCCTATCATCACCTTCAGAATTTTATAAAAGATTTGGAGCTTGAAAATTTTAAGCAAATGTATTTGATTCTATACATAGGATATGCTTGGAAATCTAGGTTTGTTATTTTGGAGCCTAGAAACTTTTATTTCCTGTAGAGTGTATTGTACATTTTAAATGAAGTTAATAAATAAATTTTTTCTTATACAATCTCTATTATTAAAATTTCATCATTCATTGCATCATGTTGGTGGTAGCTTAGATTAGTGGTATTCTAAGGTTTTTCTTGGCGTATATGTTCTAAAATTTGCCAGGACATGTATGATAGATCTATGATTATATGCTACTAGGTACAATATACATAAATACCTTCACCTTGAACTACATAAATAAATGCATTTTATTTTCTGCAACGTACGCTAGCCCAACACTCAAGCCAGTGGTAAGGTATGAGGAGCCTAAGCATCGAGGCTGTCATAGTTCTCTTATGGTTAGGGCCATTTTGTTACTAAAATTTCTTTGAAATTTTGGAAGTTAGAAAATTTAGTATGGATGATCAAATAAGATAAAATATAGAGTTCTTATTGAGTCATCTCTTTCGTGTTATTTGAGCGTAAATATAAAATTATTCATCTTGAGTCACTAATTTAGAGTTTGAGTTATACTTTTTGACTTCTTAGGATAGAGTTGAACTTATTATACACTACATCTAAGATGATTGCTTGTGTATTAGGTTAGTAGCTGGTACACATTCAAAGCAAGCATAAGCCTAGAGATATTTGCACACCTCAAACTCCTTTTTTGAGAAGGTATAAAGAATTCAAGTATATTTTGTAAAATTTAAAGATGTTTTCAAATGAGTGACAAATATTTTCAAAATATATGAGGCAACTATCATATGTTTTAAATCCATAATGAATCTAGACTCTACGTTAATAAAAGGTTTTCTCTTCAGAGATGTAATTGATTGTATAGGCTTACCTCTATTGGAACCAAAGATCCTAGTATTAAATAAACCCTATCTTAATTTATTAAAATAAGGGAAAAATCTTATAGACGTCGACTAAAGCTAATCCTGGGTTAGTTTCGTATTTGAAATGATAGGTGTATATGAATACTTTCACGTGGAATTATTTTCATATCCCTTATGACAAATTTAAATACAAAAATAAATTGTTTCTTTTCTCAAATAAATAATAATGTATTAGTTTGTCTTTCGAGATATTTAATACTAATTATGCAGATTTATCTAAAAAAACATTAAATCCCAAATTAGTGGTCATATCATTTAAATTTATCGACATCTGCCTTACTAGGGGGGAAGAGAGACACTAAATGGTTTAGAGCAATACCTAGAGAGTATGACTCTAGGTGGTGGACATAGGTCAAGGTTGACTGAACCACTATAAATTTCTTTTGTTTATTCTTATTTCTTTTGGTACTTTATTTTCTTCATTTTTACATTTTTTTACATTTTTTCTTACAAATCAATGTTGGAAATTGATATCATTGTTTTGATATTTCTTTGGAATTAACTTTTGTTTGAAAACTAAAAGAAAAAAATGAAAATCAAAAGAAGAATAACATTTTGCTATTATTTTTCGACAAAAAAAAATTGTATTTGATTATTCCTATTATTAGCTTTAGTATTTCAAAATCAAATCATGAACTTAAGTAATGAATTATGTTTTATTTTTCAAAAAGGGGTTTTTTAAATGAAATTTTTTAAAAAACACCAACTCACCCCCCCGCTCTTGGTGTGACTTTCATAGTTTAAGTGGTTTAACAACCATCCCTTGAAATTTCATAGCATGCATGTTTTCATATGGATGATCTTGACTTCTCTGTATCTTACTTCCCATTTGGCACTCCTAAACCATGGAATGAAGGATTAGATCTGGCCAGTTAGCTCAATACCACATGAAATCAAATTGCGAAGCACAGTACCGACATAAGTATGGGCTTAATCGTCACCTTTTCCCTAACTAATGTCAGTCTGCCATTTCGAAAGCATGTGGCATGCTGACGCTAATTATATAAATTATTTAACTTAATATTAAATGCATTTTAAATGCCTTAGCTTCAAAAAATCACAATAAATCACTAACTAAGAAAATTTGCACCATTAGAGCTTTATGGATTTAGGGAAGGAACCTTTATAACATAAAAAGAAAATCAAGTAAATTTAATGATTATATATCAAGAAACTTGATTTCAATGCAAGCTGATTTTATTTAACTACTTCATAAATAATCATCAATTTGGTTTGAAATTGGACGGAGTGAATTAATGGGTATTGCCTTCATCCCATAGTTTTCTCAACCCTATTTGAAACCTCCACTATCAAAATTTGATTTTTAAATACCTTGTTCAATATTTGACATAGATATTAGAAAAATTATTATGACTAATCCATAAAGCAAATAGGTCAGTTATTTGCATGGTTTGTGTGTTTTAGTATGAGGGTTAGATATTATTAATTCTAATCCTTGATAAATAGTAGAGACACGAAGTTAATTAAAATTTGGGTTAGGTCTACTAAACATAAAAAAATTATAGAAAATTAAATTTAAATCAAAAAGTGACAAAAATTCAATCTTACACACTTAGTGACATTCTAAACCTTAGGATTAAATTAAGAGTTAATCAGAGGTCATTAAGCTACCTAATTAATCAACCTTAAAATCTGCCCTAATTTTGAGTTTGAAATTTCTAAAATTTATAATAAGTAAAATAATAATTATAAAGAAATGAATTAAATTACATTGGATCACAGTTTTATCATATAATAAGTGAAAAATAAAAGCCTTGTCAAATTGCATTCAAATCAACCCTAATTAAAACTTAGGGCTTAATTAAACCTCAATGAAATCAAATCCTTTAAAATCAACCATTGGTTCAATTGATAAAAAAATTTCAGTGATTATACCTTCAATTTACTCTAACCCAAGGTACGAATAATCTGATCACTTAAGATAATTAGACCAATTAATCTTGAAATCCTAAGTTCCTTCTGTACGAGCGAATTTAAATAATTCACTTAAAGTTATAAATTTTATAATTTAATAAATACAAATCACAGAATCTCAATTTGAATTCCATCTAATCATAAATAAATAATATAATATATAAAAAATAAATTTAAAATCAAAATCATATTATATCTTAAAAATAAACTTTGGTCAAACACACTATTAAGGGTTTAAAGTTTAATTAAATAAATTAAATGAAATTAAATAAATAAATAAAATCAAAATAAATAAGAGTTAAATAAAAATATGTTAATTTTTTTTTAAATTAAATAATTCAATTAAATAAAAAAAGAGAAATTAATTAATAATTAAATAAAAATTTAGAATAAAATAAGGAAAATAAAATCAAAGAACATTCAATAAAATTAAATGATTTAACTTAAGTGAAATTAATGAATAATTCAATTAAAATACTATCTAAATTGAATAAATTAATTAATTAAACCAAAATAATTAAATAAATCATTAATAACCCATTAAATTATTATTAATTCATCAATATAGATATATATGTATATATATGGTTGTTCTTTATTATGTTTGCTTACTTTTATGCACACTAGATGTCATATCATGCATTACCAACTTTTACTATCCTACGGTGCACATTGCTTTTACTTAGCTTGTATAAACTTTCTTTAATTTAGGTTTAGGCTTTTTTCTCTCTTGATAAATATAAATGCAAGTTCCTCATAAATTATAATTGTGAACTCTATAAATTCCAAATATAAAGTCTGTAAAGAGTCAAATCTAAATATAAAGTGTACATTATTTGTATAGTTAGATCGAGTGTAAAAGTAAAAGAGTTATATATATATATATATATCACTCCAAAAGATAATGATCACTCTTTCTACGAGAGACATTCTCTTTTTGATTTCTATAGAAGACCAAGAGCCAGAAGATTTGAATTTTAAATAAGCAAGCATATCTATATAGATTTGCTTGATTCATATGTATAAAAATCTAGGTTTGTTGTAGGTGGAGTTTGACCACCTTTCTTTTATAGCAAACATTGAGTTGTTCTCTATACTCTAATATGTATATTACAATTTCGTTTACATGCTACAATTTTTTTACACACAACTTCATAGACATACAAAAGCATTACATTCATGTGTTGGTAGATTGATTGCATTAGGTTTCTACAATGTATGTGCCCTTAATTTTCTAAGGACACATATGTTAGATCTTGGATGATGCAGTTTGGTACTACATACCTGAACACTTTTACCTATGCATATACATTTTATTTTACTTTAACATAAAATACCCAAGCACACAAGCCTACGACAATGAAAGAGAGGCCTAAGAAATGAGGATTTTTGAGTTTGTTCAGGATCAGCATCACCTATGAAGTTTGAAGAGTATGATTAGACTTTTGTTGTAGAGATTAATGTCCAAGGGATTGAGAATATGAATGTTATTGGAAAACAAAACAATCCATATTTCAATACTTAAAATCTAGGCTTAAGGAACCACACTAATTTTAATTAGTGTAATAATAATTATTATGGTAATAATTAGTGGAATGCAGGTCATTCAAATCAAGGAGAAAATTGAAATAATCCTCAACAACATATAATAAACCCCAGATAGTTGACCACTACGACACCGAATAACTTAGTGTTGCAGCATTCCCCCTTAGCTTATAAGCAGAATAATTTATCAAGAGATAGGAATACACCCTTGGAAGAAGAAATCACTATAATTGAATGAGTTAAGAGGAATTTAGGAATAAATCATACGAAAATGCTAGGGTTTATAAGGATATGATTAAACAATAGCATTATTTTAAGCTTCTTAAGAAAGAGTTTACCCTTAGACAAGATGTTTTTCTTTTTAATTCATGATTACAATTATTTCCAAGAAAACTAAAGTCTAGGTGTTCAGGTCCATTCATTAATATAAAAGTATGCCCATGAAGAGCCATAGAAATTCAAGATAAAAAGACTTTAAACAACTTTAAGGGTAAATGCTCATAGGTTGAATCCCTATTTAGGTTGAGACATTGACTGTCCAAGAAAGTTATTGGAATAGTCTGGCTGAAGACTAAAAACTTAGCGCTCATGAGAGGCAACCCAATTTTGTTATGTGTTGATGTAAACATTTTTAGTTTCTTTTCAATGTTCGATTATATTTTATTTATTTGTAGTGTTATTTACCTATTGTTGTGATTTGTTTATGTTATTTTTGTGTTAGTTCACTTTATATTTCATAACATTCCTACTAATGATTAACTATTGAAAATGCTCTCTCTATAGCGCTTCCACTTTGATATCATATAAAGCCAAAATAAAAGTAGTAATTAAAAATTATTTAAAATTAAGAATAATACTAAACTCTAGCTGATAATTTTGATGAATAAAGAACCACAATTAAGAATTTGAAAATCATAAAATTTAACTAAGGTAAATTATCCATGTTATTGAATTACCTTGAACTTAAAAGCTATAGATTTAAGCATAGACTAATGATTTAATGATTGAATAATTGAGTTTAGAGGAAAAAGGTCTTCACATTGAATTATGAAAATCATTATAAATTTGATTATAAAATTAATGAGCATACCAATATCCTTACATTAATTGAATTTAGGGTTACTAGAAGGAAAAGAGAAATTAGATACTCAAAATTATTATTAGTATTGAAAATATGAAAAAAAGAAAAAAATGAAAATCAATATGAAAAATAGAAAAAGGAAAGGAAGATGTGTACTTCAAAAATTGATATCTGATAAAGTTGTTTCCCTAAAAGTATCCTAATATTAAATTTAAATAGAAAAATATAAGTAAACTAATACATAAGAAGGTTTATTAATGAAATTCTAATTTAACAGGAAAAACAAATTTATAAATTACATATTATTCAAATCTAAAAATTAACAATCAATAATGCAGTTACACTTGTTGTGGATAAGTTCATAGTAAGAAATAATAAGGATGATTGATTAGGATAATTACTATGATCAAAAATTAAAAATTTGTTTACTTTCATTATCCCAAATGACATCTACATAGTCATGTATTTTCTTACATTTTGATAATCTTAATTTGTTAATTATCATGTGGGCTAATAAGCTAATCAAAAGGTGATTACACCATTGCTTGAGTATAAGAAAGATAATACCTGGGAAAAATGTATTAAATGAAATTTTTTAGTTTTTTATTATCCTAAATATCAATAAAAATGTTGTTTAAGTTATTATGTAGGAAATACTCAAGAAAAAGGGAGAAAATTCATAAGTGTTGAACCAGCACCATAGCGCTCAAACTTTAGATGATAATAAGCATTAATGGAATAAAAAGTTTGGGGAAGCTTAATGGGCATTTCAAATTGCATATATAACTCCAACTCAATCTATATCATTAACTTTAGTCCTTAGAGAAGAGGTTGTGCTTCCTTTTGAAATGCAGCTCCCTTCCTAAAGAATTATAGTAAATTATGGTACAATGTCAGGACTAATATTGGTATGGTAGAAGATCTCAAAGGTTTAGAACAAAAGCATTTATAGACTCAATAAAACCTTAAGTTGTATAGAGCAAAAATGATTTAAGAACATGATAAAATGGTTCATCCAAGAATGTTCCATGTAACAGACTTGATCCTGGTTCTATAAAGACCCTCTTTGGCTCATCAAAAGATAGCTAGTAAATTTGAACCAATGTAGGTAGGTCCTTTATGATTGAGAAAGTTTATCCGAGAGGATCCTTTCAATTATTATATTTTAATGAAAATCACACTATGTTGTTTGTTAATTGATGATATTTGAAGATGTATTATGACAGATGATGTATTAAAGGAAAATTTTGATGAATAAACAAAATTTTATAGTTTAAATTTCCTTCACTATTGAAGTTTCTTGAAAAGTTTGATGAGATTGGGTCCAGAGAACATACTTTTTTTTTTAGAAGATGCATATAGCATAGAAAGAAAAAACCTATTACAAGCTAGAACACAAAAGCAAAAAACAAGCCCTTAGAATCTTATCATAATGGATATGCTGTCCACTAATTCCCATTTTAAACCCATTGGGGTAGTGGGGACACCAAGTATTTAAACAACCTAAAAGGTTGGTTAGTGTCCCAGAGTCCCCAAAAGGAAGAAAATACGAACTAGTAAAAACCCCATATGACATTATTTTAAATTCCCAAAGGCAAACAACAACTAAAAAAGACAAAACAAAAAAGGAAAAAACAACTACAAGAAGAACCCAAAAAACAACAACTACCATCAGGTAAACTCCTAAAGAGCCACCTCTAACAACCAACATAGCCACAACAATGAAAGTTCGATAGGGATGTTAAGCCCTAGTGAACTAGTCCCGAGGCTAACCAAGAGGGGGGGTGAATTGGTTATTTAAAAATTTCACGATAACAATGAAAATCATTTTATAACGTGCAGCGGAAACGAATTAAAACAAGGATAAAAAGATCAACCATAGATATTAACCCAAGCAGTTAATATCAGAAAAGTAAAGTGCAAAACTGAATTAGAAAAGCAAACCAGATTTTATAGTGGTTCGGTCAACTTGACCTACGTCCACTCCCCGGAGCCTCCCCTTCGGGTATTGCACTAAACAAAAGTGTCTCTCCTTTTGCTCCCACAGCAAGGCGGAGAAGCCTGTACAAACACCTCCTTTTCACCACACGGTGAGGCAGAGAACCCGACCTCCTTTCGCTTCCTCCTGAAGCAGGCAGAGAACCTTTGAACTCGTTTCGCTTCCTCCTGAAGCAGGCAGAGAACCTTCGAACTCCTTTTGTTTCCACCTGAAGCGGGCAGAGAACCCCAGATCTTCTTGCTAACTATCCTCCCACGACGAACACCGACTAGACGAAAGACGACGAGCGGAGAAGACGACTCTGATCTGTGCTTGGAGCAACCTTAGTGAATCCCTCACTAACTCCCCCTCACAAGATCTTCTCTCTCTCTCCCAACTCTCTCTCTCTCTAGGGTTTCTCAGGGAAGGAAGGCAGCAAAAGATATTTCCAAAAATTGGAAAAAGTTCTTTTAAAGGAGGGCTTAAAATTTGCCCTAAATCTCAACTGGTCGGCCAAGATCATCCAGGACGATCGGTAGATCGTCCTGTACGATCAGTTCAAATTCAGCTGTTTCATCCTGGACGATTAGGCTCTTCTGGACGATCAGTAGAAAAAGTTGTTCATATCGTCCCGTACGATCCTGCGATCGTCCGGGACGATTAGTGCAAATCAGGGAAAATCGTCCAGAAGACAGTTTGGGTCGTCCAGAGAAATCTGTGCTGGACGACCAAAAAATGACTTGATCGTCCAGGATGATATGGACATCGTCCTGTACGATTAGTTCAAAAAGGCCCTAAATCGTCCTGTACACAGTTCGGGTCGTACAACTGAAATGCACTAGACGATCACGATCGTCCGGGATGATCCTGCGATCGTCCGGGATGATCCTGCGATCGTCCAGGATGATGTGATCGTATCAATTAAACATTAATTGCTTTCCTTAATTACCAGACTAATTTAGGCATGATTGTAGTTAATCGTCCAGGACGATACACGTATCGTCCGGGACGATCAGACCAAAATACTTAAAATAAAACTTGCCTAACTTAATCTAGCGGTTGAGAATTTCTGATTTGGGCATATCGTCCCGTACGATCCGGAGATCATCCAGGACGATCTGCTTAATCAGACCCTCTTAACTTAGTCGCCCTAATTAGGGTTTCTATTTTGGCTGGATCATCCAGGATGATGTTAAAATCGTCCAGGACGATCTGAACAAAATTTTAACAGAAACTCTAATTCACTGAATCTCTCTCCCTGAGTGTGTGTGTGCAAGGTTACTTAGCTAGGGAATCAGTTACATTACAATTGACTCAATAAAAGGAAAAATCATACATTTGACACACTTGGACCCGATCTTGAGTTGGCTTGAGTGGCTCGCGGTCTTTTGTGCCTGAAACAGATTAGCCAAGCAAAACACACTGGAAACATGTTTGTCATCATCAAAACCAGATTTGCAACAATCTCCCCCTTTTTGATGATGGCAAACATTTGTAAAGTAGTCTGAAAATAAAAGTAAACTAAGAGATCAAATTCAACAAACATTTTTCCAAATTTTCATTTAACAACTAACACAATACAGGAACCATGACTCATAAAACAGAAACAGACACGCTATAACAGACTCCCCCTTTTGACATCACAAAAAGGAGGAGGAAAAAAAAGGCAGAACACAGAAATAAAACATAGAAGTGACTAACTATAAAAGCAGGAAACTAAAACAGAGGTGGATCCTGATCGGAAGGAGGAGGTGGTGGTGGACGGTTGAAGTAATGGTGAATGACCTGAAATTGAGCTCCGAACCAGGCCATGTCCTAATCATGCTGCTATTGCTGCTGCGCAGCATAGTCCGCGAAGCGTTGGAGGTCCTCGTTGTACCGCTGCTCCTGGGCAACCACGTAGGAGTCAAAATGGGCCTCCCACTGGTCAAAGCGCTGCACCAGGTGGTCAAGGGGAGAGGCAATGCGAAGGAGAGCAGGTGCCTCGGGTGCAGCAGGAGCGGGAATGGCCGCTTCCTCCTCTTCCTCACCATCCGGGGCAGGCTCCAGATGTAGTCGGGTGCTGTGGAGGACATGGAAGGCATTGTTGGTGAGGAAGTAGGTAGGAACATTTGGGGCTGCAGGATATTGCAAGTCATACTTGGTTTCAAGAGCATAGGCAATGAGGTGTCCTAAGGCTAGATTTGGGCGACGGCGATGACCTGGATCCCGGATGGTGGTAAGGTGCTCGAGGTACCGGATAATGAGATCGGCCGCATTAAATTCCCGATGGGCCATGATGTAGTAGGTGGTCAAGGACAGGAGGGGGGTGATGTGAATGCGATCCCCCGCCTTTGGAACGATGGAGGAACGAAGAACATGTTGAATGGTTCGGGCGTCCTTATGAAGGGTGGAGCAGGCATTGTCATGATAAGGGGCATTGGTATTACGGAGGAAATGATTGGCGAAGCTCCAATTATAATCTGGGTCTGTGATAAGGGTGTGGAGTTTGTCGCCAGTGATGGACAGTTGGAGAATGTCGTGAAAGTCTTGATAGGTAAGTTCGACAGGGCGCTGATTGACATAGGAACGGAGAGTGGAGTAGTCAGTGGAAATCCGCAGGTTCGCAAAGAAAACACGAAGAAGTTCAGAACTAATGGGAAAAGCGAGGGTGAGGATGAAGGTAAGAGAAGTGTGTGCAAAGAGATCAAGGACTGGATAAGTGAGAGTGCGAGAATTTACTATTTTCGAAGGCGTGATCCCCACCTCGCAGTATCGCTCAAAGGCAGCCTGATCGGCTGCATTAGGGAAGCGAGGATCAACCGGCCCCCGGGAGGAACTGGCATCCTTCTGACGGGAACTCTTGCCACCAGCCATGAGGAATTGAGAGGGTAAGGAGGAGAAGTGGAGTGGAGAAAATCGGTGTGAAAAAATCTCAAGAAAACTGCTATTTATAAAGAACATGGACTGATCGTCCCGTACGATTGCGACATCGTCCGGGACGATCTGGACATTTATGACGTCTTGGACGATTGGTCAAAAAGGCGGTCCGATCGTCCAGGACGATCAGATATCGTCCGGGACGATTAGACACAGACGATCGTCCCGAGGAGTCAGCTGGACGACCGTTGACGAAAAGGTATCGTCCCGGACGATTAGGTGGATCGTCCAGGACGATTTACAATAAATAGGTCGGACGGGCCGAAGTTGAACCGTCCAGCGGCTTGATAGGTGGATCGTCCAGGATGATAAGAGGATCGTTCGGGACGATGTCAAATAATTAGTGCAATATCAGCTGTTTGATCAGATCAGGAAGATATGGATCATATCGTCCAGGACGATGTATGGATCGTCCAGGACGATCACCAATAATTGGGATAGTTTCAGCAGCAGGAGCAGTGGGTATGATTTTGAATGAATCGTCCAGGATGATTTTTGGATCGTCCAGGATGATTTTTGGATCGTCCAGGATGAAGAGGATCATCTAGGACGATCGGTGTATCGTCCAGGATGATGTGAAGAAAAGCAGAAAAGGATGAAGGATGAAGATGATCGATCAGGATCCCAAAAACACAACCATGAAATCAAAATAACAAAAAGACGAATAAAATTGACCGTAAAAACACATAGAAGCATTTTTTTTTATTAAGCTACTCGAGAAAATAAGAATTTTTTCCTTGACTTTAGATTCGAAAACCAATGACAGGACGATTGACAGCGCTGAAATCCAGAAAAGGTTAGAAATAATCAACGTTCGTAGCTCCGACCCCGGGCACCTTATCGATGCAAACCTCTTTCAAAACAAAAATCCGATTCAGAATAAAAGACATTAGATTTGAAAATAAATCCTTTCAAGCCTCGTTCCAGAAAAATATCTGATATAATAGTGTTACAAAGTAAAAAATCAGAAATCAAGATTTTCAAGACTCAAGCTTTTGAAAATATTAAGTGGCGCACAGATTTTTCTAAGACATTTAATAATCTGAAAAGGAAGAAAGCTTGGTATGGGCTCATTTTGTGCCTCTTTTTCAAATTGGTTGGCGCTTTGCGCATCTTTTGATTTTTGATACACTTTGTGTATCCAATTTGGCAATTTCGCATCTTTACAGTTTTGGGCTCATTTTATGCCTCTTTTTCAAATTATCTGGCGCACTGCACATCTTTTATAAGCTTTCTCCTTTTCATAATCATTAAAGAGTCTCAGCTGTGAGATTATCTTCCAGACATAGGAGATGACTCTCCGCAGTAAAGAAGAACGATTCACAAAATAAAAGCCATACAACATATGATAAATGCAGTCACTTGGTTTAGAAAATCAAACTAATGACTCAAGACTTTGAAAAACACTATTGATATGAGGCAGATTACTGTAGGAAGATAAAATAATCTCTATTTCAAAAAATAATATTTTAATTTTAAAGAGGATTTTTATTCAAAAGAAACTACACACCAGTAAAGGAGTTAGAGGAAGAGAAACAATTATCAATGTTTCTTCCCTTTAATAGATTCAGCGAAGTCAATCACTGCTTACCAGCTTCCAAACCAAAACAAGGTAAAAACTCCCAGTCAAAAATTCATATCATCAGAAGTAGTGAGCGGTGATCAGATCTTGAAAAGCATAAAATAGTAAGTGCAAGATATGAACCAGTAAATAAAAATAGGTAGAAAATCACAGCAAAGTAAATACTCAAATCAAACTAATAGTAAGGCTAACACAGAAATCAGCAGAAGAAATAAAATCAACTGAAAGCAAATAATCCAACCAAAACTAACTAACAGAAATCAGAAATCAGAATACCAAAACTAACTAACAGAAATCAAAAATCAGAATACCAAAACTAACTAACAGAAATCAGAAATCAGAATACGAAAACTAACTAATAGAAATCAGAAATCAGAATACGAAAACTAACTAACAGAAATCAGAATACCAATCAGAACAATCATAAATCAGCAGTCATCAGAATCAAGCATTTATATCAATCACTCATAATCTGGTTCTCAAAATGCTGAATGAGTCAAAGGCTAGTGGTTTAGTGAATATGTCAGCCAGCTGATTTTCAGTTGCTACGTGATGTAGCTCAATGTCCCCTTTTGTAACATGGTCCCTAATGAAGTGATGCCTAATATCAATGTGTTTGGTCCTAGAATGTTGGATTGGATTCTTAGAGATACAGATGGCACTAGTATTATCACACAGAATAGAAATTGTGCCAACAGGTACTCCTAAATCCAAGACTTGTTGCTTCAACCAAAGAACTTGGGCCACACAACTCCCTAAGGCAATGTACTCAGCTTCAGTAGTGGAAAGTGCAACTGAGTTCTATTTTCTACTGGACCAGGAGACTAACGACTGTCCTATGAATTGATAAGTCCCAGAAGTACTCTTCCTATCCACCCTACACCCCGTAAAATCAGAATCAGAATATCCAATGATCTCAAAAGAGGTGCTGTGCCTAGGGTACCAAATTCCTAGGTTTGGGGTTCCTAAAAGATATCTAAGAATTCTCTTAACAGCAGTCAGGTGGGACTCTTTAGGATCAGCCTGAAACCTAGCACAAAGACAGACACTAAACATGATATCAGGTCGGCTAGCAGTCAGGTAAAGCAGTGAACCTATTATCCCTCTATACTTCTTCTGATCAACAGATTTTTCATTTGAATCTTTATCTAACTGAACTGAGGAGGGCATGGGAGTATTGATTGGCTTGGCTTTGTCCATTTCATATTTCTTCAAAATATCCTTAGTGTATTTTGATTGATTGAGAAAGGTTCCATCATCCGTTTGCCTTATGCTAAACCCCAAAAAGTAGGATAATTCTCTCATCATACTCATCTCAAACTCCTTACTCATCATTTTAGAAAACTCTTCACATAAATATTTATCAGAAGATCCAAAAATTATATCATCAACATAGATCTGGACAATGAGTAAGTCTTCCCCTAATCTCCTCAGAAAAAGGGTGGTGTCTACGCTCCCCTTAACAAACTCTCTTTTTAACAGGAATGTGCTAAGCCTCTCATACCAAGCTCTGGGTGCCTGTTTCAATCCATATAAGGCCTTTTTTAATTTATAGACATGACTTGGATATTGGGAACTCTCAAAACCTGGGGGTTGTTCTACAAAGACATCCTCCTTAATTACCCCATTTAAAAAGGCACTCTTGACATCCATTTGAAACAGCTTAAATCCTTTATAACAGGCAGAGGCTAGTAGCACTCTAATGGCTTCCAATCTAGCTACAGGGGCAAAAGTCTCCTCAAAATCAATCCCTTCTACCTGATTATACCCCTTAGCCACCAATCTTGCCTTATTTCTCACCACCACACCAGAATCATTCATCTTACCCACTTGGTTCCCACAATACTTTAATTTTTAGGTATTTCTACTAACTCCCAAACATCATTCCTTACAAATTGATTCAATTCTTCCTGCATAGCTAAAATCCAAAATTCATCCGACAAGGCTTGATTGATGTTGGTGGGTTCAGTCATTGAGATAAAGGCAGAATGGTTTACTTCCTTCCTAAGTCCATGCCTAGTCCTAACACCTTCAGAAGGGTCTCCTAAGATCAGTTCTTTAGGATGACTCGAAGAATATCTCCAATCTCTAGGCAATGGGGTTTGAGGTTCTACCCTTTCCTCCAAATTTGTATTTCCAACTCCTTGGGTAACCTCAATAATCTCTTCATCTTCTACTTCAGATCTAGACTCCTTAGGATCAGATTCATCAAACACTACATGGGTTGTTTCTTCCACCACCAAAGTCCTCCTATTGAACACCCTAAAGGATTTCCCCACACTTGAATATCCTAAGAACACTCCTTCATCAGATTTGGGGTCAAATTTTCCTAAGGGTGACTTCCCGTTGTTCAGAATGAAAACCTTACAGCCAAAGACATGGAGGTGGGACAGATTTGGAGTTCTACCCTTAATGATCTCATAAGGTGTCTTGTTCAGTTTGACTCTCACATTCACCCTATTCAGCACATAACAGGCAGTGTTCACCGCTTCAGCCCAAAAGTATTTTGGAAGTGAATACTCGGCAAGCATGGCTCTAGCGGCTTCCACTAAGGTCCTGTTCTTCCTTTCAGCTACCCCGTTCTGCTAAGGGGTCCTAGGAGCTAAAAAATTGTGACTAATCCCATGATCCTCACAAAAACTTCCAAATCTTTCATTTTCAAACTCCCCTCCGTGATCAATATGGATGGTAATAATCTCACATCCTAACTTCTTCTGTATCCAAGTAGAGAAGGATCTAAACTCATCAAATGACTTAGATTTATGTGACAAAAACTTAACCCAAGTGAACCTCGAATAATCATCTACAATCACAAAACCATAGACTCTCCCCCCTAAGCTGGTAGTGCTAATGGGTCCAAAGAGGTCCATGTGAAGAACTTCTAAAGGTCTAGAGGTGCTAATGTCCTTAACAGAGTGAAAAGAGGACTGGACTTGCTTCCCCAACTGACAGGCATCACACAGGTGAGCCTTAGTGAACTTAAGCTTGGGCACACCTCTAACTAAGTCCTTTTGGGTGACTCTCCTAAGGGTTTTCATACTGGCATGACACAATCTCCTATGCCATAACCAAGACTCATCAGCAGCAGTTTTTAAGCAAATTGAATTATCAGATTTAATGCTACTTACATCCAGCTTGTAGACGTTGTTGATCCTTTGCCCCTGCAAAACAACTTCATCATTTAAGCTTAAAATGCAGCCAGTGGGCAGGAATTTGATGCTGTATCCCTTGTCACAGAGTTGACTGATGCTCAGCAGGTTGTGTTTTAGTCCATCTATAAGCAAAACATTATCAATCATAAAGTTCTTTGAATCACCAATTATATATGTGCCTACCACCTTCCTGGTGGTGTTATCTCCAAGTGTAACCTTGCCTCCAGCTCTGGCCTCCAGCGAAATGAACTGATTTGCATCTCCAGTCATATGTCTAGAACATCCGCTGTCCAGGTACCACATGCTCTCACGAGGTCTTGTGTTAGAGCACACCTACAAAAGTATCAAACATCAGTCTTAGGAACCCAAACAGGTTTGGGTTCCTTCTTATGAAAAGAAGAATGTAATGCATGCATGCTGTGCTGTGAAACAGGCAGTTTGGGTTTCCACACCCAATGTGTACTACAGTGAAAAGTGCAGGTGTGAGAAACATGTCATAACATGCCACATGAAAAACATCTAACACCAGGAAAAGGGTTAACTAATCTACGTGGATGATAATGCCTCTTCCTAGATGTATATGAAACATGCTTTGAAGAACTTGCAACAGATTTTTCAAAAGGTGGCGGTGCATAAAACTGTTCAAAAGTAGGCGGTGTTTTGTTCTTTTCAAATGCACTGATCTTTACTTTCAAAAACTCATTTTCTTTCTTTAAACTTGCAATTTCAAATTTTAAGGTTCCCTTGCTACTTTCTACTTCACATGCCATTGTATCTAATCTTTAAAAGCTCTTTCTAAGTCCACATGCGTAGTTTTCAATGAATCATGCTCAGAAACTAAATCAGAATATTTTTTATTCAACTCATCGAATTCATCAAGCAAAGACATGTGATTCGAATCAAGTGTGGAATGATCTTTAACTACAGAATCATGCTCTTTTTGCAAAGTTAAGTAATCTAATTTCAAACTAGCATGAGTTTTCTTAAGCTTCCTATACGATGTATGAATTCTTTCAGAAACTTCAAATAATTGATCATAGGTAAGCTCACATACCTCTTCCTGATCCGACTGACCAGGGTGATCATCAGCCATAAGACACAAGTTTGTTTCCTCCTCTTCAGCTTCAGTCTAAGAAGAGTCGGATGCAGAGTCTGCCCAGAACTCCTTCTGAATCCGCTTCTTGTCCTTTCTGAACTTTGGTTTCTCCTCACCCTTCTCCTTGCTTGGGTGAGCTTTAAGTGTTGGACAATCAACCTTAATGTGTCCAGGCTTCCTGCATTCAAAACAAACAGATTCAGATGAACCCTTAAAATTTTTATTGGACTTACCCTTGTTCCACTTCTGATAGTTCTTATGTTTCTTCCTTAGAAAGCTTTTGAATTGCCTTGTGATTAAGGAAACATCATCACTATCAGATCCGGAAGTGCTAGCATCTGAATCCTTGGCCTTTAGTGCCACTGTCTTCTCTTTCTAGCGTTCACCTGCATCAAGTTGCCTTTGGTTCACACCTTGCTCGTAAGCAATGAGTGATCCAAGTAAGCTGTCAATAGAGTAAGTATTTAAATCTTTAGATTCAGTAATAGCAGTAATCTTAGCATCATAAGAAGCAGGCAAACATCTTAGAATTTTGTTCACTCTTTCGTAGTTAGTAAGTTCTCTACCTAGAACATGCAAAGAGGTAACAATCTGAGTGAACCTTGTGTACATTTCTGAAATAGTCTCACTAGGTTTCATGCGAAAAAGTTTGTAATCATGTAACAAGATGTTTAACCTAGACTGTTTGACTTCAGTTGTACCTTCATATGTTATGCATAATCTATCCCAGATTTCCTTTCCCGTTGTACAAGTAGAAACACGCATATAGTCTTCAGATTTTAAAGCACAAAAGAAACACTTCAACCATTTTGCATTTAACTGTGCTAAATCACGATCATCAAACGTCCAATCAGCAAAAGGCAATTCAGTTTTCACATTGTTAATCAGTTTAAAAGGTGGTTCGTATTCTTCTTTAACTAACATCCACATGCGATAATCAATAGATTACAGAAAAGTAGATATGCGTGTTTTCCAAAAATCAAAAGGAATATTATCAAACAACGGTGGTCTTGTAATAGAATATCCTTCAGCAGTATTACGATTGTTATAGTTAGCCATGGATCAAATTCAAAAGTTTTTAAACCTAAATTTTGAATCTCGCTCTGATACCACTTGAAAGTTCGATAGGGATGTTAAGCCCTAGTAAACTAGTCCCGAGGCTAACCAAGAGGGGGGGTGAATTGGTTATTTAAAAATTTCACGATAACAATGAAAATCTTTTTATAACGTGCAGCGGAAACGAATTAAAACAACGATAAAAAGATCAACCACAGATATTCACCCAAGCAGTTAATATCAAAAAAGTAAAGTGCAAAACTGAATCAGAAAAGCAAATCAGATTTTATAGTGGTTCGGTCAACTTGACCTACGTCCACTCCCCGGAGCCTCCCCTCCGGGTATTGCACTAAACAAAAGTGTCTCTCCTTTTGCTCCCACAGCAAGGCAGAGAAGCCTGTACAAACACCTCCTTTTCACCACACGGTGAGGCAGAGAACCCGACCTCCTTTCGCTTCCTCCTGAAGCAGGCAGAGAACCTTCGAACTCGTTTTGCTTCCTCCTGAAGCAGGCAGAGAACCTTCGAACTCCTTTTATTTCCACCTGAAGCGGGCAGAGAACCCCGGATCTTCTTGCGAACGATCCTCCCACGACGAACACCGACTAGACGAAAGACGACGAGCGGAGAAGACGACTCTGATCCGTGCTTGGAGCAACCTTAGTGAATCCCTCACTAACTCCCCCTCACAAGATCTTCTCTCTCTCCAACTCTCTCTCTCTCTAGGGTTTCTCAGGGAAGGAAGGCAGCAAAAGATATTTCCAAAAATTAGAAAAAGTTCTTTTAAAGGAGGGCTTAAAATTTACCTTAAATCTCAACTAGTCGGCCAAGATCGTCCAGGACGATCGGTAGATCGTCCTGTACGATCAGTTCAAATTCAGCTGTTTCAGCCTTGACGATTAGGCTCTTCTGGACGATCAGTAGAAAAAGTTGTTCATATCGTCCCGTACGATCCTGCGATCGTCCGGGACGATTAATGCAAATCGGGGAAAATCGTCCAGAAGACAGTTCGGGTCGTCCAGAGAAATCTGTGCTGGACGACCAAAAAATGACTTGATCGTCCAGGACGATATGGACATCGTCCTGTACGATTAGTTCAAAAAGGCCCTAAATCGTCCTGTACACAGTTCGGGTCGTACAACTGAAATGCACTAGACGATCACGATCGTCCGGGACGATCCTGCGATCGTCCAGGACGATGTGATCGTATCAATTAAACATTAATTACTTTCCTTAATTACCAGACTAATTTAGGCATGATTGTAGTTAATCATCTAGGACGATACACGTATCGTCCGAGACGATCAGACCAAAATACTTAAAATAAAACTTGCCTAACTTAATCTGGCGGCTGAGAATTTCTGATTTGGGCATATCGTCCCGTACGATCCGGAGATCATCCAGGACGATCTGCTTAATCAGACCCTCTTAACTTAGTCGCCCTAATTAGGGTTTCTGTTTTGGCTGGATCGTCGAGGACGATGTTAAAATCGTCCAGGACGATCTGAACAAAATTTTAACAGAAACTCTAATTCACTCAATCTCTCTCCCTGAGTGTGTGTGTGCAAGGTTACTTAGCTAGGGAATCAGTTACATTACAATTGACTCAATAAAAGGAAAAATCATACATTTGACACACTTGGACCCGATCTTGAGTTGGCTTGAGTGGCTCGCGGTCTTTTGTGCCTGAAACAGATTAGCCAAGCAAAACACACTGGAAACATATTTGTCATCATCAAAACCAGATTTGCAACAAACAAAGCCCTCTAGTTCCAGATTAGAGAAGACTTCAGCACCTGGAAAAAGAACAATGTAGTAAAGAAACCGAAAACTCCCAATAGTAATAATCCTGAAATATGCCAGGAATGATGTAGTTGTTCCAGGTTTAATAAAACAGCTATGCAATGAACAAGCAAAACCCGATGCTTCCCTCTTAGAAGCTCCTTCCGCACGCCATTCTCTGGAAATGATCATCCCGCAGAAACAGTAGATCGATCTGCCCCAGCAAGCTTCTTCATCCTCGGGCAAATCTCAATAGGGCCTGAGAATTTAAGTTGTTTAGTGTTACCACTACACAAACTTAAATCCTTCTTGATATCCATAGTAAAAGAAGGAGAAGAGCTTAAATCCGGAACTTCACACTCCAAAAGTCCCAGCTGACCTCCCATATCATTGTGAACATGCTCTTTTTTTTTAACTTCCTTATCTATAATAGCAGAAGTAATCAAGGAACTTTCAGCACCTTCTGCCACCAACCTGAAATCATCTTCCACGTCAGTTACCATGACCTTTTCTAGATTTAACTCTGCAGGTAAACCTCTATCAATTGCTATAGTATAAGCACCAGAGGCTTCAACAGTCGGCTCTTGGACAGCAGCAGAAATCTGAACTTCAACTGTATAGACCATATCACTTGACTCATTTAGAGATAACACATTAAAGCTGTTTGAGGAATTCAACTCCATTCCCGAAACCTGCACTTTAGGATTCTCAGAATGTTTATGCTTCACTGAATCAGCATTCTTGAAACCATTCACAAAATTCCATTTAGTTTTTTTGAACTTTACATGCATCCATGGCCCAAACATTTTATCTGAAGTAGAACCATCAAACTTCCCTATCACCTCCTTTGCAGCCTTTCCGAAAGCTTCCTTCTTCTCATGGCAATCTAGACTCTTCACTTCTATATTTTTATTCCCATTACATCTTAAACCAGGGCACATACCCACAACATGTCCTATCTTACCACAGTTGAAACAAAAAGAAGAGATCTTTTCGTATTCAACTCTTTGGAAAAATTTACCATATACACATTCAATCCAAACTCCATGAGCTAATGTAGAGTTAAGTTCTATTCGAACACAGGCTCTAGCAAATTCCCGCCTCCCCCATTTAAACATGTTTCCATCTAGAAACATAGGAGCTCCTATCTTGGACACAATCTTAGCAATATTAGTCTCATCCCAACAATGTAAAGGTAAATGAGGCAACCGAATCCAAATTGGAGATGAAAGACCCTTCAACGTCATGGGAGAAAATTGAGGCGTCCATTTATCCATCCCAATAACATGACCTCCCACATACCACGATCCTCCACTAAGAACTTCCACCATAGTTTGAGTTGAATGAAAAGAACACAAAATCCAATCAAGACCCAAAGAGGTAAGATGAAACTTACCAAATTTACTCCATTGTCGCCTCAACTCAATGCTACAAAGGGAAAAAGGAATTTAAAACCTTAACTACAAGAGATTTTTGTTGAAGTTGAAAATTCTCACATTCCCTATGAGCATTAAGTTTAACTACACCATCATCATCTAAATCGTCTGAATTCTTCTCAACAGAATTTATTCTAATGTGCTGAGTTCTCTCCCAAGCATTTCTTGAATCTACCTTTTAGGTAGGATACCCCTCCATCAGAATTTCAGGATCACCTATATCTTCTGTACCAGAAACTTCAAACGCAACTTTTGAATTTAAATCTTCCTTATTCACCAGAGAAATAACCAAATTTTCCAGAATTGAAGAAGGGATCAAGAAACGATTCACCTTTAACTTAAACCATGACGAAGTTGAAGCTTCAAAGTCATTAGCTTGACCATCATAAATGATTCCGGCCATAGGAGATGAGCCGGACATCTTAGGAAAACCAATCTTCTCCTTCTTACTTGAAGGCTGACCAGCTACAACACCTTTACCCTTTCCTTCCACCGGAGTAGGATCACAAACCGGAGGAATATGTCCTTCCTCAATCACCAAAGGACATTGAACAAATCTTGCATTACTGAAATCATCCCGATTCTCGCTGCATCTACCTTTTGACCCCCAACGATGATTAGAAGTCTCGGTAGAATGGGGTATAGAGGTATTCCGGCCATCCAAAGAAGATGACCGGCGACCCTCCGCCACCATAGCGAAGCCAACCGGGAAAAGAGGAAGAGGGAAATTTTTGAAAAATAGGTTTTTTCTCTCACTAAAATCTTGGACTCCCTCTCACTAAAATCTTGGACTCTCTCTCACTAAAATCTTTTTTAAAATTTTAGTAACATTTTTAATTTTAAATTTTCCTAAGCCTATTTTAATTTCATGCTCATTATTAAAGATTGGAATAAGTTTTCCCATGGAATCCATCCTCTTAAAACTTCAATTAATTGAGTAATATGAGCTCCCTAATCTAATTAAGTTAATCTACTCATTCAGGAGTGACCTCCCATTTAAGTATCTAGTTAATCTGCTCCTCTAAGAGCGACCTCCCATTTGAGTATCTAATAAATCTGCTCATTTAAGTGTGTCCTCCTATTTGAGTATCCAATAAATTTGCTTTCCTAGAAGTGACCTTCCATTCAAGTTTAATTTTTCCTTCTCACTATTTTGATTTAGTTAGGTAAGTACTAAATCCTCCTTTTTCATTGTTTCAATATGGTCAAGCAAATGTTGGATCATAAAAATCTTTTATATTGCTATTTTGATATTGCTAGACAATCATTAAATCTACTAAATCTTTTTTTTACTATTTCAATATGATCAGGTGAGAATTAAGTTATCCTCCATTTTTGTTTTGATATGGTCAGACACAGGTTAAATATTCTTCTCTTCTAGTTAAATATCCATCTAAATATGCTTGTTTGAAATAAACCTCTCTTTCAACTTTTTTTTTTCAGTTTAAATCTACTTGTTTAAGACAACTTTCCTATCAAATATTATCATACTTAAGTTTTCTTACTCATGATCAATTCCTTTTAGTTATTTGTCTATTAAATCACCTTGGATTCTATCTATTATCTCAATCAACGCCAACACTTGCCATTTAATTTTAAAGTTCATCATACCTGTTGGGGGTCAACTTTCCTATCATATATTATCATAATTAAGTTTTCTTACTCATGATCAATTCCTTTTAGTTATTTGTCAATTAAATCACCTTGGATTCTGTCTATTATCTCAATCAACGCCAACACTTGCCATTTAATTTTAAAGTTCATCATACCTGTTGGGGGTCCATTTGTTAACCTCTTTTTTAGCGGTGGTATTTCAAATTCTGAATCTTTAGAACTCCATCATGAGCCTAATGCCACATTTCCATAGTGTTATATGTCTTCATCTGGCAGTAGGTACTCAATCCTAGGTTCTTTACCTTGGCCTATAAAACCTTATCTTGCCTAGTACCCAATTTTGGATTTGATGACTAGTCTAACAGACCTTAATATTAACAATGAGCCCCAAACTTCTTAAATTATACTGAAACACCTCTGAGATAGTCTAAATCATAAACCATGTTATGGTTTACTTAGGAGATAAAGTCTTGACAAGTAGACTACTCCATGCATAACATTGGTGTGTTGACCACAAACTCTACATGAACCTTCACCTTAGAAACTTCATAAACTAAACTCATCAACCCTAGCTATCCAAGCAAGGGATAGACTCAGTCAACCTACTATATATAGGTCAAAGTAGCTCAATTGGTTAAACCCTTGTATTGACCATTAGCCTCCATCATTCCACTTATCCTCAATTAATTGAACCTATGAAAGTTCCAAAAGGATTTGACATATTTGGTCCACTTTCTTGGTTTAGAGGTTCACATGGACAACCTAACCCAAGATTGGTCAAACCAACCCAGTATGAGTCAAATCTATGTATGCTTCCAATAATATATCTTTATTGCTAAAATTTAACCCAATGAACTTCCTAAACTTGTCTAAATTATAACCTAGGCCATTCATGGTGAGTTGAGTTGGCCAACCAATGTGAAGTGGTCAAACCTAGGCTAAACTTAGTCTTACCCTTATAGACCTTGAATTCTCTAAACCTAAACCCATAAATTTGATCCAATTGACCCTAGAGTTTCACTAATGTCTATCCTAGGTGGCTTGACAAATTTTGACCAGTCAAATGCATGAATAGTTTAAGAGTATTCCATTGTTAAACTCACTTGAATCTATAAAATCCTTCCATACCAGCTAATTTTATTATTCTAAAACCTTTTTTTTAACCCACACTAAGGGATGGCTAATCTTTGGTTTGACCTAGGGTTCCCCACTAAGTAAAATGAACCCAAGTCATTTTCATCCTTTTTTGGCCACTTCTAGCCTAAGAAATGGTCCCCTACTGTCTGAGCTGCTTGGAAAAAATTCATAGAATAATCATTCGATGAATGTTATCAATGGATGTCATCCCATTGCTTGGAATAGGGAAAAAAATCAAAACCTTCATTCTTGTTACACTACAACTTTGGACCTTCTTCAGGAAAACTTTCATTTTATTTTTCTCTCCTAGAGCCTTCCCTATATTTCCCCATTATTTTCTAGTCATTTAGAAGGTGTCGGTGGTGAGATTCAAGAAGCTCTGTCAGCTTTTCTATGTCGAGCTTCTATACTCTTCATCCACTACCCCTCCAGCTTACATTCCTTCAGTGAACTTCTTGCTTAGGATCTAATGATGCAAACTAGATTGAAATCCAACCTTAAGATTACTACAAAGGTAAATCCTAAACCCTACCTCTAGCCTTAGGTTCCTAAATAGCTTTCTCAACTTGTTATATGTAGCCTTTAAGCTTCATATAGCAAGAGTACATGCATATACAAATCCCTATGAGTGGAATGGTGTGGTTAGAATCATTGTATGTTAAGTATAAAGCCAAATAAAATATCTTTACATAATGTTTTGGAGGAGAAGAAGAAATCCTTACCATCTAGTGCATGTATTTTTACCTGAATAGTCTGAATTTTACCACATCTTACTTCCCATAAATCTCTCCTAAATCATGGAATGAAGGATTTGACTTAGGTTAATTGATTGATACAACATGGGATTGAATGACCACGCATATTGCTGACAAGGTTAGGTTGCATGACTACCGCCATTTCCCTATTTAATGGTTCTCTACCATCTGTAAAGAAAGTGACACATGAAAATCACTTATATAAATAGTTTAAAACTTAATATTAAATGTATTTTAAACACCTCGTCTTCAAAAAAATCATATTAAATCACTCATCGAGCCATGGACTTAGATTCTTGATCCGGGAAGTCTCTGTGTGGCATGAAAGCTTGGAATAGGTTATTGACTGCTCGTTAATCTTCACCCAAACCATTTTATGATTCTTTTGTTCCTTCTTCAGATAATCTTGCTCATTTTTTTAAGGAGATGTTTTGACTTCCTCAAAAAAGTGGGGATGACTCTGGTTGGTTATTCTTTAGGTTATAGATCTTATTTTGAAGCCTTAAGATATGTTATGCTTAAATCCTTATTGTTGAAAGGTAATCTTTCTCTTCTGCGTTAAGTGAAGGCTTTTTCTTGATGAACTTTTATTGTCTTGAGGATTATGATTTAGTTTGGTTGAGTGGACCTTGGTTCTTTTTTGGTGAGCCTTTTAACATTTAGCATTTATCACCCTTGTTTTGTTCTAAATGAGATGAATTTATTTTGATTCCTCTCTGGATTAAGATCCCAGAACTACCTTTGGTCTGTCAAATGCTTGAGGGCATTTCAAAGATTACAATTTTAGTGAGGATCCCTATTGCTATAGATTCTTTAACTACAAAGCAAGCTAGGGTTACTTTTGCTAGAGTTTTTATTTTTGTTTACAAAGATTCAACTCTTCTGGAGGTTTTTAAAATTTCTATTGTCAGTTATATTTCTTCATTAAAGGTTTTGTATGATTGGATACCTTCCCCGTGTTTAAGGTATGGTTATATTGTCCATCCTTCTTCTTTGTGTTCAAGTAAGCCTCAGGTTTCTCAGGATTAATTTTACTTGAACGTAATAGGGGAAGAAGTAGACGTAGGAAGGTTTGGAGGGCTTCTTCTTGTCCTTCTAAAACTTCTCAACCTCCTAAACCTCTTTCCTCAAACTCAACCTCAACATCAGGCTCAACCGCATCTTGTACAACATCCTGAACCTAAACTGCCATCTTCTCAACCTTATGGGGCATTGGATTCTTAGTAAGAAAGTTTTCCTTCTGAATCCATTAATTTGTTAGCTTCTGTTGCTTTAATGAAAACTATTAATTTAGAAAATTTAGAAGTTTATTCTTCTAACATGAAAGAAGTTTTTCCTAATTTAAATTCTGCTACAAAAGATCTTACTCATGATTTATTAGATAATTCATTAATTGTTGTGAGTAGATCTCAAATTAATTCTTCTCCAATTTTTTTGGTAAAGGACTTTAATATTCATAATAAGTTTTAGGTGTTACAATACATGGAAGATTCTGTTCTTGGGAAAAAGGAAGGTGAAACTTCTTTAACTTTCCAAAATAGAGTTAATGCTCCTTCTCATAATATTTCTAATGTGCAGCCTACTTTTAAGATTCCTTTAGTTTCTTGTAAGTCTACTAGATCCAAAAATGGCAAGAAGGTAGCAATTTTGAATATTCAACATTAATGTTTTTTTCCAAATATAGTTTCGTGGAATGTTAGAGGCTTTAACAATTTTGATAAAGTTAATGCTTGCAAAAATCTTGTTAATAAACTTGAAGTAGATTTCTTTTGTATACTTGAAGCAAAAATAAGTTTGGATCAGAATGTGATCCTTGGTTTGAAGCAAAACGTAGAATTTTTTAGCGAGAAGAAAGTTCCAATAATTTTAATTTTTCAAATCCAGGAATGATTTGGCTAAAATGGAATGCTTACTGTGTTTCTTTCACTAATATTCTTACTACTAGTCAAATTCATTCATGGATCTATGAAGATTAGCTCTTATTCTCCTATTTTTATTACTTCTATTTAAATTTTATCGTGATATCAAAATATTATCTTATAATTACTAAGTAAAACTTTAATTTTAAATTTGATTTATAATTTTTTTCAATTGCCTTTATTATCCATACTTTTTAAGGGAATAATGAGAAAAAAGATTAGTATAAATAAATAAGCTCTAAAATATAGAGTTAGAAGAAAGAGAAAACTCCTAACAACTTGATTGTACCTCATACAACAAAGTTTAATTATTAATTCTCTTTGAAATGTTAGGTGTGGATTCATAAATTTTTTTTTTCTAAAATATTAGGTGTGGAATCATAAACTTGATGTAGGTTAAATTAAATTCTAAAATTTAGTAACATTATTCAAGTTTTTTACAAATTAAGCTAACTAGCACAACGATGAAGTTCATCATGCAATTTTTATGCAAAGACGGAGTCAACATAACCAAAGACAATTAGTAAAACTAACGGACATATTATGAACTGTAGAAGTTCCTCAATTAGTCTTTGTTAACCAAGTCCAGTTTATTTAGAGATTTTTACTTAGAAAATTGTTTTATCTTTCTTTTATTTAGGAGTTTGTGGCTTCACTTTACCAGCAGGTGACATTCCGCGACAAGTAGCCAATGGATTTTCGCGACAAGTAGCCAACCCATCCATGGAGTTTAGGGTCAAACGACGTGTGAATTTTTTAAAATGAAATGCTTTGATTTCTTCGATGCCACTGTATGATGTATATAATGAATCGATGGATAGTGGACATTGAGTATACAGTTAATTAGATTAACGAAGCTAAAGGAGCAGAAGATTTACCACTAATGTCAATGTTTTTCAACGATGTAGAGAATGTTATCCTCATTAATCATGCCCTTCTTTTCAGCATCCAGTATATGATCGATGGTGCACTTGAGCTCCACTATTTAATACAAGCATGAAATTTGCATGAATCTCATCATGTACGATTTAGATCGTGCAGTACGATTAGTATAAATTTTGATTATCTTAATTAAATGTTTTAACTAATCCCTAGTTTACTCAGATCACACAATACGATCAAGATCATATTGGATGATCTTAATAGAAGTTAAAACACTTAATTTTCCTCCCTGATGTGTGTGTGCATGGTTGTTAAGCTAGCATACACCTTCTATAAGACCTTTGACTCAAGCAATAGAAAATAAATCAAAATATAGACTATTGCAAAAACATCAAACTTATTCTACCTAGTCTTGAGTCGATCCTTTTTGCATGATGTATAACGTGCCAAAAATGTTAGTGTGTACAAAATAAATATCCAATAATAATATCAAGTGAAACAAAGTAGAAATCCAATAATATTGATTATCACCAAAATCATAAGCTCAGAATCATGGATTGCAACAATCTCCCCAATTTTATGATGATAAACATTGTTGGTTTGAATTTTCAAGTTAATTTTATTGTCTCCTAATTTCCCCCTTACTAACTAAGTTCTTATAAAAATAAAGAGATTTTTTTTATTAATTTTAATTAAATAAAACATAATAAGTACAAGAGCAAATATATATAAAAAAACTAAACTAAACATAACAAACATATATTTTACCAACATTCCACATTCCCTTTTGACATCACCAAAAAGGGAAAAAATGAAATTCAACCAGATAAAGACAAATGAGAAAAAAGAAAAGAAAAGAAAATGACAACTACCACACAACACATATCACTCAGAAGTAGGAAGTATCCTGAGTAGGTGGTGGTTGTGGTGGTGGTGGTTGGAAATACTGGTGAAGGGTAAAAAATTTGTTACTAAACCAGGCTCGATCTTCATCACGTTACTGTTGGATTGCTGGTGTTGTTGCTAGAGTAGGTCATGCAATTGTTGATACACCTACTGGATCACTTGGTGTTTCTGTTGATGCAGCTGATGCTACATCTGGAAAAGCTCGTGCTATCGGTGAAGCCACTCCAAATGATGAGTAGTCTCCTGATACTATGTAGCTAATTATAACTCTAGATTGTCTAGTCGCTCCATTATGGAGTCGTAGTTTTATGCATGGTGAGTAGGAGCTGGTATTAGGTTTGGTGCTGGAATTCCCCCTGCCTCCTCTGGCTCGGGATCCACCACATAATGACCATGGTAGTGTCTATCATTATGGAGCACGTGAAAGAGGTAGTAGAGTAGAAGACTGGGTGTATTTTGATTCCAGGACAAAGGTTATAAGGTGTCCTAGTGCTATAATTTTCTTGCATTTATTCATAAGATCTCTAATACTTGTCAAGTATTCAATATAATAGATAATTAGTTCTACTGCATTGAATTCAATTTCAGTTATAATAGAATATGTAATGAGGGATAAAAGGGGTGTGATGTTCACCTTATTACCTACTTTAGGAATGATTGTGTTTTAAAGGATATACTAAATTATATGTGCATCTTGAACAAGGGTGTAGACTAAAGAAGTGTGACTGTTATGTGGAGTATCCCTAAGGGTAATGTTTTCTTGGGTCCAATCTGAAAGTTTGTGATGGGTGTTAAATCCTATAAAACTAGTCCCAAGATTAACCAAGAGGGAGGGGGGGGGGGGGGGGGGGGGGGGGGGGGGGGGGGGGGGGGGGAGGGGGGCTGAATTGGTATTTTAAAATTCTTGCTAAAACAGAAAAATATTTTTGTCTTTTTGAACATTTAAAACATGAACAATATAAGCGGAAGCAGATAAACAAAACCAAATTTTTAATCACAGATTAGATCACAAAAATATGCAAAAATTAAAATGTGAAAAAAATAAATGAAAAGAGCATACCAGATTTATAGTAGTCCGGTCAACTTGACCTACATCCACTACCCGGAGCCTCCCCTCCAGGTATTGCACTAAACAGTATAGTGACTCTCCTTTTGCTCCCATAGCAAGACAGAGAAGCCCTTACAAAATCTTTCCACCGACATCGGTGAGGCAGACAACCTTGACTCCGTTTGCTTCCTCCTGAAGCAGGCAGAGAACCCCAGAATCCTTTGGCTTCATCCTGAAGCAGAAAGGGAGCCCCAAACTCATTTTTCTTCCTTCTGAAGCAGGCAGAGAACCTAGATCTAATGCTGATGATCATCTCCCTAGAACCACAAGGGAACCAAGGACGAAGAAGTAAGATGACAATTGAATCCTTGCTTGGAGCAACCTTTGGGAATCCCCTCACAAACTCCCCCTCATAAGATCCTCTCTCTCTCCCAAACTCTTCTTCTCCTCTAAGCTCTCTTGGAGTGGAAAAATTAGAAAATGATTTCTGAAGAGATGGTTAAAGAGCTTAAATAGAAGGCCTCAAAAAGTGCTCAACTTGTCGGCTATATCATCCAGGATGATTTGTCAATCATCTTGTACGATCAGTATAAAATTAAACATTTTGCCAGGATGATTTCTATGGTTTGGACGATCAGAAGACATACTTTCTACATATCATCCAGGATAATTTTTTGATTATCCAGGATGATTAGTTCAATTTGAGTGGAAATTAATAAATCATCCAGATAAATATTCGTGATATCCAGGATGATATCCTGGATGATCAAAAGAAAATAATGGTGTTTGTCCTGGATGATTTCATAATTGTCCAGGATGATCAGTTCATTTTAAGTGACAATCAACAAATTATCCCGCACAAAGTTTGGGACATCTAGGATGATATCCTTGACGATCAGAAGAAAATCATGGTTTTCATCCGGGATGATTGGAGTTCATCCCATGAAATATAAAGGATTGTTCGGGATGATCTGGACGATCATCTTATATGATGTGATTGATCAATTAAATCATAATTAGTCTCCTAATTAGGGGATTATTTTAGGTAAGATTGTAATAAATCATCCGGGATGATCAGGATCGTCGTGTATGATTAGTTCAAAATTTATATATAAAATATTTCCTAAAATGTGATTGGCGGCTAATTTCTAAATTTAAACATATCATCCAGGATGATGGGAGGATTATCCAAGATGATCTGCCTAATCAGTTTTCCCTAACCAAGATGCCCTAATTAGGGTTTTTATTTTTAACTGATCGTCCAGGATGATTTTAGATTATCTTATATGATATGATCAAAAAATAGAAAACACTTTGACTTACCTAATTTCTCCCACTCAGTGTGTGTATGCAAGGTTACTTAGCATCAGGATCCACCTTATTACACTTGACTCAATAATAGAAAAAAACTATTTGAATTTAAAATTACAGAGTGACTTAGTCCAATCTTGAGCTGGCTTGAATTGCAATTGATCTTGTGGACCTAAAAAGTTAGTAGGCAGGGCAATAAAATAGATGTGCTGTAATGAAGGGAATGTTTATTATCATCAAAATTATAATACTTGAATCCAGATTTGCAATGTAATTAAAGTCAATGATAAATGTTATTAGTAGAATGATGTCAGATTTGATCAAAATCTTCATAGGTAATTTCTACAGTTCTTCTACAAATAATAGATTGAAGTATTGTGCCCTTACTATTATCTCTAAGGCTGGGGAATAACTCAAAAGAGCAATTATGAATTGAAAGGGAAAGGTAAGGTCTGGATAAATTGGAGTGTGGTGCTAGTAAAGAGGTTCAATACCTGGAAGTTAGGAGCTTCCTTATTGGTAATTTTCAATGGAGTTTTGCTTGCAACCTTATACCTATAATAGGATTCTTCATTAGCATCTTCATGAAATCGAGGATCTACAGGACATCTAGAAGAGTTGCCTATAATAGCCCTATAATGCTTTCATCAGACCATTTGAAAAATGTTTGCCAGATGGTTTTCAGTAGCTACGTAATGCAGTTCTATATCTTCCTTGGCTACATGATCTCTAATGAGATGATATCTAATATCTATATACTTTAGGAAAGAGTGTTAAATTAGATTTTTATAAATGCAGATAGCACTAGTGTTGTCACACTGCTTGGGATAATGCCTAAAAAGACTATATGGTCAAGGGTCGGTTGCTTTAGCCATAAGACTTGAGCAATACAATTTCCTATAGCTATGTATTCTGCCTCAGTGGTGGATAGGACTTCTGAGTTATGCTTCCTACTAGACTAAAAAACTAATGATTACCCAATTATATGGATAAATTATAGCTTTATTATATTGCCTTAAGATTAATCCCTCTTCGTTAAACACTTGAAATATTGTAGTAAAGTTAGGTAGATTCCAGATGCTCAATCTTCATAATTATATTCTTGGTGTAAAATAAATTGTTAATGGTATTCAAGCTAATCCCTTCAAACCTAAATACAAAACCTTAGTTTGGATGTTGAGTTAATATTGATGAATTATTAGAGATTATGTTAATATAGGTAGATTAAATAAATTGATTTAGAGTATCGACTTAGTTATTTGATGGGTTTAACCCTTTTGTAACTAACTTTAAATCAAATGGTACATGCCAATTTGTTTAATTTAACTGATTTAACTAATATGATGAAAGAGGTAAGGCTAATTTAAAATATCTTTTTATCAGTACAAGCAAAAGTCACTCTTAAGATTCTAATTTGATTTGCCCAATTAATAAAGCTAATTTTCTTAAAAATTTTGTTATCCTTATATGGATTCCATAGAGAAAGATTGGGTGATTTGTTTTAATTGATGCACTTAGTGGCCAAAATGATTTCGATTTAGCACAATTTATTTTCCAAATGCCTTTTCCTAAAAATATTTTCTAGGGTTTATTTTAATTTTGTCATGTAGTTGAATTATACTATTTAGAAAAGTGAATATTCCCTTTAATAGAAAAATAAAATTATTTGACCAATTGTGATCAATCTAGTGGTTTAATTAAACTAGCTAAGGCTAAGTTATGTATAAGACATATTCCATATCCTTCTCATCTAATATGTTGTGCTAATGTAATTTTTGAGGTAAATTTAGCCCACTTGACCCATTTTGACTCTAATGGGTTGTTGACCTCATTTTTGTATAAGGCCAAACACTAAGTTAAAATTCTAGTTATGGTATTTATGATTTGAATTCTATTTGAATTGCTAAATCCAATATGTTACTGTGCTTTGGCATAGTACTCAATCAATAAACTCTAAATCAATAAATCTAAATGATCAATCATTCAATCATTTGACAATCACTCAAAGATTTTCATTTGTTCAATTCTTATAGCATTCAATTATTTAACAATTATCTAATGCTTGTCAAATGGTTCAATCACCTAAATTTAAAAAAAAAAACTCTTAAACCTCCAACAATCATTTTACCAAAATTTTCAATCCTTCAATCATTCATAAACCTCAATCAACAATCAATATCTAAATCTTTCAATACAAATCAAATTCAAATTCTAGTTCTAAAATTTACTTCAAATTCATATTCAAATCAACAATCAATCTATAATTCATTCAATTCAAATCAAGTTCAAATTCCTTTGCTAAAATCTAGTTCAAATTCAAACCCTTTGAACCCATTTTTAGGAAAAATTTTAGTTGGATCAAAATGTTTGGTAAGGACCTTACAATAATAATTGACCATTCATATCATTATTAGGCATATCCCTAGAGTCTACCTATTCATTTTGGAAGACAACGTAGCTTTTTAAACCCTAAAACCTAAAGCCTCCATCAACCCTTAAAAACCTTTTAAGTATTTACAACATCTACCGCCGAATAATTGCATCTTGATATAAACAACCTTGGAAGCTTTAGAAATTAATAAAACTTGTTCACATTCATCCTTATAGTAATTTTAACTCCTTTGGATCAATGGTTGACCTAGGTTGGCTTAGTTTGATAAATAAATCCCTTTAAATATAAACCCTTCATATGCGTGAATCATATTTCAAAGACCAATCCAAGATTGGGTTTCGGTCATAGGTTTTTTTTTTAAAATTCAAGATCATGAAGACACCCTTTTGAGACCTTGGATGGTTTAGGTTTTCCCCCATTGGTCACATTGACCATTAAGGGTTCTTTTAAATATTAAACCCTATACCATACAAAAAAATCTTACCTAAACTTCATGAAAGCTCCTAAACACTTCCAAACCCTAAAATATACATGCCAAAACATGATTGAGCTCTTGGTGGGAGTCTTGGTCATCTTAAGGGTGAGTGTTGTAATCCCTCTATCGCTTTACCAGTTCTGAATTCTCATGTTCCTATTTTGCCTATTGGGATTGCTAAAAGTAATGATTTGGTTGTCTCATCCTTGGTCGCTAATGAAGAAGGTGTTAGGGGGAATTCGAAGGATGCTGGAAGTCCAGTGGAAACTAATGTTCTTTTAGGTGATGATGTACATGTAGCTTTGGCCTCTATTTGTCCTGTTGTCTCGGATACTGACATTGTTCATGAAGGAGGTGTTAATGGTTTATCTGTGCCTTTGGCCCCTAGAGGCCCTATTTTTTTAGTTTCTAGTGACATTGTTTTAGCTGATGGTGTTAATGATTTGGTTCTGGAGCGAGGGCCTATTAAGGATATGGATCCCTCTGTTGTCGAGGATGCTGATGTCCCAATTGGGGGCACCTTTACCTATTGAATGCACTAATATAAGTAGTGTTGAGGGAGTTGATGGTTCTTTGAATATTAATAATTATTGCATTAATCTTATTGCTAGCCCCTCTTCTATTGATGCGGTGGAATCGGGTAATACTTTAGTTTTTTTTTGTTGATGGGGGCAGTGAAACTTTGGCTGAGTTGGGTAATGCTGGAGTTGTGATGCCCTTTGGTGATGTTGATTCAGATCTGTCTCTGATTATGAATGGCTTGAAGGGAAATAAGGAGTTTGTTGAAATTCCTATTTCTATTATGTCTAACACAGAATTGAAAAACCATCTGGCCCGGTCTTTGAATAATTCTATTTTGGATCAATTTGATTAGCTAGATTTGGATGAGCCCCTTCCTACACCTTGTGTTGGGGAGGGTGATGATTTTGGTGACCATGTTAATGATGATATGTATAGTTTCATGGTAGAGTGTGTAGTTGATCAGGAAGTACTCATTGGTAATGGCAAGAGACGTAAAAGTAAATCTAAGAAGAAATAATTTTTGGTTTAACTCCTTTTGATGTTGTGGGATGATGATGAGGCAGGTCCCTGCTTGTCATCTTAGAGGCCAGGGATCTTTGGCAACCATGGTGGCTTGCGCCTCTACTTGGTGGTTGCTTGAGTGGGTTGTTAGCTGTTGTTGTGTTTTTTAGTGGTTATCACCAATGGATGGTCTGAACCTAGCTACGGGGTGCTTACATGGAGCTTTTCCATCCACTGAGTCTGCTGTTGGTTCCTTTGCTCCTGCCTTTTTGATTGTCCTTTTGCAGAGTTTGCTTAGATTCTCTATTTTTTGATGTTTTTTGGCTTCAGCTATTTTTGCGTCCTTGTTGTAATCTCCTTTTCTTATTTGGAATTAAATTACTTTTCTTTTAAATAATAAAAAAATGAGCTCCTCATGGGCCATGGTTGACCAAGGTTGACCTAATACCATTAAATCCTAAAACCTTCAGAAAATGAACTTTTTAACATATACATAGCTTGACTTTTCCATGAACAAAAACCACTACCAATTAGTTTGAAATCACATTCTAATGGACTTGACCCAGCCCCAAGGCCTGATTGAGCTTGGTTAACCAAGTCAACCTAAGTTGATCAAAGAAACCTTAAATGCTCTAAATTTGAAATTTAATGTTGTAGACTAAATTAAAGTTTGTAAACTCCATGGGAATATCCACTGGGTCTCTTAGAGTCATTTTTAGCTGACTAAACCCTATGGTCCACTTGGGCTAGCAACATTGCTTGACCCAAGTGGCTAAAAGGGGTTTCACTTGAGCTAATTCTCAGCCCAAGCTAAATTTGGAAAAGCATTCGCTTGCATTAGCAACCCATAAAACCAATGCATAAACCATGGCCTGCCTAGCCCATGGGTTAATATGGGTTAGCCAATTTGTTAAAACCAGAGTCTAAAAAACTTAAATCCCTACGTAAATTTCATATCTAGACAAAACTGAGCAAGCTAAAAATATGCATTATACTCTAAAAACATATAGACACTTACCCAAACTCGCTCAGGCCAGGTGGTGACTTCAAGTGGCTTAAAAATCTAAGAATAATAATATGTAAGTATTAGTTCAACCAAATTCTCCAACTGAGCATGTTCGCTTAACTCTTCTAGAATACATGTTTAAACCCTATTTGATAGTCCAAAATAGAATTTGTGGCCTGAGCTAGCCGAACCTGCCCAAAATTCAAGTTTGATTCACTAAGCTCTACCTTATAATTGCACTAAATTTTTTTTGAAGAGAGGTTCCTATTTTTCTTCCAAACTATTTCCTAACTCCCTAGCTTTCAATCCCTTGCTCCACATAGCTAGCAAGGGTCATCTCTAACTAGTTCAGTCAAGCACCAGTGATCTGTCCTGGGAAAACATAAACTTCCAGTCTAATGGATCTCTACCTCTTCTTCTTGAAGAAAATTTCTCCTCAAGAGTAGAGAAACTTAACCCAATCAAAATTTGGTCCAATTCTTTTCTATACTGAGCTAAGATCCATTCCTGAGGACTCAACTCATAGTTGTCAGTCAACTGTGAAAGAAATATTGAAACTAAGGGGATCTGACTATTAGATTGAACATTCATCATTATATGAAGCTCTCTGATCAATTTGGGCAAGATCTAATGATCTGATCTCTTAGATCTTGCTAAAATCCCTCTTTAGCGAAGAAACTAAGTTGGAGGAAGATGATAAAATTAGGACCCTCCATTCATTTTAATTGGAATGGATGGTTCTGGTCAACTCTCATCATTCTCTATGCTAGGATTCTATACTTTTGAGATACTAAACCATAATTATCGGATCTCAGACCAGATATCAAGATCTAAAACACATCGTTTGCATTATCCCGCCAATGATTGTTTAGCCAATCTAAAGACTCCACGTGGGAAGTGTCATTTGTCTGTGTAAAAGGATTTAAGAAAATTAAAAAATTCACCTAATATTTGATAATTCATAATACCTCACACACTTGTTCAAATTAGGCTTGCTTAGGTTCCATGGATTTTGGTTAAGGAGTACCTATGTTTGGTAACTCAATTTAAATGGATTAAAACTAATTATAAAAGTACCATCTATGGTGTTTTTGGGAATACTAATTAAATACAATTCATATTAATCTCAAATTTAAATGGGTTAATTTTGATCATATTTATGACTTGTCAAAAATGTCCCATCTCTATTTTAGTTCTTTAAGGGGCATTAATTTGACAAGTAAAAATTTTTGGTGATAATTTAACCCATAGTTTTATGTTTTCATTCATGCAAATACATAAGGAACTTAGGTTTGCAATTATGTGGTTTATTAAATTAGTGTAATGGGGTTATAATGCCTGTGATTTTCTCTTTTTCCAATGTCTAGATTTCCTAAAATATAATTTTTAAAGTATAGTTATATTTACTTATAAAATTAATTATAAACCCTTGGAAGGCTTTAATGACCCCCAATTGTTAGAGTTTAATCTATATGTCTTAGTTGACTTAAGGTTTTAATTTCAAGCAATATAGAGTTCATTTGGTCTGTCAAAAAGTGAACCCTTATTTAATTTACTTAAGTTACCTAGGATTCAACCCTAATCATTCCAATGTCTATATTCTTTGTCATCATTGCGCTCTCTAGCTCTAGCGATCGCGGGGTTTCCACTATTGGCGGGGTGCATTAACTTGAGTTTTTTTTTCTTTATTTTAAGATCTCTGCCTGTTCTTAGTTTTTAGCTGGTTTTCCTAAGGCCTTTCGGCCTTAGGTTCTCGTTATAGTTTCTAGATGGTGGCGAATCCCTCATCCTCCACCCCAAATCCTTGAGGTAAACCTCTGGCTGGGGAGTCTATCCCATCTAAAGGTTGTTTTGATTCATTTGGTTAAAGTAACTTTGGTAAATCCCATTTCTTTCGTGATGTGGTTTCTAGTGCTTCTTCATCTAATGATCCTATTTTTTTCTTTCACTAAATCATTTATGAGGGTGCTCCTTTTATTTTTATGATGGATGAGGCCATTATTCAACGTGCTAGCCCTTATCATTTTACTTTTGTTGGAAATTTTTATTTGTTGGCCTAATTTTGACGCAATTTGTTCTTTTTTTCACAATTCAATATTATCCGGTGTTTTTGTTGTTGGTCTTCTTCATGCTAGACATGTTACAATCTAACTAAGCAATGACTTCAATTATAGTCATGTCTTTACAAGGAGAACTTACTACATTAACAACTATCAAACGAGATTACTCGAATGGACACTGTATTTTGATGTTAGGGAAGAATCTCCCACTATGCCTATTTGGATTTCTTTCCCCAATTTATGATTACATTTTTGTAATTCTCATGTTCTCACATTTCAGGCCTTTCGTAGCTAGGATATTGGTGGAAATGGTCATTACCAAGAAGCATTCTAAGGAAATTTGGCTTGGTTTGAAAACTTCTAGTTATCTTCAAAAAGTTGAATTTAAAAATGTTCCTGATTTTTGTAATCATTGCAAATTCCATGGACATTCAATCAATTAATGCTTTGTGGTCCATCCAAAACTTAAAAAAAATAATAATAAAGTATCTAATAATGTGGCCGAAGGTAGCATTGGGGAAGAGGAAAAATAAGCTGCTTTAAAGGATATGCATGATGTGAAGAATAGTGAGGAATAAGCTATTTGTGAGGTTTTAGAATCTGATCATTATGATGAATCTATTGATTGGTCTCAATGAAACTATAGAAAATACTCCCCTCATTGATTCAGTTGGGCATGATTTGAATGGTATAAATACTGAGGATAATAATCATGTTATGCTTGAATCTAATGATTGCTAGTGGTGATATAACTAAGGAGGTGGGTGTTAAAAATGATGCTCCTGCTACTTTACCTCAAGATCAGTGTACCTTAAATCATATTATTAGGTTGAGTTCTGAAATGCCATATGACAAAGGTGATGATAATGAGGATGGTAAGATTATTGCTCAAGAGAATGAGTCTCTTATGGATAAGCAAGATGTGGTATCAACTTGGTCAAAAGAGATTGATGAGAACAACTAGTATCCTCTAGATTATTTTATTAAAGCATCCAAAAAGAAAAATAAGAATATCAAAAATGAGGAGGGGGGGGGGGGGGGCAGTACATCTAGGATTATAAGAGTATCAGGTGGTTATGGTTCTTCTAATGGCTAAGGCTCTCATTTAGAATATCAGGGGGGTGCAGGCTTCCTTGTCCAAGGACAGGGTGAGAAACTTTTGTAAGATCCAAAATATTCATCTACATGTTTTAATTGAACCTTTAGTTCTTCTTCTTACATGTATTCGATGTGTTCCAATTTGGGTTTTGATTTGACTTTTAGTAATTGCTCCAATAAGATTTGGATATTTTTGAAAAAATTCACGTGCCTTGACATTATTACTGATTATCCTCAAACAGTGCATACTTCTGTTAACATTTTTCAATTCTCTTCCTATGCTTCTTTTGTTTATGCTTCTAGTTTTAAAGCTGATAGAAAAACAATCTGGAAATAGCTTAGTAATTTTTTTCTTCAATTATTTCAGCTCCTTGGATGATTGGTGGTGATTTCAATACTATTACTAATGTTGTTGAAAGAATTGGGGGGAAGCCACCAAATTTTTAGGCTATTGAAGTTTTTAATGACATGAGTTACAATTGCAATCTACATGACATTGGTTTTCTAGGAATGCTTTTTCTTGGAATAAGGCTACTATGTGGCAAAGATTAGACCGCATTCTATTAAATGATTTTTGGAATTCTTTTTTTTCCTATGACTCCTATTGATCATTTAAGTAGAACTTTTTCTAATCATTTCCACTTACTTTTAAATATTTCTCAATATAGTAGCAACACTCCATCTCTTTTTAGATTTCAAAACATATGGATTTTAGATGATTCTTTTGCAAATATTATCAATAGTAATTAGCATGATCCTTTATTTTCTTATGATAATGTTGGGGGCATGATAAGATTGTGGTTTAAACTAAAAAGGCTTAAATAAAAGTTGAATTGGTGGAATAAGTGTGTCTTTTAGAATATTTTCTCTAATATTTCTCAAGCTGAGGATTTGGTTAATAGTGCGGATATCAATTACATGAATGACCCATCCTCTGAGAATCTTGTTTTACTTAATAAAGCTAAGGCTTCATTGTTTAAGCTTCAAGAAAAAGAGGAGGTTTATTGGAGACAAAAAACTTCTTCTAACTTTTTGGTTGAGGGGGATAGAAATACTTAATTTTTTCACAATATTGCTAACCACAAGAATGTTGCTACTCACATTCACAAAATTACTTAATCTAATGGTGTTTTTATTGATTGTCCATATTTTATTTGTGCTTCTAGTATTGATTATTTTCATCAGGCTTTAAACAAAGATTTTTCTCCAGATTTAAACATTGATTTCTCTTTTATTCCTTCTCTCATTGCTAAGGAGGACAATAGCTTTTTTGACTAAGATGCCTACTGAGGATGAAATTATGTTAAATCTTAATAGTATAAATACAGATGTTGTTGAGCTTGATGGTTTTACCACTAAGTTATTCCAAAAATGTTTGCCTATTATTAAAGACGACCTTATGATTCCTGTTAGAGATTTCTTTTTGGGAAATCCTTATACCAAATTTTTTACTTCTACTTTGATGACTTAAATCCTTAAGAATGATGTCATTAACTTTTGGAATGATTACCATCCGATTAGCTTGTGTTCTTTTTTCAATAAGCTTAATGTTAAATTACTTATGGGAAGAATCGCTATTTTATTACCTAAAATCATTTCATTGGAACAAACTGGCTTGGTTAAAGGTAGGTCTATTTTTTATAATGTTTTATTGGCCCAAGAGTTTGTTCATGACTTCGAAGCTAAAATTACTGGTGGGAATATTATTTTTAAGGTTAATGTTTCTAAAGCTTATGTTAATTTAAATTGGGATTTCATTTACATGATGTTAAAGCTTTTTAGGTTTAATATGTAATATGTATTTTATTAATCTTATTAAAAATATCATTGAGAATTGTTTCTTTTTTATTATGATCAATGATAAGTTTCATGGCTACTTCAAATCAACTCATGGTCTTAGACAAGGGGATCCCCTATCCTAGTTTACAGTTTAGAACTCTTGGTGCTTTCCCTCTTACGCATTTGAGCTTTGTTGATGATTTCATTATTTTCACTAATGTTTCTATCAAAATGCTTTATATTCTTTTTAAACTTCTTGATCAATTTCAAAGGGCTAGTGGTCTTATTTTTAATCCTCACAAGAGATGTTTCATTTCTTCCAAGTCTATTTCTATTTAATGAATAAATGCATTCTATAACAAGTTTGGCTTTTCCCATAAGTCATTACCTTTGAATTATTTAGGCACTACTCTTTTTAGAGGTAGAAAGAGGTCTCACTTATTTGGAGACATTTTCAATGCTATTCACAATAAACTTATTACCTAGGCTTTTAATTTCCTTTATTATGGTGGTAGGTTAGTTTTAATTAAACATGTGCTTTGTTCTATTCACATTTATCTCTTTCATACTTTATGTCCTATGGTGAATGTTTTTTATAGAATGGAAAGGCTTTTTAATAAATTCTTCTAGGGTGCTATGGATAGTAAGTCTACCATCATGTGGTCTTCTTGGACTAAGTCTTCAGGGTTTCTTGAGGAAGGGAAACATGGTTTAAAACTATGGGTGACATGTCTACCGATTTGTCTTACAAAAATTTGTGTGCTGAATTCATGACTAGTAAATACTGTTCTAGCCATCATCCTCTTGTATTCCATTTTAAATAGGAAGATTCTTTTAATTGGAGAAGACTTTGTTCCATCAAGTTGGAAGCTGAACATTTTATCCATTGGGGAATGAGAATTGGAAACATCATTTGGCAAGATAAGTGGTTGGATAACTTTTATATTAATAGTTTATTGAATACTCATTCTACCTCTACCTGCAAAGTTAATATCTTATTCATAATGGTATATGGGACGTTGATTTACTTAGTGATAATGTTCCACATTTTATTATTAATATTCTTGAGATTCCTCTTCAATTGGACATAGAGGTTTCTATTATGTTTACTAATGCCAATGATGTTAAGTTTGCATTTAAACATGTTTGGAACTCAATCAGGAAACCTTCGCCTAAGTCTTTACTTTATTCGACTATTTTGCACCATGCTATACCGTCATCTTACTCTATTTTAGTTTGGAGGATTTTGCATAATTATTTTCCTGTGGACTATACGCTTATGAAAAAAGGTTTTCATATTATCTCCAAATGCCAGTGTTGTTATCACATTGAGAATTTGAATCTTATTTTTACAAATGGTCCTATATCTCTAAAAGTTTAGCTTTACTTTGATAACATTTTTAATGCTCATTTTTGCAATAATTGTAGCTCCATTATTAATATTTTGTAAACATGGCTTATTCCTTCTAGAGGTCATATTCCTAATATTTTGCATGTTCCTATTTGTTGGTTTCTATGGAAGAGTAGAAATGAAGCTAAACATGAGAAAATCTATATGAATGTGATGAGTATTGTTGGGAAAGTCAAAGATAAAATTTTACAATTATCTTTAGCAAATTTGATTAAGGTTAATGCTTTCAAAGGTTATTACCATACTACTACTGATTTTGGTGTTTCTACTCATTTTGATTCCATTGTTACTACTCAGAGAATTGTGAGATGCATTAAACCCAAGGTTTGGTGGTTTAAACTCAACACTAATGGTTCTCTTAATAATTCAATGCAGGTTGTCATGGTCTGATTAGGGATTCTAATGGCTATGTTATCATTGCTTTTGTGGGTCCTAGTTCTTCTAACACTGTGGTTATGGCTAAGATACAAGCTCTGCAATATGGTTTACACTTATGTATCTCTTTAGGTATCACTAAAGTTTGGGTTGAAGTTGATGCCAAGCTTCTTTTTATTATATTAATGGTAATCTGCTATCCAACCCATCATTCTTTTATTTGATTAGAGATATTAAATAATGGCTTTCTCTCATTTCTTTTTCTAATACTCATGTATTGTGTGAAGGAAATGCGGCTGCGGTTTGTCTAGCTAAAATTGGTTGCAATTTAAAAGATTTTATTAAATATATTGGTACCTCATTACCTGATAATCTGAAGGGTTTGGTGAGGCTGGACCGTTATGGTTTGCCTTATGTTCGATCCAGTAAGGTTTCTTTTTTTGTTTTATTTTAATGGGTTCCTCTATTGCTGGTTTCATGTGGTTGGGTCTGTTTCTTTGGCAATTTTATGTCCTTTTTTCATTTTATTACTATACTTTTATCTAGCTTTTTTCTCTTGTAGCAATAGTATCAGTTTTGTGTTTTCTTTGGTTGGGTTTTATTATGGCCATGATTGTACATCTTATGAAGTATGTCTTTATTCATCTATGCTACTCATCCTTTCCTGTTCTGATCGTTATTTGGAATGGGAAAGGGGGCTATTTATATCAGTTGAATAATCACTAATGTGTTATATTCTATGCTGGTTGTCGTATTATTTTTTGGATGAAAATGTGGCCCTTTATCTATTCCTTGATTGCATATTCTCTCCAGATAGTCATTGGGATGGGTTGTTTTGGCTTGCTGATCGATGCCAGTTGTTGTTGTTGTGTCTGATTGATTAGATTTGTCCCTGTTTTAAGCATTTCTTTCATATGCTAGGTGGTTATTGGATTGGGTTCGAGCAGTATGTGAATATTGACAATCATGACTTCGATGATACTATACACTTGAGCCACTATCTCAATTCCTCCTGGACCTTTCATGATCAGAATAATTCTGCTGGGTTTTTTAAGTTTGTTCTTTGGGATTTGTTGTAATTTAAGGGTATCGGTCTGATTTGTTTTTATCCCTCTAATACTACCATCTCCTACATTTTTTGGTGTGATTTTGACTGGGCAAAATTCATTAATTTATTCGACCTTTATATATCATATTCCTTTCTCAACTGCCTAGTTCTAGGAGTTTATTTTTGTTATGCTTCCTCCATTATGGTCGACTTGTGCTGGTGGATTGGTGTTGATTTACCGATAGTTATGGTGTTAATTCTTTTTGTGCATTCTTTAATATATTGGGCCCCTCTTGTTGGATTAGTATCAACAGATTCAACAGATGGATTTTCTCTTATCCTTTTAATTTAATTCATGTGCACTTCTATGGTTGGTTGTGGAAATGCTTATTGCATTTCCTATTATATTGGATTTGCAGTTTTATTAGGTGTTTCTCTCTAGGTCACTGCTGCAGCCTAATTTAACCTTCTTTTAGGGATTCCAGTCACGGTTTTATTCATTTCATGCTGATGGATTTGATCAATTTGATGCAAGCTGATTCTACTGTGCCCTCTTTCATTACTTATTATTCTGGTTGGTTAGTGTCCTGTTATTTGCTTCTTATTATTAGCAGTGCCACTCAATTGTGATATGCTAATGATTCTATGCACCACAGTGAGTACAAAAGGAATTGAATTGTTATTGAGTTTAATCTTTAAGATATATATATTTCTATTTGTTATTTTGCTATAAATTCTTACTCTTTGCTTTTCAATTACTCGGCTTTTGTTTGGTTTATTACTCTATGGTGTAGGTTATATTTTTGTAGGTGATCTTCTTTATTGCTGTTTGTGACAGGCTTCCCTTTTTTGGCAGAAAGACTTTGCTGAATGCATATATTTTGATCTTTCTTTTTTGGGTGCAGGCTCCTAGCTACCCTAGATTGTACCTCGGATATTTTATATTTTGGCTTAGAGGGGACTCTTGGCTCGTAGGTTTTCTTTTAATTTATTTTATAGCTCTTCTAAGCATTAGATAGCTAAAGGTCCCCCTTAAGGATCTTGTATCTTCTGTTTTTAATTAACACATAAGCCCCTCCGTGGGTTTTCCCTTAATTAAAATAAAATAAAATAAAATAGGATTCAACCCTATTTTGGTTTGGGTTGGAGGGCATGTTGGGTGTGTGTCAGTTTCTCTGTTCCAATGCTTCCTTTCAAGCATTCCTTCTCTGGCATGCTTCCGCTGGGTTTTTCAATTTTTTATTTGTGAGGGTTTCAGGTTAATGATAGTTTTCTTTCCTCTTACCTTTATTTGTGGCTGGTTGGTGTTGTTCCTTCCTATTTTTGCTGGTTGGCCTTCTTTTTTTTTCTTTTTATTCTGATATGGGTTTGTGCTGGAATTGTTTAACGCGGTTGTTGGATTTCAATAATGAATGCTTAATAGTTGTTGCACTTCTGAGCTTTCTTAGCCACACTTATTCTAGCCTCTTGTTGCTTTATATGCCTATTTGTTTGGTTTTGGTGTCTTTTTGTTGTGGTTCTCGTGTTAGGTTATGCTATATTTCTTTTAACCTTTGTTACCAATGGTTTGCTGACATTCTTGGTTCTGAGGGTATAAATTTGAACTATGTTATGTGTTGTATCAGATGCTGGCTAGTGTTATTGTTGCTGGATTTACCTTTTATTCAGAGCAATGCTAATAATTTGACCTATGGATTCATTTAGCTGAAGGGATTTAGTTGGGGGGATATTATACTCAACTTATTTTGCAATTTTTTTGGCTGTTGGGACTTCAATTATCTTACTACCTACAATTATTTTACTAATGCACCCACTAGGCTTATTACTCTTTTTGGAAATTACTATTTGGCCTTATTATCAATTGTGGATTTATTATTTGCAGAAGGTTTTTCCAACAGGTTCCCTACTAGGCTTCAAAGGTTTATCTTTTAGTTTATAAATTTCTATTGCTCTAACATTTTTTGTAGGTTCATTGACTCCTGCATACTATGCTTCAAGCTCCTTTATGAGTAGACTTTTTTGGGTGGTGGCTCCTGGCCCCCATTTTCCTTCTCTTTTTTATGCATTGTAAGTTATAGGGTTCAATGGCCCATTAGTTTTTTTTTTTTTTGCATTTTGATTGTAGCTCATTGAGCATTAGAGAACATTTGAACCCTTTAAGGACTTATACCCTATTTTGGATATTCACATGTATGCCCCTCCATGGGTTTTAACCAAAAAAAAGAAGGATTTTAAATAAATCATTAAAAATTTAAATTAAATGTTAAAAATTTAAAATAAAGCACAATTGATTCTAAATCAATAAATCTTAAATGGAAGAATAAAATCCCCATTAAAAAATAAAAATAATAAATAAAATATTAAAAAAAATTAATAAATAATTAAATAAAATAATTAAAAATAATAAATAAGTTAAAATGGCTCCAAACTCTTGTAATAATCATTAGCAATCATGCATGTCCTCTGTAGATGATTTCATGTTAATTGGTGTTGATTTGGTTCATAAATCATTGATATCCTAATTACTTGAATTAATTAATTCATTTAGTTATTGTAATTTTGTTAAAATCATAATTCAATAAATAAAAATTCTATAAATTACAAAATATATTGTATTGAGCTATAAATAAAAGGTAGAATTTATTAAAAATAATAAACCTCTCAAATTGTAAACAAACTTAAAATGTCATACCTTAGTCAACATAACTATGTAAAGAATAAGATTCTCATAAAATTAAAGGCATAAAAAATAAATATTAATTAAATAAAAAATCAATAAACTTAAACCCAAAAAAATCAATTAAATAAATCAAAATTTAGTCCAAATTAATAAAGAAATTGAATAAAAATAAAATAAATATCAATTCAAAATCAAATAAAATTTAAATAAATAAGAAATAATATTTAAAATTAAAAATTTTTTCAGAACAAATTAAATAAAACAGCTTAAACAATTGAAGGAAATTAATTAAATATTAACTAAAATTTAAAATAAAATTTACAACTTATTCATTAAGTAAATAAAATAAGAATTAGAGAAAATTAAATAAAAATAAATTTTCTTAAAATAAATAAACCCAAATCATAAAAAAATTAATTTAAATTAATTAAATAAACCAAATTAAAAGAATTAATAAAATGGAATAAAGTTAATTAAATAACTTTAAGAAACATGAAGGTTATATGCACTTCATTGATCCCTTAACGGGAATCAAATGTATTACGTTTGAAAGCTAGGACCTCTGGATTAAGAGCTCTAAGCTTTGAAGTGATTAATTAATGGAGTACTTAAAAACTTAAATCAATAAAAAACTTAAATAAGATATAAGGACTCTATGCACTTAATTTGATCCCTTAGAGGGTATCAAATGCATTATAATTATAGGCATATGATTTATTAATCAACAACTTAAGGCACTTAGGAGTTATTGAGCACTATGTTCTTTAATGCTTAAAATTAAACAATTCAAATTGTTAAAACACTTTAACAAAATGTAAAATATTAAATCATTAAATCTTAAATTTAAATTAAACTTTTTGACCTCTTAGAAAATAAATAAAAATGCATTCAGAAAAGATAAATAAATTTTTAACTAATACATATCCAAGAGATACCTCTTACCACACACTATAGATTTTTTTGCTCAGATAACTAACTCTACTCTAGGCTAGGGTGGTGCTCTTTTTCTACACTTTGATATAGGGTGAGATACTTTGCTTGGAGTGTGTCTACTTGCTTTGTTTCTTAACTTTATGTAATCTAGATTTTATACATCCATTACATTTGGGGATATTGGCCCTATACATTTATTTATTTGTAGAGTACCTTACTTTTCATTATATTGTATTTGCATTTGTTGAGTCAACATTTTTATATACTTTTCTACACAAAGTAGAATGAAAATAGGAAGCAATGTAAAGTGTAAATCTATAAATGTAAATGTAAAGCTATAGATCTCTTATAGTAGAAAGATTGAGTTATAAAAATGTATAGAGTTGTAAAAGATTTAAAGATGATCGCATATGAGGCCATGGTGCTTAAGTTGTTAGCTGGTAGTTCACTCCTAGTGGACATAAGCCCAAATTATATACACACCCTCAATATCTCTTCCCCGAGAGGGTTATCCAAATTCTAAAAAAATCATAAACTCAAACTAAAGAAAAATATTAAAGCCCTTTCTTCATATTAATTCAATAAATCAAATCTAAAGTCAAATCTTTGATCAAATCTTTGTAAATCTAAAAATTTTAGTCTCCCCTTTAAAAAAGAGTATTTTCAAGACCTGTCTTGAGATGTAATTAACTATAAAGACTTACCTCTATAGGAAATCTAGAACCAAATAAGAAAGACCCTATTTTATTTCTCTAAAGTAGGTGAAAAAAAATTCAAGTAGACTAACCTTTATTAAATTATTTGTTTCATTTTCAAAAAAATAAGTGAAATTTACTTTCATCTTTCAAGATGAATTTTACATTCTCAATGTTATATTTGATTATGAAAGTAAATAATATTTCTCTTTTCAATTCAGTACTGAAACATTAGTCTATCTTTTAAGATAGCATATTGTAAGCTATGTAGATTTGATTAAAGAAACATAAAATGAATAAGTAGCTATAATTTATTTATATATAGGATTTTTTAGTGAGTGCATTGGGGATTGATTCTTTTTTTCTTCTTTAGTGGAGACTATAATTTTTATATCTACAAAGATTTGAACAAAGATTTGAATTTATTGTATTTTTATTTATAAAACCTAGGTTCAATTTTTCAGGACCAATATTCTGCATTGGTCCATATTTGTAAAACCCATGTTCAATTCTTGGGGTCCAATATACTATATTGGTCTTTATTTCTAAAACAAGATTCAATTTTTTAGGTCCCATATAATGTATTGGTCCTTATCTATAAAAATCCATGTTCAATTTTTAAGGTCCTATATACCGCATCGATCCTTATATGTACAACCAAGGTTTAATTCTCTAGTATAATATACTATATTGGTACTAGATTAAAATCAATCATTTTAAATCTTAAATCTAAAATCAAGATTTGATTAAATCTTCAATCTCAATGAAGATTCTAGTTCAATTTTAATCATTTCAAATCTTTAAATCTAAAATCTAGATTCAATTCAATATTCAATCTAAATCTAAATTCCAATTTCAATCACTTCCTTAATATAAAGTCTTTCATACTAGGTCTAGATTCAAATAACTTTAAAACAAAATCTAAATTTAATAAATTTAGTTCAACATTTTCTCCAAACTTAAATATCCTATATAGTGAGATAAAAAATGATCAAAATTTTTATTCAATTTTAGAAATGGCATGAAAATCAATATTCAACTTTGCCAACAACATCAATGTTTCTTTGAGCTTGGTCTGTTGATGACACAATGATCAAGTTTGGACCCATATTTGAAAACTTCTAGTTCACATTCACTACACCATAGTTTGACTGGTGAAGTTTGATGAAGTTCTTATAAATAAGATAGCAGTAGAGTTCACTATCAATGGTGGGTCTACAATTGCTCATGCAGCTGTTAAACCATTAGCATTCTATTGGTTGACTTTTCCCTGGTCTGTTATCAACCAAAAGAGAAAATTTATTATGCTTCCTAATATGTCAGTATTCAATAATATTGATTAGGTCATCCTCTGGAGTAAAGGAGATGACTAAATCTCAGAGAAGAAATAAGAATCATTGCTTGAGGTGGATGGCCAAGAAGGCCAAAATATTTGATGAAGAGATGTCAATCAATGTGAAAATTTAGGTAATATCAAAATAAGTTTATGAAGTACTAGTAAATTATACATAGTTAGGTGGAATCCACTTCTGTCTACTATCTCCCTCTACTTAGAGGAAAATATTGTCAAGATTGCTAACTTTCCACCCCTGCCTATTATGAAACACATGTCATGCCTTCTAAGTTTGAGAGGTAGAGAAAGTTCAAATACCTACTAGATGTATTGATACAAAACTATGCAACTAGCATTGGAAAACTAAATTCTTAAAGAGCATTATAGGAGTAATTTGTACTCAAGCAGAATTGGAGCTACTTAAGAAAAATGTAGCTACACCTCCAGTTAAAAGAAGGGTGACCTTAAAGGTTAAAAGCTAGTTAAAAAAATTTTATAATAAGACTTTGTAGAGAATCAAAGTTCTCAGTAGTCATTGATATAGAATTTCCAACCAATATCAAGAATAATCAAACACCTATAAAGTCTTTGAGTTATGGAGTTTTAGCCTGGTGAGGGTAAGCTCCACAATCTCCACCAGCAATAAGCCAATATCAAAATAATGCAACTAAAGTCTCCCATCACTATTTGGTACACCAATTGGAAGAGTTAACAGGCAGTACTAAGAGGGTAGCCAATCATCTTCCTATCAAGATATAAGAAGGCTGAAAACTTAAAATCAGCCAACCTTGACATTTGATGGGAAGAAGGTTTAGTGACCCAAGATTATTGCCACTTACACTACAATCATTGATTTGATTAACTAATCATAAGGATTAATTTAATTCATATTTAAAAAATCTTGTAGTATAAACAGGTTTGTAACATATGATTAGTTCAAAATTAAGAAAATTAAAATACTTACCCAAATCTAATAGGCAACTAGGGTATCAATTTAAACTAATTTTCATGTGTGATTTTGTTCTTATAGTATGATTAGTTCAAAAATCACTACTTGCTTAATTAGCCATTTTAATTTATTTTTTTGAATATCTAATCAAATAGTATGATCTGGATTGTATAGTACAAACTTTAATCTAAAATTCTTATTCTCACTCCCTCATGTGTATGTGTGTGTGTGTGTGTGCATGGTTGCCAAGTTAGCATACACCTTTACATAAATTTAACTCAAAAAATATAAAAATAAAGAAATAAAAATTATAAAATCTTACAAACATCATCCTATTCTACCAAGTCTTAAGCCCTAAATCTTCTCGGCACGGTGTATTATATTCTGAAATGTTAATACACACAAAAGAAGTTATGCAACACTAATACTAGGAGAAATACAGAGATAATAAAAAATGCTTATTATTATTAAAATCATAAGCTTGGTATCCCGATTGCGACAATCTCTCCCTTTTTTGTGATGACAAATATTATTGGTTGAATTTTCAAGTTAGTTGTATTTTGTCCTAATCTCCACCTCAATAAGTGAATTATTTTAAAAATTAGGAATTTTTTTATTATTGTTAGTTTTAAATTTTAAAAGCAAGAATAATAAAGAAAATAAAAATAAGCTCAAAAAGGTTCTGCAAAAAGTAAAATATCATTAAGTACAATCAAACACCAACTCCCCCTTTTGACATCACCAAAAAGGTGAGAACTAAATAGAAAAGAAATACAAATAGAAGAAAACAAAAAGAAAACATATAAACTACAATATAACACACATATTAAAAGTAAGAGGGCCCCTGATTAGGTAGTGGTGTTTGTGGTTGCTGGAAGTACTAGTGAATAGTAGTAGACTGCTCACTAAACAAGGCTCAATTTGCCTCACACTACTCCTGGATCTCCCGGTGGTGCTGCTGGAGCAGGTTATGCTGCTTCTGATACATTATTAGATCTCCTAGTGCTACTACTAATGCATTTAATGCTGCATCGAGAAAAGCTCATACTATTGGTGAAGCCACACTCAATGCTAAGTAGTCTCTTGATACTGTAAAGTTGATTACCTCTCTAAGCGGTTAAGTTGTTTCACAATTGAGTTGTAGGCGAGCAAGTGGTGAGTAGGTGTTGTCACTAGTGCAGGTGCTACAAGTGTTGCTGGAGGGTCTCCCCCTGCCTCATCAGTTTGTGCTCTTCTTTGGATCATCCCCTTAGTGTTGATGAAATAAATTGTGAAAGGAATCATTATATTAAAAGATTAAGATTATATCAGCTGGTGCAGGATACAAAAGTTGGTATTTTTGATCTTAGATGTAGGTGACTAGGTATCCTAACACAAAGTTCTGCTCACGTAAGGTTGATGGTCGATGAATGGGAGTAAGATTTTCAAAATAGCTAATAATCATGTGTATTTATCAAATTTACTGCCAATCATGATAAAATAGGTGATGACAGATAGAATTGTGGTGATATTCACTCTATCTTTAGCTTTAGGAAGAATAGAGTTGCAAAACATGTTAGATAATACTAGCATTTTGGTTAAGTGACTGGATGAGGGCTGCTGTTAATTTAAGAGAGTATTCCAAAGGGTCAGATTTATAGTCGTCTAATCATAATCGCTCCTACATGATAAGTTATATGGTTGAACCCCTTCCATAAAAAGATGTAAATATTCAGCAAGGTCTGTCTTTGTTATTTTTATAAGATTCCTACAGACATAGGAGTTCATGGAGGAAAAATTAGCATTCAACATAAGGCTCATAAAGAATTCAAAGATTAATTTAGAGTTGGAACGAAAAATAGTGGGTTAAGAGAAATTGTAGAGTGGTGGATGCAAAGAGGTCAATACCCTGACAATTGAGAACTATTTTGTTCATAATGTGGGTGTTGACCTCATTTTTGTATGAGGTTAGCATGACCAATCCAGACCTTAGGATCTTTCCAATACTTAGGATTTAATCTTGACCCTAGGATCAATCTGATCTTAGTTCAATCTAAATTCAAATCAACCCTGATCTCAAATCAATCAAATTTCTAGACTATTCTAGATCCTAAGATCTTTCCTAGATTTTAGATCTCAGGATCAATCTAGATCTTAGGATTCCTAGATCTTAGGATTCCTAGATCTTAGGATTCTTCTAGATTATAGGATGCTTCCAGACCTTAGATCCTAGGATTTCCTTAGGACTTTTAGATCCCAGGATCTTCCCAGACTCCAGTCCCTAGGATCTATTCTAGACCCTAGGATTCCCTTAAGCTGATTTGGACCCTAGGAACTATTCTAAACCCTAGGATTCTTCTAGATCAATCCAAGCTTCAATTCAATCTAAACTTAATTCAAATCCTATCATTCAAGCTCAAAATCCAATTTAAAACAAGATTTCCAGATTCAAATGCAAGGCCAAAGGTCTAAGTCCTGAAAGCCTTTTCCAGCAAATTTTTGAACACCTCAAAACCCTATCAAATGACCTCTGATTCAAGATCTATCAGTTCCACACTGATGTGACATGTCTCTAGAGGCAACCCTCCAAATTTGAGATCATTCTGAGATCTCTAATCTCAGAAATTGAATTGAAATCCAAAGGCTGTAAAACCTTCAAATATTTACAGTCCATGCCACTGGACCTACCACCCAGTGGATTTTGACCCTGGAGCTTTCTTCAAAGCCTCCAATCACCTCCAGACCCTTGATTATGACCCATTGAGCAATAAACTGCATTTTTTTGGACTCAATTTGACCCTTAGCTGACCAGGGGTCAAAATGACCAAAATACCCCTATGAGGTATAAATGGTCATTTGAACCAAATGAGCTCCAAATCAAATGCAATCACTTCCAGCAAGTTTTAAATATCAAACCAAACCTGCTAGACCCAGAACCAGCCCCTGGGTCAACCTGGTTGACCAAGTCAACCTAGTTGACCTAGAAGGCCCCTTAAGGGCCAAAACAGGTCATTTTGACCAAATGACCTCCTCTGACCTTGGGACCACCTCCATTGGTCTCCAAATGTCATTCCAAATCTGTTGAACCTATTTCCAGACCCTGGACCCACCTGGTTGACCAAGTCAACCAGGGTTGACCTAAAAGGCCCATTAAGGGCCCAAATAGGTCATTTTGACCAAATGACCTCTCCGGACCTTGAGACCACCACCAGCAGACTCAGAATGTCATTCTGAACTGATTGGACCCATTCCCTGACCCTGAGTCAACCTGGTTGACCAAGTCAACCTAGTTGACCCATTAGGCCCATTAAGGGCCTAAACATGTCATTTGATCTGAATGACCCTTCCAGACTTTGAAACCACTTCTACTATACCCCATTCATCATTTTAAACCTTTTGAGCTTAACCCCTAACCCTGGGTCAACCTGGTTGACCAAGTCAACCTAGTTTGACCAGTTCAACCCTTAAGCTCATTCACTTTGAATCAAGCCCCACATCAGCTTCAAACCCATTCAAACCTCTTTGATCACATTCCCCAATGATTTGGATTTGACTAGACCCATTGACCCAGTCAACATTTGACTTAGTCAACTGAGTCCAACATTAGTCAAAATTGACTCATTTGAATCAAATTAATGACTCTTAATGAATCAATTCATTCAAATCTCATCAAATTCCTCAAACTCTCAAACTCATTTCAAGTAATGACTCAAATATATTCAAATATATTTGGAGTCAAACCATGTCAAGTTTGACTTGGTCAAACTTCAACCTTTAATCATATGAAAGCTCTAATGGGTTAATTCAATTCATCAAGCTAAGTTAGACCTTCTAACCTCTCAAATTCATATCAAGGTATGATTTAAACACATTTAAATCATTCATGAGTTAAGCCATGTATGTTTGACTTGGTTAACCACTAGTTTATGGTCAAACCATGCACTTTACATGCTTTCTCATTTAAATTCTAAAATCCCTTTGTTTTGAAAACCTTTAATTTCACTCTATTAAATGTTTCAAATACTTTAAAATCTAGTTTGAGTCAAACCATGGTCAACTTGACCAAGTCAACTCAACTAAGCTTAGTCAAACCATCTCAAACTCCCTTCTAAATATTCAAAACTCAAGCCTTAATCATCAAATCCCCTCCAACCTTTTTTCAAACCAGTTCTTGAGGTCATTTGATTGCCACATCAGCAAGCTTGATCATTTGACTGGTCAAACCAGTCAATTAATGGTCAAAGAAGCCTCCAAATGGCTTTGAAATTCCAAAACCCTTGCTTAAGCTAATTAACTCCAAACCCAATCCCTTCCAGCAGCTTTAAACATTTTCTGGAATGTTCTTAAGTTGGTTTTAAGCTTTGGATTAGAACTAAACCTAAAGCACATGGCCACATGTATTCCAAAGGACAAAATCACCTTTCCATGTCATTGTCCTTTAGTCCTTTTTATTCCCTGGCATTCTAACTGCTTGGGGACAGATGGCAACCATCTAGCAAGTCCCCAAGATGATCTTGATCGTTCAAATGAACCTGGGATCATTTGAATAGGGAAAAGCTCTCCTAGGGCCTCATTCTTCACCTAGACCTTCTCTCTCCATTCTAACCTCCTCAAGCCTGGATCCCAACTCATTTGAGCTTCCCAGATATTTTTAAACCTTTCCCAACCAAAATCCGGCCGGTGATAGGCGTCGCCGGCGAGCTTCCCGGCCATCCGAAGACAAAATCCGTCCAACCTCCATAGCTTTCGATCCGTAGCTTATCAGACTGCGGGTTCAAGAAAGAAAAGTTGCGTGGACAGTCAACAAGCTCAGAGAAATCAAAATCTCCAAAATCCAACGGTTGGATTGAGGTAAAACTTTAGACCTAGCTTAAGACACCTAGGTTTAATTAGCGTTCAATTAAGTGCATATTTAACCATGTAATTAAATCACCATAATTTCTGTTCAGTTATACTAGCTAGGTTTAAATTTTCATCGCGTTTGGTTAACTAGATCGCTCAAACGAATAAAAATTCCATTCTAGGGCTTATTCTATAGCCTGTATGTGCTTTGCGAGATATTAACCGTTGATTTTTAAATCAACGGTTAAGATCTCCCTGTTTCATCCTTCTGTCCGGCCGCATGGTCTATTCATTTGATCAGATCTTCGTCCACCGGGATCTCAGCCGTTCGATCTAGGTAGCGGAAGATCGAATGGGTGAAATCCACTGCTGACTCATTTAAGTAAAAGCGCGTGGACCCCACCACTCGGTAATCCGCCGCGCTTTTCCGAGCTCGCCAGTGGGAAAGTGCCACGTGGCACCCAGCTACCGCCGATAATCATTAGCCGCGGGTTTGACTGGCAAATCGGGAAATGCCACGTGGCGTCTAGCACCGCCGCCGGTTTTTTTTTTATTTTATTTTTTTTATTTTTCAAAATTTAATTTAAATTTATTTAAAAAAAATCAGAAAATTATTTTAAAATGTTTTATTTTAAATATATCAATTAAATTTTAAAGTTATTTTAAATATTTTAAAATCAGAACTCTAAGTTAAAATATTTAATATTATTTAAACAACTTATATTATTTAATTATTTAAATAATTATTTAATATTTAATTTATTAAATACTTTTAAAATTCATTACTTTATATTAAAATATTTTAAATAATTGAATTATTATTTTAAAATTTTTTTTATATAGTTTGATTTTATTTAAATATTTAAATCTATAAGTTTTTATTTATTTATTAATATTTAATCAAATTTAGATTTAAATATTTTAAAAATATAAATACTAAAGAAATTTATTTTAAACTATTTAAAATTTTAAGGATATTTAAGGCTTAATTTAACTTTATTTAAGAATTATTTTAATACTTAATTAATTTCAAATTGATTTAAATGCCTTTAATTACTTTAAAAGTTTAAAATTCAAATAAAATTCAAATTAAATCAATAAAATACACATAACACCTTAAAATTTCCAGAATTCAAAGTATTTATATTTAAAACTATTTTGAAATTTGAAATTTGAGTTATTTTAAGTAATTTGATTTATTTAACTATTTTAACATTCAATATTTGTTTAAATATTAAGTTAATCATTTTTTAAAATTAAATATTTATTTTCAAACTGTGTTAATAATTAAAGGGATCTCTCAAAGGAATATTTGAATTATTTTGAAGATAGTTAAAATTTTAAATTTAAACTTATATGTTCTATATAGGTTAATATATATATATATTTCAAAAATCACTTTAAAATTATGTATATATTTAAATCTTTAAGCTTTAAGAGTCCCCATGGAATTTTAAACATAGATTGAACACTCATGAATAGAATTGGTGTGGTAATTAGTGAACAATCATATCCTGATTGTTCACTAACCTAGTTCTTAATTACATGTGTTATGTTTAATCTTGGCATGTTTAGGATACACACACTTACACCTATTCTTAGGGTTCTCCTAGAATTAGGAATTGAGTGTGTTTGTGCATATCTATCATCCATGTATATCAAGGGTTAGAAACTTTGATTCAAACCCATCTAAACTTAATGACATCACTAAGGACAATAATTAAGGATTTGATTAGAAAACTTAGGAAAATTCCCTTAATTAGGATACAATTCCAGTTGACTTAAAACTTTGAACACTTAGACATATTGACATTCTCAGCCTTAAGAAAAATTTTCACTGACTTTTGAGATCATTAAGCCCCTTAATTAACCTAATCAAATTTGAATCTTAATTAAGCCCTTACATCTTCCAAAAAATGTAATAAATCAAGATTAAATCCAAAAATTACACATAATACCTCAAACTAACCCGAATTGAACCCTTAATCAATGAAAAATAAAAGCCCCTTGACTGGACTTCAAAATTGAGTTTAATTTAATTTTAATTGTAATCTAAAATATAATTAAATTAATTAATTTAAAATAATTAAAAATTCCAGAAAATTTCCAAACATTTGGAAATCATTCCTTAGGTCATTCCTGACCTTTGGAGTTGATTTCAAGAAGTTTGGAGATCATTTGGATCCAAATCACAAAAAGGGTCTCTAATTAAACAATTTAAATAATTCAATAAATAGTCAAAACTTCATAAATTCATAACTAATTCAAATGAACTCCAAATTGAGCAAACTCAAAGGAATACAACTCATCTTAAGGTCTAATATTTATTAAAAATGTTAAGTTTCCAGAAATCAATCAATTTTGAAAAAGTCAACTTTTGGTCAAACTTAGTTCAAATTTAAGTTAAAACTTCAAACCTTCATAATAAAATGTAGAAAAATCCAATTTCAGCGTACTTACTGTCTAACTGATCGTATTAAGGTCTAGTATTTTAATAAAATATTAACTTTCCAGAAAACACTTTAAATCAAAAAGTCAACTTTTGACCCTTGAATTAAATCATTAAAATAATCCAGAAAATCCCAAAATTTAATAATTATAAAAAATTCCAGAAAAATCTTAAATCAACATTAAAAACAGCAATCAATCAATTTGAATAAAATTAATCAACCTTTAAACCTTAATCAAACTCAAATCACTTAATTATATCGGGTACCACTAGGTAACCCAGGCCTACGAGGCTATTAAATTAGCCCCAAGGAAGGTGAAATAAACTTCATAGCCTCGGTGTGCAACAAAGGTGGTATCCAATAAATAATAAAAATAAAATTTAAAATTAATTTTAATTCATTAAGATTTAAACTCAAATTAAAACTCCCTTAAGCCTTCAATCAACTAGAACTTTAAACAACTTTGATCAATTGCCTATTTAAGACATATCAAAGCCACACAGCCTACCTCACACACTTTAGATGGTTTGCTAGGACAACCAACTCTAGTCTTAGGCTAGGCCGATGTTTACTTTTCTGCTGTGTGCCGGGTTTTCGAGCTTTTACTGCATGCTGTTTGCTAGTAGTAGAATTGATGTGTTTGTTTATTTATTTACTGCACTCTATGATGTGATTGATTATACGATTAGATCTACCCCTAGGCTAGGGATGATTTGTACTAATTCAATTTTATGCAGGTGGCCATGCTCATACAGGGCATAAATTAAAGGAGGCAAAATTATAATTATTAAATTGCACTGGTGCTCCAGAAAATTGCTTAAGTCCCCCTTTAAATCAAAAAGAGCATGGCTAAGTGTGGCTGTGATTGAGTATTTTAATTTTAAATATATAACTGCTTGGGATGTCAAATATAAACTGCTGATTATTAGGATAACCCTGCAGGTTGTTGAGTCTAGATTTTTAATTTTTTAATTGATGTAATTTGAATATAAATTGAGTTGTAAATTTAAAGTACTTTGAGATTGAGACGTCTAAACATCCAATTTGGAATCCAAAGAGGAAGGAACATCCCTTAGGGGAGAGTTCCTATCCATTTGGAGATCCAAATTAGGATGAAGTTTAAATATCCAAAGAGAAAAGATAACACCCCTATTCGGGGGGGGGAGTTTCTTTTCATTTGGAAATCCAGACCCGACGATCCAAGGAGTTCTAAGGAGACGAAGACGTGAAGGACGAGAAGAATCTCAAATCTCAAAGTCACTTGAGTCTTAGGAGTAGAATCCGGGTTGTAGTCAGTAGTACCCGGCCACTTTACTTTACTACAGACCCTGGGTTGTATAATTAAGTGGCACTTGCCACATGGACTTTCAATTTGAGCATTTATTTAATTGATTTAATTATTTAATTAATTTGATTGATGTGTTGATTGCGATTAAGGACCAGCATGCTTTTAATAGTTTATTTGGCATTCTTGCATGTCGTATTTGATTTAGCATGGAACCCGATCGGAGGCTCGTGAGGGTACGGTCATTAACTTTTTCTACTTAAACAAAATTTAAAATTTTTAAGCTCAGATAGAAACTCTAATGCTCTTAAGAAGTAAGCCCGGACTCGCCGAGAGTTTTTCATGCATTCATATTGAACTTTTCTCTACCTTGTTAGGCACCTCCCTGCCTTCGGGTTCTGGCAAACCACCTGACCTATTAGGGTGCAGTTCTGTCCAAGGGGATGTTGTGCAATCTCTAGGATAAAATCTATTTTTAAGCCTGATTTTAAAATTGCTACATTTTGATTTAAGCATTTCATCGAGTCAACTAGCATGCATTGCAATAGATACAAATTAAAAATTGAGTCTAAACCTTTAATTACATTTCTAGCTTAAGCATTTAACCCAACATATGTCAAGGGGTCAATTAGGATCTGCTCTAGATGTCGACCCCTATTCTTTAAACCAATCTTAATCAATGTCCCTAACCACTCTACATTTAAAAGACTTTGATTCATGGTTTTTAAAAGCGTTTAGGTGGTTTAGCTGGCTCTCCAATCCAGGCCGGGGTAAGTCCAGGATTGCATTGCATTAGTTAGGTTTCGGGTCACTGGTTCTCAGTACCCATTTTAGACTTAGGTTCTGAGGCATGTCTTCAATCTTAAGATCTCAATCTTCCGGGAATCTGATTCCCACCTTCTAATAAAATTGATCACTCAAACATAAAAAATATCTTTCAATCCAATTCAAGCCTAACACTTAGGATAGGTTGGGGTGTTTCTGAAGCAATTCAGAATCTTAAAGCACCTCCTACCATTCTTCCTTTGACTCCAGAAATAAGTGTTCAACATTGAACCAATCCCACTTGAAATTAAAGTCCTTAACCTCCTTTGACATCAATCTTTGAATTCTTAAATGAAATTCGTATCGCTATTTTAATTGAGAGTATTCGTAGGAAATTTTCTGGTTTCCTACGATGTAATTAACTACAAGGGCTTGCGCTGGTAGGAGATTTAGAAACCCAGACCAGATTTTCAAAATCAAGTTTTTCAAAATTTTAATTAATTATCTTTGGGAAATTCAAAAGACAACGATCATTATCGTCATTTTCAAATGATCGATAATAGATGATATCCTCTTTCCTTGGAAAGATATATCGTACTATTATCGTGATCTTGATTATGAAATTAATGATCTTTTTACTAGATTATTATAGTTAAACATTGGATTTAACATCATTTTGATTCTTAGGGATCATATGTTGTTTCTCCTTGAGTTTGACTACGATAATCAGGGTAAATTAAGATTTGTAATCTGAACCTATTAGAGAACGATATATTCAGCTTTCGAGGTGATATATTATTCATAATAAGTGTTCGATTATAAAATCAAAATTCCAGAAATTTAACTTTCCCAAAAAAAATTAAACACTTTTCAAAACATATATTTTTCAATCAAAACAGTGGGAAGGTAAGATGTGGGCTTCTTTGTAATGGTGGTTTGCAGATTCATCCTCAATTGTTTGAAATATTTCATCAACAAGATGGAGAGAGGAGCTCCCTTGAAGTAAATGGGTTCTCTTGTTACTGACCATATGTAAAGCTAAAGCTAGGAATAAAAAAGGATAAGAGTTTAGAGAAGTGTGATTCAATCTTTTAATTTTCATTTCTTTTTAAGATTTTAGTAGATCATACAATATAATTTGGGATTATACTGGATAATCAAAAGAAGTTAAATCATCTGGATGACCTATCAAAAAAGCAATCAAATTGTACAGTACGATATGATCGTACTAGGCAATCTTAAAAAAAGTGTTCATCCTCACCTAGTATGACTTTAGACTAAGAGTATGTACATTATGAATAAGTGTTTATATAGTATTATTCCATAATTAATATCATACCTGCTGATTTAAATTTATCCAACGGTAGTTAACATGTAGATCATATAGTATGAGGAGGTGGTCATATAGTACAATTATTAATTATTAGTCAAATCTGGATCATTGATTGCATGAGTGGCAAGGATGTGTATAGGAGTGCTAATCATACAGTATAAATTAGAAAAGGATTCTTTTGGATCGACTTAGAATCAAATACAAAAACAAACACTAAATATTATATAAAGTTTTCTAGCAATCAAATACATAAGTGATCCTGTTATCCATACTTTTTCTAATCTAATAATTTTCCACTTACATCCTAGTAGAGCTCAAGGGTGTATTAATTACTTTAGCACCTTCCATCTTATACTTCTTTAGATTTTCCCTGATATACTTACTTTGACTAAGAAAGATAACAACATCCATTTGCTTCACACTAAATCCAAGAAAATATGTTCTCTCTCCCCTCATACTCATCTCAATCTCTTTACTCTTGATTTCAAAAAAATTATTAGAAAGGTTTTCATATGTTAATCCAAATAATATATCATCCACATATATTTGAACAATGAGTAAATCATCTCCTGCTTTCTTTAGAATTAGAGTGGTATCTACACTACCCTTAACAAATGACATATCTTGGAGAAATATACTAAGCCTTTCATATCATACCCTAGGTGCTTGCTTCGACCCATATAAAGCCTTTTTCAATTTTTATACATGATTGGGAAAGGTAGAATTTTCAAATTCTAGGGGTTATTCAACATAGACATCTTCCTTGATAATCCCATTTAAGAAAGCACTCTTTAATCCATTTGATACAACTTGAAGCCTATAAAATTTGCAAAAGCTAATAATACTCTGATGGCTTCTAATCTAGCTACAAGGGCAAATGTCTTCTTAAAATCAATATCTTCAATTTAATTATACCACTACTCCAGAATCATTCATCTTATTTTTAAAAACCTACTTGGTACCTACTACACTCTATTCCTTAGGTCTGCTAACCAAGTCCTATACATCATTCCTAACAAATTGGTTTAACTCTTCTTACATAACTAGGATATATAATTCATCAGATAAGGCTTTGTCTACATTTTTGGCTTTTACCATAGAGAGGAATGAGGAATGACAAACCTCCTTCCTAATTCCATGCCAAATTTTTACTCCTACAGATGAATCTCCTAAGATGATCTCCCAAGGATGACTAGTTGAGTATTTTCATTCTCTAAGAAATGACTCCTAAGTTTCTTCTCTATCTTTTAGGTCAATAGAATCTACTCATTGGGTAACCTCGACCTCTTCTTCTTCTTCTAGCCTCTTCTAACTTTGGCTCACTAGATTTATCATATTCAAATAAAGATCACCTTTAAGAGAGTGCATGAAGATTACTTGAGGACAAATAATGGTTTGAGTTAGAGGGAATTTGTTTGTGAAATATTTTGTTATAGTTTTGATTTCCTTTTTATTATGAAAGGACCTCACTTGACACTTTTGTGTAGGAGAATTCCATGAAAATGGTTCAAAGTTTGGAAAATTTATGCAAGCACTAATGTGTAAGACTATGTAGGCTTATAGTGTACATCCCCTAAATTAAACCAAAAGGATAGAGTAAGGTATCTCAATAGAGGAAAGATAGTGCAACAATGCAATTCAAGCATCGTAGCGCTAGTATGCAGCCACACAGCAGTGCTGAAGAGGGTGTTATAGAGCTAAATCTCCCGAACACCGTGGTAGAACACTAAATTAAATTATCATAAGAAATTGACATGTCAATTAAGTCAGAACACCAAGGCGGTGGAATTTGTATGAGCCATCCATGGCATTGGTTCATTTTATCAACATCGTAGTGCTACCACCAACAGTGTCGTGGTGTTTGTGTAAGTTATTTCTAACAAATATAAGTAGTGTTGGAAAAATTTGTGAAGTGATGACAATATTTTCATTTGAAAATAGTCTAAGAAAAACTATAGAGAGAATTAAGCAGTGAGTGAAAGTGCAGGATGCTTATTTTTGGGGAAAGAAAAGTCTGTATTGTGTTGTAAAGAACTTCCTAGTGATATCTATCCTAGACTTATCTCTTGTACTTTTATGTTGCAGTTAAATGATGTGTTTTTTATTTATTTCCTTTTCAATGATTGGCTAAGATATTTCTCTGGGCTTATGATATATTATATGTTTGCCTAAGATTGGACTCTAATTTTATGTATCATTAAAATGTTATTTTTAATTCCCTCATACTTACTTTAGTTTATGTAGAGACCATGTATGAACATAAAATTAGTGTGATCTATAGTCTCAATAGAAGAGTATACGAATAATTAGAGGATTAAAAATTGAACTCTACTATGCATAGACATAAGATGGCTAGAGTTCAGGAATCTTAAAGAAAATATTTCCCTATAGTTTAGTGAAAACTTAGCTGACACTCTAACGTGCTTGACAGCCAAGTTTTGCATTGATTCACAATAACATTGGGAGAGTTCTAACTTTTGCATTCATAATGTTTCCAACAATCATGAGTTTATTGTTTCACAGATATAATTTTTTTTTCTTTTTTGACAGTGTAGAATGCCCTAGCCTAATTCTTTTATGGTGTCAAGCTCTAGCATTCTCTTAGCACATAAGTAGTGATTCTCTTGCTATGGATACTGATATTATACTCATTCTAAAAACTTATTCATGTATGGACAAAGGGTCGATGTGTGAAACCCGAGACTATACAGGGTAAGCACTATGCACCCTCACCAGGGGTGAGAGATCTCGTTAGAGCTTGATTCGAGATTACCTTTTGCTTGAAAGAAGTGCATTAATTATCTTTGATGATTTTAGTAAACAAGCAGTGGCATATCAAAAAATATCAATATTGTTACACCGACTACAAAGCCATGAGGCTTTCCTAGGGGATATTTTATATGTATATTCCTATTTCAAGTCGTCCGTTGAAGAAGAGAGGGAAGTTGGGGCAAAATATGGCCCTTTTTGGTGAAATTCTCGACAAAAATTTCCATCTGACTTGAATAACTTATCAGAAGTGTGGAAGAAAAAAACGTCATGAGTGGTAGTAACTAGTGGAATTTCTGACTGAATTACTATTGCAAAAATCACAAGTACCGAGTGGTGGTTTTTCTGTCAATAATTCTCCTAAAAATTCTGCATGTTTTGGATGATGTTCCTGTAGTGACTCTTACTAATAGCTTCCACTAGAATTTCCTTATAATTCTACTGATAACATAATTTATGTAGTTTGCATAAACAGTACTAGAGATATCTTAGGGTAATTTCGATCCTTGTGTGAACAGTAGTCTACTCATTACTTTATTACTTGACATGGCATGCATACTTGCATAGATCTAGAATTATACAACTAAATTATAACATGTCAACACCGTATCATTGGCTATCTAAGAAGTTAGTGAACAATTATTAGTGTTGTTATGAATTTAAGATTAGTGGTTAAGGAGTTTTGATATTTTCAAGTTAACTTCTTACGACATAAAATTTTTTAGCATTATTGAAGAGTTGATGTCTTGAGAGGTTATAAGAGAGGTATTGAAATGTTTGAGAGATTTTTGAAGAAGTTGTACGTATTTTGTGGATAGGAAAATTTTGGATTAGGTTATAAAGTGGAAATGATGATTATGTTGGGAAAGAGTAGGAGATATGGAAGGAAAATATAACTAAAGACTCACCAATAGTTTAGATGATTAGCCAACAAGCTTGACCAAAGAATAGAGTGGCCACTGAACATTTTCACATGAAATTTTCTTATCCAAAAAGTAATTTTAATCATTGAATCAAAAAGTGCAAAGCAATATTTTAATTTAAGGACTTATTCAAGCCTAAACAATTTTACAAAGCCTTGGGAGCTAACAAAATACTATTTCATGAATTGAAGACTAATTCAAATATAAAGGGGAAAAAAATAAAATGAAAGTTGCGATTTTCAAAAATAAATATGAAAAATTCTAATTGGCCAAATAAGCCAAGTAGAGTATCAAAAAATGAATCAATTTTTGAAGATTTTTTTGCTTCCTTGACCGATATGGCTAACTTACATATCAAGCGACCTTAAATGAAGCTTCGTTTATATTCTTCAATGATTTTACAAATATTATGAGTCATCCATAGACTTACATAGAGTGTTTTGCATGATAAATACCCCAAATCTTAATATAATAGCTTGATTCGTGACACTTTCAGCCTTTGTCTTAGAGTTACATCAAACTTTTCATAAATGAGACAGTTTCTTAATGCATTGTTTCCAAAAAAATTCCTAAAAGGGAGTGCATGCATAAGTGGGAAAGAGAATTTGGGCAACAAATGATCTCGGATGTAACATTCATTTTATAGTTAGTGTTATGGGTGCAAAGAGATAGAAGACCTAAGCCAAATTTCATTTTTGACAAAAATTTTTTATACCAGAAGATGATATAAAACATTTTAGCTACCCCTCCATCAAACAAAAAATTTAAACCCAAGAGGACAGTTTCTTCATAACATTATTAGGAAGGGGAAAAAATCTGAACTGGAAAGACAGTTCTAAATAGTGGATTCAATGAAAAATAGGTTAAAAAACCAGCTAACCACTTGTTAAATCTATCAAATAAAGATGGATAATCTTTAACTAAAGATTTTACTCGGGGAAATTAAAGTAGAAGGCCAATGTTCAAAATACCTTGCATATCATAGAAGAAAAGTTGATTCATAGATTTTCCAAAATAGATTCAGGACTTCGTTAAGATTACGATATAACCCTATAAGATCGCAAATGGTCGAGAGGCAGTCATTAAGAGTTGAAAGAGACCTTAACTGACCGAAAAGAAAATATGATTAAAGTTTCTTTAAAAACGACATTGCATGACTGAATTGTAGGGCCTGTCAACCCGACTTCTCCAACAAGCATCAACGTACGAAAATAATTTTTCCTTTCATTGAATTTTTAAGGCTCAAAAGGCTTTCAAGATTCCCAATGATTTTAAAAATTGCAGCAAACAATAAGAAAGGGTGCACAGAAAGGACATGATGCCGGCCCTTATCCACAGCTAGATTATCTATTCATGGCCAATTTTCTTTCAGCTTGAGATCAATATTGAGTTGTATATATCAACATTTGTCAGTCTATATTGAGCAATGGTAACCTGCCCTTTTTTAAATGCAAAGGGGAAATCAAATATTTAAATTTGAAAACTATAATGTCATATTAGTAAAAAAAAAAAAAACTGTTTTGGCACGCACAATAAATAATTATATGAAGTTAAATATACGAAGATAAACTAATAACTCCTTTTTTTTTTACTATATCATATTGATGAAATTTAAAGAGGTTTGGATTAAATAATTAAAGGAGTTAATGTTGGTAAGGTTTTACAAGATTTAAATCAAATTAAATAAAAAAAATTGATTAAAAATTACAAAATATTAATAATATTTATATAAGTAAAAGGCGATATATGGCATTGCCTTCGTATTTGTCGAATTAAATAAAAAAATAGAATCAATTGTTAATTCGGTAATGTCATTAAACTGGATTATTTGATGTGTTGATTTCTTAACTTGCCTCCTCACTTGTCAAGTATTGGCACTTCAAATTTCAGAAATCAACTTAGCAAATCAAATTTAAAAGATTTTTCCATCTTGTTCAAACATGAATTGAAGATGGTTCCAATATATTTTGAAGATGGTTCAACCATGGTTCAATATAGTTTGAAGATTGTTGAAATCATGATCAAATATGTTTTGGAGATAGATCGTTCGTTTTTTGAGGATGATTCAAAGATGATTTGATACTGATTTCAGTATGAATCTATTATAGTACGTTCACGGCTCAGCCCTTGTTCGAAGATGTTTCATTTCATTTTACCCTCTATTATCTCTTTTGAATTGATTTATTTTAGTTATTTTGTCATTCATGCAGATGTTTGCTTTGATTGTGCTTATAGAAGGCTATTATGTTTCATTTAATTTCACTCTCCTTACTCTCATTTTATCAGATTGAAATGAGATTTGACACAACTAGATACAATGGAGAAAAATAAATCATATAGCCGACCCCACTTAGTGGGATGAAGCTTTATGTTGTTGTATCTCTTTCGAAATTTAACTTATTTGAGTTATTTTGTTATGCATGCAGATATCTGCTTTGATTATGCTAATAGAAAACTATTATTATACTCATGCCACATAAAGTATTTTTTTTTTCTTTGAGGGGGGGGGGGGGGGGGGGGGGTAGATAGATCTCTAAATGATATAGGATTTGAGGGCATATGAACTTAGTGAAGCCTGAAGTTTTTTAAGATATATTGGTTAAAATAAGCACGCAAACAGATGATCCTGACTAATAAAAATTGTAAAGAAGCTTTGTGGGCGGTAAAACATAACCTAGTGCTATTAGCTAGATTTGTGATCGAAAAATAACTAATTCTATCATAGGACAAGCTTTCTTGAAATCATGTTAGGTTTTACTTGAAATTGTAGTAATACTAGAAGAATTATTAGATATAGTATAAAGTCTTATTCAAATTTTGTAAGAAAATCCAATAATTAAATGAAAGTCATATAAAAAAATTAGATTTAAATTATAACATAAGGGGAGGGCAGGTGGCGGGGCACTATGACAGATAAGCTAGTTAGATAATTTGAGGCAAATGACTTCATTCTCAAGGGTAGGTGACCCCACTTTAATATGTTCTTCAAAACTCATAAACAATAATTGTGTGGGGCCCATACATATATATTATTACTGATGATTTTGATGCAATGATGAGAATAAGGGATGCTACATTATATTTAATAATTGATGGATGAAGATAATATTTGGAGTTATTGACTTTACTTTGATTAATGTTTTAGAGTTATAAGAATTCTCATATGCCCTGGAATTCCAAAATATGAGCAGAAGTAAATGATAGATAAACTTGTTAGATAATTTGAGGCTAATGAATTCATTCTAAAGAGTATGAGATCCAACTTTAATTTGTTCTTCAAAACTCATATGCTATATTTAATGGGGCCCATATTTATCAATTATTACTAATATTGTTTACGCAATGATGAGAATAAGGGATACTACATTATGTTTAATATTTGAAGGATGAACATCATATTTGGAGTTATTGACTTTACTTTGATTAACCTATTATAGTTATATTAATTCTCATATGAGGTGGAATTCCACAAAATGAGCTTATGTAAATAGCTATGTAATAACTACTTGGATGGAGACAAGAAATCTTTCATGGAGTTCATTGAGAGAGATGATACATTGAAGCTTAAGATATATTTCCTCATAGATGGCTTCCTCAATCCTGAAAAGCCACTACAATTTTCAGTAAGATGCTTGACTTGTTAGCATGATAGAAAATAAAGAGAGGGCTAAAGTGAGGTATAATGCACTACGAAGCTACTAGCTTGAAGTAATATGTTCTAGCCTAACATATTATAATTGGAAATGTAATGTCAGTAGAATTTGACTTAATTTATTTAATTTGTTTAGTAAAATAACGACATCTTTTATCAAAGGTACATATATAAGCCACATTTATACTCGAAGGGTCCTTCGGTACATTACAACATCAAATACAAACTTTAGCAATTTGAGAACATTAGCAAAGAGACATGACTTATCATAAATGCTACATGCTTAAAATACTTTTATATATATATATATATATATATATATATATAATATTGATATCCTATTTTGAAAATGCAGATTTTAGTACATTCCATTATTTTTGTATATATTTAACATCTAAATTAGACCATTTATAGAGTATAACACTTGTTAACAGAATTCTCTCCCTTGTGCTCCTACCTAGAAAATATTGAAAATTAAAGAAGCAATGAAGTTGCCACAACAGCTTGCTATCGAAGGTACATACAAAGCAGTCATGAATGATAAAAATAACCTTAATAAATAACTATGTAATGTTATGCCACTTACTCAAGCATTGCCATGAAGATTACACACATTTAATCTAAGCACAGTATGGTGTAACAATCTCCACCTTTGAGACAATCTATCTACAATATAATTTTTAGTAACCTTCCATGGAAATGTATTACACAACATAAAATAGCTTTCCTCTTCCCTTCTCTATTAGTATATGGTTAGTCCTCTTTCATTAAATATTTTTTTTCTATATTATATATGGTTAGAACTCTTTTAATATTTTTGCTTTTTATAGCATTAAGGCTTGAGGTTTTCAAGTTGGATGGTTGTCCAGGTATAGTTGGTTGGTTGAATATATTTTTGATATTTGTCATGAGAAATTTTATTGGAGAGAGTATGAGTATTGTTCCTAATTTGACAGGGATGATCAGATATTTGATGGCAAGGCTTTCATTGGTAAACTTGTAGGTCATGGTTTGTGGTGAAGGCTAGATGAAGTTTTAGAGGGGAAGGTAGTCTTGCATAGGAGGGAGCTTTGATACCATAAAGTAAAAGTAATATAAGAGGATTAATCATAGAGGAATAGAGAAAGTAGGAGGAAAGCTATTTTATGTTATATAATATGTTGCTACGAAAAGTTACTTCACATCATGCAATAGATGGGCTTACAAGGGTCTCAAAGGTTGTAAATATTGAGGAAATGCTGCAAATTGAAATTATTTATTTTCGGTCAAAATAAAGATCCTTGAGGAGCCAATTTGCTAAGGCTGGCAGTGGTTGGCTCACTTTGTGGCGAGACTTCCCTTTGGAGGATCTGTTCCTTTCATGAATGTTAACGAGTTACTGTTTCTCCAGAAAGGCTTTCCATCATGATCTCATATCTTGAGCTGTGGACACCTCTCTCTCTCTTTCTCTCTCTCTCGCTTTTTCTCTCCCCCCTCTCTCCCTTATCTATATAAGTACATATATATGCAGAATTTTTGGATGGTGATGATCCAGTAACAGTAGAACAATTTTTTTGGATAAGTACATTTATAAAATATATATTTGCCCTTAATTTGATATCACAGGTTTGCTCCTAAAGCTTATAACCAAGGCACGTATCATTAGTAATAAATATTATTTTAAATTATATTATCAGTATTATTATAATTACGTTCCTTGTATACCTAGTGAGCATGACCAAATGTTTTTTTTTTAATTTTTCCTTACGTAGAAATAACTGAAATCCTATTCCAATTAGCTCTGTCAAGTTATGGGTGCACAAAATACGTACGATTTGTCGTTTAGAAGCACTGAAAATTGCAGTCTCTCAAGTGGGCGCACGCTTTCAATGATTTTAGCGGGAATGGACCAACCTAGGAATGAAACCAATCGAGCCAAAAGTAGCTTGGATGTTATTAGGCTTGCTTTTCATTAAAGAGTGGGCAGGTTCGAATCGTTGGGAAGAAGGGCCCAAATCTCAGCTTTTACTGTACATCAGTCCAAATATCTATATATTTTCTTTTCAAAGCCAACAAAACATTTTGAATATATCGCCTCTGTCCTTTATAATTTTAAGATCATTTCAATACAACTTGTACAAAAACTATCCCTCCTTTGAATATAATATTTCTTTTATACTAGATTAGTCATGATAATTGAAAGAGAATTTATTATCTTATGGATATTGGCATCAATGTGAATCCAACCATCAGATATTACTCAATGACGTTTGACAAGATCAAATGATTGTGTATTTCATAGGATGTTAAATGATATATAGTCATTTAATAACACCATAGCCATTATTTTTATGCTAAAATTGGTGACAAAGATAGCAGGGAAGTCTAGAGGAGCTAACAAAAAGATAATTGGCTTGTTTTTTAGAGGACATTCGGAGTACAAAAATTCTCTACAATCTGAATAATAACTTTAACAAAATATTACCCTAATATGTAAAAATATATCGTAGTTATTCATTCAAAAAGGTCATCTTTACCATTTTAACTATCAAATCAAAACCCACATTAGATGATCCAACTAAAATCCTATATCAACCTGGAAAATGATAAGATGAACCACCACTAGGGAAGTCTAATTGGCTAACCTGGGCCATCATGATGGACACACATTGGCAAAGAACACCTTAAGTAACCAACAAGGCATTGATGATGGTTATCTACTAGTACTCTGCCATAAATGTAAATGATCAATAATTGTAGGATACCTTCCAAAATAGTTAATGTAACAAATCCAACACAATTCATCGATAAACACATTAATTGGTTGGATAAAAAAGAAATCATCGAAAACGTCGGAATCAAATTCATTATTATAATAGATAGCACCTCTTTGGAATAATTTTATGGTAAAATGCTAGTATCCATAAGAGTAATCCAACTTCATGGATGGCTCATGAATTGATAACTTATAAAGTTTGCACGAACGTAGAAAATATAAATTTGAGAGGGATAATTACATAAAACTTTAGGCATCATAGGATAGTTTTAGGCTAAAATCAGATAAAGCAGTTGATTAATAATAAAGAATTATTTGGTTTAAGGATTATTGTGAATAAACTAATTAGATTAATTTAAAAACAACTAATAAGAAAGTAATTAGGGAATTATGAAACCTTTAATAAACTTTAGATAAATATAGAAAGTGGAGGAAATAGATAGGTATTCAAAATTAATATAAGGTATTTAGCAAATAAAAAGATGAAAAGTGAAAAAAAAAATGAAAAATGCTTAGTACTAGACCATTAAAAATTGTTACATATAATGTCTAGCCCCACTTAAAAATAACAAGTGGTGGTAACAGATTGATATTCAAAATTATTATAAGATGATTAGATAATTCAAAAGAAAATTATGAAATCGTAAATGAAAAACTGAGTACCAAAATATCAAAAATTGGTACCTGCAATCTCTAGCCCCACTTCTATACTCTTAAATGAAATTATAGGAATTAAAATACTTAAAGAAAGTTTATAGCTAGATTCATTGGTTAACTATATATGGATATTTCATTAAAAAAAAATTAGCAACCCTAAATGAGTTTATCAAACTATTCACCAACTTTCTTAAGATTTTAACTTAGAAGGAATATTAATTGAGAATGAATGAATAAGGTATTATATATTATTTTATTATAAAATCTTTCAACTAATATACTTATAAATACTTAGATTATTAATTTAACATTTTTTTGGAATTCATATTCAAACAAAAGAATTTTAATCCCAATGCAATATGAATTACTTTAGGACAAGTAATATCATTAAATTTGGGGGAATTTGATAAGTAGAAAAATTGTGTACTCTAAATAAATATATTGTTATAAAAAGTGCTAGGTAAATCTATCTTTTGTGTAGAAATTAAAAAATTAGAGCTGTGCCACGATGCTAGAAATTTAGCACTAAAGCACTACAATTTTCCTAAGCACCATAGTGCCTCAGAACCAACGTCTAACGGTAGACATCCTGAATTTTAATCGAGAGATTAGCACTAAGGCACTACCACGAGAAAATCATATTTCTAAATTGCCCTAGAACCTACCATGATGGAAGATAGTTGGAGACAACTAAACTAATGAACCATTGTGACGATTGGTGAACAGACATGACTGTTAAACAATGATGCTGCACTACTAAGCCAGCTCTATGATGTTAAGTGAAATTTATGTTTATTTTTAATTTTGTTAAAATTGCGATAAAAAGTATAGTTTAGTTGAAGTTGTGTAGGAATATCTCAGAAAAAGGTGCAATAATTACAAAGTTGAGAACTAGCATCGTAGAGCTAGAATTATCAGTGCCACAACATCTTTAATGCTCTAATGCCCGACCAATATAATGTTGTGCTAGAGCCTCAATAAAATTTCATTTAAATCAACACCCCTATGGAACATAGGTCATTTCTACAGTGCTTCCCAATGCCACAACACCATAAGTGGACATTACAACACTAGAGTCTTGAGAAAAAATACAAATAATTCACGCTAGAGTGCCATGCTTGAAAGTGCCACCATATGGATGATGTGAGCAAGCACCACAGTGCTCATATTTTATAACATCATGACGAAGTAGTAAGAGAAAAGAAGCACTTAGTCAGATCAGTCAAGCATTGCATCAGATCAATCAATAGTCATGTCAGATCATCCTAGCACTGCAACAAAGCATATTTAGTAGCATCAAGATGCTAGTTCATATTATAACATTGTGCAGCCATCTTGTTAAGTGTTGCAACACCTGAGTATATTTATGTTATGTATAAATAGGTTTTTTTTATTTCTTTTGTAAGAGAGAAACTAGAGGATACTGAGTGACATATAGTGGAGTGGCTGGTAGTCCTTGTAAAGAGCAAAACCACACATCGGAGTGGAAAGGAGTGTGGAGAGTGAAGGTGTAAGGGGAGAATAACGTCGAGATGAGTCCATCTATATTGGGATTCTTCATTTTGGGTGTTATTTTCTTCATCTTTCTATTTGTACTTCTTTCTTGAGCAAGAAATGGAAGGTGTTTTGTTCAATTTTATTTCTATAGCCCACTAAACTTGAGTTATGGACTGGTGATTTGAAAATCTATAAAAATCCTAATGTAAACTCTAGTGAATAAATATTAATTATTGTTGTCAAGATCTTCTCCCATGCTTAATTTAATTTGTGCAATATCCATGTACAAATTTGAAAATCTAGTGCAATTCATCACCTCAATAGAGGAATGTTGGAATAATTAGGAGTATTGAAATCAAATGCTTTCACACCTAGACATAGGATTATTAGGTTTCTAGGATCTATGGAGATACAATAACTTTAGAGGTGCTATAAATCTTTATTTATTCCTTTATAAGCTTAACAAAGATCTAAATGTGGGTAAGCTCTGATTCACAACTATTGTAGATGAGTTTGCCTAGCAGAATATAGTTTCATTCACCATCATTAGTCCAAAACATCTTTAAATTTTATTACATAAATTATTTTCTTCCTTCCTCAGAAATTCTAGTAATTGCCCCTTTTATTTAATTTTATAGGATAAATTTTATAGTTTGTGTAGGCAGTACTAGAGTCAATTATGGTTCACCTATTTCCTCATGGTTTCAACACTCTTATCATAACACTTAATTACTTGATCGTCATATACACTTGCATTTAGCTTATGAATGTGTAGTGGTAAATAATTCTGTTAGCATATAATTTTCCACCAGTAAAGCAAAACGACTATCCACATACACAAACACACAAATCTCCCATCATATTTTTAGTCCCGTTACCAACGAAGTAGTGTGCACTTTTGCAATTATTTTATATTATTCAAAAAACCACAAATTTAATCCTACTTATTTTTTGTCTTATTTTGTTATCATCATTCTTTTGTGAAGTTACAAATTTGTCACTATTTGCTTTTGTTTATAATTTTTATTTTTAGTTTATTTTATTACATTTTAGTTTTTTTTTACTATTGGTGTATGCATAGTAGATATAATAAGGGATCCTTCTGATTTGACTAAGAAATAGAAATGACCCTTACAAAATTCAAAGAACTAAAAAGTCTTTAGCTGGAGGAATGGCTGAGCCAAATCTAGATTCAGACTATTCTAGACATCTTTGGAGTATGCCAATCTATTAGTAGATGAAATTCATCAGAGTTTAAATTAACGTACTATCCAAGACAATAATTTTGAGCTAAAAATCATCATCTTCTAAAAAGTTCAAAATTTTTAATTTGGAGGAGCTCTTGCTGAGGAAACCAACATATATTTAGCTAATTTCTTAGAAATTTGTGCAACATTCATGTATATTAGAGTTAGTGTTGACACTATTAGACGTTGCTTATTTCCACTTTCTCGTGGGGACAAAGTTAAATTATTGTTGAATTCCCTATCCTCAGGCTCCACAACTACTTAGAAGGAGTTGGCATGTAAGTTCTTATTGCAATTCGAGAGTCTAAAATTGTATTTTGATTATTCCAAACAATATTGGATGATTAGTTAGTTTCTCTTGCTCATTATAATAGATATATATTTTTTATGTGTACTAACATTTTTGGTACAACATACATGAAGCATTGCCAAGGGATCAGGGCTCAAGACTGAGTAGTATGTGATAAATGTTTGCAAGAGTCTATATTTTTATCTTTTTTGGAGTCTATGTAATAAAAAAGGTGTATATTAGGTTAGAAGTCATGCACACATGCACAAGAGGAGGTAAAATGAAAATATTTTAATTATTCTATAAATCATATTGTATAATCATTGATCATACTATACGATCTATTGAAATAAAAATTAATTAAAATTTTTTATTTAAAAAAATTATAATTTTGAAATATAATTAATTATACAGTACAAACACCACATCGTATTTGAAGATCAGCTATAATTAAAAACCTCGCCATCGAATCTAAGTTAACAAAAATAGGCAAATTGAATTTTAAAATTTAAACTATTCATACTATATGAAGTATTTCATATTGTATGATCAGTTGATTATTTTTCTAAATAGGTTTGTTAATTAAGTAATCAAATCATTCAGATCTAATTTAGTTACTGATCATACTGTATGACTTACTTGAGGAGTCTCTGGATAAATTTTAGTTCATTTAGCATGATCTAGAAAGCATGCTGTAAAAATAACCTAAGGGTTCTTTGGACAAAATTTGTTCATCTAGTACGATCCGATATTTGATTTTTAGCTATTCGTACTATATGCTTACAAATCATACTGGACTATCTTCAACAGAGTAAACTAATTGTATTGTATTATTATTATACTATACGAACAAGTGCGACCGAATTAAAAATTAGGGTTTTTTTCTTGGAGCCTCTTATATGAATAACTCTTAACTCATTTTGAAGGGCTTTTGGCTATTTGTTAAATTATAAGAGAGTTCTTAGTGAGGGCTTACCTTCTTGAGAGAGCATGAAGACAGTGAACATAAAGCTTATGAGAGAAAAGGGGAGAAGTTGAGTGTGAGGGAGAAGTAGTGTGAGAGGGAATTTCACATAGTTGCTTCAAGCGAACTTCTACATTGGTTCCTCCATGTGTATTTGTTGATCTTGAGGGAAGCTTTATTGAAGAAAGTCTTAAAGGTTGAAGATTGCCTATAATTTCGTCACACCTGGGAAGATGAATATGATTTGGTTCTCAATCAAACCAGAGGATATTGAACATGATTTGGTTCTCAGCCACCCCATTAGTGGAAGTGATTTGTGAAAGGGCTTCTCCTCTTTAATATGGGAAAGGAGAGTCACTAACATTTTACTGTAATACTCGGAAAGGAGGACACCAAGGAGTGGATGTGCTAGTTCTTACATGTTTATTTTCTTGGAAACCTATATTGAGATTCATTATCTTTGAGATACAAGAATATTTGATATTTGAGTGGAATCAAATTGTGCTAGAGAAAGAAATAAAAAGAAAAATAAAAATAAAAATGCTTTGATATTTATTTTTCCACAAAATGAAAATGAATACATATTTAATTCTTCAATTGCCTCTGCTTACTTTTATGTAATTTGGTCTAAGTTTTTCAAAAGAGTATTTTGCTAGGAAAATTTTTAAGACACCAATGACTCCCCCACCCGCCCTCCCCTTTCCTTTTAGTGTGTTTTAGGCAGTTCAAGTGGTGTAACAGCCCTTTATTGAACTTTCATTTGGTATCATAGCGGGTCTCAGAATTAGTGACTTAAAATTCCTTGAGAAAATATCCATGGAACACTTTGGGAATAGGAATACCGCAGAGGGTTATTCCATAACTCATTCATCATTATTTGATTTACTTCATTTAATTTTTAGAAAATAAGAATGCCAACCTTTTTATTGTCTATTGATTTTAAAATGTGGCATATGATCCAATATGGTTATTGATCTTTACCTTCACATATAGTTAATGCGATTAAAATTGATAGTCCTTTCACTGAATGGAGTTTAGAAGAATGAGACTTAACATAAGTTAATGCCAAATAATTGAATTGTTTCTTTTGTGCACTTAAATCTGAGGATTACTTGAGAGTCTCTGCTTGTACAATTGGGAATGATATTTTGGATAGATTGTGCATCACTTATAAAGGAACCATTAAAGTTAAACAATAATGTTTAAACCTTTTACTGTATAAATATGAACTCTTATATAAGAAATCTAGTGAAATAACTTCTGACTTATATACTAGGTTAATAAAAAAAATGACATATTTGCATGCTATAGGAAGGGAATTATAAAACTCAAGAAAGCTTAGTAAAATTCTTCATTGTTTGCGTGACTGCTTTGATGTGAAAGTCACCATTATTTTTGAATCAAATAATTTAAATTTTTACTCTACTAGTAATTTGCTGGTCTCCCTCATTTCTTATGACCAAAATTTGAGCGAAAGATTATAGGTTATAGGTGACAAATGAAAGGAGTAAACCATGGCACGGAAAGCCGGTGACTCAGACAACAACAGCTTTAGATAAAATGAAGATGATGACATATCCATAATGATGAAACAATTCAAAAGCATCTTAAGATAAAAAAAAAACATGGGTACTTAAGTCTGTTGTTATTTATTGAGTGCAGAAAGCAAGGGTACTTAAGGTCTGATTGTCCAAACCTCAAAAATCACCCCACTAAAAAGAAGGGTGAAGAAAAGTCCAACTTTAAAAAGTGCAAGTAGAGGATGCAAAAAGCTTTTTGGGCGGGCTCAGCCTCAAACTCATCCGAGCAAGAAACAAAAGAGGATGTAATAAACTTATGTTTAATGGCCAATGAATCAATTATTATCTCCAATCAAGAAGAGGTATATGATCTATCCTATGATGAGATTTTTACTATTACTGAAAAAAATTCATGACCCACATAAGAAGCTGAAGAAACTGTATGCTTATTTGAAAATAAAATTTTCTAATTTAAAAAAGGAGCATGACATTGTAGCTTGGGAGCATGATAATCTTAAAGTTGAACATTCTACTTTAGATATGGAGTATGCTTCTCTATTAGATGAATTTGATGAGTTACAGAAGAAGCATATTGAATTAAGCAAGTCAAATGAATCCTTAAAAATTGATCTTGTCTAGTTAGAATATGCATTAAAGGAATTAGAGGATCTTGTAAGAGAACTAGACACTAGTGAGCATGTATTTTAAATTTGAAGTTGAAATTCATTAAAATGCATATGAAGTTTTTTAAAAGAGAGTAACTGCAGTCCAAAATGGTATACAAGGGCTTACACTAGCCCTAAAGACATAACCTAGGACACAACATGCATTGCATATACCTTAGAAGAGGCACTATCCCCCACATAGGTTAGCGAACTGATTTCCTGGGGTCAGGTGTTATTCTTGTGCCTTGGTTGGACACATAGCCTGAACTTATAGAATTTAGCTTAAATCACATCAAGTTTGGAGGCCCAAGGTATCATTATTGAATAACATGCATAAAAATCATTCATCAAAGTATAAGGTGGAACCCAAATTCATTTAGGTTCCCAAATCTAATCTTTGATTGAATTTGTAGGAATGATCTCATGAAAGGCCTAGTGAGAGCATGTGGTATCTGGACAATGATTATTCAAGATATATGACTAGAGACATAAAGCAGTTCATCATGTTAGAGGCTAGGAGTGCAGGTAAAGTGACACTAGGTCAGATCAGGTACAATTGGTAAAAGTAATGGATTTGTAATTGAAAATATTCTTTTAGTAGACGGCCTAAAGCATAATCTTCTTATTATTAGCCTGCTTTGTGATTAGATTTTTGATATCAAATTTCTTTCTATCAAATGCATGATTACTTTAAGTGGAAAAATAGTTATAGAAGGAAAAAAGGATAAATAATGTTTATATGCTTGATCTATCTTGTATTGATAATTTAGATAATCTTTACTTTAAAACTATTATGGATGATTCATGGCTATAACATAGAAGACTGTGCCATGCTAATATGAAAACTCTTCAGAAGATACACCAAAAAAGCCTAGTTAGAGTTGTACCTAAGCTAAATGTCTCTAAGGGTCATCTTTGCAACGCCGACCAATTAGAAAAATAAACTAGGTCATCCTTCCATTCCATTTTGGATATCACCACCATTAGACCACTAGTGATCTTACACATGGATTTATTTTGTCATAATAGTAAAATCAGTGTAGGTGGTAAAAATTTTGGATTTATGATAGTTGATAATTTCTCAAGATTCAATTAGATTAGATTTTTAACACGTAAGAGTGAATTATTTGTTTAGTTTAGAACATTATCCAATTAGATTATAATGAAGTTAGGTTATGTAATTGCTATAATTCATAATGATCATGGCAAAGAATTTAAGAATAAAAGGGTTGAATTATTTTATAGAAAAATTTGAATTGAACATAACTTTTTTTGCCCCTAGAATTTCTTAGTAGAATGGAATAGATGAAAGGGAAAAATAGAATATTGGTAGAAGTTGCTAGTGAAATGTTAGTTGTTTATACTCTACTTAGATACTTTTAGGTAGAAGTAGTGAATACTACTTGTTATATGCTTAATAGGGTGAATATTAGATCCAAGCTAAATAAGACATCTTATGAGGTTCGTAAGGGTAGGACACCTAATCTTTCTCATTTTCATGTCTTTTGGTGCAAGTGCTTTATCCATATCAATGGTAAATCTTCTCTAGGAAAATTTGATTCTAAGTCTGATGAAGGAGTCTTCTTAGGTTATGTAGGTAAAGCCTATAGGATCTTTAATAAGAGCACCTTAATTATTGAGGAATCCATCCATATTGTATTTGATGAATCAGATAAACTGATTGAACCTAGGTTAGAGTATGATGAAGAGTGAGAGGTTACCCATGGAGTCAATTCCATTGAGCTAGGAGATAAAGTAGAACCTCAGGTACCTTAGCCTAGTGATTGGAGATATTCCTCTAGTCACCCTAAGGAGCTTACCTTAGGAGATCCATCAGTAGGACTAGGCAAGGCCTTAGAAAGGAAGTCATCCATTCAGTTTTCATCTATATGATAGAACCAACCAATTTAGATTAAGCCCATAGTGATGAATTTTGGATCCTAGCTATGCAAGAGGAATTGAACCAGTTTGTTAAGAATGATGTATTAGAGCTGGTTAGTAGACCTTCAAATTAGAGTACAGTTGGCACTAAATAGGTATTTTAAAATAAGTTAAATAACTGTAGATCGGTAATTAGAAGTAAGGCTAGATTTGTAGCTATGGGGTATAATTAGATCAAAAGAATTAATTTTGAGGAGACCTTTGCCCTTATAGCTAGACTAGAAGCCATAAGAGTCCTACTAGAATTTGCATGTTTTACAAGCTTCAAGGTGTATTAAATGGATATGAAGACAGCATTTCTTAATGGCATGATTAAACAAGATGTTTATGTAGAACAAACCCTAGGTTTTAAAAATTCATCATTTCCCAATCATGCCTATAAGTTAAAGAAAGCTTTATATAGATTAAAACAGACACTTAGGGTATAATATGAGAGACTTAGCACCCTTCTTCTGAAAGCTCATTAGGGATGTTAAGCCCTTATGAACTAGTCCCGAGGCTAACCAAGAGGGAGGGGGGGTGAATTGGTAGTTTTAAAAATTTGTGAGCAAACAACAATTTTAAAAATCTTTTTGAATGTTTTAAAATGTTTATAGTTATATGATGATGTGCAGATGTTCAATGATAACAGAATAATAATCACAATCACACAATCATCAACAAAAAAATAAGTGTGGAAAATAATTAGAAAGAACACACCAGATTTTATAGTGGTTCGGTCAACTTGACCCACGTCCACTCCCTGGAGCCTCTCCTCTGGGTATTGCACTAGCACTAAGTGACTCTCCTTCTGCTCCCATAGCAAGGGGGAGAAGCCTATACAAAACTCCTTTCCACCGACTCGGTGAGGCAGAGAACCTGGACTCCTTTCGCTTCCTCCTGAAGTAGGTAGAGAACCTAGACTCATTTCACTTCCTCCTGAAGTAGGCAGAGAACCTAGACTCCTTTTGCTTCCTCTTGAAGCAGGCAAAGAACGTGGACTCCTTTCGCTTCCTCCTGAAGCAAGCAGTAAACCTGGATCTTCTTGCAGACAATCCTCCCATAGAGACACCAACAAGATAAGAGACGACGTTCAGAGAAGATGACTCAAATCCTTGCTTGGAGCAACCTTGTGAATCCCTCACAAATTCCCCCTTACAAGATCCTCTCTCTCTCTCTCTCCCAAGCTCTCTCTCTCTTTCAAGGTTCTCTCTGGTAAGAAAAATGGTAAAAGATTTTTCTTATTGGAAGAAAAAGATCTTAAATAGTAGGGCTCAAAAATTGCCCTAAATTTCAATTGATCGATAAATATCATCCAGGACGATCAGCGGATCATCCTGTATGATCAATTCAAAATCACCCATATCAGCCTGGATGATATGGTTTCTCTAGACGATTAGAAGATAGAATTTGTTCATATCATCCTGGACGATCCTGCGATCGTCTGGGATGATTAGTTCAACTCGAAAAAATCATCCTATATATTATTCAGATCTTCCAGGGCAACTGATGCTAGACAATAAAAAATGACTTGATCGGCCGGGATGATATCACGATGGTCCCATATGATTAGTTCAAAAATGACCAAAATCATCATGCACATTGTTCGGATCATCCAGGTGAAATGCTCTGGATGGTCAGGATTTTGCATGTATCATCCTGGATGATATTATGATCGTCCAGGATGATATGATCGTATCAATCAAATATTAATTATTTTTCTTAATCCTTAGACTAATTTAGGCATGATTATAATGGATTGTCTAGGATGATACACGTATCATCCGGGATGATCAGACCAAATCTCTAAAAATAAAAGCTTGCCTAACCTGATCTAGCGGCTCAGAATTTTTAATTTGAGCCTAACATCCTGTATGATGGGTATATCATCCAGGATGATCTGCTTAATCAAACCGACTTAACATGGTTGCCCTAATTAGTATTTCTATTTTCACTGGATCATCCAGGACAATATGAATATCATCCAAGACGATATGAACAAAATTTGAAATAGAAACTCTAACTTACTAAAACTCTCCCCCTAAGTGTGTGTGTGCAAGGTTACTTAGCTAGGGGATCAATTACATTACATTTGACTCAAGAAAGGGAAAAATTACATTTAAACACACACAAACTCGATCTTGAGTTTACTTAAATTACATTTGATCTTTTGTACCTGAAATGGTAGCCAATCAAAACAGAATATAAAAATCTTTATTATCATTAAAATTATAATCCTTAAATCTATGTTTGTAATAATCTCCCTCTTTTTGATGATGACAAATATTTATTTAGTAGTTTCAAATCAAGCAGATTGTAGTAATTAAAGCACAGATGAGAGAAGATTTGTCATTATAAATTTTATTAATTATTGACAAACAATGACATTCAATACACAAAAGAAACTACTACAACACAAAAATAATAAAAGAAACTACTAGTACCAAAAAAATAACTCCCCCATTTGACATCATAAAAAGGAGAGAAGAAAAGATAAAACAACAACAAACTAAAACATCACAACACACCAAATTAATAGAGAGGCGGATGCTGATTAGATGGAGGAGGTGGTGGTGGATGAAAGTAGCTATGGATGGTGGCGAACTGCTCACCCTAAACCCTAAACCCTAAACCCTAAAGCTAGATTAGGGCGTCTCCTCTGGCCCGGATCCCTAATGGTAGTCAGTTGTTCAATGTAGCAAAAAATTAAATTAGTGGCATTAAAGTAACAATGGGCCATGATATAGTAGGTAATTATGGATAGTAAAGGAGTGATGTGGATGTAGTCCCCAGCCTTAGGAATGATGGAGGAGCGAAGGACATGTTGGATTGTCCTAGCATCCTTGACTAGGGAGGAGCAGGCCTAATCATGGTATTGGGCATTTATGTTTCTAAGGAAGTGGTTGGGGACACTCCAATTAAAGTCAGGGTCAGATGCTAAGATATGCAGCTTGTTGCCAGAAATGGACAGTTGAAGAATGTTATGAAAGTCCTGGAGGGTTAATTCTATAGGTCGTTGATTAACAAAGGACTGAAGGGTGGAGTAATCAGCGGTAATACGAAGATTCGCAAAAAAACTCTTAGAAGTTCAGTGCTGAAAGAAAAAGCCAGTGTAAGGATGAAGGTGAGGGATGTGTGTGTGAACAAATCAAGTACCAGATAGGTGATGGTCCGTGGGTTGATCAGCTGCATCAGGAAAGCGGGGATCGATGGTTCCACTGGAGGAACTAGTACCCTGATGCTGAGAGCGTTTTCCACCAGCTATTAAAAGATGAGGAGATGAAGGATCGAGGGAAGAATGGTGAAGATTGGTGAAGAAAATGGTTGTTTAAATAGAAATCATCTAGATCATCCAGGACAATTGCAGGATCGTCCAGGACAGTAGGAGCAATTATGACGTTTAGGATAATTGGTCAAAAAGGCAGTCGGATCGTCTAAGATGATCAGATATCATCCTGGATGATTAAACACAGATGATCATCCCAAGGAGACAGGCTAGATGACTTTTGACTAAAGGTATTGTCTAGGATGATTAGGTGGATCGTCTAGGATAATATGTAATAAATGCATCAGACGGGCCAAATTTGAATTATCCAGCTGCAGACACATGAATCATCCAAGATGATGAGGTGGATCATCTAGGATGATCACCAATAATTGGTGCATACCAGCCATTGGATTAGGGTGGGGATGATTGGAATGGATTATCTAGGATTATGTAGGTATTGTCCAGGACGAAGTCGGATCGTTCAGGATGATGTGGGTATCATCCAGGACGATGTGAAGAAAAAATAAAAAAGATGAAGGATGGAGAGGAAAGATCAGGGATCCCAAAAACACATAAAAAAATTCAAAATCAAATCAAATAAAAAATAAAAAAGAGAAAAACAACAGTAAAAACACTAATTTTTTTTTGAATATATCAGCTCCAGTGAAACAAAATTTTCCTTGATTTTTAATTCAAAAGCCAATAAGAAGAAAATCGACGACATTAAAATCCAAAAAATGTTGGAAAGATAACTTTCGTAACTTCTACCTCGAACACCTTACAGGTCCAAATTCCTTTCAAACAAAAGTCTAATTCAGAAGAAAAAAAATTAGATTTGAAAAGAGATCCTTTCAAGCCTCATTCCAGAAAAATATCTGATAAAATAGTGTTGCAAAGTAAGGAATCAGAAATCATAATTTTCAATCTCAAGCTTTTGAAAATATTAAGTGCCGCATGGATTTTACTAAGATATTTAAAGATCTTAAAGGGAAGAAAGCTTGTTTCTTTGTGGGCTCATTTTGTCCCTCTTTTTCAATTTGTTTGGCCCTCTTTGCACATCTTTTAATTTTTGATACACTTTGTGTATCTTTCCAATTTGTGGCGATATTGCGCATCTTTTTCAGCTTTGGGCTCATTTTGTGCCTCTTTTTATTTTGGAGCTCTTTACGCTAAGCTTGCTTCCTTTCGTAATTGATAAAGAATCTCAGTTGTGAAATTACCTTCCAGACATAAGAGAGGATAAAACTCACTCTCTACAATAAGGAGGAGTAATTCACAGAACAAAAATCATACATCAAATGATAAGTGCAATCACTTGATTAAGAAAAATATAACAATGATCCAAAGCTTTGAAAATACTATTCATATGAGGTAGATTACTATAGGAAGATAAAATAGATCTCTATTTCAAAAACCAACTTTTTAATTTTGAAGAAGATTTTTATCCACAAGAAACAATACACCATTAAAGGAGTTAGAGGAAGAGAAATAATCATCAACGTTTCTTCCCTTTAATAGATCCAAAGGAGTCAATCACTACTTACCAGCTTTCAAATAAAAACCAGGCAAGACTCTCAATTAGAAATCCAGTTTATCAGTACTAGTGAGCAGTGATCTAATTCAGAAGAAAAAATAGTAAACTAAGAACAAGTAGGAAATCACATCAAACTAAATACTCAAATTAAGAAAAACAACAATAAATAGGAAAAACAACTGGGAAACATATAATCAAATAAAGAGAAAATTAGCAGAGAATAAAAAACAATAGGAAACAGATAATCAAATAAAAAACTAACAGAAATAAAATGAAAAATAGAAAATTCAGAAATCCTTAGTCATCAGATTCATGCATTTATATCAATCACACCCAATCTAGTCCTCAAAATGCTGAATGAGTCAAAGGCCAGTGGTTTAGTAAAAATGTCAGCCAGTTGATTTTTAGTTGCTATATGGTGTAGCTCAATATCCCCTTTTATAACATGGTCCCTAATGAAGTGATGCCTTATGTCAATGTGTTTGGTTCTTGAATGTTGGATAGGATTCTTAGAGATGCAGATGGCACTAGTGTTATCACATAAAATAGAAATTGTGCCAACAGGTAATCCTAAATCCAAAACTTATTGCTTCAACCAAAGGACTTATGCCACATAACTTCCTAAGGCAATGTACTCAGCTTCAGCAGTAAAAAATACAATTGAGTTCTATTTTCAACTGGATCAGGAGACTAAAAACTGTCCTATGAATTGGCAAGTTCCAGAAGTGATCTTTCTATCCACCCTACATCCTACAAAATCAGAATCAGAATATCCAATAATCTCAAAAGAAGTATTATGCCTAGGATACTTGATTCTTAGGTTTTGAATCCCTAAGAGATATCTAAGGATTCTCTTAACTGTAGTCAGGTGGGACTCTTTAAGATCAGCTTGAAACCTAGCACAAAGACAAACACTAAACATGATATCAGGTCGGCTAGCAGTCAGGTAAAGTAGTGATCCTATAATTCCTCTATACTTCTTGTGATCAATAGATTTTCCATTTGAATCCTTATATAACTGAACAGATGAACTCATGGGAGTATTGATTGGCTTGGTTTTATCCATTTCATATTTCTTCAAAATGTCCTTAGTGTATTTTGATTGATTCAGAAAGGTTCCATCATCCATCTGCCTTATGCTAAACCCAAAAAAGTAGGAAAATTTTCACATCATACTCATATCAAACTCCTTACTCATTATTTTAGAAAAATCATCACATAAGTTTTTATCAAAAGATCCAAAAAATATATCATCAACATAGATCTAGACCATGAGTAATTCATCTCCTACTATCCTCAGAAAAGGGTGGTGTCTTCGCTCCCCTTAACAAACTCTCTTTCTAATAGGAATGTACTAAGCCTCTCATACCAAACTCTAGGTGCCTGTTTTAATCCATACATGACCTTTTTTAATTTGTAAACATGATTAGGATATTTGGAACTCTCAAAGCCTGGGGGTTGCTCTACAAAGACATCCTCCTTTATTACCCCATTTAAAAAGGCACTCTTGACAATCATTTGAAAAAGCTTAAATCCCTTATAATAGACAAAGGCTAGTAGCACTCTAATGGCTTCCAATCTAACTACAGGGATAAAGGTTTTCTCAAAATTAATTCCTTCTATTTGGTTGTACCCCTTAGCTACTAATCTTGCCTTATTCCTAACCACCACACCAGAATCATTCATTTTATTCTTAAAGACCCATTTGGTTCCCACAACACTTTTATTTTTAGGTCTTTCAACTAACTCCCAAACTTCATTCCTTATAAGTTGGTTCAATTTCTCTTGCATAGCTAAGATACAAAATTCATTAGAAATGGCTTGATTGATGTTGGTGGGCTCAGTCATTCAGATAAAGGTAGAATGGTTTACTTCCTTCCTAAGTCTATGCCTAGTTCTAACACCTTCAGAAGGGTCTCCTAAGATTAGTTCTTTAGGATGACTCAAAGAATATCTCCAATCTCTAGGCAAAGTGTTTTGAGGTTCTACCCTTTCTTCCAAATTTACATTTCAACTCCTTGGGTAATCTCTCCTACATCTTCTTCTTCCTCAACTCTAGTCTCCTTAGGATCAGATTCATCAAACACCACATGAGTTATCTCCTCCACCACCAAAGTCTTCTTATTAAATACCCTAAAGGATTTCCCCACATTAGAATAGCCTAAGAACACTCCTTCATAAGATTTGGGGTTACATTTTCCTAAGGATGATTTCCCATTGTTCAGAATGAAAACCTTACAGTCAAAGACATGGAGGTGGGATAGGTTTGGATTTCTACCCTTAATGATCTCATAAGGTGTCTTATTAAGATTGGATCTAACATTCACCCTATTCAGTACATAACAGACAGTGTTCATCGCTTCAGCCTAAAAGTTTTTTGGAAGTGAATACTCAGCAAGCATGGCTCTAGCGGCTTCCACTAAGGTCCTGTACTTTCTTTCAGCTACCCCTTTCTGCTGAGGGGTCCTATTAGCTGAAAAGTTGTGGCTAATTCCTTGCTACTCATAGAATGTTCTAAATCTCACATTTTCAAACTCTCCACCATGATCATTATGAATAGTCAAGATCTCACAACTTAACTTCTTCTGAATTCAAGTGGAGAAAGATTTAAATTCATCAAATGACTCAGATTTATGTGACAGAAATCTAATCCAACTGAATCTCGAGTAATCATCAACAATAACAAATCCATAAGCTTTCCCCCCTAAGCTGGCAGTGCTAATGGGTCCAAAGAGATCCATGTGAAGGACTTTTAAAGGTCTAGAGGTGCTGATATCCTTAATGGAGTGGAAAGTGGATTGGACTTGCTTCCCTAATTGACAGGCATCATACAGGTGGTTCTTAGTGAACTTAAGCTTGGGGACACCTCTAACTAAGTCCTTTTGGGTGACTCTTCTAACGATTTTCATACTGGCATGACATAATCTCCTGTGCCACAACCAAGACTCATTAGCAGCAGTTTTTAAGCAAAATAAAGTAGCACATTCAATATTATTTAAATTAAGCATGTAAACATTGTTGATCCTCTTGCCCTGCAAAATAGTGTTATTATTTAAGCTTATGATGCAAGTATTTGCCAAGAACTTGATGCTGAACCCTTTGTCACAGAGTTGACTAATGCAAAGTAAGTTGCGCTTCAATACATTTACAAGCAAAACATTTTCAATCAGAAGGTTCTTGGAGTTTTCGATTATACCTGCACCTACCACTTTCCTGGTTGTATTGTCTCCAAGAGTGACCTTGCCTCTAGCCCTGGCCTCCAGCAAAATGAATTAGTTGGCATCTCCAGTCATATATCTTAAACATCTGTTATCCAGGTACCACATGCTCTCATGAGATCTTGTGTGAGAACAACCTTAAAAAATCATCAAATGTCAGATTTAGGAACCCAAACAAGTTTGGGTTCCTTTTTATAAAAAGAAGAATGCAATACATGCGTGCTGTACTGTGAAGCATGTAATTTGGGCCTCCACACCCAATGTATGCTACGGTGAATAGTGTAGGTGTGAGAGATATGTCCTAACTGAAAGTTCGAAAGGGATGTTAAGCCCTAGTGAACTAGTCCCGAGGCTAACCAAGAGGGGGGGTGAATTGGTTATTTAAAAATTTCACGATAACTATGAAAATCTTTTTATAACGTGCAGTGGAAACGAATTAAAACAACGATAAAAAGATCAACCACAGATATTCACCCAAGCAGTTAATATCAGAAAAAATTAAAGTGCAGAATTGAATCAGAAAAGCAAACCAAATTTTATAGTGGTTCGGTCAACTTGACCTACGTCCACTCCCCGGAGCCTCCCCTCCGGGTATTGCACTAAACAAAAGTGTCTCTCCTTTTGCTCCCATAGCAAGGAGGAGAAGCCTGTACAAAAATCTCCTTTTCACCACACGGTGAGGCAGAGAACCCGACCTCCTTTCGCTTCCTCCTGAAGCAGGCAGAGAACCTTTGAACTCCTTTCGCTTCCTCCTGAAGCAGGCAGAGAACCTACGAACTCCTTTTGCTTCCACCTGAAGTGGGCAGAGAACCCCGGATCTTCTTGCGAATGATCCTCCCATGATGAACACCGACTAGACGAAAGACGACGAGCGGAGAAGACGACTCTGAGCCATGCTCGGAGTAACCTTAGTGAATCCCTCACTAACTCTCCCTCACAAGATCTTCTCTCTCTCTCTCCCAACTCTCTCTCTCTCTAGGGTTTCTCAGGGAAGGAAGGCAGCAAAAAGATTTTCTCAAAAATTGGAAAAAGTTCTTTTAAAGGAGGGCTTAAAATTTGCCATAAATCTCAACTGGTCGGCCAAGATCGTCCAGGACGATCGGTAGATCATCCTGTACGATCAGTTCAAATTCAGCTGTTTTAGCCTGGACGATTTGGCTCTTCTGGACGATCAGTAGAAAAAATTGTTCATATCGTCCCGTACGATCCTGCGATCGTCCGGGATGATTAGTGCAAATTGAGGGAAATCGTCCAGAAGACAGTTCGGGTCGTCTAGAGAAATCTGTGCTGGACGACCAAAAAATGACTTGATCGTCCAGGACGATGGGGTCATCGTCCGGTACGATTAGTTCAAAAAGGCCCCAAATCATCCTGTACATAGTTCTGGACGTACAGCTTAAATGCACTAGACGATCCAGATCGTCCGGGACGATCCTGCGATCGTCCAGGACGATCCTGCGATCGTCCAGGACGATATGATCGTATCAACCAAAAATAAATTGTTTTCCTTAATTACCAGATTAAATTAGGCATGATTGTACTGGATCGTCCGGGACGATACACGTATCGTCCGGGACGATCAGACTAAGTATCTAAAAATAAGAACTTGCCTAACTTGATCTGGCGGCTGAGAATTTCTGATTTGGGCATATCATCCCGTACGATCCAGAGATCGTCCAGGACGATCAGCTCAATCAGACCCTCTTAACTTAGTCGCCCTAATTAGGGTTTCTGTTTTAACAGGATCGTCCAGGACGATGTGGAGATCATCCAGGACGATCTGAACAAAATTTTTAACAGAAACTCTAATTCACTCAATCTCTCTCCCTGAGTGTGTGTGTGCAAGGTTACTTAGCTAGGGAATCAGTTACATTACAATTAACTCAATAAAAAGAAAAATCATACATTTGACACACTTGGACCCGATCTTGAGTTGGCTTGAGTGGCTCGCGGTCTTTTGTGCCTGAAACAGATTAGCCAAGCAAAACACACTGGAAACATGTTTGTCATCATCAAAACCAGATTTGCAACACTAACATGCCACATGAAAAACATCTAATGCCAGGAAAGGGTTAACTAATCTACGTGGGTGATCGTGCCTCTTCCTAGGTTTGAATGAAACATGCTTTGATGATTTTGAATTAGATTCTTCAAATGGTGGAGGTGCATAAAATTATGCAAAAGTAAGAGGTGTTTCATTATTCTCATATGCACTAATTTTCATACTTAAAAATTCATTTTTCTTCTTGAGACTTACAATTTTAAATTTCAAATAATGCTCACTACTATCTAAATCAGATACATGAGTTTCTAATTCCTTAAATGCAGTTTCTAATTCAACATGTGATGCTTTTAATGAATCATGCTCAATAATAAAATCAGAATGCTTTTTATTCAACTCATCAAATTCATCAAGTAATGACATATGATTGCTATCAAATGTAGAATGATCTTTAATCAAAATTTTATGTTCTTTTTCCAAGTTTAAGAATTCCAATTTCAGGCTAGCATGCATTTTCTTATGTTTCATATATGATGAATGGATTTTTTTAGAAACTTTAAGTAATTAATCATAGGTTAGCTCACATATGTCTTCTTGGTCAGACTGACAAGGATGATCATCTGCCATCAAACACAAGTTCATAGTCTCATCTTCAGCTTCAGTCTTAGAGGAGTCGAATGCTGAATCAGCCCAAAAAGCCTTTTGAATCTTCTTCTTGTCCTTTCTGAACTTGGGTTTCTCCTCACCCTTCTCCTTGCTTGGGTGAGCCTTAAGTGTAGCACAATCAGCCTTTATATGTCCAGACTTTCTGCATTCAAAATAAACAGTATCAGATGAACCTTTAAAATTTTTGCTACTCTTATCTTTATTCCACTTTTGAAAGTTCTTGTATTTCTTCCTTAGAAAGCTTTTAAATTTCCTAGTGATTAAGGCAACATCATCGTTATCAGACCCGAAAGAATCTTTGTTAGTATTGTTGGCCTTCAGTGTCATAGTTTTCTCCTTCTTCTTCTCACCTGCATCAATTTGTCATTGGTTCACTCCTTACTCATAAGCAATGAGTGACCCAAGTAAGTTATCAATAGAATAAGTATTCAAATCTTTGGATTTAGTAATTACAGTTATTTTGGTATCATAAGAAGAAGGCAAACATCTCAGAATTTTGTAAACTTTTTTATGATTAGTAAGCTCTCTTCCTAAGGCATGCAAGGAGGTGGCAAGTTGAGTGAACCTAGTATATATTTTAGAAATTAATTCAGTAGGTTTCATGCAAAAAAGTTCATAGTCGTGAAGTAAGATGTTCAATCTAGATTGCTTAACCTCAGATGTAGACTCATAAATAATGCATAATCTATCCCAGATTTCTTTACCAGTAGTGTAAGTAGAGACACGAATGTAATCCTCAGATTTCAGTGCACAGAAAAAATAGTTCAAGCTTTTTGTATTTAGTTGTACTAACTCACGATCATCAAATGTCCATTTAGTAAAAAAGAAGTTTAATTTTAATGCCATTAATAAGTCTATGAGGCGCTTCATAACCATCTTTAATAAGCATCCACATGCAGTAATCTATAGATTATAAAAAGGTGGACATGTGAGTTTTTTAAAAATCAAAAGGTATGCTATCAAACAATAGTGGTCATGTAATTAAATAACCTTCAGCAGTATTACGACTATCAAAGTTAGCCATGGATCAAATTCAAAAGTTTTTCAAAACTAGATTTTATGAATCTCGCTCTGATACCACTTGAAAGTTCATTAGGGATGTTAAGCCCTTATGAACTAGTCCCGAGGCTAACCAAGAGGGGGGCGGGGTGAATTGGTAATTTTAAAAATTTGTGAGCAAATAATGATTTAGATAATCTTTTTGAATGTTTTAAAACATTTACAGTTATGCGATGATGTGCAAACGTTCAATGATAACAGAATAATAATCACAATCGCACAATCATCAACAAAAAAATAAGTGCGAAAAATAATCAAAAAGAATACACCAGATTTTACAGTGGCTCGGTCAACTTGACCTACGTCCACTCCCCGGAGCCTCCCCTCCAGCTATTGCACTAGCACTAAGTGACTCTCCTTTTGCTCCCACAGCAAGGCGAAGAAGCCTGTATAAAACTCTTTTCCACCAACCCGGTGAGGCAAAGAACCTAGACTCCTTTCGCTTCCTCCTGAAGTAGGCAGAGAACCTAGACTTCTTTCACTTTCTCCTAAAGCAGGTAGAGAACCTAGACTCCTTTCGCTTCCTCCTGAAAAAGGCAGAGAACCTGAACTCCTTTTGCTTCCTCCTGAAGCTGGCAGAGAACCTGAATCTTCTTGCAGACGATCCTCCCACAGAAACACCGACAAGACAAGAGACGACGACCATAGAAGATGACTCAAATCCTTGCTTAGAGAAACCTTTGTGAATCCCTCATAAACTCCCCCTCATAAGATCCTCTCTCTCTCCCCCAAGATCTCTCTCTCTCAAGGTTCTCTCTGGTAAGGAATGTGGTAAAAGATTATTCTTGTTGGAAGAAAAAGATCTTAAATAGTAAGGCTCAAAAATTGCCCTAAATTTTAACTGGTCGACAAATATCATCCACGATGATCGACAGATCATCCTGTACGATCAGTACAAAATTAGCCATATCAGCCTGGACGATCTGGTTTCTCTGCAAGATTAAAAACAAAATTTGTTCATATCATCCTAGACGATCCTGCGATCATCTCGGATGATTAGTTCAATTTAGAAAATCATCCTGCATATTGTTTGAATCATCCAGGGCAACTAATGCTGGATGATCAAAAATGACTTGATCGGCTGGGATGATATCGTGATAGTCCCGTACGATTAGTTCAAAAATGACAAAAATTTTCTTGCATATTATTCGGATCGTCCAGGTGAAATGCTCTGGACGGTCAGGATTTTGCATGCATCATCCTAGATGATATTACGATCGTCCATGATGATATGATTGTATCAATCAAATATTAATTACTTTCTTTAATCACTAGACTACTTTAGGTATAATTATAATGGATCGTCCTGGATGATACACATATTATCCATGATGATCAAACCAAATCTCTAAAATAAAAACTTGCCTAACTTAATCTGGCGGCTAAGAATTTTTGATTTGAGCTTGTCGTCCTGTATGATGGGTATATTATCTAGGATGATCTACTTAATTAAACTGACTTAGCATGGTCGCCCTAATTAGTGTTTCTATTTTCATTGGATTGTCCAGGATGATATGAATATCGCCAGGATGATATGAATAAAATTTGAAACAGAAACTCTAACTCACTAAAACTCTCCCCTGAGTGTGTGTGTGCAAGGTTACTTAGCTAAGGGATCAATTACATTACATTTGACTCAAGAAAGGGAAATTCTACATTTAAACACACATGGACCCGATCTTGAGTTGGCTTGAATTGCATTTGATCTTTTGTACCTAAAATGTTAGCCAATTAAAATAGAACACAGAAATATTTGTTATCATCAAAATTATAATCCTTAAATCCAGGTTTGCAACATCTTCTAGAAAAATTATTTGTTAAGGATAGCATAGACACCACCTTATTCCTTAAGAAAATAGGAGATAATATTCTTATAATACAAATTTATGTTGATGACATATTTTTTGGATCTACAAATGAAAATCTATGCAACAAATTTTTTGATAGTTGAGTAAATAGTTTGAAATGAGTATGATTGGAAAATTAAGCTACTTTCATGGATTTAGTGCAAAGTATAGAGAGGATGGTACCTTCCTTAGCCAGGCTAAATATATTAAGGAAATCTTAAAAATGTTTGATATGGAAGGTTCAAAAAGTATAAATTCTTTAATGATCTCCATCCATCTTAAATAGGATATAGATTAAAAATTAATAGATTAGAAGAAATATAGGGGGATAATAGTACAACTTCTCTATTTAGCGACTAGCAGACCTGATATTATGTTTAGTGTATTCCTGTGTGCTAGATTCCAAGCTGATCCAAAAGAATCTCGTATTATTATTGTGAAAAGATTTCTTAAATATCTGATAGGCACCTAATATATAGGCAACTAGTATCCTAGACATAACACAACCTTTATAATTATGGGATATTAAGATTTAGATTTTATAAGGTCTAGAGTAGAAAAAAAGTACCACAGGCACTTATCAATTAATGGGGAAATCCTTAGTTTCCTAGTCTAGTAGAAAGCAAAATTATGTAGCCCTATCCACCACTGAAGTAGAATATTTTTCTATATGAAGTTATGTTGCTCAAGTCTTATTGATAAAGTAATAAACCATTAACCTTAGACATTCTCTAGGCACTATACCAATCATGTGTGATAACATAAGTGGTATCTATATTTCAAAGAATCCAATCTAACATTCTCACACAAAGTATAATGGTATTAGACATCATTTTATTAGGGATCAAATAGGTAAGGGAGACATAGAATTGAATCTAGTAGCTCCTAAAAATCAATTGGCAAACATATTCACAAAACCCACTTAGTTATGAATCCTTCAGTATACTTAGAACTAGATTAGGTGTCATTGGCATTCATGCATGATAATTTTGGATAGAGATTAGTTGGTATGAGCTTGTTTTCTTATTTTATGTTATATATATATATATATTTGTTTTGTCTATTTATTTTATGTTCTGTTTGTCAAATCTTTTATCTATGTTATGGATAGTGATTGTTTATGTGTATTTTTATCTTGTAGAATTTTTCCTGCTTATCATACACAAAACCCAAAAATTTTTGTTCATATTATACTGCATAAAATACTTTCTGTACTATATGATCCATGTAGGATTCAATCGTTGGCCCTACTAATTATCATATTAACTATTATAGATTATTCATTATTATTGATTGTATTATAAAATTTACTCATTTTACTGTATGATACCTTTTGGTCAATAATCGTATCAATGACTCCTCGGGATGATGAATTTTCTACTGATCGTCCAACATGATACCAGATCATATTGTATGTTTTGACCATTGATTGTGCATTCCCAAGGAGACCTTTTGGATGGACTTGATTGTATTATATGAACCATGAATAATATTGTATAAAAAGAGGTGAAAATCAATCATTTTTAATCACTTCTTCACCCTTAAATCCCTTTGTCCTCTCTAGCTCTCCTCCCTCACTCATATTTTGATGGCTCCACCAAAGAGAGGTTGTGTAGAGCTCCACTAATGAGTGAATTTGAGGTTTTAATGAGATGAAGATGAATATGTTCGATACAAGGGAGCTTATATCACTGACTCTAAAGTTCTATATCAAGAAGCTCACTTATACTATGTACTCGAATTGTTCACCTCTTCCACAATCCAGTTCATAATTTGCCTGGCCTTTCCTTACCACACCGAGCTATTATTAGAGTTTCTTTAACATTTTAGACTATATTAACTTTCAATCATGTGTTTGTCCATGCCCAGTGACCATTACCCTAGATGATCTTCGTGAGCTTCTTCACCTTTTTAATAATGGTTTTTCTCCCAATTTTATTTTATTTTACTTGGATTATAACTAGACCCAAGTCAACACCCTTATTAGTATCACTCCTTAGTCACACCACTAGCCCTTAGTCAGTAAACTAGTTGTCAATATCTGGGTCATTTAGCAAGTTTTTTAAACAATGTTATACACAAAGATGGTGACCATATTAACATGAATCCACTTCTCTCCATAGTCACCTATTACTACAAGTCCAACACCCAATTCATTTCATGTGACTTAATCTTTTGATATATTAAAAATCGCACCTCCATTAAGAATCCACAAACCCAACGAAAAAAATATAGTTGTATTATATATCATTGGATACATCCTAACTCCAAATATAATCTAGCATATCCTACACTGCCTAACCATAATCCTACATTTTTCACTAAACACTCCTTCCATATTATCTATAGCGAGCATCGTAGGGCCGTAGTAGACCTTTCTAAGTCTGAAGAAGAAGATAAACTAGAAGTAGGAAGAATGCCACCATAGCATCATGCCCCTGATTTGGAATACAATAATCTGCAGGAATCTTGGACGGATGATTTCATTTGACAAGAGTTGAAAGTTGATTCTCACAATGAGCAATCTACAAAATGCTAGGGATAGCTTCAGTAGTAGGACTAGGAGGATCTTTAGTGATTTAGCAATATTTTTTACACTCCAAAGTTATTTTTCAACCACCACGACCACCACCACCATAATCTGTTAGGGACCATCCTATGAGTAGCTGCATGTTTTGGCTTATTATTCTATTTCATGTAGTTTATGTTCTTTTTAGGTTTGTTGCCCTATTGTGTCTTGTTCTTATAGTTTTTAGTCATAGTATCTCTTTGTTGGCGATGTAAAAAATGGGAGTAGAAAGTTATTGGTTTGTAATCATCTTGTTTAATAGTTTAGTTTTTTTTGGCTTTTTATGTGTATATTTTTTATTTATCCATGTTATTTAAAAATATAAAATAAAAAATGATTAAAAAATATCTCCCTATTTTAAAAAGATATCACTTAGTAAGGGGGAGCACTTAAGAGATAAATATTAATTTGCAAATCCAACCAACAATATTTACCATCATAAAAAAGGGGGAGATTATTGATATCTAGGAGCCCAAACTGCTCTTTTGATGATTATAAACACTATTGGATGATTAGTTAGTTTATCTTGCTCATTATATTCAATATATATTTTCTATGTGTATTAATATTTTATGTATAACATTACCTTTTCACCCCTACAAGCTCGATAGAGACCTAAGGATGTATATGCTCTGAATCACATCTATAATTAAGAGTCTCAATGTGAAAGATATGCTATTTACACTCAATAATCCAAAACACTTTAATTAAATATTATTTAAAATATTTTTATTATTTTATTCAGTGATAGAATCTTCAAAAATATTATTTTTATTTTAGTAAAATAATTATTGCAATTAGAGTAAACAATATCAGTTTGTTGCAAGTAAGCATACTTCTTCATGGGTTCTACACTCTATCTTATGGATTTATTACTTGATTCAACACGTATGCTTGTGTATATTAAGTTGGGTTTTGTTATTTCTATATCAAAGAAAACTTAAGCATTGTTTAGGGGTGATAAAGCCATAGATTTTTATACAATTCAAAAATTCACTCCACAGCCCTCAACAAGCCATTATTGGGGAAGAATGTTATTTTTTATAATTTTAACTATATTATTGAGTAAATTACATAATTAAACCTACTTGTATCTTTTGATTCTTTTATTTTATTTGTTGATTGGATATTCATGGTTACATGCTTTATAGACATAGAAAGGAACCTTTGTTGTTTGACGCTGAAATAGAAAAAAACCCTTTCAAAAATTCAAAAAAGTAAAAAGATCATAAACACAACTAAACTTGTATTATACAAAGATCATTATAAAACTCTTAGGGATTATGTTAACCCATTAGTAGATAGAAGCCATCAGGGTTTTGATAGACCTATAATCCAAGCTAATAATTTTGAATTAAAACTTGCCATAATTTAAATGGTCCAAAAATCTCAGTTTGGGGGAACTCCTATTGAAGATCCCAATTTAAACATGGCCAATTTCTTAAAAATTTATGTAACATTTAAGTATAATAGTGTCAGTGATGATGCTATTAGAACTATATTATTCCCATTTTATCTAGAAAATAAAGCTAAGTTATGATGATTTCTTTACCACTAGGCTTTATAACAACTTGGAATGAGTTAGCTCATAAATTTCTTACTAAGTATTTCCCACCTTCAAAGATTATAAAAATTAGAAATAATATCACTTCTTTTACCCAGTTTGAAGGAGAATCAATCTGTGAGAGTTAAGAAAGATTTAAAGAAATGCTTAAGAAATGCCATCACCATGCTTGGCCTGATTGGTTGGTAATTCAAAAATTTTATAATGGATTAGTAGGATCTCTTAGAGCAATCATAGATTGTACAGTTAGAGGATCATTAATGTCTAAGCCATTTGAGGAAGCATATAAATTAATAGAAGAAATAGCTACTAGTAATATCTTGTGGCCTACTGATAAGATAAATACTATATGACTAATGTGAATTTATGAATCTGAGGCTTTCTCAATGTTACCTGCATATGTTGTAGTAATTTCTAAGAAGTTGAGCATAATAGGAGTGAATTCTTGATTAGGAATTAAATCATATATGTAATTGGAGGATAAAAAATTTATTAAAAATAGTAATGTGCAAGAGATTAAAATTATTAATTTAATTAGAAGACAAAATAATCCCTACTCCAATACATATAATCCAAGTTGGAGGAACGATCCTAATGTAATTGGTTAAATAATATTGTTGGTAACAATAAATGAAATTCTTGTCAAAATAATCAAAGTATAAATTGGAATAATCCTCAAGAAAATGCCATTAATATTGACTTTTATATCCTCCAGAATTTAGTCAAAGTAATTAATTTGGATGTAAAAAAATCACCATTGTAAGATGTAGTGATGCAGTTAGAGACTCAATTGCCAAAAAAAAAAAAACTACTTTTATTAAAAATTTAGAAACCCAATTAAGTTAACTTATAATTTAACTCAGTAGTAAACCTCTTGGATATTTTCTAACAATACTGAAGTTAACCTAAGGAAAACAGAAAAAAGATCCAAGTGAAAATCATTTGTAGATTGGTAGCAATGTACCCCAACCAAATTAATAAACCTAGGCTAGTCTGGCTGAAGACTATAAGCTTATCGTTGTTTGGGAGGCAACTCAGATTTATGTTTATTGTATCATATTATATATTTTAATTTACATGAGTCCTATTATATATGTTATTATTTTTGTCATGTTTTGCATTTTATTTTATTCTGATAATTAAAATTATAAACTAAATTTAGTGAGAAAATATTTAATTGAGCATTGCAGCATTGAGTGATTAAATGGCACAGTGCTACTCTCGCAAGCACAGCTACTTTGATAGTAAGCACAACAGCATTAAACCTTAGGAAATGATCACTTTGAACCATAATTTTCTATGTTAATTAAGCACTGAGGCGCTGATTAATTGAGCACCATAGTGCCTAGTCATTCAAGTTAAACAAAAGTGTGGTTCTGTCAAGTCAAATGAAGTTGTATGATTATTACTTTAATTATGAAATTTTGGTAAGTACTGCGACATTAGTAAATAACACTGAAGCACAGTTGAACATTCATTATTATTTCTTTAATAGCCCCACATTAGCTATTGATATAGGGATAGCTGTGCTTACACATGTCAAGCACCTCAATGGTAGCCAATTCCAAAGCGATACTATAATTTTTAAAAACCAGCATTGTTGGACCACATGGCCTAGATTGCTGCAATGCCTGTCAGTTTGACCACTTTCTCATGTTATTTATACATTGAGCACCATGGTTCTATTTCTAATAGTGTCGTAGCACTCTATTGACTTATAAAATGGGGAGTTACATTTTTTATTTCAATCATAGCATATCAATTCCTTTGAACTCTTCTCCTTTGTAATCCTCTCAAGCTTGATGGCCCCTAAAATGTTTGGAAAGAAGAGGGCTTCCTCTTCCTTTGATAAGAGAATATTCATTTGTACTGATGTAGAATCTAGTTTTGTTGATTTAGTTGTGACTATATAATTTATTTATGAGAGGGGTTTTTACAATCCAGGCTACCAAATCATATAAATCATTGTGAGTAGGGGTAGGAATTTTTTTTTGTGAAGAGCCTTTTGTTATAATTGTAAATATGGTTAGAGTATGTTAGGGGTAAGTGGGTCCCTTTTAATTTTGTGGGATTAAATAAAATCTATAAACTTAGGGATTTTAAATTTGATGATAGCACTTCTTTTATTGGGACACCTATAGATCCTCATAAATATTCTTTTTGGACCCAATAACAGAACAAGTTAGAAAAAGAGAGAGAATAAAATTATTTATTTCTTTACCACCTACCTGACCCAAACCTCAAAATCTTAACACTATTTCATTTCAGCATGTTTAATGCCTAGCAGGAACATCAGTGATGTTAACCATGACCTTGGTTTACTAAACTATGTTATTCAAATGGGCTATTCCGTTGATATAAGAAAGCTTATTTTCTCCTCTCTCATGTAAATCATTATAGGTATCACTTCTGTTGAGCTAGGGCACCCTTCTCTTGTTTATACTTTACGTGTTGTAGTGGGTGTAAGAGGGGATCAAAATGAAAATCAAATATTCCCCATTGAAACTCCTACAAAAAGAAAATTTTGGGGCTTCAAGCAGACTAAGAGAGAGGAGGAAGGAGACCATAGTGAGCCTAGAGTGACTAGGAGCCCTAGTAGCAGCATCAGTAGCAAGAGTACTAGAACTTTTAAGACTATGGGAGATCAGGTAGCTGAACTTAGAGGAAAAATGAATAAGGTAACTCAATTCTTTGAGGAATCAAAAGATTGGCAGCTTGAGATGAGGATGAGGATGGCCAATATTATATATCATCAGGAAAAACATTACAGATACACTACTGACTTTAATGATGCGCTTGAAGGAATGTTTAGAAGTAGTCATTTGATGGATCATCCTGATCAACTTCAATTTCCATCTACACCTACTTTAAATCTTTTGATTTGGCTGTGTAGTCACAAAGGCCATGATGATGATTATGATGATGAGGAGGAGGAAGATCCATATTCTTTCTTATTTGACTTGAGGAGAGAGAGAGAGGTTGATTGATATTTTTAACTAATATTATCATACTAGTCTAATGATTAGTTGTGGCCTTGATAGCCACAGAATGTGTGATGGTGCTTACAACACTAGTTATCTTTATGTTATATTAGCTTATTTTTTATCACATGTTTGATGTGATTGAAAAATATATTTTTTGAAAAGTGTGTTTAATTTTCTTTGAGAAATATTTAATTTCTGGAATTTAAATTTTATAATCGAACACTTATTATGAATGATATGTCACCTCAAAAGGTGAATATTCGTTCTCTAACAGGTTCAGATTACAAATCTTGATTTACCCTGATTATCGTAGTCAAACTCAAGGAGAAACAACATATGACCCCGAAGAATCAAAATGATGTTTAATCCGATGTTTAACTTCAACAATCTAGTAAAGAGATCATTAATTTCATAATCAAAGTTACAATAAAAGTGCGATATATCTTTCCAAAGAAAGAGGATATCGTCTGTTATTGATCATTTAAAAATGACGATAATGATCGTTGACTTTTAAATTTTCCAAAGATAATTAATTAATGTTTTGAAAAAGCTTAATTTTGAAATCTGGTCTGGGTTTTTAAATCTCCTACGAGCGCAAGCCCTCGTAGTTAATTACATCATAGGAAACCAAAAAAAGTCCTACGAATACTCTCGATTAAAATAGCGATACGAATTTTATTTAGATTTCAAGGTTTGATATCAAAGGAGGTAGGGACTGAAAATTCAACAGGGACTGGTTCAAGATTGAATAGTTCTTTCTGGAGTCAAAGGAAGAAAAGTAGGAGGTGTTTTGAGATTCTGAATTACTTCAGAAACACCTCAAACTATCCTAAGTGTTGGGCTTGAATTAGATTGAAAGATATTTAATGTTTAAGTGGTCAATTTTATTAGAAAGTGGAAATTAGATTCCCGGGAGGTTGAGGTCTTAAGATTAGAGATTTGCCTCAAAACCTAAGTCTAAAATGGGTACTGAAAATCAGTGACCCGGATCCTAGCTAATGCAATGCAATCCTGGACTTACCCCGGCCTGGATTGGGGAGCCAGCTAAACCACCTAAATGCTTTAAAACCATGATATCCGGTCTTTTATGAAAGAGTGGTTAGGGACATTATTTAAGATTGGTTTAAAGGATTGGGGTCGACATCTAGAGCAGATCCTAAATGACCCCTTTACATATGTTGGGTGAAATGATTAAATAAAAATGCAATTAAGAATTAGACTCAATTTTAATTTATTACTAATGCGATGCATGCTAGTTGACTCGATAAAATGCTTAAATTAATATGAAGCAGTTTTAAAATCAGGCTTAAAAAATAGATTTTATCCTAGAGATTGCACAACATCCCCTTGGACATAACTGCACCCTAATAGGTTAGGTGGTCTGCCAGAACCCGCAGGCGGGGAGGTGCCTGACACGGATGAGAAGTTAATATGTATGCATGAAAACTCCCGGCGAGTCCGGGCTTACTTCTTAAAAGCATTAGAGTTAATATCTGAGCTTAAAGTTTTTAAATTTTTATTAAAGTAGAAATAGTTCATGACCATACCTCACGAGCCTCCGATCAGATTCCAGGCTAAATCAAAATTGACATGTAAGAGCGCCAACTAAACTACTAAAAGCATGCGAGTCCTTAATCGCAATCAACATCAAACAATCAACATTTAATTAAATCAATTAAATTAAAACTCAAATTGAAAGTCCATAGGCAAGTGCCTTTTAATAATACAACCCAGGGTCTGTAGGAAAAGTAAAGTGGCCAGGTACCACTGACTAAAACCCGGATTCTACTCCCAAGACTCAAGTGACTTTGAGATTTGAGATTCTTCTCGTTCTTCACTTCTTCGTCTTCTTGGAACTCCTTGGATCGTCGGGTCTGGATATCCAAATGAAAAGAAACTCCCCCTGAATAGGGGTGTTATCTTTTCTCTTTGGATATTTGAAATTTATCCTAATTTGGATCTCCAAATGGATAGATACTCTCCCCTAAGGGATGTTCCTTCCTCTTTGGATTCCAAATTAGATGTTTAAACATCTCAATCTCAAAGTACTTAACACATTACAACTCAAATTCATATCAAATTACATTAATCAAAATTGAAAAATCTAGACTCGATCCTGTAAGGTTATCCTAATAATCAGTAATTTAAAAATGACATCCCAAGCAGTTATAATTCATCTCAAGCAGTTAATATTTTAAACTTTTGAAATGCTCAAACCAGCCACACTTGGCCATGCTCTTTTTGATTTAAAGGGGGTCTTAGCATACTTAGCACCTGCACAAAATATGTCAATTTTTAAAGCTTAATTATTTGCCCCCTTTTTATTTAATGCCCTATATGAGCATGGCCACCTGTATAAGATTGAATTAGTATAAATCGTTCCTAACCTAAGGGTAGGTCTAACGTACAATCAATCACATCACAAAGTGCAATAAATAAATAAACAATAACATCAATTCTACCACTAGCAAACAGCATGCAGTAAAAGCTCGAAAACCCGGCACACAGCAGAAAAGTAAACACCGGCCTAGCCTAAGACTAGAGTTGGTTGTCCTAGCAAACCATCTAAAATGTGTGAGGTAGGCTGTGTGGCTTTGATATGTCCTAGATAGGGTACTTCATTGAAGTTGCTTGATGTTCTAGTTGGTTGAAGGCTTATGGGATTTTAATTAAAATTTAAATCTTAATGATTTAAATTTGATTTGAAATTTGATTTTGATTATTTATTGGATACCACCTTTGTTGCACACTGAGGCCGTGAAGTTTATTTCACCTTCCTTGGGGCTAACTTAATAGCCTCGTAGGTCTGGGTTACCCAGCGGTACCCGGTATAATTACGTGATTTGAGTTTGATTAGTGTTTGAAGGTTGATTAAATTTTAATTAAGATTGGTTGGTTTTTGGTTTTAAGTTTGAACTAGTGTTTTCTGGAATTTTTGGAAATTTATTGAATTTTGGAATTTTTGGATTATTTTAATGATTTAATTGAAGGGTCAAAAGTTGACTTTTTGATTTAAAGGGTTTTTTGGAAAGTTAGTATTTTATTAAAATACTAAACCTTAATACGATCAGTTATATAGTAAGTATGCTGAAATTAGATTTTTTTACATTTTATTATGAAGGTTTGAAGTTTTGACTTGAATTTGAACTAGGTTTGACCAAAAGTTGACTTTTTCAAAACTGATTGATTTCTGGAAACTTAACATTTTTGATAAATATTAGACCTTAAGAGGAGTTGAATGCCTTTAAGTTTGCTTAATTTGGAGTTTATTTGAATTAGTTATGAATTTTTGAAGTTTTGAGTATTTATTGAATTTTCAAAATTGATTTAATTAAGGCCCTTTTTATGATTTGAATCCAAATAACCTCCAAACTCGTTGAAATCAACTCCAAAGGTCAGGAATGTCCTAAGGAGTGATCTCCAAGTGTTTGGAAAATTTCTGGAATTTTTAATTAATTAAATTAATTAAATATGGGTTTTCAATTAAACTCAAATTAAACGTAATTTTGAAGTCCAGTTAAGGGGCTTTTATTTTTCATTGATTAAGTGTTCAATTCTGGTCAGTTTAAGGTATTATGTGTAATTTTTGGATTTAAATTTGATTTATTATAATTTCTGAAAGGTTTAAGGGCTTAATTAAGGGTTTAAGTTGATTAAATTAATTAAGGGGCTTAATGATTTCAAAATCCAGTGGAAAATTTTTCTAGGACTGAGAGTGTCACTATGTTTAAGTGTTCAAAGTTTTAAATCAATAGGAGGTGAATCCTAATTTTTGGAAATATTCTAAGTTCTCTAAATAAGTCCTTAATTATGGTCCTTAATGACACTAAGTTTAAATGGGTTCAAATCAAAGTTCTTCTAACCCTTAACATAACATGCATGATATGCACACATACAAACACAATAAATCCTAAGTCTAAGAGAGCCTTAAACTAAGTGGTGTGTGTATGTCCTAAACATGCAAAGATTTATGCTAACTAAATATTCTTAATTAGATTAATAAATGATTAGAGCATAATCATTCATTAATATTCCCACATGATTTCTATTCAAATTCTGTTGATCTATGTTTAAAATTCCAAAGTAGATCTCTCAACCTAAAGGGTTTAAATACATATATATTATTTTAAAGTAATTTTAAATATATTTATAATATATATGAACTTATATATGTATAAACATAAATTTTAAATTTAAAATACTTGAAAATATGGTTTAGGTAAGTTAAATATCTAAATGATAGATCTACTGATTTACTAAGATCATTTGAAAATAAGTTTTTAATTTTCAAAATAATTAACTTAGTATTTAATTAGATATTAATTAAATACTAAAATAATTAAGTAATTAAAATAACTTAAAATTTATCAAGTTTTGATCTCTGAATTTGATTTCAAATTAAAGTGCTTAATTTTCTGAAATTTTTGATATATTATACTTAATTTTCTGATTTAAAATGAATTTATTATGAAATTGATTAATATTTGAAATAATTCTTAAAATTGATTAAATTAAATATTAAATATTTTTGGAATTTTGAAAATGATTTTAAATAAATGTAGTTGAATTTTCAAAGTTATTTGAAGTTGATTTTAATTGAATATTGATTAATATATATATATATATATATATATATATATATATATATATATATATATATATATATATATAAACTTAGAATATAGAATATATTTTAAATTAATTAAATTTCAAATTAAAATACTTTTAAAATAACAATTTACTTATTTAGAGTATCCTAATATAAAATTTCTAATCTTTGTAAACATTTAATGTTGATTTATTTCAATATTAATTAATCATTTTAATATTTATATAATTCAAATTATTTAAATCATATTAAATGTTTTGAATTAAAGTTTAATTTTGAGAATATTTAAACATGCTTAATAACTTAGTTAGAATGTTTAAAAATAAAATTTTGAAAATTTTTTTTATTTTATGAAAATAAATGAACTATTTTTAATTAAATTCAATTAAAAAAAAATCAAATATTTAATATTTTAAATAATCCAACAAAAATAATATGATATTTTACGTTAATTTTATTTTTTTTTAAAAAAAGTATTTCAGATTATGAACAATTCGATATAAAAAATAAATATTTTCTGATTTATATTTAATTTTATATAATTTTTTTTAAGAAAAATTAGTTTAAACTAAATTAAAATTAAATTTTAAATAAATTAACAAAAGTGGCGGCGCCGGCTGAATGCCACGTGGAGCGATACGATTCGTTAGAGCAAAACTGCGGCAATCATTGGAGCCGGCGACGCCATTAATGCTAAATGATTATTGCGGCAATCATTGGCATTAATTGCCAATTAACAGCGGCGGCGGACACGGATTTACTTATCCGCGTCAGCAGCTGCTGCCAACCGTGGGATCATGTGCGGTTTAACTTGGACGGCCCAGATTCAATCAAATGGAAATTCCATTCAGCAGGGAGCGTCCGCTGTCAGATGAAGGCGCGGAAACGCATGATCTCGACCGCTGATCATAAGATCAATGGTCGCGATCTTACCTCCCGTAAATTAGGCTTAAACAGACGCCCTAAATAGAAAAATGACTTAAACTCACGATCGAATCAATCATTCGAAAAGAAATTTTAAACCTACATTAACATCATGAATAGAAATTATGTGGGTGTGTTTTTGTAGCTTAATATGCATGGTAAAGAATACTATTTAATCTAGTGTGTTCTAAACTAGGGTTAGCATTTATACCTAAACCAATCAATGGATTTTTGAGTTCAAGTATTCTCTGAGCTTATTGACTGTCCATGCAAGTTTTCCTAGTTAAACTTGTGGTCTGAAACAAGCATGATCGAGGGAAATAAGCCGTGGACAGAATAGGGCTTGAGTTCGCCGGAATCAGGTCGCCGGCGAGCTTTGACTGGCTGGATTTGGTCTGGGAAATGAAAGGGAGGCTCTTAGGAGCTCAATCGAAAAGAAAACTCTCCTAGAGAGCTTTAGTGTAGAGAGAGAATGTGGGGATGAGAATGAGAGCTCAATAGAATGTTTTGCCCTATTCAAACGCCTCCAGGTTGAATCAATGGTCGGGATTGACTGGGAGGGCTGCTAGGATTAAGACATCTATCCCTAGGGTAGTTAGGAGCAGAAGAATCAAAGAACACAAGGACAAATGACATGTAAAGGTCATTTTGTCCTATGTGAGCATGTGGAGATGATTAGATCCCTATGATTTCGATCCAAAGGCTAGGAGAAGCTCCAGGAAGCTTCTAGAGTTTGATTATACAACTGGATGGGTTTTAGAATGCAGGGATTAAGGCTTAAGAGAGATTTTAACCCTCTTTGACCACTTAAAGAGGTTGATTTGACCAATTGACCAGTCCACCTTCCACATGGACATGTGAGGTGGCATTGGAGGAGGGTATTGAGTGCTGGAATAATGGATTAAAGAAAATCTAAAGCCTAAAGATTGAGCTTGAAGGCATAGGGAAGGGGTTTAAAATGATTTGACCAAATATTGAGATGTTGACTTGGTCAACTTGACCAAGGTTTGACTCAAACTGATTTCAAAAATATTTGAAACATTTGATAGAGTGAAATTAAAGGTTCTCACGGTGAAGGGGTTTTAGAACTTAAGTGAGAAAGCAGGTACAGTGTATGGTTTGACCATAAACTAGTGTTTGACCAAGTCAAACATACATGGCTTAACTCATGAATGAATTAAATGTATTGAAATCATGCCTTAATATGGATTTGAGAGGTTAAGAGGTTTAACTTAGTTTGATGAGTTGAATTAGCTCATTAGAGCCTTAAAGGGGATTTAGGTCAACCTAGGTTGACTTAGCCAACCAGGTTGACCCAGGGGCTAGAAGTGGGCTCAAAAGATCTGGTTTGATGTTTGGAGTCTAGTGGATGTGTTTTCTGGGATTTAAATAGGTTATTTGGGTCAAATGGGTCTATTGGGCCCTTAAAAGGGCTTAAAGGGTCAACTGGGTTGACCTGGTCAACCAAATTGACCCAGGGCCAGGGATTGTGTCCAACCAATTCAGAATGACATTCTGAGTCCACTGATGGTTGTTTCAGGGTCTTGAGAAGTCATTTGGTCAAAATGACCTGTCTGGGCCCTTAATGGGCCTTTTAGGTCAACCCTGGTTGACTGGTTGGGTTGACTTGGTCAACCAGGTGGGTCCAGGGTCTAGAAATGGGCTCAACAGATTTGAAATGATATTTGGAGACCAATGGAGGTGATCCTAAGGTCTGAGGAGGTCATTTGGTAAAAATGACCCATTTTGACCCTAAAGGGCCTGTTTGGTCAACCTGGTTCACTTGGTCAACCAGATTGACCAAGGGGCTGGTTTTGGGTTCAATGAGTTTGATTTGATATTTGAAACTTGCTGGAGGTGACTGTATTTGATTTGGAGCTCATTTGGTTCAAATGACCATTTACACCCCATAGGGGTATTTTGGTCATTTTGACCCCTAGTCAACTAAGGGTCAAATTGAATCCAACAAAATGTAGTTTATCGCTCAATGGGTCATAATCAAGGGTCTGGGAGTGATTTGGAGCTTTGGAGAAAGCTCCAAGGTCAAAATCCACTGGGTGCAAGGTCTAGTGGCATAGACTGTAAATATTTGAAGGTCTTACAACCTTTGGATTTTAATTCAGTTTCTAGGGTTAGAGACCTCAGAACGAGCTCAAATTTGGAGGATTGTCTCTAGAGACATGTCACATCAGTGTGAAATTGATAAACCTTAAATCAGAGGTCATTTGATAGGGTTTTAATATGTTCAAAGATTCACTGGAAAAGGCTTTTAGGACTTAGACCTTCAGCCTTAGAATTGAGTCTGGAAATCTGGATTTAAGTTGGAATTTGAATTTAAATGATTGGATTTGAATTACCCAAATCATTCATGATCATTTAGAGATCATAAATGATAGGGTAGGATTAAAATTTGATCAAAGGTAGAATCAAGGTTTGAACTAGAGTTTGGATTTTGAACTGGATTGAATTCTGGATTTTGCTCAAGGTTTGAATTGAGGATATGGATTAAAGTTTGAGATATTCAAGATTTTTAATAGATTTGAGGACTGGATAGATCTAAGGTCTAGGAGGATCCTAAGACCTAAATTGATCTAGTGAAATCCTAGGGTCCAGAGTAGATCCTAGGGACTGAAGTCTAGGAAGATTCTAGAGTCTAGGAAACCATAAGGTCTGGGATCTAGAAGAATCTTAGGATCTAGAGTAGATCCTAAAGTCTGGATTCTAGGAAGATCCTAGGGTCTAGATTGATCCTAAGATCTAAAATCTAGGAAAGATCCTAGGATCTGGAATAGTCTGGAAATTTGACTGATTTGAAATCAAGGTTTATTTGAATCTGGATTGATCTAAGATTATATTGATCCTATGGTTAAGATTAATTTGAAGAGATCCTAGGGTCTAGAACAGATCCTAGGGATGGAAATTTAGGAAAATCCTAGAGTCTAGATTGGTCTTAAATTGTATTGATCTTGGGTCAGGGTTGATTTGAATCTGGATTGATCTAGGATTAAATTGATCCTAGGGTTAAAATTAAATCCTAAGGATTGGAAAGATCCTAAGGTCTGGATTAGTCCTACTGAGCTCATACAAAAATGAGGTCAATAATGTTTTATACCTTTCTATCATTCATATAAAAACATGTGTATTTATTAATTTTTTTGTGTTGTTATTTACATTTGATTAAATTCCCCATATGCTTATTTTGTTATATTATCCTCCATTAATATCTCTGCATTCTAATTGTTTAATTAATTCCCTAAGAAAAATGATAATTAAAATTTATATAAAATTAGGATAATAATAAACTCTAGATTATAGTTCAAATAAATGCTACTTTATAATTTATAGAATGGAAAAATTAATAATTAACTAACTTAGATCATTCAAATTATTAACTTAACTTCAATTTATAAATTATACATTTATACATTGAACTTTGAATTGAAGATGAATAATTAATGTTAAAAAACATATATGATTTGATTAAAATTAAGAATTACAACAACCTAAATTTAGAATTAATATTCTTTTTAAATCCATACACTAAACTTATTAAGATTAAAAGAAAATTTTAAGAAAAACTAATATTCAAATTCAATAACTATGTACTCTACAAAAATAAAAAAAAGGAAAAGAAAAATGGAAAGAGTTTTATAAAGAAATAAAAAGAAAAGAAGAAATAGAAAGTGACTACATATAGAAATTAGTATTAGATAGAAGCTTAGTGTCTGACTACAGCCTTATACTTAAATTTACAAAGGATAAGATCAGAGAACTAGTACAAATACTTGTGAACTTATGAAATTTAAATTTTAACTATAATTACATCTAATATTTAATTAACATTATTTAATTAAGAATTCAAAAGTCTATGATTATATTCATAACATGTAAATTAAAATTAAGTCAAAATATGGATGACTGGTTAGGATAATTGTTAGTATTTTTTTCAAACTATAATACTAACTTTAATTATTTCCACTACTTCTAGACCATGATATATTCTCCTATATTTTAGTTATTTTAAATTATAAATTTTTTTTTTGGTTATTTGATTAATCAAAGTTGTAGATTTCTTTATTTGCTTCAGGATAAGCAAGAGTTTATGTTGTAGAGAATTTGATAAGTATAAATTATATATTATTTTATCTATTTTATTTTTAGTGAAAACTTGTTATTTTAGTTGCTTTTGGGCTGGAAAAAATATAAATAAAAAAAATTCAAAGTAGTCTATAATGCCTCTGCGTCTGATGAAACAACGCTACAGTGTCATATTCAGTATCACTGAGGCACCAAAAATTAGACATTGTGGTGCTGAATTTTGTATTTGTAAGTGTTGTGGTAGAAACGCATCCAGTGCCACAACATTACCAGCACCATGACGTTAAAAAGTTTGCTTGATAGTGCCAAATTATCTATTTTTTAATGCCAAAGCACCATAATTTTTTAAGCATTTGTTTAAATGCCACAACACCATTTTTGGTACTTAGGTACTGCAGCGCTTGAATGTCAATAGCACCGTGGCATTTTAGCTGTATGTTCCAAGGGCCATGATCTATCAGTGAAAAAATGCGACTTTTCACTAAATAATTTATCCATGTCAGTGAGCACCATAGTGGTGCAAAAGCTTCAACACCGAGATGCTAGTTCACTCTAAGGGCATTGCAGTGCCATTATTTTGAGCTCCATAGTGCTAGATGCCTTTTTTATTTTTTTTGAATAAATAGTTATGATGTTATATTTGTAAGAGAGTTTAGTTACTTGTATAAAATTTAGTACATCTTAGAGTACTTCTCAAGTTCTCTCTTAGAGTAAAATCTAAGAGAGGTTAGGGAAGTATAAGATACAATTATTTAGAATATTTAGCTTGTGTTTCTTAAAGAAACTCCAAATGTTTAGGGAGGAGTGTAAAGCAGATACTTTGATCCTTCCTGTTGATATCACTCTCTTGTATTTTCCTTATTTCATGACTTTAATAAAAAAGAGTTTGCTTGTTATTCATTCTTTCTCTGACTAATTCTCTTATTTGGGTTTATGATGTAAAGTGCATGTTAAGTACTAATTAAGGCTTCATTTGGGACAGCTTATTGCTTCTTAAATCAGCTTTCTAGTACAAAAATTAAATTTTTTGTATTAAAAAGTTTCTTTAAGAAGCAGTATGAAAGCCGTCCCAAATGAAGCTTAAGACTCTTGTTCTATAATTGTTAAAAAGATATTTTATAATATTATCCTATTCTTTATTTAATGCACATTGTGTCTATATGTGTAGTTAAAATATATTAAGATATATTACCTCTATGGAGGAATGCAACATCAACCAAGAATATTGAAATATGATGTTTACATCCCAAGACATAGGATGTAAAATATTTTGGGTTCTTAAGGAGATACTAGGTCAACATATATCCTCTTCATGCCTACAAGCTTGAGAGAGATATAAGGATGCATATGCTCTGAATCACATCTATATTTAAGAGTCTCTTTAGAAAAGATATGCATTTTACACTCATCAATCCAAAATATTTTAATTAAATATTATATCAAATATTTTTACTATTTTATTAAGAGGTAAATATTCAAAAATAACATTTTTATTTCGATAGGATAATTATTGTGATTAGAATAAATAATAATAGTTTGTTGTATGTAATCATACTACCTCGTGAGTTTGGCACTAAACACTATCTGTTTATTACTTGATTTAACATGTACTTGCGGATTGGATTTTGTTATTTTTATATCAAAAAAACCTAAGCATAGTTTAGGGGTGGTAGAGCCTTAGATTTTTATATAATTGAAAAGTTCACTCCACAGTCCCCATTAATAACATCTGGAATATTCAATTCATCCTGAAGAATAAAAGGAATATTTACCTATCATTTTAACCATTAAATTAAATTAATGAATTTATTTTTGTAATCAAAACTGCATATGGAATATTCAATTCATCCCTAAGGATTAAAGGAATATTCATGTATCGTTTAATCATGAAATTAAATTCATCTATTTACATTCATAATCAAATATATAATGAATATTCGGATTACCCCAAAGGATAAAAAGAATATTCACTTATCTTTCGATTATGAAATTAAACCAATGTTTAAAACTTGGTCTACATCCAAAAAAATTTTCCCTACCTTAGGAAGAAATTAAGATAGGGTTTATTTTATTTTGAGTTCTAGACTTCCTATAAGGGAAAGCTTCTATAGTTGATTTCATCTCCTAAGAGAATACTCTCAATTAAAATAAAGACTAAATATTTATAAATATATATAGATTTAAAGAAGTGATTGGGGTAACAAGATTTTAACGTAAAGGCTTTAGATTAAAATTCTATACTTGTATTTGAAATTTAAATTTAATTTTTTGATTTTGAAAGAATAGAATCGAATAGGAGTTTGCAAAAACTGAGGGGGTATATACAATCTGGGCATACACTTACCTAGAGTGAGCTACCTATTAACAATCTTAAGCATACGCCACTTGAATGCATGATTAGATAGACTTTATCCTAAGAATTAAGGAATTATAATTTAGAAAACTTTATAATTATGACTTTAAAATATGCATATAATTGCAGAATGAAATGATGCAAGAATCACATTATAAATAAAAGAAATTTTATTCATTTAGAATTTCAGAGTATAACCAAGGGTCTATTGTAAAGAAAAGGTGGCCAAGCTCCACCAACACTAATCTGGGATTTCTACTCCTATATAAAGTAGATTTAAATATGATTACTTATTTTTAGTTCTCAATATTTTAAATATTTTATAACTCTTTAAACTGTACAACTCAATCTAGCTATACAAAGATTTAAAATATTTACATCATTATTTTTTACATTTATCTTTACATCATTTTCTTGGTACATTCTACTTTATAGGAATATAAGAGAGCTATTATGTATAAAAATACACATATGAAATAGAACGGTGAGCAATCATATATACGAAAATATAAATTAAAATAAAATTGAACGGCTCAAAATTTTAACTCCGATCTTGTTACACTTGTAGAAAGTAATTATGACATTAAGACTATAGAAAGTAAACACATAAACATGAGTCCCATCTAGGAAAGTCACTCCAAACAAACCAAATCAAATATCTGGCCTTGCCTAGGCTATAGTTGGTTGTCCTAGCAAATCATCTATATGTGTGTAGAAGGCTATATGGCTTCGATAAGTCCTAAGTTTTTTAATTCAAAATTATTTATAATTGATTTAATTTGTCTAAGGTCTTTAAGTGTGGTTTAAAATTAAGTATTTAAAGATTTAGATATTATAAATATTATTTTAAAGAGGATATTAATTGTTCTATGTGCAAGAAGCTATTGTTTAGAAAGTTTTAGGCTCATATTTGTAATGTTAGGACTCCCCCAAAACTAGAATAGATGGATAGCATAGAGTTCTTCATTTTAATTATGTATTTTTATCCTTAAAGCTTCTCAATATAATACACTTTTTCCTCCTAAAAGGAATCAAGCATAAAGGCATAGAAGCTATAATGTCAAAATGTTTTATTATTAACTTTTAAATTAATTTAGTTCTATTGATTGCTAATTTATAAAATTTATAATTTTTAATGTTTACATTATGTTAAATTCATTTGTGGGCTTATCACAATGGGCATGAGGACCAAAGCCTCTTAAGGACATGTAGCCCCATAGCTCAAGGTAGTCCAGTCTAAAACTTTCATTGATAAAGTGTTGGTTATTTATTTTATTGCTCTTATCTGATTTAATTTATTAAGTTCATGATTTACTAAAATTTTAATGATTTATTCAATTTTCATATTTTAGTGAATATTTTAATACATTTAATGTGAGGTCCATTTTTGAATTGTTGAATTTTTATGAATTTCAATAATTTTTATATTTTTAATAGATACTAGATTTGATTATGACTTCAATACCATTAGGTTTACTGTATTTGCATTTTTCTCAAATTAGTTATAAATTTTTGAAATTTAGGTTATTTATGTGAATTAATTATATATTTTAGAAATTTAGTTATAATTAACTTTTTTATTTATAATGAATTTTGGCATTTTTATGTTTTTGATAAATGGGTTGGAGAGAAGGCTAAGGAGATTGATAGTTTAGGATTTAAACTTTGGTATTCGGGTAGGAGTGGTATTAAAAATGGTGTAGGCGTGATTTTAGTTAAGAGTTTGAAGGATAATGTTATAAATATTAATAGAATTGGAGATAAAATTATAGCTTTAAAGATTGTTGTTGATGCTAAGATTGTTAACATTATAAGTGCTTTTGCTCCTGAAGTGGGTTTGGATATGGATTCAAAATTAAAATTTTCGAATGACTTAGAAAAATTAATACAAAAGATACCTCTTGAAGAAAGAGTTTTTTATTCGAGGAGATTTAAATGGACATGTTGGTAGAGAGGTAGATGATTTTAAAAGCATTCATGGTGGCCATGGGTTTGGAACAACAAATGAAGGTGGTAAGTCCATATTAGATTTTTATTTAGCTTATAATTTTTTAATTGCTAATACCTTATTTAAGAAAAGGAATGAGCATCTCATTACTTATAAAAATGGATATAATAAAACTAAGATTGAATATTTTCTTATAAGGAAATTAGATCGTTTAGATTGCAAAGATTATAAAGTTATTCTGAGTGAAAATTTATGTTCCCAACATCGTTCATTAGTTTTGGACTTGAAGATAATTGGGAATAAAATAAAAAATAAAGTAAAACGATTTTCTAGGATTAGATGGGGGCATTTAAAGAATATTAACAAAAATATTTTTGAGTAAGATTTTAGATCTTAAGATTTTGTCTGTTCATGAGGATGCTAATGTTATGTGGGAAAACGTGGCTAGTGATATTAAGAATATTGCAAAAGATGTGCTCGGTGTTTTAAAGAGAAAAGCTCTGAATAGTAAAAATAGTTGGTGGTAGAATCCAAATATGCAAGAAAAGATTAAAAATAAGAATATTTGTTATAAAAATTGGTTTAATTATAAAAATTCTGATAATGGGAAATTATATAAAGCGGCACGTAAGGAATCTAAGAAAGTAATATGCGATGCAAAAAGTTTAGCTTTTAGTGATTTATATAATAGATTAGATACTAAGGAGGGAGAAAGATATATGTATAAGTTAGCCAAAAAAAGAGATATGAGTAGTAAGGATTTTGTTCAAGTGAAATGTATTAAGGATGAAGATCAAAAAGTACTTTTTTTAGAAGATGATATTCAACAAAGGTGGATGAGATTTTTTGCTAAACTTTTTAACGAAGAATGTGAAAATAAATTTGTGTGTAGCGTCCTTAGCACCCTAAATGAAAATAAAGATTTTTGTTTTTATCGGCGTATTAGTAAAACCAAAGTTAGAGAGGCTTTAAAGAAAATGAAGGGTGGAAAAGCTGTTGGACCTGATGATATTTCAATATAGGTGTGGAAATGCTTAGGAGATGAAGGAATCTTGTTGGCTTACAAAACTTTTTAATACTGTTTTGAAAACTAAAAAGATGCCAGATGCATGGAGAATGAGTGTGTTAATCCCTATTTTTAAGAATAAAGGTGATGCATAAGATTGTGTGAATTATAGAGGAATTAAGTTAATGTATCATACTTTAAAACTATGGGAATGAGTTATGGAGCACAGGTTGCGGCGTGATACTAATGTTTCTCAAAATCAATTTGGATTCATGCTCGATAGGTCTACTATGGAAGCCATATATTTATTAAGAGGTTTGAAGGAGAAATATAGAGAGAGTAAGGAGGATTTACATATGATATTTATTGATTTAGAAAAAGCATATGATAAAGTTCCAAGAGAAGTGCTATGGAGAGTTCTTGAAAAGAAAGGAGTTAATAACACTTATATTCAAATCATTAAAGATATGTATGCAGGAGCTATTACTTGTGTTCAAACACAAGGTGGTTTGACAAAGTATTTCCCTATTTCGGTTGGATTACATCAAGGATAAGTCTTAAGACCATATCTTTTTGCTATAGTCATGGATGTTCTCACTAGACATTTGCAAGAGGATGTACCTTGGTGTATGCTTTTTGCTTATGATATTCTTCTTGTTGATAAGACTAGGGAGGGAGTTGAAGGTAAACTAGAATTGTGGAGGTCAACCTTAGAGTCTAAAGGTTTTCGAGTAGATCTAAAATGGAATATATAGAGTATAATTTTAGTAATAATAGACCTAGTGAGGGGATTGTGACTTTGGTTGATCAAGTCATTAATAAGAGTACGCATTTTAGATATCTTGGATCTATTGTTCAGAGTGATGGTAAAATAGATGGGGATATTATCAGCAGAATCCAAGTTGGATGGTTGAAGTGGAGGAATACATCAGGCTTATTGTGTGATAGAAAGGTGCCCCTCAAACTTAAGGGAAAATTCTATAAGATGGTGGTGAGACCTGTAATGCTTTATGGTGCCGAATGTTGGCCATTAAAAGAGAAGCATAATTCTAAGTTAAGTGTTACAAAGATGAGGATGCTCAAGTGGATGAGTTTCTTTACCCTTAGAGATAGGATACAAAATGAGCATTTTCGTGAAAATGTTGGAGTAGCTCCAGTGGAAGATAAGATTAGAGAGAGTCACCTGAGATGGTTTGGTCACAAAAAATGACAGCCTCCTGATGACCCGGTTAGGAAAGTAGAGGTCTTAGATTTGACTTATGTTAAGAAAGGCAGAGGTAGACCTAAAAAGACTTGGTTAGAAAATATTAGAAATTATCTTTCTTTATTAGATTTAAATGAGACTTTTAACAGGACAAAATGGAGAGAAGGATTCATGTAGTCGACTCCATGTACTGGGATAAAGGCTTGATGTTGTTGTTGTTGTTGTTGTTGTTATATTTTTGATAAATACGTGATCCATAAATGAGAAAAATGCCATTGAGTTTGCTTGATTTAAATATTTCTTGAATTAGTTATGGATTTTTTAAGTGTAATCTATTTTATATGCTAAATTTGACCTAAATATTGACTTTTTCTTAGGGGGTGAGTTCAATGCATTGAGTTTGCCCAATTTAGAGTTTTATAGCATTAGTTATAGACTTTTAAAGTTTGATGAAATTTTGTATTTATTTAATTAGAAGTATTTTCTTATTTTGAACCAAATCAACTCCAAACCTCTTAAAAGCTCACCCAAATGCCAGAAATGACTTTTTAGGATGATTTCAAGAGTACAAATTATTTTGATAATTTATTATATATGTTTTGTTATGTATTTTAATTAAATATTAATATTTATTGATTTTTAAATTTATTTTTATTTTGAATAAATTTTAAGGAGGTTTTAATTCTCCTCTATTGAGCTTTTAATTCTAAGCAGTTTAATAAAATATATGGAATTTATGAATTTAAAATGGATTTATTATGAATTTTTGAAGAACCTAGTTGCATGAATCTTTGGTGTACTAAAAAACAGACTAAATGACTTCCAAATACAGTAAAATTTGAACACATGTGCTTTAAACACCCTAAATTTGAGCTCATCAAATGCTGTTTAAGTTGAAAAATTAATCATAAAAAATTTAATACATTTATAACTTTAGTTATTTATTTTAGGATCTATACTCATTGATTTGGGTGAAATTAGTGGCAAACTAACCCTAACATACATATAAACAGACCACAGAAGATTGAAAATCTAATTCTAAGTGCATCAATTGTTATGAATTTTTAAAGTTATGGGTCTAAAATGGACCCATAAGCTTGAAAATTCAATTTATAGAAAACCTGTTCAGATCATAATCCAAGAAAACTAGAGTAGCTGAAGGCTGATTCCTAAAATCTACCATCCAAATTTGAGGTCAATTTGGCCGTTGGATCTTAAGAAATTCAAAATAATTGGAGATTAAACATCTCTAATTATCTCAAGATCTATTGGCCAAATACTCTTGAAAATATTTTTTATAAATAATAGAGGTCAAGAGCTTTCCAACAAGCCCAACAACACCCAATTTAAGTTAAAATAAATTTTCTAAGAATTATTGAAGTTATAAGTAATTATTTGATTTTTTAAATTCAATTTACTTGAATAAAAAGGAAGCACCGTATTCTTATGCTAACGCATGTCAGGACACATGGTGGAAAGAGAGAGAACACATGCTTTCACTTAACCATGTTAGCAGGCTAATCAATGGCATTGAATCATGCGTGGTTTGAATAGATGCACGCGATTGCGCCTCGTTGCCTAGATTCAATTATGTGAGTGCTATTTAAACATGCCCTATGCTTTTAATCATATAACATGATCTAAGTCATTTGATCATGAAATACGTGTGGTCGAATGGTCTAGATCAGTCGATTTTATTTCTATTCAAAATTGAACTAAAACTTTATTTGCTTATACCTTTCAATGCACCTAACCAAATTTGATGAAATTTGAAACGTAGGATCTAGGTATGCTAAGCTTTCAATCCATAAGGTTTGGGGTCTCAATTCATTCAAAAATATATTTAGAGTTTGTTGGAGGTGGTCCCAAGGTTTGGTTGGGTCTTTATGCATGTAATGTAGTTTAAAGGGGTAAAAGAGCAATTTAGTCAACTTAGGTTGACTTGGTCAACCAGGGTTTGGGTTTTGGTTTAATGCACTCCAAATCATATTCAAGATATGTTTGGACAAGGTTACATGGCATGGTTTAACTGGGCCTTTTTGTTGTTTAAGGAAAATTCAGTTTTCAAGGTTTAGGGTTTTATGGTTTTGTGGTCAAACATGGTTAACAATGATTCATTACTAATTTAATGCTTCATGCTAATGATGATGATAATAATTAGTGAGTTTGGAGAGGCTTCTGGGTTAAAAATCACAATATGCCATGTTAAATGGCATAGGTTGTAAAAATTTGAAGGTTTTACAACCTTGGTAAAAACATCGAATATTTGGGGTCAGAGATCTTGAAATGCCTTCAAAGTGATGTGGTTGAACTTAGGGACATATTTAATCAATATACAAGTGAATTATTAGGAATCTAAGGTAATTTGGTTAGGTTTCAGAGCAATGGAATCTTCTCCATAAATAGGTTAACGACAAAGGGAGTTTGGGTTTGGTTATGGCACTAGATTTTAGAGTTTTTAATTATCAATGAGTTTAATCACTAGATTGGATTTATATTTGATTTACACATTGATTTAGGAAGACTTAATGATTGAAATTTTCAAATCATTGATGATCATCGGTGATTGAATAAGTGATCAGCTGACTATCATTAGAAACTGTCAATCGATGGATTTAAAGCTTGATTTAGATTTAGGTTTGAATTGATCAATGAAACTTAATGGTTGAGAGATTTTTAGGCTTTGGAATGATCATATCATTGATAATAATGGGTTATTATCAAGTGGTAGATTAGGTGATCAAATGACAATCAAGAGTGATTGTCAAGTGATGGTTTTAGGGGTCAATTCACCATGCCGAAACACAGTGATGAGTTTGATTTAGTTTTTGAAATGTATTTTAGTGATTTTGGCTTAGAGATTGGTGTTTGATATAGTGGGAAATTGACCTCATTCAAAAATGGGGTCAACATGTGTAATAAAAAATGTGTATTTTAGCTTTGACATAATATACACACATACAGGGGGAGAAATGAAAATATTTTAAGTTTTCTATAAATTATACTCTATGATCATTGATGGTACTAAATAATTTGTTGAAATAAAAAATAATTAAAATATTTAATTAAAATTAATATTATTTTCATTAAATATAACTTGTCGTATAGTACAAAAAATATATCGTATTGGATGATCAGTTATAATCAAAAATGCCACCATCGAATAAAAGTTTTCTAAAATAGGTAAATTTTAATTTTGAAATTTAAACTATTCATACTGTATGAAGTCTTTTGAACTGTACAATCAGTTCATTATTTGCTAATTATGTCCATTATTTAAGGGATCAAATTAAATGAGAAAATTTTGATTTAATTATTGATCATACTATACAATCTTTGATTGTACTGCATTAACATCGATCATACTATATGACTTACCTGAGGATTCTCTCGATTATATTTAGTTCATCCAGTATGATCCAAAAATCATACTGTACGAATAACCCGAGGGACCTCTGGACCAATTTTATTCATCTTATATGATCTAATATTTGATTTAAAATGATCATAATGTACTGTTATAAAATCATACTAGATAATCTCTGATGGAGTAAGCTAATCATACTATATGATGTCCTTATTATACTATACAAATACTTATTATAGAATTAAAAATTATGGTTTCCGTAGAGTCTTGTGTTCAAAAAACTCTTAATTCATTTTAAAGAGTCTTTTGCATGTTTGGATAATTATGAGAGAGCTCTTGGTGAGGGCTTTTCTTCTTGAGAGAGCTTAAAATGAGAGAACTTAGAGCTCATGAGATAAAATAAGAGAAGTTGTGTGTGAGGGAAAAGTTGTGAGAGGGGATTTCACACAATTGCTCCAAGAAAACCTCTACCTTGGTTCCTCCTTGTGTCATTGTTGATCATGAGGGAAGCCTTGTAGAAGAAAATCTTCAAGGCCAAAGATCGTGATAACTCCACCGCACTGTGGAAGGTGAAAGTGATTTGTTAATTTGGCACCCTAAAGGATGGTGAAAGTGATTTGGTTCCTAGTTATGTTGTTTAGGGAAGTAATTTGTGTAAGGGCTTCTCCACCTTATTGTTGGAGCATTAGGAGCAAGGTTTTCAAAATCGAACCAGATAATGAATCGAAAGAATGAGTGGTTCAAAGTTTGACCATTCTAACTAGGGTCGAACCAGATGATGTAATAAATAATAATAATATTAAAAATTATAAGTTCCTACATGATGTAGTTCGGCCATCTTGTGGATCCCGGTTCTCATACAGGATGACCAAATGACATTGCATTGGGGGAGGAATGCATACCTTTTGTTGAGCTCTATTGTGCATTGGGTGTTAGGGAATGCATACCATCTTCAGTTCTCTTTCTCTAGCATGTGTAGCATGCGAAACTGTTGAAAAATGAAATGAACAAAAGAAATTGAATTAAAATATATAACAAAATAGTCAATTAAGAAATGTATAAAATAGTACAGAATATATTATTTTGGAAAATTAAATACATAATGTAATGAGTAGTATACCTCTTCATAATTTCTCCTCTAAATTATCTTTGGAATCTTTGTTTTGTTTTTCTTGTAGAAGTTTTATAAATGGAATGAAAAGAGATTTAACACCCAAAATGTGATGCAATACAAATAGCATATTCATGTCATAAAGATAAATGTTCAAAACAAACAAAAATCTATATATAATCATTCACATAAATTTTAACATTAAAAAACTCAAAAGCCCAATAATTTAATAATCTCCTTGATTTGTATCATCCAATGATGCATCCCCAAATCCTTCTCCACTAAAACCTTTCAACTCAAATGCACCAACTTCCTCACATTCAAGCACTTCATCTACATCACCTACATATTTCAACTGGTATTATGGGATAACTATGAATGCAAAATAAATTAAATTTAATTCTAAACATACCTTCAGATGGTCAAGTAGAAGCTATATTGGATACTTCAGTAGGATGAAATGTATCATGTCTGTAAATTGCTGTCTCCAAGTCTTTAAAATTAAGTTCTGCAACCTACTTTTCATTAAGCCCCTAGAAGTCTACAATATCAATACTTGTAAAATCTAAAGGATCATAATTTCTCCTATTAAGCTGCAGTCCACAAAGTTAAAATAAAACTTGATAAATGATAAATATAATATGCAATATTAATGAAGGAAATATTGTGATAAATATTAATGTATTGCATATTTCTCAAATTATTTTTATATCATACATACACAAGATCATTAAGTCTTTGATGTTTAAGTGATTTTTCCTTTTACTATGAATCTGTTCAAATACGCCTCTATTTCTTTCACTTCCAGAAGAAGATGATGTTTGGCTCAGAATTGGAACATCTAATTTTTTTAAGTTTGGTGCACTAGAGGTAAACATCTTCCACCATTCATCTAAAATTCAAACAGAAATAGTAATTTTAAGATGTATTTTAGAAATTCAACATTAAAATGTAGGCTTAAGTACATACCAGGCTACATTTCTTTCACCCTTTTTTAGAGCAAGTGAGCTTCCAAAACTCCCCAAATTATCATGATACAACCTCACCTCTTTCATTGCCAATGAAGACTTAGCACAAATGTTTTTATTTCCAATCAATCTTACGAAAACTTGCATAACATCAAATTTATTAAAATAATTTTTTCTAACTTACTAGAAATGATGATTAAGGAAGTATGCTGCTGAGTGTATGCCTTATCATAATTGAGTATCCCATCTATTCTTTACTATATTTGTGTAGGGCTTGTACATTCTCTTCACATGTCTGAATATTCCCTTTATGGCATTTCTAGCTCTATACATGCCATCATATAAGTATCACAGGGAGGGTTTTTTATTATCATCTACAATTATAAGCAATCTTATAAAAGGTATAATTATTTTTGATATCACAAGATAGTCATTCTAAAACTGTGCTTCTATAATAACAATGGTCGCCTCCTTTCCTTTTACTATTTTTGATATCTTTGAAATAGAATACATCTTACTTGTTATGGAAGCTTACAAATCATGTTTATGATCATATACACTCCTCAATATGATAAATGTAGTGACATATCTAGTTGCATTGGCCTTACAATTTCTTTCGAACTGGGTCTTCTCCCTAACCTTGCTATAATTAAAGTGTGGTTATAGATGAAAATACTTACCAGTAGAGGCATTCCTCACCAATTCCATAATGTAAGTCATACTGCCTATGCCTTCAAGGATATTGTAATGTGCTGAACATGGTGACCAATATATATTCCCGTATTTCTCATTAAACAGTTCTCCAGTCTTCTTATAATTAGCGACATTATTTATCACTAACTACACAATACTCTCTTGGCTAATCCAATCAACAACTTCACTAAATAATGAACACAGTGTGATAGCTTCTTTAGTTATATCTGAAGAATTAACAAACTTTATGACACAAATTCCACATGGCCAAATACATTAGAAAATTTATCAAAGTTTTGCTTCGTCCATCTATCCACACATCAAAAAATAGTGTACTCCCTACATCATTTAATGTTTTTCTAAAAGATTCTACTAGCAGTTTTCACTCCTCCTTATAATCTTGTAGCTTATGATATGATGGTATCTTGTAAACTGGTCCAATTGTGGCTATAGAAATGATGGCCTTTTATGCAAAAGATGACTTCAAAGAATTAAAGAGTATACAATTATCATAAAACCATCTAGCTATGGATAAATCATCATAATGTATGGCATCAGATGCTATAATACTTTTCAGTGATTGTTGAGATCCATGTTTCATTCTCGGTGCCAAAAAATTAACAATCTCATCTATCTTCTTCTTTCCCTTATCAGTGTTTGTATGGTGTGCATCTAAGCTCTAAGATTTAGGTAGTGAAGATGATCCACTCTCTTCTTCTGCTACTTCTCTTTCTAATATAGCTACACTTTCTTCTAAATGTTCTACTGTTTGTTGGTTCCTCTTTGATATTTCATTCAGATTCTCTTGTGTATAATATCAGATGTTATATGGGAATTTTTAAACAAGCAGTGATACTTCCCTTGATCCCAGCTAGGTGTTGTTTCATCCTATTAATCCCTCCATCCTTGTAAACAATCCCATAATGAAGACACCTAAACTATTTCTTTCTATCAGCTACTCTGGACTCACTAAAATGATTCGAAGTAATATCTAATATCTATCGCATGCCATGAGCAGAAGATATATATTGACTATTTGGAGGATCCATTCTATAGAACTGAAAAAAAGAGGAAATTTTAATCAATTATGGTACTTTTCAATTAAAAAGTGCAAACTCTATTAAAATTAAGGGAAAGAAGAAATTAGGAACTCAACCCCCTATTTAGACTGACATCAAATTAAGGATGAATACTATTTTATCTTTAATGTTAAATGAAGAATTCACTTCACTTTCTTTTATAATTCATATTAAGGATTAGGTGTTTCTACTATTTTATTTCCAATCAAATATAAAAAAAATAAATATTGAAATTTATTTTACAACCAATGAATAAGTAAACAACACTAATCTTTTAGTATTTTTACATAATAAGATTTCATTCAATTTCATTTACACTAACTTGTAGAAATATAAAACCATAATTCAAACATATAAAAATCTCAATACAAAAGGCTCATTCAAAAACCCTAAAATTAAGTTTTCTTTAACATTACTTGCTGGTTGCCTTGGAGCTGTTATGTCTTGGAGTTTTGTGGTGGCACCTAATGCTATTTACACTGCTTTAAATCTTCTATGTATAAGCATTATGGTTCTCAATTCTTATTTTGGTAGTGCTTTTTTGCTTATGTTAAGGTTGATTTGCAAGGTTGGTTGTTCTGTGCTCCTGGCTGTTTGGTTTGGTGTTTCCATACCTTGAAGGTTCCCGATTCCTAAGGGGTTGCTGTTGCTGTTGAATTTTATCATTTTTGGAGATGGTTGGTGGTTTTACATCTTTGTGTTTAAGGACTTTAATTATTAAAATTATGTTGGTTAGTGGCTGATTATCTTATCAAATAGTGATCCTATGATTTTTGTTAATAATTGCTCTGGTTATTGTAGGTACCTATCTTTTTGTAGGTTCTATTTTGCTATTCATTTCATCTTGCAGGAGTTATTTAGTGCAGGTTTTTTGAATTTTGGTGTTTTGGCTAGAAAGATGGTGTTGAAAGCTATTTTCTAGATCTTTCTATTTTTTGGGTGCTCGTTCCTATGCACCATAGATTATACTTAGGTTATTTTGTACTTGTGCTTAGTAGGGAACTCAAGCTCTTTAGGTTTTTTTTTGTCTCTTTTTATAGCTCTTCTGAGTCGTACTAAGCCTGAGGTCCCTCTTAAGGACCTTGTATTTTTTTCCTTAATCAATGCGTAGGCCCCTCTGTGGATCCCCCCAAAAAATGATAGAGATAACTTCGTTAAAATTTGCATTCACTTCATTAGGATTTTCATGAAAAAAAAAATCAAATCCTAATACCAAATCTAATCCTAATACTTAATCTCAATTCTATATACAAAAATCTCATATGAAAAGCTTTTCAACTTAAACATTAAAAAAAACTAGAAAAAAAAACCCTAAAAAATTATGGTTTTCAAAAACTTACATTCCATGGTTTAGATTTGAAGCAAATAGAAGAAACGAATGTGATGCCAGAGAGGAATAACCAAATAATGCCTTCAACACCTTAGTCGGCATCAAGTTGATGAACACATGAAGTGGCCAAAGACTCGAGAGGCTGAGACGTTCAAACAAAATTGAGAGCAGCAATGGCATATGTGAAGGAATAGAGCTCTATTAGGTGTTTATTTTTTATTTCTTCATCATAAACTAAATTATCTAATTTTTGAAAATCAGCACTAGTATCACAATCCAACTATCGGGCTAATCAGTTCTGTGAAGGTTTTGTGCAATTCTAATTCTCTGATAACCCTAAACCGGCCAGTTGGCTGGTTTATGATTCAACCGGTTGAATCGACTAGTTCGATCCAGTTTTAAGAACCTTTATAAGGAGAGTGACTAACATTTTAGTGCAGTATTCGGAGGGGAGGACTCCAGGGAGTAGACGTAAGTCATTTGACTGAACCACTATAAATTTGGAGTGCTCATTCTTAACTTTTCTTACCACACTTTATTTTTCTTACACATTTATTTTCTAACAAATCTGTGTTGACATTATTTATCATTGAGATTTGAGAATATTTAATATTTGTGTGAAATCAACTTGTGCTAGAAAAAGAAAAAAAAAGCTTTGATATTTATTTTTCTACAAAATTAAAATGAATAAAAATATTTATTTCTTAAAGAATCATAAAACACCAATCCCCCCTTCTTGGTGTGTTTTGGACAGTTAAAGTGGTGTAACAAACCTTTTTTGAACTTTCAATTTTTAACAATATTTCCCACCTTCAAAAACTGCTAAGCTTATGAATGATATCACTTCATTTTCCCAATTTGATGGGGAGTCAATTTATGAGAACTTGGAACTATTTAAGAGGATTCTTGGAAAGTTCCCTCATCATGGTTTGCCTGATTGGTGGGTGATTCAAACTTTTTATAATGGGCTTGTAGGATCTCTTAGGTCGATAATTGATGTGACAACTAGAAGATGTTTGATGTCAAAGTCTTTTAATAAGGCATATGCCTTTATAGAGGAGATGACAACAAATAACTTCCAATGGCCTTTTGATAGAGTGAATACTAAGAGTTTAGTTGTATGTATAAGTCAAAAGCTTTATCAATTTTAACAGCCCAAGTAGTTGCCATATCTAAGTAGTTAGATAATTTAAGGAGTTAGTTTAGTTTTTGACCTACTTATACATTTATAAGAGAATGATTTGAATTTTGTTAATGAGTCTAGTACTCAAGGGATTTAGAATGTGAATGTAATTTGAAGACCTAATAATCCCTGTTCAAATAATTATAATCCTAGTTGGAGGAACCACTTTAATTTTAGATAGAATAATAATAATCATGGAAATAAATGGAATTCCAATGAACCCTATCCTATTGTAGATTGGAATAACCTCAATAGCCTTTAGTGAACCCTAAACATTTATATCCCCCAAATTTCAATTAGAATAAGAAATTTAAAGATAGGAAGAAACCTTTGGAGGTTTTAGTTCTTCACATGGAAAATTATTTGTAGAGTCATGCTGCTTCCACTAAAAATTTGTAGAATCAATTAGGGTAGTTGGCAATTTCCTTTAGTAGTAGGCCCCATGAAATCTTACATAGTACCATTGAAATCAATCTTAAGGAAAAAGGAAATATCAAAGTTTAAAGCATTTGAAGAGTTACAATGATATTATAGAGGCAACATGAAAAATCTCAGCAAAGTGCAATTGGAGACTATAAAATCAGCTCTGCTTGGTGATGGAGGCTTGTTGGCTTGTAAAGGTGAGCTACACACAGAGATATCATGCAATATAAATATGCTTAGGTTTTCTTTTATATAAAAATAATAATAGCCAAATAGATACGTAAGTATACGTGCTGATCAAGTAATAAAATGATAGAGAAGTGTGTCGATCCCATGAAAATGTATTCCTCTTAATTGGAATTAAACAACTATTATATAATATATGTGCACAAATTACCCTACTAAATGTAAAATGTTTTTATTTTTTTATTTTTCCACTTAATGAAGTCTTGCAAGATAAAAGGATACCAATATAAATAAAGTGTTTTGGACTAATGGATGAAAGACATCATAGTTTTCCTAATGTGACTCTCACTTTTTAGATATTGATCAAAGCATATGCATTTCTAGATCTTTATCGAGCTTTTAGGGGTCAAAATGGAGGTTTATGACCTTGCTATAATTAGAATATCTCCATAGAACCTAGAAGGTTTAACATCCTATGTCTAAGTATACAAACATTTCATTTTAATACTTCTATTTGTTCCAATATTTTTACTTCAAGGTAATACATCATACTAGATATTAACTACATACATGGTCATTATATGCATTAAATTAAGAATGTGATATATTAAAAATATCTATAAAATAATTTGATGTACAAGATTCTTCATTAGTACTTACAATGCATTTACATCATTATTCCAAAACTCGAACATTTAGCCTGACATGAATAATAATAAAAAGCAAACTCATGTTCCTTTTATTCATATAATAAAAAGATACAAGAGAATTAATAAAGATAAATGTCATCTAGAAGGATCAATTTATATTCTCCACAATCCTTTCTCCAACAACAAAATTGCTTAAACAATACATCCTCATATCTCAAAATGAAAGTATCTTACACTTCCCTTTTCTTCCTTAAAATTTAATCTAACGAGGAACTAAAGAAAGACACTCAAAATTACAAGACTCCACGAAAAATGATAAAACCTTCCACTAAAAAAACTAAAAAAATATTTATAAGAAGTATAGAAATGACCTCAGGTATCGAAATGCTTGGAGTGTTGGAACTGTAGTGTTATAAATTGAACTAGTGACTTAGTGCTATGAAACTTTCCCTGCTACAACACTATGCTAATTTGGCATGGTTAATAGTTGAATCAACACATCATTTGGATGAGTTGGTGTGGCTCCTCATTTTGATAACTACTTTGTAAGGTTGCTAAAAATGTTGAGCATTGTAGTGCTTGAAGGTGCAATCCAGTGCTGTGACTTTGTGATAATTGATGCTCTAGCATTTAAATTCCCAAGATTCAAGTGCTATAGTATGGATTTATGATGCTGTGGTGCTATGGAGCACTAGGGCACTATCCTTGGATCCATTTGGGAACTAATTTTTCCTTAAATTTTTAAACAGCTAGTGCTATATTATCCAAATAAACTATTTGGTTGTTGTAGATGAAAACTTTGTGGCATGAAATCTGTGGGAGCTGCAGTGCTCATTGAACATTTTTATCTTTTTTCCTACTCCTAAATATTTCTACAAAACATAACATAAACAACACATTTTCACTTAATTTTCACATAATAGTATCTAATCTACACTTAACACTTGGGAGGTAACCCAATTCTATTGGTACAAAGAAATTCTTTGTTAAATTATTTTTGTGCAATATTATTGTTATGGTTTAATGTTTTGCATACTATTTTTTTTTATTAATTATGAAAAATTTTATGTTTGTACTAGTTATCAATTTACTAAATATTGTTGTGACTATAATAATTACATCAAATATTTTTTTGAGCACTTGTGAACTGTGAAAAAATTGAATTAGCACCATAGTATCGGGTCTTAGAGTGCCACAACATTTACTTTTCATGCACCGTATCATCTAAAATTGGAATCATTATATTGAAGTCTTAGAAAAATTGATTGTAATGCAATGTCATATTATTACAAATTTAAACACCCTAGAGCTACTCATGTTTCTATGGTACTCCAGTGCTATTACATGTAGTGCTGCAAAACCAAATCATTTATATCAATAACGTCAAGAAATTATGCTTATTATTGTTGTACATGTGTTCCATTTTCATTATAATTTATTATTTAGAATCGCAACACTATCTTTAACACTACAGTATAAGTCAAACTATAATTAGGTACTTAGAGGACCACATCATTAGTCAGTTTCAAACATTGTAATGCTCATGTGTTAAATAATATGGTGATTTATAGTAAAAAGTTGGGGATTTGATTTGCAATGAAGATGACACAACGTTGACTATTTCTTCATACCGCAATGGTAGGGCTAGTTTGACCATGTTTAGTTTTTCCTTTCTTATCATTGTAGCACCATTCCTCCTAACACCATAGTGCTGGTCGAATTCTATATATGTAAAGGTGAGTTTTCATTTCTTTCATTGTACCTGTGATGGTAATGTTGTAGCTGTTCTTGTGTAAGGATTGTGAATTAGTGCACAAGTTAGTGTAGTGGTAGTTGAGTAGATTTTATTATAAAAAGCCTTTTGTACCAGTTATCATTTCTATCAAAAAGGTATTTTTAGTACTTTGCTTTGTTCATTTTGCTACTTGCATACTTAAGTACGTATTTTTTATCTATTTTTTATGTTGTTTATATAATTTTTAATTAACTAAATTTCTTATTTACTCTACTGTTGGAATGTCCTCTCTTAATTGCACTTTGATAAATCATTTGACTAATAGAAAATTTTGTAATTAAAAATTACTTAAAATTAAGAATAATATAAAACTATAGGTGTTAAATTGAATGAACAAAGAACAACAATTTCTAATACAATCAAGGAAAATTATCTAAGTTAGTACTTTATTTTTGAACTTCAATGCTATAGCACCTAAGCATTCATTGGTTATTATAAGATTGAGCAGCTAAGTTTAGAAAAAGGATATACTTAGATTAATTTAAAAAAATCATTATAAACTCAAGTATGGAATTAGTAAACTTTTGAAATCCTTACATTATTCCAATTTATGATCACATGAAGGAATACAACTAATTAGATATTCAAAATCATTATTTTAGTACACATGTTCATTAAAAGAAAAAAAAATAATAAAATACAAAATGATAAAAAAAATAGAGAAAGAAAAAAGACATAGGAAAATGAGTGTTATAGCAACAAAAAATTATATATGAGAACACTGAATTCCTAAAAGATTCTAGTACTTATTTTTTTAAAAGGGAGAGTGCAAGTAAGCAATTACATATGAAAGGTTTATAAATGAATTTCAAAATTAACTAATATATGACCAAATCCTAAATGATACATCATTCAATCTAAATCAATAGCACAATTGCACTTACACTCATAGTTAAGAAGCTCAATTTGAATATTAATGAAGATGATTCCTTAAGATGATTTATTCATGATTGTTTATGTTAAAATTTGTGTACTTTGACCATTTTAATTCACATCTAAATAGTGGAGTATTATCTTACATTTTAATCATTTTTAATTTGAAACTTTTTATTTGTTGTAATAATGAGTTGATCAAAGGTGCAAACACAATTGCTTGAGGATAAGAAAGAGCTTAAGCTAAGGGTATTAAGTTGAATTTATGATTTTTTTTTGTTAAACTCCACTAAAGATATATATTTTAGTTGATATTGTGCAAGATTGTCCCAGTAAAAAAAGAAAAAAATAACAAAGTTGAGAACTAGTGCTGCAACACTAGAGCTACCATTGTTGCAACTTTTTTAATCCTCCGACATAAGACTAAAATATTGTAGCATTGAGAGTATCGGGAAAAAATATAAGTAATTCAACACTAGATATCCATACAGATGTTGTAAGCAACTACCGCAGTGCTCATCTCTTTTAGCACTATGGTGGAGCAATTATAGAATAGAAGATTCATGTCAGATTAGTATAGAATCACACCACATCAGTTAACAATCATACCAGTTCTTTCCAGTGCCATAGTGAAGGATATTTAATAGTATCGAGCTGCTAGTCTATATTATAATACTACGATGCCATATTATGGAGATCAACGGTGAATGAGTATACTTATGTTAAACATAAATAGTTTTTTATATTTCTTTCATATGAGAGGAAGAAGAGGATAAAGAGTGACATATAGTGGAGTGGCTAGTCATCCATGTAGAAAGAAAAACAACACATAGTAATGAAAAGGAGTGCGGAGAGTGAAGGTGTAAGGTGATAATCACTCCTAGAAGAGTCCATCTGTAGGATCTATTTGGGATTCTTCATTTTGTGGGCTATTTTCTTCATACTTTTATTTGTACTTCTTTCTTGAGCAAATAATGAAAAGTCTTTGATTTAATTTCATTTCTTGGGTCGGGTAAACTCTTATTTTGGACTTATTTTATGAAAATTTATGTAAATCCTAATGTAGACTTATGCTTAATTTAATTTTTGTATTGTCCATGTATAAATTTAAAATCTTATGTGATAAATTACCTCGATGGAGGAATATTGGAACAATAAGGAGTATTGAAAAGGAGTGTATTCTTAGCTAGATATAGTATAATTAGGATTCTATGGTCTATGGAGATATGATAATTATAGAGCGGCCATGAACATTTGTTTACCTCTTGACAAGCTCATCATAGATCAAAAGCTGCGTAAGCTCTGATTCATAACTTTTATAGATTAGTCTGCCTAGCAAAATATAGATTCATTCACCATCATTAGACCAAAATATATTTATTTTTTTGTTATCTGAACTATTTTCTACATTTCTTAGTAGTTTTAGTTATTACACATTTATTTTGTGTAGTAGGATAAATTTAGTAGCTTGAGTAAGAAGTACTTGAGTAAATTATGGTTCACCTATTTCCTTCTGAGTTTGACAAATTTCTCATAAAACTTTATTACTTGATCGACACGCGCACTTGCTTTAGTTAGGAGTATTTAGCATACAAATATTTTTACTGGTAAACAATTTCATTAACATATAATTTTTCCACCAGTAAAGCATAAAAACTCTTATACATACACACACACAAAACTCCCATTAGGTGCCACCAGTTCAAATATTTTAGATTTTTATATAAAAAAAAGAGGCTTAGTATTTTTGCAGGCGATTGGCAACTTGGCAAGAAATGAGAGAGTGTGTGTGAGTGTTTGAGGTTAATTCTAGTGGAGGCTAGGCCTTTTAAACTTAGTGTGTGAGTCTTGTACTTGTGTGGAGAGAAGGAAGGAGTGTAAAGGAGTTTGTATTGATTAACAAAGGATATACTCATCTTTTATATTCTCATTCTATCTTATACTTTTATTTATTTAGTGAAAAAACTAACTTTATTATGTTTACTTTTATAACCATGTGTGGTTAAACTCTTTTATATGAACTTATGAAAATTTAGAAACCATGACCACATAGAGTATACTTATAAATTTATAAACTGCTTAATGCTAATTTTAAATCCACCAAGCTTCATTTAGTTTTTGTGGAGGTCACGCAGGAGCTATACCTTAGTGTAGCAAATCATAGTGAAAAGACCAAGCAAGTAGCATGAAAAGCAGAGTCCCTATAAGTGGTACTACTAGAGGAAGATGTCCATATATGTACTAGTCTAGGGAAGGTCTAGAGAGAAGGGTGGATGGAGTGCAATGAGTCTTTAAAAGTGATATAAAAGATTTCCTGGAGATATCTATCCTCACTAATCTTTTGTACTTTTATTTTCTATTTTGTATTGAAATTTGTTTTGTTTAGTTTAATTTTCATATCTAGAATTTTTTTTTTCTCTGGGCTTATAATACTATAGAAACTATGCTTTGATCTATATTAGATTTATTACTTAATTAGTTGCTTTATGCTATTTTTAAGTCCTTCATGGTAATTTTAGATTACATAGAGGTCTTGAATGAACTTAAAATATAGGTGATCTATAATGTCTATAGAGGTGTAGAAGAATAATTAAGAGATTTAAAACTTAGCTTTTCCATGCATTAATACAGGGTGGTTAGATTTTTGGGATTTTAAGGAGATTTTAACACTATGGTTGATAGAAATCCTATTTTAACACTCCAATAATCTCTACAGAGATGAGGAGTAATTATGCTGTAATTCATAATGACATTAGGAAAGATCTATTTATTGTAAACATGAGTTTTTAAATATCATATTTTTTGAGTACTTTAAATAAAGAATTTAGTTCTTAAAATCGTAGCTATTAATTTTTAATAGCACACCTGTTTCACTTGAATGATAAGATAAATTAATTAGTTCATATAAATAGTACTAGGGTAACTTTAGGGTAATATAGATGTTCATAAGAATGATGCAGTTGCTGGAGGTTCTATGATGTCTAAGCCCTTCAATTGAAGAAATGTACACAAATAATTTCAGTGGCTGTTTAAAAGAGTGAGTCCAAAGAAAGTGGCTGGTGTGTATGAATTTGATGCTTTATTAATTTTGATTGTATAAGTAGCTATTATAACTAGAAAGATGGATAACATTGGAGTTAGTACATCCCAAAACACACCTTTACCAATAGAAAAGAGTATGTATGGATCATCTATTGACCAAAGAACATTAGGAGTTGAATCATTAAATGCCATCAACAATTAAAAAAATAATCCTTTATTTAATACTTACAGCCCATTTTAGTGAAATCACCCCAACTTTAATTAGAGTAATAATTAGAATGTGGTTTGTAATTAGAATTCTTTCCAACCCAACTATTAGGAAACTGGAAAATAATCCTAATAATTATGGAAAATTAAGGCATAATTATCCTCCTTGATATTATTAAAATAATAAAATTAAGGATGATTAGTGTAAATCAGACCCTTTTGGCCTGGACGATCCGGTTCTTCTGGACGATTAGAAGACAAATTCTACTCACATCGTTCGAGATGATTCTGCGATCATCCTGGCAATTAGTTCAAATGAAGAATATCGTCCAGTAGATAGTTCATGATGTCCAGCCAAAAAGCCTGGACGATTAAAGGAAAATAACTTGATCGTCCAGGATGATACATATATCATCCTGTACGATTAGATCAAAATTGCCAAAAATCATCCGGCACACTATTCGGGTCGTACAGGTCAACCATGCTGGATGATTTCAAAATGACTTGATCATCCTGTATGATTAGTTCAAAAATGGGAATATCATCCAGCACACTTTTTGGGTCATCCATGTGAAAAGCACTAGACGGTCAAGATTTTTAATTGATCGTCCAAGATGATATGATTGAATTAATCAAATCTTAATTACTTTACTTAATCGCCTGACTAATTTAGGCATGATTGTAATGAATCATCCAGGATGATACAATTATCATCCAAGATGATCATATCAAAAATCTAAAATAAAAACTTGCCTAACTTAGTCTGGCGGCTGAGAATTTTTGATTTGAGCATATCATCCTATATAATGGGTGTATCGTCCAGGACGATCTACTTAATTAGACCAACTTAACATGGTCGCCTTAATTAGAGTTCTATTTTCAATGGATCATTCAGGACGATATGAATATTGTTCAGGACAATTTGAACAAAATATGAACAAAAACTCTAACTCACTAAAACTCTCCCCCTGAGTGTGTGTGTGCAAGGTTACTTAGCTTGGGGATCCATTACATTACACTTAACTCAAGAAAGGTGAAAAAATTACATTGAACCTGAAACACACACAGACTAACTCGATCTTGAGCTGGCTTGAATTGCAATTGATCTTATGAACCTAAAAGGTTAGACACTCAAATAGAAACATAATTATTTGCTATCATTAAAATTATAATCCTTGAATCCAAATTCGCAACAACATCCTATGTCTAGGTATGCAAAATTAACATTTCAATATTCCTAGTTATTATTTTATTCTGCAGTCAAGGCTATACATCACACTAGGTTTTAACTTCAAATATGGCCACTATGTACATTTAATAAAGAGTGGAATAATATTAAAAATATCACTTAACTCTATAGCATAAAAATCTTCATTATTACTTAATATATTCTATATATCATTAATATAAAATTAGAGAATTATCCAGACATAGTAAATAGATAAGCAAACTCATTTCATTAAAATCATGGAGAAATAAAAATACAAGAGAGTGATATCACATTACTCAAGTACTTCCATCGAGGCTATTAAAAAAATAAATAAATTAGACAAGTAATTGAATTCTCTTAAAAACATAACATAACTATTATTTATAGAAAAGCACAACAATTAGCAAGTGGCACTATAGTGCTTGAAAGGGTGGCACCAGAATGCCCTTGAAATGAATTAACACTTTAGTGCTGGAACTTCGGATGTGGACTGGTTACTTAGTGAACAGTCGCGTCGCTTTAGTAGTAGATTTAGTCCCTCGGAAGTTACAATTGCTGCACTGCGGCGCTGCTAACTTTTGAATGTTGTGGTGCCCCAGTGGCAGATTTGGCACCTAGGCATGCTAGAATCTTTTACCGTAGTGCTTGAAAATAGTAAACATGATGCTGCCAAGCTAGTCATTTGGCACCGCGATCCTTGAAGATAGTGAACACGACACTATTATGTAAAACTGTGATGCCTCGGTGGTGTGGAAGATAGCACTGTGGCGTGTAATTGTCGAACATCGTGACACTATACTTTACTTAAGATTTTCTACCATTTTTGAGATTTTCCTGCACATAAAAAACTAAAGAAACACATTTGAACTGATAAAAACACATATAAAAATATAACATAATTTACTTATGAAATTTTTCCCAGCTTAAGCTCTTGCTTGTCCTCATGAAAATAAAAATTTAGCTATTGTGCTTAATTAAATAACCAGAGTAAAAATTGATAATTTAAAATTACTAAAATAAATGATAATACATCACTGTCTAGAAGTAGTGGAAATGAATAAAGTTATAATTCTAATTGGGAAAATACTAATAATTATCCTGATTAGTCATTCTTATTATTGTTTTATTGGAATTTACTTGTTATGAAGAAATTCATTGACTATTAAATTTTTAATTTAATAATGTTGATTTAAGATTAGATTTGTTTGTATCTAAAATTGAATTTTCATTAGTTAACCATTATTTGTATTAGTTCTCTCCTCTTGTCCTTTGAAAATGAAAGTATAAGATTGCAATCAGATTTGAAGCTTTTAATTGATACCAATTTTTTAATGTATTCATTTTCTTTTTCTTTATTTCTTTTTCTTTTCTTTCAAAACAATTTTCAAGTTCATTTCCTTTTTTATTTTTATGTGCATAGTTAATGATTTTAAATATTAATTTTGCTTATCCTCTTTTTTAATTTTAATGATATTATTGTAAAGATTTAATAGGTTTACTAATTCTAAATTTGGTTTGCTTACTGATTTTCAATTTTAATCTACCCATATCTATTCATAAATCTTATTTATGCATCTTCAATACAAAGATCAATATATAAATGAATAATTTATAAATTCCAGTTAGGTCAATAACTTAAATGAACCGAGTTAGTTAATTTTTAGTTTTTCCAAATCTATGAAATATAAAGCAATGTTCATTTAAACTATAATCTAGGGTTTTATTATTATCCTAATTTTATATAATTTTTAGTTATCATTTTTATTAAGGTTAGTTAAATAATCAAAATGCAAATATATTAATGAAAAATAACATAAAATTTAAGTATAAGGGGAATACAATATATTGTAAATAATAACACAAATTAAATAAAACAAAACACATATCCTCATAAGAATGATAGAAATACATAAAACATGTGATATAAAATAATAACCCAAGTACATCATAACTAGTGCTCTAAGGCACCATATAAATTCACTCAAGTGGGTTTACTCCCATAAGCACAAATTTTTAAGTCTTCAACTAGACTATGCATCACAACACATTATTGCTTCCCAAATCAAATAAAAATAAGCTACCCAACTAATGTAGCCTCCAAACTCTCCCTCACTTTCTATCAAACAAAAGAAAATCATCACTTAACTCTCTGAATCAAGTTCTACCTGCTCGCCCTCCTTATCATCATCATTATGTCCTCTCTCTTAAAGCTACCAAATAAAGGGATTGTAGGTAGGTGCAGAGGGACACTCAAGCTGATCAGGATGCTCCATGAAAGGGCTATTCCTAAAAATACTAGCAAATTCATCATTAAAGTTTGAGGTGTATCTATAATACCTATCTTGCTAGTCCATACAATGAGCCATCCTCATTTTCATCCAAAATTGGCAATCCCTTGTTTCCTCACAAAAGTGAGTCACCCCTTCCATTTTTCCTCTCAAATATATCACCTATTGTCCCAATGTTTTAGGTGCTCTGGTACTTTTGCTGCTACTGCTGCTTCCTGGCCTACAAGATATTCTACGCTCAGTAAAATCACCTTCTTCCATATCCTTACCTGCTTGCTTAAAACCCTTTTTTTTTGTGAGAGCTTGAATGGGGAATAATTGGTCTTTATTCTTGTCCCCCCTAACACCTACTACTCCACACAAAGCACGTATAAGAGAAGAGCGCCCTAACCCAATAGAAGTGGTACCCCTAATGATGTACATAAGAGATGAAAAAAATAAGTTTTCCTACATCAATGGAATACCTCATTTGAATTGAATAGTTCAAAAGGACACAGTCACAGGTAACTTCATTGATATTTTGACCAAATATCAAATTGGAAGAAATAAAATAATACCAAGCTTTGGAAGAGGCAGAGCAATTGATTATTCTATTTTATTTCTTTTTCTAATGAGCTACACTTTTTGGTCCACACAAAATGTTTAGAATGTCTTTAAGATTTATAAGTGTATTAATAAAAGTGTTATATTCATAAAATTCATAGTCCCTATGTCTGTAAATTTTGTTAATGGCCACTGAATTAAAAGGGATCCACTTACCCCAAACATAACATTTATTATCTACTACCTCTTTTCCATTTGCAAAAAATTCTCAAATATTATTAATAATAGCAGTAAATGGCTCTTCATAGAAGCATTCCCAGCCTCTACTTGCTATGATTTGCAAAATAGGATTAGTAGGATTTTTGTTTATAATTGAGTTAATGAATCTTGATTCAGGATCTACAAAGATGAATCTGCTCTTATCAAAAGAAGAAGAAGCCCTCGTCTTACCAAACATCTTAGGAGCCCTTATTCTACAATATATTTTAAAGAAATGAGAAGAGTTTGAAGGAAATGGTTCAAGTTTTAAAATGAAAATGGATCCCCTACTTATAACACAAAGAGGCATTATGGCGCTACAAGACATGGCACTACGATGCTCAATGCATGAAGAAAATGACAGACTGGTCAACTAAAAAGCATTGCGACAGTTAAGGTAGTGTGGTGTAGTGGCATTAGTTTTTTTTAAATTGGAGCATTACTTTAGAAAGGGCCATCGCCACAACATTTGACACATGTCAACATCATGAATAACAAATATAATAATGAATATGCAATCACAAACAAATCAAATAAAATAAAGGATTTAAGTAAGTCTAATCATGTAATTAATTTAATAATATAGTTAAAATTTACTAAAAGCAAAATACTTCCTGACAATGGCGCCACAAAATTGATGGGGGCTATAGAGTGCACTTCTCAATTGTAAAAATGTTTAACGCTTATGTCCCCTAAACTATGCTTAGGTTTTCTTTGACATATAAAAAATAACAAACCCTATTTAATATATACAAGTATGTATGTCAAATAAAGTAATAAAGTTATGGTGCAAAGTGTCAAACCCATTAGGATGTACACTTTTTAACCATCAACTATTACTATTTACTCTAATTGCAAAATTATCCTGCTAAAATAGAAATGTTTGTTGTGGAGATTCCATTATTGAATAAAAATAGTAAAAATAATTGATATAATATTTAAATAAAGCATTTTGTATTGATAAATGTAAATTGCATATCTTTCTTATTAAAATTATTATCTGTAATGTGATTTAGAGCATATGCATCCTTAGATCTCTATCGAGCTTGTAGGGGTAAAAAGGATATCTGTTGACCTCTTAAAGTTGTATCATCTCTTAAAAAACCTAGCATATTTTACACCCGATGTCTAGGCATGAAAACGTACTATTTCAATATTTGTAGTTATTCTTGCATTCCTCTATCAAGGCTATATATGACACTAGATTTTAACTACACATATAGACACTATGTGTAATAAATAAAGAGCGGGATAATATTGAAAATATCATTTAACTTTGTTACACAAGAATCTTTATTAGTACTTAAAATGTTCTCTATATCAACAATCAAAAACTAGAGAATTCGCCAGATATGGAAGAAGTGAAAAGAAAACTCATGTTTATTGAAATCATGGAAGATCAAAAAAATAAGAGAGTGATATCACCAGGAAGGATCAATGTATCTCCTCTACACTCCTTCTTCCTTAATGTATAGAGTTACTCAAACAAACACTAACTAAACACTCTACTGATTTTATCTAGTTCTTTTCTAATCTATCTTAGAGTTGACTCTAAGATAGATCTATAGAAGTACTATAAAAATATTGAAATTAGAAAAATGAGTGAACACTCTTACAAACATAACATCACTACTATTTATAGTATAACAAAAATAGCAGGTGTCACTGTGACGCTTTAAAGGGTGGTGCTGTGTTGCCCTTAAAATGAATTAGTTCTTCAGTATTGGAACCTCTACACCACCATGGTCTTTGCTAATGTAGACCAGTTACTTGGTGAATAGTCATGTTGTTTTGCTGGCAGATCATGTCCCTTGGAAGTTACAACTGCTACGCCACAACGTTACTAACTTTCCAATGATGCGGTGCCCGAGTGGAAGATTTGGTGCCAAGGTATGATAAAATATGGCACCATGATGCTTGAATATGGTGAACAAGGTGCTGCTAAGTTGACCATTTGGCACCATGGCACATAAAGACAATGAACACAGTGCTACTATGTCTAAGTGTGACACCTCGACAATGTGGAAAATGACGATGCGATGTGTAATTATCGTATGCCATTTGTCTACTCTACTTTAGATTTTTTGCCATTTTTCAGTGTTTACTTCACACATATAACTAAACAACACATTTAAGCTGATAAAAATGCATATAAAAATATAATATAATTTACCCTAATCAAATAGTGGGCTCTATGGAACATTTCATAAAAATATAGAGGTAAATCATTAATGAAAATGACATAACATTGAAAAGTAATAAAATTTAGTACTAGAAGAGAGTTAGAGGAAGTTGTTAGGAAGGAGGAGAATCCTATAGAAGAAATTCTTGAGGAAGCACACATAAAGTCCACCAATCTTGAAGCATAATCTCAACTCTTTGAGGAAGTAGAAAACCTATTAGAAAGATTGTTGATGCACCACTACAACCTTTTTCTTAAAGATTATTGAGGCAAAATGTAAATAGGTAAAAAGTTAATAATTAACATATCCTTTGTAGAAGCTCTAACGTAGATGCTTAACTATGCTAAATTCATGAAAGACATCCTGAGCAAAAAGAGAAAAGTAGAAGACTTTGAAATAGTGGCCCTTACTGAGGAATGTATTTCAATCATCCAAAAGAAGATTCTTCAGAAGCTTAATGATCCAAATAATTTTACCATCTCTATGGAAATAAAAGACAAGTTTTATAGGAGAGCTCTATGTGACTTAGGAGATTATATAAATCTCTTGCCCTTATCTATCTTTAAGAGATTAGACCTAGGAAAAGTCAAACTGACCCCTGTAAACCTTCAATTAGCTGACCATTCATTCATGTGTCAAAAGGGGAATAGAGGATGTATTAGTATATGTACATAAGTTTATTTTCTTTATATATTTTATTCTATTAGAAATGGAGAAAGATAGGGAGATACCTATCATCTTGGGTAGACCTTTCATTACCACATGTTGGGTTATGATTTTTGTATAGAAGTGAGAATTGACTATGAGAGTTCAGGACTAAGAAGTCTCCTTCAATGTCTTGAAATCTTTCATATGGATGAAAGTGAGGAATGATGTAGAGTAGATTTAGTTGATGCATGTGTGAAGTATGTTATGAATGAGTTATTGAGTGATAGTCATTTGGAGTTAACATTCTGTGAGGATGACATAGGAGAGCTTGATGGAGATTTTTTTCATGTTAGGGGTGAAGACCCTACAATGTATAAATAGAGATATGAAGTATTTAATACATTAGCTCTAAGGAAGCCTTTGAAACCATATATTATAAAATCACATATTCTTGAATTAAAAGCATTATAAGCCCACATAAAGTATGCCATCTTAGGAGAGTAGTCAATTTTACCCATCATTTTTTTTGTTGAGCTTGCAAAAGACCAAGAATGTAAGTTTATTAGAGTTCTTAGCACATATAAGAAAGGTTTTAGGTGGTCTATTGCTAACATTTAAAGGATTAGTCCATCAATATGTATGCATATAATTTTGTTAGAGGAAGCTTGTCAACTTAAGCATGACCTAGAAGAAGGTTAAATACTATTATAAAAGAAGTGGTGAAGAAACATATCCTAAAATGGTTGGACACATGAATCATTTATCCTATTTTCTAAATTTAATTTGGTTATCCCAAATCACTGTGTGCCAAATAAAGGAGGGTTAATTATAGTTAGTAATAAAAAGAGTAAATTTTTTTTACTAGGATTATGACAGGTTAGAGGATCTGCATATTATAGGAAACTGAACAAAGCAACTTGGAAGAATCATTTTTTGTTACCCATTATTAATCAGATGCTTGACGTATTAGATATGCAATCTTTTTATTTTTATTTTATAGCTATTCAAGATACCATCATATTCCAATTGCCTTTGAAGATTATGATAAGAAGACATTCACTAGTCCATATATAACTCTTGCGTTTAAAGGAATTCCATTTTTTGTTTACAATTCCCTTGCAACATTTTATTGATTTATGATTTCTATATTTTTAGATTTAATAAAGCAAGAAATTTAAACTTTTATGGATGAATTTTTGTTTTTTTGAAATAACCTTTGATGTTTTTCTAAATTATTTAGAATTAGTTATGAATAGATGAGAGGAAATTAACCATGCTATCAATTTGGAGAAATGTTAGTTTATATGGTTATGGAAGGTATTACCCTCGAACATAAAACCTATAAGATGGCGGTATGGAGGTCTTTAAGGTGAAGATCAAAGTGATTGAGGATTTTCCACCACCTGCTTCTTTTAAGTGAGTCCAAAGTTTTCTTGGTCATGCCAATTTTTTTAGATGATTTATAAAAGATTTTTTTCTAACATAACTAAACCTCTATGCCATTAACTTGAGAAAGATATATCTCTTAAATTTAATCCTAACTACTTAACCGCATTTGAAAATTTTAAGAAGTTTTTAGTTACTACACCTCTCATTATTTCACCTCAAATATCTTTAAATTTTGAATTGATGTGTGATGATAGTGATTATGCCATTGGAGTAGTTTTAGGATAAATAATAGATAATAATTATCATGCTATATACTATACTAATAGAACATTGAATGACACACCAATAAATTAAATGAAAACTAAAATGTGTTGCTATTGGTAGTCTTTACATTTGATAAATTTATGTCATTTATAATCTGCACCAAAGATACTACTTTTATAGAAGACTTTGACATCAACCTGTTAACTAAAATAAGCTAAAACCAAATTAATTAGATGGATTTATTTCTTTACGAGCGTGATATTATATAAAATGGATCTGAGAATCAAGTTTTTAATTATTATTCTAGGTTTTAAAGGGTGGATTCTAAGCATAATGATTGTGACATTAATGAATTCTTCCTTGATGAGAAGCTATTTTTTATTACATTCATTATTTGTGTGCCCTAGTATGCTAACATTTTGAACTTCTTTGCGAGTAAAGTGACCCTAGTTGATATGTCATACACACAAAGGCAAAAATTTATACATGATGCTAAATTCTATTTTTTTGGATGAGCCATATTAATTTTGTAAGTGCAAAGATCAAAACATTCGACATTGTGTCTAAGAAGATAAGATTGAAGCCTTTATTAGTTAGTGTTAAGATTTTGATTATGGAGAGCATTTTGGATGGTTTAGAGCTATTACTAAGGTACTTCAATATGAGATTTTCCATTCTACCCTATTCTAGAATGTTAAGGCATATGTAAAAAAGATGTGATAGATGCTTGACGGTAGGAAATAATTTAAAGGTTCATGAAATACCCCTTAACTTCAAGTAAGAAGTAGAGAGCTTTGATGTGTAGGGACTTGACTTCATGAGCATTTTTTCAATCTTGTGAAAGATAATATATTCTGATAGCATTTGACTTTCTCCAAGTGCATTCAGGGATTATTAATGTCCAAAACTGATGCTTAGGTAGTGTTTAAATTTGTAATGAAAATTTTCTTTTCTAGATTTAGAGTATATAGTGATCATTTGTGATGGGGGTAGTCATTTTTGTAATAAGAGAGCAGATAATTTCATTTTGAAATATGGAAGTAATTATAGACTAGCAACTTCTTATCATCTGCAAACTAGTTACAAAGTTTAAATAAGTAATAAAGAAATTAACGGAATTTTAATGAACATTGTGAGTCTAAATAGGAAGAATTTTGCATTCAGATTAGATGATGCACACTGGGCTTACAGAACTACATACAAATCCCCATTTAAAATCTCTCATTATAAATTCATCTTTGGAAAAGCTTACCACTTAACCTTAGAGTCAGAACATAAAACATATTGGGCAAAGAAAGAATTAAATTACAATCTTATGGTTGTTGAGGAGAAAATAATAATATATTTGAATAAGTTGGAGGAATTTAGAAATGAAGCTAAGAAAATGCTAAGTAATGTAAGGAACAAATTAAAAAAATGTCATGATCAAAAGCTCATTAGGAAATAATTTGAGCCTGGTAAAAAAGTGATTTTGTATAATTTAATATTAAAATTATTTCCTGGAAAGTTAAAGTCCAGCTAGTTAGGACTATACACTGTTGTCAAGGGCAGCACCGTACCACCTATTATTTTCATAAATATAATATGGGAGGATTCATTTCACTTCACTTACAATCATTTATCTCTATGGTTTGATTTATAGATTAGTGCTCCCATTCCAATCAATTTAAATGGCCCGCAAATCAACCATTGTCATATGTGTATTTTGTATTAGTTTAGGAAGAGTCAAGAGAAAAGGGAGGAAAGACAGCATGGAGTCTGTAATCAACTTATAAAGGATTTCTAGGTGATATGTATCCTATGTTAACTTTTGTACTTTAATTTTCTAAAATTCAAAAAAGTATGTTTTGTTTAGTTTAGTTTTCATGTCAGACTAAAATATTTTCACTTGACTTATGATATTTTAGAAACAATATTTTCTCAAGAATAGATTTATAACTTCATTAATTACTCTATACTATTTCTTAAATCTTTCATGCTTTATTTAGTTTATTTAAAGGCCTTGCATGAACATAAAATATAGTGTGATCTACAACCATAAGACAGTAGTAGAGCAATAATTATGGGATTTCAAACTTAGCTCTTCCATGCATAGACATATGGTGCTTTGAGTTTTGTGATCTTATTGATATATTAACACAATTATTTAAGGAAATCATAGCTAAACACTTGAACAAACTCGATAGTGATGAGCTGTAATTATTCTCTAATTCATAGCAACATCATGAAAGATCTATTTTTTACAAACATGGGTTTTTAAATATCATAGGTTTAGAGTACTTTAGATATAAAATTTGGTTTTGAATTTATAGCTTTTAATATTTAATAGCATAGACTTTTTTTTTGACTAATGAGATAAATTAAGTAGTGCATATATAAAGTACTAGAGTGACCTTTGGGTAATTCAAATCCTCATGCTAACTATACTATACTCATTATTTTATTACTTAAAATGATATGTATACATACGTAGAACAAGTTTTGCACCATAATATAGAAAGAAAAAAAAATTTAATAGGATCCTATCAGCAAGCCCTCTGTTCATTAGACTGTAAGATTAATATTGTATAAAGTTTCTAGCTCAGAGCATTGGATCGTCTTATCTAAATAAAGTTTGTCCTAGCTAGCTCTTTATTAGTTCAAACTAAATGATATGGTTTATACAATATGATGTATACTCTGATTTAACTCCTAGATTTTAAATTACCAAATAGGCAAATATTACCCAAGGAAAAATGTTTCATACCATATAAAACGTTTCAACTATAACAGTTAAAATTTAAAATTTACCTATTTTTATAAATAGTAAAATTTTAGCAATTTAAATTTGAAATAGCTAATTGTCAAGTAAAATAAAAATCATATTACTTGATTAGTTAAGCAAGTTTTTAGTTTCACATTTTATTAATTAATGTGACTTAATTTTTTGTTAATTATGAAAATATAATGCATATTATACAAAATGATTTTAATTGTGAAGTATAATTAATTGTGAATCAAGTGTTTTAATTAACCTTTTAATTTTTTATTTTTTATTCCCTAGTTATGTGTTTGTACTTAGTTGTTTAACCCACTATATGACTAAAATTGAAAAAAATAAAAAAAATAAAAAAATTAAAATAGAAGGTAACACGATTTTTATTTCACGGCCTTCTTGAGATAATTTTTGTTTTATGTTAACTTCTTTTTACTTTATCAGGTCCTCACCCTAATTTTTCAATTAATGTGCTCCCTCCAAGGTTAGTATAAAAATTGATCTCTTACACACATAACTCAACTTTTGATTAGCATGATCAATAATGTTTTTAATGATAAAAACCTTAGTGTATATGAGGCTCATAAGCTTCTAAAATCTCCGCCAATTTTGATGATGATAAAATTTTTTGGTTAAAGAGATATTTATTAAAAAAAGTTAATTACTTATGTATTTTCTTCCCCTAAATCTATGCCGAGAAAGAAAATTATAATAAGAGAAGAACTAAATTAAAAGTAAGAAAAATTTCTTTTATAAAAAATGTTATATTAGGAAGGGTTCAACCAAAACATATGCTTATCCCCTTTTTGATATCACCAAAATGGGATCGGGTAATAAGGAAAATAAAAAAGTACAAATTGCAACAAAAAAAAAGACAACACTCATAAATCTGAATGGTCCTAATCTTGTTTGGGAAAGTGAATAAGATTAAAGAGAAGCTACTAGAGAAGAGAAATAAAGGAAGAGCATGGTGTGACAAATGATTAAAAAAACTAGGAGTGAGCTTCATTTAAGGTATAGGTGCAAACACCTAAAGGAGTGGTCTTCATCATGTTTTTAATGCATCTCCTCTTACTTATTGGTTTGTCTTCTTAATATTCTAATCCACTTTAAGTTAGACGTGAATAAGGTGGTCCATCCACACATCCTATGGCTGTGAGTATGTTGAGTTGGAGGGGTTGAGTTGGGGCTCTCCCTTCTTCTTCTTGTCCTAGGGCAAGAATTTATTTCCATCTGTTTCTAAAATAGTCAAGTTTTCAATATACTTGATTAGTATAGTTATAATGTTTAATTTAGTTTTGGTCATACAAAAATTAGTGACTTTAAATAGAAGGGGGAAATATTATTCTGATCACCTTACCCTAGGATAATAATGTGTCAAATAACATGTTGAATGCATGTGCATTTAACATTAAGGTGTAGATCAGTGGATAATGTTGCGGTGGTGGGGAATTCCCAAGGGTTATATTAATGGTGGATCATTTGTAGTTTGAATCGACTATATTATAATGGAGTTTGACCCTAATGTTGGAAATGTGCAAGAACTTGTGAAAAATATTTATTATTGATAATTAATTGGCAGCGATGGACAAATGATCAAGCAAAATTTCTATTAGTTATGATTCTCAAATTTGTAAAAAATTATAGGAGTTTGGAAAGATAGGGAAAAAGATAGAGAGATAATAAATCGTAAGGTGGTGCCTAAAGGTAGGCCATGTACATTATAAACTATTTAATATTGGTTTAGTAATTAAGAGTCTGTTACAGATGCTTCTTGATATTTCCAATAAACTTTGGCATCCTCATGAATAATGAACCTAATATCCCATTGAGGTTGAGAGCTGCTAACTATCCCTCCCCTCTTTCTTGCCATTTGGAACGAGCAAGAGTGTGTCATACCAGGAAAAGAAAATGTAGGAAGGTGTGGTATATACTAAGAAATGGCATTCTTCTTATAGCTTCTATTCAATCATAAAGTCGAATCAGACATTATACACTAGAATCAGAATAAGCTAAATCTTCCCATCATATTTCATATGAAGAATGATTTAAATATAGAGTCCAATCGGTATCAAAAAACATGATCTTTTACTTTTGATCATCCTTTCATATAGCTTGATGAACCTTTTGACTAAGTCAAATTTCCAATATAAATATGTGTTCGTATAGTACAACATTCAATAATGGTTCATCTTAAGCTGTCAATATTGTAAAAAAGACCTCATTGTGCTAATCTACTATAACTCAAAGAAAATCTTTCATTACCAGCAGCCCATATCCATTGAAATTAAAAATTCTGCTAGAAAAGTTGCATTTCTAGTAGATTTCTAGTAGAAATGTAATCGACGATAAAATGAACCTCAGAAACCTTCTTCCGGCAAAATTTTTTTGCCAAAAATATTTTTGACAGATTTATTGACAGATTTCCAATGGAATTGTGCAGTAATATTTGTCATTTATTAGCCACTCTTACTAGTAGTTTATTTGCAAAAAATTTTTGTACATAACACATCGAAAATTTTTGTTAGACATAGACCGGTAGATATTTCTTATGGCTTATCCGCCAATACTTCCAACATAATTTTTTCATAGAAATATGATACATTTTTATTATATCTCCATTTATGATGAATATTTTGTTGGAAATCAACCTAAAACCTAAATAAAAAACAAAATAATAGCACTCCCTCTTATATTGTTTACAAAATAATAAACCTGCACATATATATATATATATATCTCATATTCATTCAAACATTGAACATAAAGACATGCGACATGCATGTAATAATAGATTTAATAATAAAATTTTATTGAACATTTTACAAACAGTTTAAAATTAAACATAAAGTTCATTCGTTACACAATTTAAAATGGAGAATAAAATATATAAACATACAAATGAAATACCTAACATATAAATGAAATGTTCAATAATAACAAAAAAAATTATCTATTCAAAATTAGTCTCCTCCTCTACTGATGTTGCCTTCTTTCCACTAAACTAGTTCCTAAATTTCTATAGCTCATCCAACAACTGAGTTTGATGTATCTTCATCTACATCTACATCCCATCTTGTGATTTTCTGACTTGCTCTAGCTCAGCATAATGGTAGCTATATATTGGCTATACAATAACTCTTGGCTACTTGCTGAGAAGCTGGAGCCACCAAATATCTGCCCCTTGTATGTGTAACTTGCGATCCAAAACCATAAACTCGGCCTTTTTGCATTACACCTACTACTTGCAACCATGTGCGGTTGTCAGAATAATCTGTTGATCCACTAGAAGACCCCTCACCTACTATGGGATAGCTTTCTTAAAGCCATGTATACTCATCCTACAAAATTTAATACAAGATTAATCAATTTACACATAACACCTAAAATATTTATAACCAGCTAATGTTGGAAAATCAATTATCATGGGCATGAACCTTAATCTTTTAAATATTTCTTCAGCGGTTAATCTTAGAGGAGACTATAATGTCATTATTTTATTTTTAGTAAATGCATTCTTATTTTGTTTGAAAGGATGTCCTATGGGTAAGAACATGCGGTGATAGTTGAACCAAGTGTTCATCCCTCCATGCTTTAAAGTGAAGGACTTTGTAAGCTCCATACAACATAAATAAGCTTACTAGTCGGAACTGTTCCAACCTAAAAGCATTCCATGCGTAAAAAAGTCACCAATTATTCAAAGTAATGCTGCCCTCGTTATGAAGTTTTCTTTGATAAAGATGTCATATGTACTCACTCCTTTCCATAATAAATTTAAATCATAGATTAATAGTAGCAAGAATACATCGATATTTGCTTTTTGATTATGTAACCCTAGAATGATTAGTATCAGAAAAATACAAGGAGTAGTTAAAAAGAACTTTGGAGGAAGATTATAAGGGGCAAGTCTTACGTGCCAACATGAGTAAGGTGAAGCAGACTAGCTAAATGGAGTAAAACCATCTATTCATAAACCTAATCTTACATTTCTTGATTCTATGACAAAGACAGGATGTGTATAATCAAAGTGGTTCCCAGCCTCTACTTCTGATGGATGTGTAAAAGCACCTTCTTGTGAGAGGTGTTTATTATGTGATCTTATATGTGTAATAGATCTCATGGATGCATATAATCATTATAGTCTAGAAATTATGGGTATGTAAAACATCCTACTGACTAGTACATCTTTTAGCTTTCTTTTCATCCCAAACTTTGGTTTAAATCTTGGTGCATTATAATGATGGTATTAAATCTCTGATAAATCAAATTTATAGTATAACATGCATCCATTAACATGATAATATATTTTTGTATATATCAAACCAAGTTTGGAAACCAACTTCTTAGTCTGATATAAATCTGTAAGAATTATGTTATCTGCCGGGTTGGTTTCCTTAAGCAACCTAACAAATTGATTAAAACATTTATGAGAGATTTTATATTCTACGATGATGCTTAACATCTTCACTATAATAGATAATTGAGTGAGTGCTGCACCTCTTCTATATTAGTTATTGGGTAGCATGCAATAAATCATAAAAATTTGGTGTCTGCTTATTTTGTGGCTCTTCAATATATTGTTCAAATTGTGTCCAGTTGCATCATAAACTAAGTCCTCAAGAGGTTGGATATCTTCTTCCTCAGCTTTATTAGAACTTATAGATGGGTTGCATCGAGAATTAAAATGTTGCTCATACTCATCATAAAAAGTCCAATACCAATATTTTGGCTCGAACCCTCTATGATATAGATCAACAATTACATTATCTGGTCTTAAGTGCACTTTATTTTTATGTTAAGAACAAGGGCATCAAAACTTTGCATCTCAGATGTAGTTCAGCAATTGAAATGCTATTTGGATGAAAAATTTTACCCCATTGATGTACTCATATGTTAATATCTTTCGTGCTTGTGAAAATTAGTTATACATCCAACTTCTTTGATTCTAATATCCATAATATGAAGAATTTAGCCTACATATAATATGAAGATATTAGAGATTAGAATAACATATGTTGAACGAAAATAGATTGAATTCAAATTAATTTATATATTGGCTTATGTTTTTTCACACAGGTCCTCTATCAATGAAAGATTTTGTAGCCTCCAGGTGTCTCCCCCATTTAGGGGAAAGTTATAGAGTCTTAGCCTACCCGCCACATCAAGAAAGATGTGCTAGGTAAGTGTCGGGTGACACCATGGCCATAGTCTGCAATCCTACCATGCCAGAAAAGGTGTGCATAGATCTCCAGGGGTACCAACGTGAAAATACAGTTTGCATCGGAGATATTATCGATAAATTTACTGATGGAATTCCAACAAAATTATGTAGAAATTTTTGACATTTTTTGAAGCATAAATTATTCAGCGATTTCGAAGCACTCTTCCCATATCACAAACATCCAAGTCTTTTTATACCTCTACCTTTCTTAACATAAGTCTAATCTAATACCTTTACTTTCCTAAGTAGGTCATCAGGAGGCCGCCATTTTATACGACCAAGTCATCTAAAGAGACTCTCCCACTCTCTATAATCTTATCTTCTATAGAATCTTTTCTAACATTTTTATGTATATGCTCATTTTGTATCTTATTGCTAAGAGTAAATCCACTCATGAGCCCAATGCTTTCCTCCACTAAGTTTGAGGAGAATTTGTTATCACATAATACTCTCAACGCCATATTTCGAGTAGAGCCACACATCTTTTAGAACTTTCCCCTAAGTTTGAGGGGAATTTTCTATCACACAAAAAGATCAACACATTCCTCCATTTTAACCATCCAACTTGAATTCTTCTAATAGTATCCACATCTATTTCACAATGAACTCCCTTTCTAGTCTTATCAACAAGAAGAATATCATTAATAAAATGCATACACCATGGTATAATCTCTTGCAAATGTCTACCATGACCAAAGTAAAAATAAAAGGGCCAACGTAGATACACCTACAATAGATTTTCGGTGACTGAGGTGGGGGACGTCAGCCACAGAGTGTTGTACACAAAGACGATGAAGGCAACGTTCAGCGAAAGGCAACTAAAGCAAGCAGGAGCAAACAAAAATGGGCAGGAGTGAAATGAGAAGGAAGACTACTGCGAAAGGAAAATAGGGACTTTTCCCACAACAATACCGACTGATTATATTCTGGAAATGTTTCTAATAAAAATTTCAAAATATTTCATCAAATTTAAGCCGATAATTTTTGGCGTATTGCTTGGAGTAAACTTTCTAGCATTTTATGCTTCGAAAACCCCACCACTAAGTTACTGGCAAAATATCTGCTTGTTACACTGCAGCTTCTACCAGCAGTTATAATTCTGCTGGTATACCAAGTTTTTCCTATAGTGTGTATTTTATAGTATGAGTAAGTTTCATTGTGACATGATATTTCCTATTTTCTATATATTATGACCTTTTGTTTTATGTAACCAAAACTTTAGTAAAAAGAAATCCCAAATACATAAGTATGATAAAAATGACAAATACATAGATAATAATAATAAAAATCACAAATCAAATGACAAATACAAGAATATAATTTGACCCACTAGTTTATGCAGTCAAATTAATTTTTCTGAATTTCATTTTGAGTGTGTTAAACCTTTCAAAGTGAAATGGTTTTATAAAAATTTCTATGAATTTAATCTCAGTGACTATAAATTGAACTTTGACATCTCCCTTGGATGCAAGATCCCTATTAAAATTATTTCTTATATCTATTTTTTTTTTCTTTACATAAATATTTAAGAGGGTTCTTTGAGATATATATTACATTAATGTTGGCACATATGATTGGTTTGGTGTCAACATGCCGACAAAAATCATGAATATATTTCTTCAGTCATAAGACTTGGGCAATATAACTTTCTATAGCTATATAATCTACCTCTGCCATGGATATTGTGAGGTAAGTTTTTATTTTCTACTTAACTAAGAAATTAAAGATTGAGAAATAAACAGATAGGTTCTTGACATACTTTTTGAAAGTTCGTGACGGATGTTAAGCCCTTAAGAACAAACCCGAGGCTAACCAAGAGAGAGGGGGGGGGGGGGGGTGAATTGGTAATTTTAAAAATTTGTGAGCAAAAATTATTTTGAAAATCTTTTTGAATGTTTTAAAATGATTTCAATTTTACGATGATGTGCAGATTTTTAACAAAACAAACCAATAACCTCATTCACATGATCATCAATAGAAAAATAAAGTGTGGAAAATAATAAGAAAGAACACACCAGATTTTATAGTGGTTCGGTCAACTTGACCTATGTCCACTCCCCAGAGCCTCCCCTCCAAGTATTGCACTAAAACAAAGTGACTCTCCTTCTGCTCTAAGAGCTAGGTGGAGAAGCCTTTACAAAACTCTTTCTCACCAACCTGATGAGGTAGAGAACCCGGACTCCTTTTGCTTCCTTCTAAAGCAGGCAGAAAACCTTACCTCATTTCTCTTCCTCCTGAAGCAGGTAGAGAACCTTGATCTTCTTGCAACAATCCTTCCACAGAAACACCAAAAAGGATAAGAGATGACGATCGAAGAAAATGACTTAGATCCTTACTTGGAGCAACCTTTGTGAACACCTCACAAACTCCCCCTCACAAGATCCTCTCTCTCTCTCCCAAACTCTCCCTCTCTCTGTCAAGCTCTCTCAGGTAAGGAAAGTAGCAAAAGATCTCCATGATAGAAGACAAGAGATCTTAAATACAAAGGCTCAAAACTTGCCCAAAATTTTAACTTGCCATCGAAGATCATCCAGGACAATCGGTAGATCGTCATATACGATCATTGTAAATCAAACCCTTTTCTCCTAGACGATCTGGTTCTTCTGGATGATTAAAAAACAAATTCTATTCATATCATCCAGGATGATTCTGTGATTGTCCAGGATAATTAGTTTAATTCATGAATATCATCCAGAAGGTTGTTCGGGTCGTCCAGGTGAACTGGTGCTGGCCGATCTCAAAATTCGAAAAGACCAAAATCATCTGGCACACTATTCGAGTCATACAGGTAAATCATGCTGGATGATTTCAAAATGACTTGATCATTTAGGATGATATCTCATCGTCCTATACGATTAGTTCAAAATCAGGAATATCGTCCGACAGACTGTTCGGGTCGTCCAGGTGAAATTCACTGGATGGTCCAATTTTCTAATTGATCATCTAGGTCAATCTTGCAATCATCCAGGATGATATGATTAAATCACTCAAACCTTAATTACTTAGTAATGGTTGTCCTAAAAAGATTGATCGATCACAAGATCCTCCAAATGGGTTTATCACCTTGTATGAGATGACATTGCGTACAGGTTTGAGGTTTCCTCTAGTACCTGAGTTGCTCGAGATTTTTAGGGAATGCGGTGTCCCCTTGGCTCAATTCTTATGTAGGACGGTTACGATCATTGGGGGCTTGACAATTTTTCATAAGGAGTATAATGTTAGGCTGACCATTGACCACTTATCCAAGATGTGTAGGCTTACAAGCAATTTTCAAGGGCATATTTTATGTAGAGGTAGAAAGTGGCAGGATTTTTCAATACGCGATCCTTCTAAGAATTGGTCTAGCTCATTCTTTTTTGTGAAGAATGATTGTGGACTTTCTTAAAAATAGGGGAGGTTAAAGGAGCTACTAAACTTCCCACACATGAGAGGAGGAGATATTGAAAATTCTTAATTTTTCTGACACAAAGAGTCTTCAGGGGGAGTTACATCATATTAGTCATTATGTGCTGGAGGATAAATTTTTTAAAGTTGGCCTTTTTATTCATGTAGGAAGATCTCATGTAATTCAGTTGAAGAAGTCTAAGAAGTTTTGTGAAGTAAGTCCCAACACTCTAAGGTCTTCATCCAACAATCCTTCAAGAGGACAAGGAGAGGAGGGATCTTCCCTTGTAAAGAAGAGAAGAGTGAATAATGCAGTAGGCTTGCCAAGCGATAGTGAAGTATGCAGGGAGGTCATTCGCCCTTTGATGATCGATATTACTGACCTTAATTCAGATTGAGATGTTTGGCCCCTCAAAGTATCAATCCCCGAAGAGGTATTAAAATATGTCTGCATTGGATGGCAACGTGTGAAAGAAGTGATTAGTTATCTTGGATGGTAACATGTGAAAGAAGTGATTAGTCCCCGAAGAGGTATTAAAATATACCTGCATTGAACAGTCTGATTTTCTAATTAATGGTCCAGGATTAATTTAGGCATAATTGTAATGCATCATCCAGGATGATACACGTATCGTCCAGGACGATTAGATAATAAAGCTAAAAATAAAAACTTGCCTAACTTGGTCTGGTGGCTAAAAATTTCTAATTTTAGCATATCATCACGTACGATGGGTATTTCATTCAGAACGATCTGCTTAATCAGACCGACTTAACATGGTTGCCCTAATTAGGGTTTCTATTTTTAATGGATCGTTTAGGATGATATGAAGAAAAAATGAATAGAAACTCTAACTCACTAAAACTCTCCCCTGAGTGTATGTGTGAAAGGTTACTTAGCTTGGGGATCCATTACATTACACCTAACTCAAGAAAGATGAAAAAATATATCGAACCTAAAAACTAAAATGGACTGACTCGATCTTGAGCTGGCTTGGATTGTAATTGATCTTGTGAACCTGAAAGATTAGGCACTCAAACAAAAACAAAAATGTTTGCTATCATCAAAATTATAATCCTTGAATCTAGATTCGCAACACTTTTCCTATCATCTTTGCACCCAAAAAAATTTGAGTTTGACTATCCTATAAGATCAAAAGACATGTTATTCCTATGATTCCAAATTTCTAAATTATGTGTGCCTATATTATATCATAATATTCATTTTACTATTTATAGAGTGCATTTAGGGTGCTAGTGCACTCCCAAATCAAAGTGGTTGTTCAACATAAGCATCTTCTTTTATTATTCCATCCGGAAAAGCACTTTTAACATCCATGTAATACAATTAAATTCTAGTAAAGCATGCATAGGCTAACAATACCATTGTGGCCTCTAATATGGATAATGGTGTAATGGTTTTCTCAAAGTCTATTCCTTCTACTTGATTATAACCTTTTGTAACCAGTCGTACTTTATTTCTTATCACTGATGTCAAGCTATTCAAATTGTTCTTAAACAATCATTTAGTTCCTATCCCACTCTATTTGGAAGGCCTTGACACTAGCTCTCATACATCATTTTTTGTAAATTGGTTCAATCTTCCTATAAAGCTACAATCCAATATTTATATTTTAATGCTTCATCTACACTAACATGATTTACCATAGAGATAAATGTTGTTTAATTAATCTTCTTCCTAATTCCATGCTATTTCTTAACTCTAAAAAAAAGGGTTCTTCTATAATGGTCTTTAGGATGACTTGTATAAAATTTCCTTTATTTGGAGGAGGTTCCTAATTTTCCCATCTTTTGTCTAGTCTTATATTTCAACTCTAGGAATAACCTCTTATTTTTCTTTTATCTCTCTAGAAAGGGAAATCTTATTTGACTCACCAAATGTATCATGGGTAAAATCTTCTACAACTAATGTCCTTTTATTAAACTCACCTTATAAAAATTTCCTCATTTGTCTTGGCATTAAATTTTCCTAATTGAGATTTTTAATCATTCAAGTCAAAGCATCTACACCCAAAGAAAAGTAAGAGTGATTTGGTGATCTACTCTTTAAAAGCATATATGGGGACTTATTCAATTTATCTCTTGTATTAACCCTGTGTAATTCATAGCATGAAGTATTCATAACTTCTATCAAAAAGTACATTGGTAACCTATACTCATTCAACATTGACCAAGAAAACTTAATTAAGGTCCTATTCTTCCTTTCATCTACTCCATTTTGCTAGGGGTTCTAGCTATAGAAAAATTTTGCTTTACTCATAGTTCCTAATAGAAAGACTCAAATCTCTCTTTCTCAAATTCTCCACTGTGATCACTATAGATATTGGATATGGAACATCTTATTTTTCACTTAATCTAGCTAGGAAATATTCTAGATTCCTAAAATGATTTACTGTTATTAGTAAGAAATTTCACCCAAGAAAAGTTTGTATAATTATCAACAGTCATAAATCCATATGATTTACCTCCTAAGCTTATGGTGCTCCTAACTCCAAACTAGTAAATGTGCAGAATCTCTAGTGGCCTATCTGTGACAACATCCTTGATTGAATGAAGTGATGATTTTACATTCTCCCCTAATTAATATGCATCACACAGGTGTTCTTTTGTGAAAGCTAACTTAGGGATACTTTTATCCTTTTCTAATTTTGTGATTTTTCTAAGTGTTCTCTTATTGGAATGTTGTAGTATTGCATGACATAACAATGATTTATCTATAGCTGTCCTAAGGCAGTATAATTCACATTAATATAATTAGGATCAATCATAAAAACATTTTTAATTCAAAACCCTTCTAGCATAAACATATCATTTAATGTTAACAAACATTTGTTAGAATTAAAAAAATATCAAAGTCATTATCACACAACTTACTAATGCTCAACCAACTATACTCAAGTCCTTCTACTAGTAATACTTTTTAAATTAAAAGACCATTTGGATTTCATTTAGTACATATAATAACCACCTTTATTGTGGTTTTTTCTCCAAGTGTCACTCTTCCATCATTTTTATACTCTAGCATGATGAATTTTCTTTTATCTTCAGTCATATCTCTTGAGCAAGCATTATCTATATACTACATGGCTACATTGGACCCATTCGTGAAGGCTCACTTACAATATATACTATGGTGTGAATTTTTTAAACCAAATGTACTTGGGCTCTAGAGTATGGGTTAATGAAAATATTCCATGTAGTGCATGTGAGGCCTCATGTCTCTATATATATTTATGCTATGGTGGAAGCTATATAGATAAATTCTTTCTATGCGTCCTAGTATGCCATAAGGGTAATACACAAACCCTTGAAATGAAAGATATAATCTAAGAATTGAATGATGTGTCCTCTTCTGAGATGATGATGAATGAGATGTTATAATGGGTTGTCTGTTAGTGTGTCATGAGTGAAATGAATGTGCCTTAAGTTCAGTTATTTTCTTCCTTAAATCTTCATTAGCCATTTTGACTATGCTCTGTTGAACATATATTCATGCTAACTTTCTTGTAGATCTATGAATTCTAATTCTAATGTCTTATATGCATTATTTAACTCAATATGCATGCAGTCGTTTCCTTTTAAATCAATTTTAACAATTTCTATTTCTTCTAGTATAGTGGAGTGTTATTCTTGCAATATAGTGTGCTCCTTTCTAGAGTGTACAAATTTTTCTATTAATTTTTATATTTATTATGCAAATTATTACTGATAGAAATCAACTCTTTAAAAGTAAGATTATATATATGTTCTTTATCGGAGTCATTAAACTATTATTAGCCATCAGACATTGTTTTGTAACTTCCTCATCTGTTTTGGTTTTTGTGGTCTCCCCAAAATGCTCCACAAGATTTTTTTTTTTTTTTTCATTTGATTCATCTTCTTTGGTTTTCTTTTTTGATTCTTGGCCTTTAAGATTTAAACAATCCCATTTCACATGTCTATGATTCCTACATTCAAATCAAATAAAATCATTAGAAGTTTTACTAATTTTCTTATTTTTTACATTTCCTCTTTTCACCATGCTTTTTCTATTTACTCTTTAAGAACTTTTTAAACTACCTTGTTATGAACGTGATATCATCATTATCATCATCTTCTAAGCTACTACTCTCATAATCACGGGCCTTCAGCACAATGACTATTTCCTTCTTTTTCTTTCTTCGGCCCATAATTTCCATGGTTAATTTTCTATTCTTAGGAAATAAGTGAGCCCAAGTAGCTTATTAATAGAATGAGAATTCAAGTACTTTTTTTCAAAAATGGCTATTAACATGGCATCCCAAAATTCAGGAAAATATCTTAATATTTTTTTAACCTTTTATGCATTAAATATTTTATTTCTTAAAGTATGCATTTGCTTAATAGTTTTTGTGAATCTAGTGTACATGTAAGAGTTGATCTCCTTTGGTTGCATACAGAATAGTTCATAGTCATGCAAAAGAAAGTTCATATGTGATTTTTTTAATCTCAACTGTACCTGATGCAAACTCAATCCCAAATCTATTTACTAGCAAAGCAAGATGATATAAGTGCATGAAAAAATTCATGCATTTAGCATTATGTTGGGCTAATTCTCTATCTCCTAAGTTCCATTTAGTAAAGGGAATTTCTACTTTCATGCTATTAAAAACGTGATGTTGAGTTGTATATACTACTTATATCAAATTCAACATTTTAAAATTTACTGACTAAATGAAAGATACTATATAAATCTTCACAAAATCAAATAATAAACTATCAAGAAATGGAGGAAAGGGAATAGAGTACCCTTTTGTTAAGTTTTGGTTACCTAACTATGCCATAATAAAATCTACTTATGGTGTTTAACTGTCACAGTGAAGAATCTGCTCTAATACCAATTAAAAGTGTTTGAGGCACTTAAGAGGTGGAGTGAATTTGTGCCATTGAGAAATTATAAAGCATTACTTACAGAAAAAATTTTTAGAGCACTAATACTGAATTGAGTTCCCTTTATTTTCAAAACCAATTTATCTTAGTTAAAAAATATTTTCATTTTATTTTAATAGAAAAGTAAATAAAAAAAATTATTTCAAAATGATTTTTTTTCAAATGATCAACAATATTCCAACAAAAAATAAGCATGTAAGGTAAATACAGTAAGGAAAAAGTAAAGAAGCATAAAAAACTAGGAAAAATAAAAGTACGAACCATATTTTTATAGTAGTTTGATAAACTTGACCTATGTCTACGAATTAGAGTCCTCTCTCTGTGAATTCCACTAACTAGCTCCTTCTGCTCCTAGTAAGGCAGAGAATCCCTTCTCATTTAGAAGGAAATATAGAACAACCTTTTACTCCACTTCTCTCTCGAGAAGTCCCCTGTCTTTTGCACCCAACATGGCTGAGATGCCAAATCTTCTAGCCTCCTAGCTAGAACAAAAGTCTTCCCATAGAAAGACCCTCTAGAGCTCTTTCACTAAAGAGCCCTCACACACTTCAACCTCAGTAAAGAGGACATAGACTAAATTGAACAACATTTCTACACTTGTCTTACACAATGATCTCTTCGACACCCTTCCATAAAATCTCTTGCATTCTCTTAGAATCTCTCACCATCACCTTTAAAATATAATATGAGGCTATCAAGAACTCTCCACTAAAAACTATATAAATCTTTCTCTCTGTGTGTGTGTGTGTGTGTGTGTATCGTAGATCTCTTAGATCTCCAAGACTTACTTAGACCTTGACTAACATTTTATGACTCATTTAAGCTTAGCATTTATATCATAGCATAACAGCCAAACCCTAATAACTGAATAAGTACTTTTCATGGGAAAATCATACAATATGATTACTTGAATTTATAGTATAATATATTCAATGATTCCAACTAAAGAAACTTAATCACCTTATTTGAATGAGGTTCAATCGGACAAGCTCTCTCTTTTTGTTCAGACAATATAGTTAGGATTGTAAAATAAGATTTTTCAAGTTTGCCGACATAAAGCATTGAATCATCTTGTCCAAACAATGTTTGTTTAAGCAAGCTCTATGTTTGTTCAAATTGAATGATTTAGATCATAGATTATGATATATATACTAATTTGATTATTTGATTATATTTTACAAAAATGGTAAGTACTAACCCAAGAGTAAAAGTTCCATACTATACAAACTGGTTCATATAATTTGAATTATTGAAAATTTTAATTTGCCTATTTTTTGAAATATCAAAATTTTAGCACTTTAAATTTGAAATAGCTAATCATCCAATATGTTGTAGATTATATTGTATGATTAGTTGTGCATAGTTTTAATTACAAATTTTTATTATATAATGCCTCTTGATTTTTTATAAATTACAAATTATCATTCATATTGTCTAGTATGATTTGGATCATATAGTATGATTAATAAGAGAATTAAGTGTTTTAATTAACATTTTTTATGTTTATTTTTATCCCCTACTCGTGTGTGTGTGTTTGATTATTTAAACCACTATATGCTAAATGTAAATAAAGTGCCATGAAAATAAAAAACTTGAAAATATAAGTTGGCACACCTTTTTTTTCTTGAACTTCTTGACATTGATCGACTTTATTTATGTTAAATTCTTTTAGCTTTATCAAGCCTTCTTCCTTATTTTGTCACCTCTACACTCCCTATAATTTTATTTTAAAAACCAATCTCTTTGACACATAACTTAACTTTTAATTAGTATAACTGATAATATGTGTAATCATAAAAACACTTGTATATACCAGGCTCGTGATAATAGGTCCTATCTAAAATAGACCCGAAATTTGATCCTAATCATAAGATAATCCTTATAGAATAGGTAATATTCATATGATTAATGATTAGGAGTTATAAGGAAATGATTACTGTGCTGATGGGCAAAGAGTGATGACTCTGTTTACTGAGGTAATAGTTTCCGATTTACCTATGTATTGATTGCCAGAAAAACATCACTTAAGCTATAGCTCCTTATTTATTTAGTTTGATTACTGATATGTATTCTTTGTACTAATTCACTACGATTATATTATTTTACTTTTACCATACTATTTTATTATTATTATTATAGAATTTCTGATACTCATATTTCTAATGATTAACAATCACTATTACTATTGTTGATTCACTATTTAACATCTTACTATTATAAAGTATGTGATTCCTATTACTGAGCATATAATATATGATACTAGTTTGAAATAGATATATAATGACTGAACAACATGGGTATACTAATTTGATAGTATTAAATTTTTATGTGTTACGACAGTCATCTATAAGCTTCACGTTTTCTCATTTATATAATTTCATCATTCTTTAATAGCACTGCTATGACATATGATTTATAAGAATGATTATTTACTACTCTATTATTTTGACATCCATACTAGTTTACAGGTTTATAGATTTTACTATTTTATTAATGCATTACTTTCCTAACCTCCACACTATATTGTTTTATTGGTTCACAAATTTTATTGTATAGTATGTGTTTTACAATTTCTTCATAAATTCATGATCATATTGACTATTATTATTATGAACTGAATGAGCACATGCATATTAATTCTTTACCATATTTTGAATTCAATTATAGTATTTTAGTGAACTAATGGGCTTTTCAACTTATTAAATGTGATTTAAATAGTTTTTGTTAGTGAAATGGATCAGGAGTGTGAGACCGACCAGTTATAGGATTCCACAAGTATTATTATTGTTCGGTTTCTTTTGTCTTTGAGTTATTATTTTGTACTCAAGAGTGGAAAAATGGATTATTGTATTTGTATAACTGTTGAGTATTATATATAATTTTGGAGCTATGAAAATAGATGTATATTAATGGTTTGATCAATAGAAGTTTTTTTTTAGAGAAAATTAGGGGCACACATGCCCAATTTTATTCCAAAAAATAAAGGTTACAATACAAGAACTTAGAATTGTAAGAAAAATAAAGAAAAACTTACAACACTAAAAATAACCAAACTCCTTTGAAAAAGAGAGAAAAGATCAAAGAAAACAAATAATCCTATCCTACAAAAGGAACAAGAAAAACCTCCAAAAGAACAATTCAACAACCAGTTATAAAATCTAAAAAAGCTCCCAAACACCCACTTTAAATAGAAGATGCAGGAACCAGTTGAACATCCAAGCCATCAAAGACTCAATGATCAAGCATCAATCAAGCCAATCAACTGAATACAAATAAATGTCACTCTTGCCTCCAAATCAACCACAACCTGAGTTATCCAAATAGCAAGAAAAGACCTCCAGGTAACTCTGAGTATCAAGCTCAGGACTCCAACCAAAAGTTCCAACCTAATGAATAAATGTTTCTTTCACTGGTATTTCATTTTTGAAATGAATTAGATGGATCTGGATGTTACATAAATGATAAAAAGAGACAATTATTTCAAATTAAATTCTTGGTACCACAAATGGAAGGGTGCATTTAAAATAAATTCATATATTTTAATATATGTAAGATATTTAATATGTATATTGTTTATTTGATAAGATAACATATATATATATATATATATATATATATATATATATATATATATATATATATATATATATAATATGTTAATAAAAAAGTGACAATTTAGTGCTTTATTTGGAGTTTCTTGAAGATCATGATTGCTTACACTTACCTTTGTCATCTTCGTTCACTTATCTAAAAATATGGAGTAGGTTCTACATTGACTATTAATGGTTGAAGAATAAATGTATCTAATGGGATTTTCATAAGACCGTCCATCATGGTGTCATTGAAAAAAGAAAAAATATTCTACAAAGAAGCATTTGACTACTTGATCTACCCAAAAAATGCTCAACAAGTTAATAATAGGTCAAAGGCCTTCCCATTTGTTTTTGTACTGTAATAATAAGATTTTCAACAAAGTATTACCCAGATCATCCAGCAAGTGACATGTGCTACATGTTTTGGTTTAATCCAAAAGTATAGAATCAAATCATTTTCTTCTAATAATAATGATAATACATGAGGCTAAAAAGGTTGTGCTATGTTAGAAAAAGATTGGACTTAAGAAATTTAAAAATGCTTAATAATGGAAGTGGTTCTAGTTGAGTACTAAAAATTATATTTTATTCCTCTATTAAGGTTGGTTCAAACTGTTATATATGAGTGAAATGACCTTCAAAACTATTATCTGCCCATTTTTGTTGAGTTATAAGAGTAATATAACTTTAAAACCACTATTTTAGTAAATAATTTGTCACTTTGTAGTCAAACATTTTAGTAAAAAATTTAACAAGGAGTTTTGGATTAATTAACAAAAAGAATTGATAAAGATTTGTTTTCTTTAGCATTAAGCATTTTAAAAGCACTTAGATGCTATCAAAGTATTTATTCGATCGTCTCATCATGCATATGTTTTATGAATGATGCTTCTTTTAAAAAAGTCCATTGGTTAGAGATAGTTGATGGATGACATCATTTTTGGTAAGAGAAAAGCTTCACCTCTATATATAAATTCTACTATGAAAAGGCCATCCTAAGTAGGGCCAAATTTATAACCTTGCTTATAGTGAGTGTGAACAAATAAATAATACCCATTGATTTTCTTTATGTTTCCGTAATGAAATCAAAATAGCAAACATCATATTATCTCAAAAGATAGACTATTTCTTTACTATCATTTTAAATATATAAATGATATTTACTTTCATAATCAAACACAGCATAGGGAATATAAAATTTATCTTGAAAGATAAAAATAACATTCACCGGTCATTTTTAAAATGAATACAACTACGGAATAAAATTTTGTCTATGTCCAAAGACTTTTCCCTTACTCTAGAGAACTAAGGGAAAGTTTAATTTTTTACTGGGTTCTAGATTTTCTATAAAGGTAAGCCTTTATAGTTATTTTTATCTAAAGATAACTCTTGAGAAAACTCATGATTAAAGCAATGACTAGATGTTTTAGATTTACAAAGATTTAATTAAGGATTTTAGTTTTTTAACCTACAAAATGGAAATTAACAAAACCTGAAGATTTATTTATTGAATGGAAAGGAAGAAAGAGCTTTGAGATTCAGATTTTCTAGAAACACACTGTCTTATCCTAATGTTTGGCTTTACTATTTAAGATATGATGTAGCTTTAGTTTTAGTTCATAATTTATTTTGAGTTTGGCTGACCCTCCTAAGGATGATATATTGAGTGTGTTTATGTAATCTAAACTTATATCTGCTTGGAATGAACTGCCAGCTAACCACTTAAGTGCAATTCATAGAAAAGTAAAAATGCCAAGTCTTAAGAATAGAAGATAGGAAGCTCTTTATTTAACTTGAATCAATGTTTTGGTTTATAATTGAGTCAACACTATTTTATATGCAAATGCACATGACTAATTTAATTTACCACCCCATATGAATACATGAAAGATGTATAATTTATGCTACTATGTATAAATAAAACTTTTATTCATTTATTTACAGTGGAAAGTAAATTACAAACCAAGGTTTATTGTAAAAGAAAAGGTTGTGGAGCTTGTATTTCTACTCTTATACAAGATAGATTTAAATATGATTGCTTATTTTAGTCTTTATATCTTGTAAATTTTGGAACTACTATAGAATTCCATAGATGATGATCTTTAAAGGAAGTTTAATCATTTATTTTTTAAAATCTACAATTGTATGTAAGAAATCATTTTTAAATCTTTTACAACTCTTTATATTTTATAACTCAATCTATCTACTACAAGAGATCTATAACTTTATAGTTACATTTACAAATTTGCACTTTACATGACCTCCAATTTAAATTTTACTCTATGCTAAAAATTAAATATTGATACTAACTAAACAAATGGAAATACAATATGCTTAAAAGTAAGGTGCACTACAAGTAAAGTAAACATGTAGTACCAATATCTATTAATGCAATGAATGTATTACACCCTAGAGTACATTAAAGTAAACGGATAGAGCACATATACGCCCACCAAGCAAGGTATCTCACACCATATCAAAGTGTAGAAATGGAACACTAGCCTAGCGAACACTAGAGTTAGTTGTCATAACTCCCAAATCTATAGTTTGTGGTAAGCTACTTGCCTTCGATATGTCTTAGTTTAAAATTTAATTATATTGTCTAACATTTATATTTATTTATTTTCTAAAAGGGAAAAGGGATTTACTTAAAAATGAAGTTTAAATGATTTAAGTTTTTATGATTTATTAAAGTGTTTTAACTATTTGAATTATTTATTTCTAAGTAAAGAACATAATCCTCAACAACTCCCAAGTGCCAAAAGTTATTGATCAACAACAGCTAGGATCATAATTGTAATACATGTTATTCCCCATAAGGGCTAAAATCAAGGGCATAGAGTCCTTATATTTTATTTAAGTGTTTTATTGATTTATGCTTTAAGGAATCCCATTAGTTAATCACTTCAAGGCTTGAAGCTCTTAATCAAAGGGTTCTAGGCCTTCAAATGTAATGCATTTGATTCCCTCTAAGGGATCAATCAATTACGTAGCCTTCATGTTTATTAAAGTTATTTAGTTAATTTTATTCCTTTATTTTTATTTATTTAAATAACTTGAATAAAGTTTAATTTATGATTTAAGTTTATCTATTTTTTAATTAATATATTTTTATTGAATGTTCTCTATTGTTTTTATTTAATTTCGAATTTTAACATTTTCTTTGAATTTTTATTTAATGTTTAATTAATTTTCACATTGCTTTTTACATACGCTTTAGATGGTTTGATAGGGCAACTAAGTCTAGCTTAGGCAAGGTCAGTGGTTTGTTCTGGATTATTTAGAGTACCTTGCCTAATGGGTATTCTTATTTGTTGTGTTTACTTTCTATACTCTGGATGTCATATTTATTATTTTTATTGGTGCATCTTAGCCTCTCTAGGTTTCATTAGGCTCTTAGACCATGTTATATTTTATATACATGTAATGCATTTCTACATTCATTATATATTGCTCTTTTATTTCCTACAAAAAGTAGAATGTACTTAGGTGCAATTATAAATGTAAAATGTAAAATTGTATGTGTAAAGTTGTATGTGTAAATTATAGATATATTGGATCATCAATTATAAAGAGTTATGAAATAGATTTAAAAATGTTTACTTATATTGATTTAGAAGTTCCAAAAGGAAATAGTTCTTATTATTATCTTTTTGAAACTTATAGAAGATTTATGAGCCAAAAGATTGAAAGACTAAAGTAAGTAATCATATTTAAGTTTATATTAGATAGGAGTTAAATTCTAGGCTTATTGTGGAGGAGCCTGGCTACCTTTGCAATAGACCCTAGGTTATATTTTTCTACATTATAAATGAATAAATGCTTTTATATATTACAACATCATGCTATTTAGATGCATTTTCATATTAAAAATTTTTAATTATAGATTTTGATCTAAATCTCCTTGATTTCTTGGGTATAGATCTATCTTCTCTTTCATTCATAAGACGTTGGTTGGTTCTTAGGATGTTAGCTAGTAGTTTACTCTAAGAAAGCATAAGTCAAGATTGCACACCCCGTAGTTTCTCCTATCCCTGAGAGGGTTATCCTATCTTCTAAAATCAAAGTTTAATTATCTAAATCGGATGTCTAAATCTTTTCTTTAGTTCATTCAAACCCAAACTTTATCTTGAATCTTTATAAATTTAACAAGTTTATTATTCACTATAATCAAGAGTTATCTCAGGACTTATCTTGAGATGTAATTAGTTATAGAGGCTTTCCTCTATAGGGATTCTGGAACCCAATAAAAAAAAATAAACCCTATCTTAGTTCTTTAAGGTTGGGGAATAATCTTGTGGATCCAAACTTAGCTTTATATATAGGTTAGTTTCATATTCAAAATAATAGGTAAATATTTCTTTTTTTTTTAGTTGAATTTAAAATTCCTTATATTGTGTTTGAATATGAAAATAAAACATGTTTTTATTTTTTGATTAATGGTTGAGAATTAATTTATCATTTAAGGTAATAGATGCTATGCCATGCAAATTTGAATAAAAAAAACATTAAAATCAATCATGTGGGCCTATAAAATTTATCCACATACTACTCTTACCACTTGTAATACCCTATAGAAATAATGATGCAGAGTACGAGGTGTTGATAACTAGTTTAGAGTTGACCATTCTAAATGAAATCAAAAAAATTAAGATCATTGATGATTCTCATCTTGTTATCAACCAAGCTGCAGAAATCTATAAAGTTTTAAGTGAAAATTTAGTTCCATATCATCAGTAATTGTTGAAACTCCTCAAGTAGAATGTGAAAGTGACTTTGTATTAAATACCATATGGAGAAATTCTTTGGTGGATGTCTTAGCAAAGCTTGCTAGGGAATTAGCTTTCCTAGAATAAAATTCTATTCTAGTAAAGGCACAAGGGTTTTAGATCTTATCACCATTGGACTTAGAATATATAAATAGAAAACCCCCAATCAAGGTGAAAATTATTCTTGTTGCAGATGATGAAGTGGTCAAATGGAGAAAACCCTGCATTGACTACCTATTAGAAAATAATCCCCCTTTTGATAAATTAATTATTTACCAGAGTAAAAGAAGATCCTTATTATACACCCTACTCAATAGAACATTATACCAAAGATCCTTTGATCATATCTGGTTGTATTATCTCAATAAATTAGAAGTTCAAAATATAGTTAAAGAAGTGCATGTTAGAATGTGTGGTGCTCACCCAATCCAATCCTTAAATTAAGATGAAAATCAAGCATATGGTGTATAATTTTCCATCAATGACATATGACTGCATGAATATAGCTCATCATTGCCATTAGTGTCACATGCATGGAGTAGCCTTACATTAGCCACTAGATGTCTTACATCCAATAATAGTTTCATGGTAATTTGAAAGGTATGGTATGGATATCATTGGTCTGATCAATCCACCATCCTTTAAAGGTCATGGGTTTATACTAATAGCATCAAATTACTTCACAAAATGGGTAGAAGAAGATCCATTGAAAGAAGTTAAAGCTCATCACATTCTAAATTTTATTAAGGATCATATTATATAATGGAGTTCTTATAGAATCATATCATATAATGGTCCATCATTAAGAAGCACCAAATAAACAACTTCTCTATACTTCATAAAATAGATTAAAGAAACATAAGCATCAATTACCCTCATGAAAATGAATTGGTTGAGGCCTTCAATAAAACTTTGGTGCAAATCTTAAAGAAAATCATAGATGATGATAAATGTCAATCACATGAAAAGTTAGGAGAACCTTTGTGGGCATATCAAACAACATATAGAATTCCTACTCAATCTACACACTTCACTTTAGTCTTTGAAGCAGAGGTTACTATCTCTAGAGGTATAGTTACTTTCTTTGCAAACAACATAAATTAGAATATCAATTCAGGAGAAAATGTTAAGCTCTTATCGAATTAAATAAGGTTAATTAATTTAAATAAATAAAAGAAATTAATTAAAAATTTCACTAATTTTTTTAACTTCAATTTTAAATAAAATTGATAAAAATGAGGGAAAATTCCAAAAAAAAATTAAATCATGTAAATTAAATAAAATTAAATAATTAATCAAGTTAAGTTATTAAAAAACTTTAATTAAATTTAAATGACCAATTCATTCATAAATATTTAATTTAAACTTAAGGCTTTTATGCATTTGCTTGATTCCTAAGGGAAGACACAAATGCATTTAATTAATAGAGCTAGGATATGTTGTTTGAACATTTAAAAGCAATTTGGAGTCTTCGAATAATATATTATTTAAAATAACAATTAATAAAATATTAATTAAACTCAAAGAACTCTATGCACTTGAACTGATGGCTTAGGGGGAATCAGGTACATTAGAATTATGAGCCAAGGGCCTTTAATGTAAGAGCATCAAGCTTTAAAGTAATTAGTTAATAGGGTTCTTTAAGACTTGATGAAATATAAATTTTAAGTAAGAAGATGGACTTTATGTAATCATTTTATCCTATATGGGGTAACGAATGCATTACAATTATAAGACTTAGGATTTGCTGATTATTAATCTGATATTTCACTTAGAGTTATTAATTGACAGGATTCCTTATAATTTAAAATTAAATAATTCAAATCTTTTAAAATAAAAATCTTATAATAAAGGAATAAATTATAAAAATTTAAATTCACATTAAAACATCCTGTGGCCTATAATAAACAAATAAATTTTAATGTAGATAACTTAAAACATAAAACCTTCTAAGATATATTAGAGCCACACAGCATTTGCAAAAACTTTAGATGGTTTTCTAGGACAACCAAATCTAGTATAGGCTAGGCCGGTGGTTACTTTTAGTTTGTTGCGAATGCCTTTGCTTTGAGGTATTTGTGTTTGTTTTCTTTCTATACTCTAGATGCCATACTCATACTTGTTACATGCTTTATTGTACAATGCACTTTGCTTTAGTAGTTTGCATATATAAGTTACATTTCTTTACTTAAAATTAATTTTCTTTCTAGTAGATTCGAAAGATATTGTACCAAGGCTAAAATATAAATGTAAATGTCAAAGTAAATGTAATTTTGTAGACCCTTGTATTAGGTAAATCAAGTTGTATAAGGTGAAAGAGTTGTAAATAATTTAAAGATGATTGCTTATATACATTTATTGATTCCAAAAGAAAATGATTCCTCTTCCTTTAAAGGTCATTACCTTTTAGAATTCGATAGAAAATCGAGGAGCCCAATGACAAGAAAAATAAGCTAAGCTATATATTATATAGGAGTAGAAATCCAAGCCTATTATGGTGGAGCACGGCCACTCATTCTTTTATAGCAGACTATGGTTTGTACTTTTCATTTTAAATAAATGATTTAAAGTTTTTTTTTTATTTCTAAAGTGTTTTATAAATCATACATCATGCATTGTGCAAGTTATATGCATTTGTATATTAAAATTGTTGCATTCATAAGGCATTGAATGGTACTTAGGTTATTAGCAGGTAGTCTACTTTCTTAAGTTAAAATCAATGCTGATAAAGTGGCTACCACTATAAGCTGCCAAACCTTCTTCCCAGTAGATGTTGGAGTTGGCTCATTTATGGATTTTAGCATCCTTACATTAAGGTAAGAAAAAGATTGGCTGCCTTCTTTAAGGTGTTGGTCAACTTTCAGTGATTAGTGAACCAATGAGAATCATGAGACTTTAATTTTAACTAATTTGATTCACATGAATATGCATGGGTACAACCTTGAGGGGATGAACACCCAAATTTAACTGGCTTTATTGGATATTGTTTATAATGATGACTGCTTGGAATTACATGAAACTTCTTTGGCTCTTTATAACCACTTGTAGTAATCACTAACTGAGCTGATTTAACTTTAAAGTTTACTTTTATTTTCACAATAGTAGAAACTACTTCATTTTTTAGCTATAATATCTTTTTTATGTCTGTGGCGACACCCATTATGCACTTTAAAAATTCTTCTTTAGTCTATCCAAAATTGGATGCATTGTACAAGATAAGTCCTTTTAATAGAGATATAAACTTTTACTTACTCTCATATAAGGAAGGTACAATAAGTTTTTTGTGAAATATAGGTGGTGGACAATTTATATTTCTTATAAAGATTTTGTCTCCAGCTAAAATAAGTAGCCAGTTAAAATGGCTTCCACCTAGAAGTGGTGAGGTAATAAGGATCTCAACAGCTATAAAATCCATTATAATAGTCAATAGGATCTTTTTTTTCTATCTATTTTACTTTTTAGGCTCTCTGCCTTAGATGGTGATTCTTATTTCGATGTTGAATTTAGTCATCTCCATTGCAAGAGAAGATGACCCAATCTCAATGGTATTGAATACCTGGACTTCAAATGGAACAAATAATTCAAACTTACTGTTTATAGTAGATCTAGCAAAGTTCAGGTGGGAGAACATAAAACATTTAATGGTTGTGGTAGTAGCCAGAGTCCTTATACCACCCAGACTCTCAATTGGAAAGAATTGTAACTTTATCTTTTATAATAACAACTAGTGCTATATAATTTCTTTTAATAATATAAAAATTAGTGAAAATGAATCAATATATTAAAACATCAATATACATTTGTATTCATTGAATCAAAAATCATGTATAATACTTAGGAGTCTCACAAATACAACAATCCATCTTTCCACCCTTAAGTACAAAAGAATAAGGAAAAAATAAACAAAATAATCATAAAACCTAAAGAATCTTGTGGATGATCAACCTCGCATTCTCAATCCTCATTGTTGATATGAAATCATTTAAACCACAAAAATGAGTTAGAAAGCCGACTAGGTCACTAAAATCCTACAACTGAACTCAAAGCATGGTAAAGAAATAATATGAATGTATTTCTTCAATTCATAATAGAAATAGTTAATATGATCATGAATATATGTAGAAATAGTAAAATACTTACTATATAATAAAATCCGTGAACTAGTGAACTAATAAAGTATGGATGCCATTAAAATAGTGAAGTACAAAAATAGTAAAATCTGTAAATGAGCCAACCACTATGGATGTCAAAATAATCAAGATGTAAAAAATAGTTCTCATGAATAATATGTAATATTAAGGCTATCAACCAATAAAGAAATCATGTAAATTTGTAAAACTAAAGCCTCTATAAAAACTATTAAAATCCTTAACAATGCAATATTATCAAGTCCATATAGACATGATATTCATTTATTCTATATCTTTTTGAAATCAATATTTTATATCACATGCTCATTAGTAGTTATCATGTGCTCAATAATAGTAAGTTAGTACGTGAACACAAGATTAATATAAAAACTAGTTATAATGAATCAGTAGTAGTAGTAGGCTAGTAAAAGTTAAATGTGTAGCAGATACAATAAAGTAATATCATAAAAGCAAACTAGTAAAGTAATGGTAAATCAGTACAATGAATACATCCATATAATCACACTAAATAATTAAAGTACTCTAGCTTGCATAAATTTTTTTTAGTAATAAAGAAATTAGTAATGATTGGCTCAAAAAGTGGATTCATCGCTCTGTTTCCATCAGCACACTATTCTTCCATTTATAAATGCCAATCAATAAATAATGTTAATCTGTAGAAGATAAAACCAAACTACAATATTTGATGGAAATTCCATCAGCCCACCATCCTGTACAGGCCAGTCAATCTCCAGCCAATATTAGTAAGTAACAAACTTTTACATATTTTAACACTTATTATAATAATAATAATAGTAACCAGCTATTATGCAAGCACTTGCCCATATTCATTCATAATTTTTGTTATTAACAGTATGCTTACATTAAAATGCAAAATTAGTATTCTATACAAAACGTACAAAATTTAATAATTACCATTCTACATGGTTAAATTACAAAATACACCAATTAAATTGTCTAGAACAAATAGTACTACGATATGCAAAAAGTAACATGGAAGAAGTTTACTAAATCTTAAGAAAATATAATAAATTCATTTTTGGGAGAAATATTAAAGTCAAATTCAAAATCATTGAAAACATAAATAGGATAGAATGTTCTTAAAATGATATGAGTAATTTTTGTAAAAATGAAGAAGTGAACTCGATGCTAAAAACCTTTTTTTCTCTTTCATGTCTCTTCCTCGCCTTCACCTCTTTCCTTCCTAAGCAAGACATAGTTGAGTGAGGTGAGGGAGTGAGGAATGGACCAAATAGGATTTTAATATATTTCAAAACTCATTTAATGTATGGCATGATGAATCCTAAGATACCCAGCACTGTTGTGCTACATGCTAAATCCAAAATTACTTGCTTCAATGTAATAGTGATAATTTATGGCACCGTTGTGTTCATAGGCATAGTGCCATAATATTTCAATTTTGAAAAAAATTAATATTTTAATTTTAAATTTATTATCATAATTATCAAGATGTTACAATCTACCATCATTAGAAAAACATTGTGCCTAATATTTCTATTATTAAGAAGAAAAATAGCACAAATGAAATTCATTCTAAAATAAATCCATATGACAAAAGTCAAATCAAGTAAAAATCAAATAAAAAACTAATCAAAGGATTCACAACAAACCAACAATTCTTTATGACATATAGTCTTGCAGTTCATTTAATCACACATCTTTTCGTATGTAATAAAAGGCCATTTCACTCAATCATACAAAAGAAAAGTTCTTACCCGTGGAACTCTAAGGTCATTATCAGTTTTCTTGATTCTACAAATTATACAGTCATGGCGTCATTGTAGTAGGTATTATTGACTCTAGTGTGATAGCCTACCTCTGACTACCATTGACAACTTGAGCATTGACCTTGTTCATAGATCTTTCACTATATACTATTAATTTTTAAGTCCTCAATCCTTTAGTCTGTTTAGACAATCTTGCTCCAATATTAGTTTTTCCTCTAAACCCTCTTTGTAGATAATCTTCTACCTTATGTCCTTGCTTTCCAATTAAAAAACATCATCCTATTAATAGGAATCCGTAACTTGGATGTCTATTCCACAACAGATTCATTCACGGTAGCTGCCAATATATACTTTGAATCAAGATCTCCTCGAATCATTATATCTACTTTTCTTATCGCTAACACTTTCTCAATCTCTCCTTTATTCATCTCTGGACCATCTACTATTCTCATTATAGTTGGAGCCCACATCATGCATGGATGCTGGTACTACTAGATTAATCTCTATCAGTCTGGCTCATTCCATTAACTCAGAAAGCTCTTTAATTCGTGGAAGGAGTAATGGATATCTTAACTCAATATTTAGCCCTTATACAAAATCAATAACACTCTTCTTCAATGGTGGGGATTAAATGAGAAGCATACCTTATAATAAAGTAAACTTAGCTTTATATGTATCGCTATCTTGCATCCCCGTTCCAATATTATGAAGGCTTTCTACATCTATCATCATGCTAAGGGAGGTACAAACCTAAACACTACAATAAATTCATCCCAAGTAACCTCTACATTAGTTTTTTTCTTGAAATATCTCTTACGGTTCTCCAACCCACCATCTCTCTGATTCACCTATAAATAGAAAAAAACCTGACAATAACTTTAGGTTCTTTGAGCCCTAAATACTATCAATGATCTTCTCTATCATCAATAGTCAATCTTTTATAGCCTGGGGTCCTACATCATCTTTAAATATAAGGGGCTTCAGTTTATAAAATATTTGTAAATACTATTTTCCTACCTTTTCCTTACTCCAACCTAACTTGCTCTATATATCTCTCATTATCTATGCTATAAATTTGACCCACCGCATAACACTATTTGATGGTACTAGAGCTACATTGTGTTTTTTATTTAGTACATTTTGCTTTGGTAGGTCCATCTTAACTATTCAATTACGCACTTCCATTTAAAAAATGCATACATAGAATAAAATTATGTATGTAATAAAATGCACCTTAATCAACCCCACATTACTAGATTAATAATCAAATCATATAACTCTCATGACAATTCAATTCTTCCAATAAACATGCTCTGATACTAAGTTTGGGCCTCTTAGAATCTCAATTGGAATGAACTATATCTTTTATCTTTAACAATAATAACTAGAGCTTTCTAATTTCTTTCAATAAAATAAATATCTGTGGAAATGTATCTATAAATAAAAATATTAATGTACATATGTATTCATTACTCCAAAAATCATGTATAAGACCCAGGAGTCATAAAAATTTAACAACCCATCTTTCCACTCATGAGTGCAAAATAATAATTAAAAGAAAAAAGAGACAAAATAATCGTACAACTTTAGGAGTCTTGTAACTAATCAATCTCACACTTTTGACCCTCTTCAATTATTTAAAAAATCTTAGACCATATATAATATGCTAAAAAGCCTAGGAAGTCACTAAAATACTACAACTAAACTCAAAGCTTGGTAAAGAAATATTATGCATGTAATCATTCTTTTCATAATAATAACAGTTTATATGATCATGAATCTATGCAGAAAGAGTAAAAGACATACCATATCATAAAACCTATGAATTGATAAACCAACACATTATGGAGGCCAGTAAAATAATGGAGTATAAAAATAATAAAATCTATAATCTAATAAACTAGTATGGATGTCAAAATACAAGAATAATAAATAATCATTCTTATAAATTGTATGGTATAGTAGTGCTATAAAATCAATAATGAAATCAAATAAATTAGTAAAACTAAAGCCTTTCGAAGATTGTCAAAATCCATAATAATTCAAAACTATCAAACCATATTCACATAATACTAAATTATTCTATAACAACATCAAATCAGCATCTTATATCATATGCTCAGTAGTAGTAATCACATGCTCAATAATAGTAAGTTAGTAAAAAGTAAATCAATAAAAGTAATAATGATAGTGAATCAATAGTAGTAAACCAGTAACAATAAAATTTGCAGCAATAACAATAAAACATCATCATAACAGCAAACAATACAATGATAAGAAATTAGTATATTGAATATATACTAGTAATCACACTAAACAAGTAAAGAGCTTTGACTTCCACCATGTTTTTCCAGTAATCAGTAAATCAGTAATCATTGGCTCAATAAATAGAGTCATCACTCTTTGCCCATCAGCATGATAATTATCTCCTTATATCTCCCAATCAATAAAACATTTAAATGAGTAGAGGATATTCCTAAACCATAGTTTTTAAAGGAAAGCCTGTCAGCCCACTATCCTGTACAGGTCAACTAGTCTCCAACCATCATTAGTAAAAAATCAACATTTATTTATTTTCACACATATTATTATAATAGTAATCACAACCAAATATTACACAATAACATTCCCATATTTATTAAGAGTGCTTGTTATTAACATTATGCTTGCATTAAAATGCCAAAATTATAATTTTGTACAAATCATGCAAAAAATAATAATTACCATTCTCCCCATTGAAATTACAAAATCAATCAGTTAAAATGTCAAGAATAATTAGTACTATAATAAACAAAAATTATGTATTAGATGTTCACAAAATTAAGAGGAGATGAAATAAAATTATTTTTGGTAGAAATTAAATGGTTGAAATCATAATCTTTGGAAAAAAGTTGGACAGAATTACCTAAAATGATTTGAGAAATTTTTATAAAAAAGTTGAAGCAAACTAATGACAAAAATTCAAACTTTCTTTTTCTCTCTCCTCCTCCCCTTCTCCTCTTTCTTTCCACATTAAGCCACAACTGAGTGAGGTGAGGGAGTGATGAAATGGAGCAAATGGCATTTTAATATTTTTAAAAACTTATTTTAATGTATGGAGCTATGGCACCAAAGGGACACAGTGCCATTATGTTTGTTTAAGTGGTGGGTTGTTTTTACTAGACTATACTTATGTATATTCAAACATAAATCTACACTAAAAATGATATTATACATGTCAATCATGTAATAAAAGTGTTATGAAAAATGGTCGATCCAACAAGGATATGTTCTAATTTACACAAATTTTCTATTACCATCCACTTTAAGCTACAAATGCAATCCATTACTTGCTCAAGAAATAAAGTACAGGTAAAAAAGAGTAAGAAGATATCACCTGGAATGAAGGATTCCAAATAGATCGTTCTGATGAACCCTTCTCAATGTGAGTCTCCCCTTATAACTTTGCTCCCTATAATCCTTTCATCTCCAAATACTTGCTTGCTCACAATAATGTTAGCGAGCCACTCTAAAATATATAAATTACTCTTCTTTAGACTCTCATCTACAAAAACTACTCAGAACTCTAGCACTTCCAACTCCATAAAATAGAATTATAATTTATATACTATAGGAAAATCGCCAATCACTGGCAAATTTTTTTGGAGGCTTTCTAGTAGACTATTTTCAGGCAGATTTCTAACGGATTACGATGAACTATTTCTGACTGACTTTTGAATATATTTTCCAGTGGCTTTTCGACAGATTTCTTTAAGGTGCATTCTAATAATTTTTGAAAAAATAATATATTTGTAATTAAATTAATTAATAATTTTAAAGTTTATTTTAATTAAATATTAATTTTAAATTTTTAATTAATTAATAATTTAATAACTTATTTTAATTAATTATTAACTTATTAACTTATTTAGTTAATTATTAACTTTAATATTTTATTTTAATTAATTTTTATTTCAAATTTTTAAATAATTATAGTTTAAATAAAAAAGAGTAACTATCTTAACACAGTTGCCTTTCCAGCAAACTGGTTGGGTCTTTGAACTTTTTTTTAGGCTTAGTTCAAATCTCACTGGTCACACGTGGCGAGCAGCAAGGCAGCATAGGTGGGCAACTTGGTCGTGGGGGTAGGGCGGGCAGAATGGGAGGGCAGCCAGGCAGGAAGCACGGGAGGGCAGTCGGTAGTGCGGGAGGGCAGATGTGAAGGAACTGCGGGAGGGCGGGCGAGTGGGGGTAGCTGCGTGGCCAAATAAAGTGGCATGACTACTTTTTTCTAATTAATTTTTTTATTTTATGATAGCTTTTTCAGCACGAAACATTTTTCAGTGTCTATTTTTTCTCCAAAAAAAGTTTTCCTACGTGGTTTTTATCGACAAAAAATATTCTACCAGAAATCTACTTGTAAATTCAAAATCTACTAAAAAATAATCAATTTTTATTGAAAAATTCTACCGATAATTGGTGATTTTCCCATAGTAATACTTATTACAAAAATGTCTCAGGTGTGACAGTGCTACAAGATGGCACTGTGGTCCTCAGTAAGAAGGCACCATCATGTTATAATGTGAACTAGCACCTCACCTATTATAAATTTTTTTCACTATTGTGTTAGGCTGACTCAATGTAGCTATTTGCTTATTCAGTGAGATGTTTGACTGATCTCATGTGGCACTCATTGTTGTCAACTACTCTAACTTGGCCTTATAAAACTTGGGCATTAGGTCTCTTGCTTATGTCACCTAGAATTATAACACTTCAAAGGATGGGGCTCCAGTGTTGAATTATTATATAATTTTCCTCAGACTCCATTGCTGTAATAACTTCTAGTAGTATGATGAGGTGTATCCTTATAGATCTAACCTTTATTCCAGTGAGGCACTCAATTAAATGACAATTTTCTTAAGACTCTGAAACTGTAATGTTCAAATCTGCATTGGGGCACTAAGACACTGTGGTGCTTATAGTTAGATTGCCACGACATTCGTTCAATACTTGTGAAATTTTTTTCCATTTTTCAAAACATTCCTACACAACATCAACTAAAAACAAACATATTTTTCTGGAATTTAACATAATAAAACACCACATAATGTTTACTTAATAAATTCCCTACATCTCAAGGTCATGCTTGTCCTCAAGCAATTGTGTTTATATCTTTGAATAACTTCATTCATTTTAAATAAAAATTTTATAATTTGAAATGAACAAAATACTCAATAATTTAGATGCAAATTATAATGTTCAAAGTGTAACCATTTTAATTTAATGAATCCTAAACAATCAGCCCAAGGAATCACTTTTATTAATATCCAAATTAAATTAATTTTCTATAAGTGTAAGTGAAATGTTGACTTATTGGTTTAGATTGAATAGTCTATAATTTAGGAATAAGTTTTATATTAGTTAATTTTGAAGTTCAATTATAAACCTTCATATGTGATAGCTCACTTACACTCTCCTCTTTTAAATTGAGTATTAGTATCCTTTAGGAATTTAGCTTCCTCAAGTACAAATTTAATAGTATTCAATTTTCTTTTACCTTTTCTTTCTTTTGAGTTTCTATATTTTAATTATTTTCATTTTCTTTTTATGCACTTGAGTACTAAATATTGATTTTTAATATATGATTTAACCTTATACCTTCGTAGGAGCTTAAATTGAAATTATCTAAGATTTGTTCGAGTTCATTAAATCCACACTTAAGTTCATAATAAGTTATATAAATTAATTTAGATACTTCATTTTCTTAAACATAGAAATTTAATCTTATAATCAATTGTTAGTGCTTCAGTGATATAGCATTTAAGTTTAAGATTGATGTATTAGCTTCGATAATTTTCTTTAGTTAATTATTATGATTTTCAAAGTATAAATAGTTGTTCTTTGCTCATTCAATTTAGCACATATACTTTTGTATTATTCTTAATTATCAATAAATTTTAATTGATATTTTTCATTTTGTGTTAACTAAGCTATTAAAGTGTTATGTATGGAGGACTTTTCAATGGTTAAGCAAAAAGGAAATTTATGTTAGATTATAATTTTTCTAAATAACAAGAAATAATAATAAAGTAACCAGATTAAAATAAAATAAACAAATAATAAAAAGAATGTAACTAAATACTGCAGAGGAAGTTAAACATGCCATTTTTTGTTTATACTAATAAAAAGGTACAATAGGCATCTCATCTTAACTACTACAAAATAAGAACTCTTAATGACATATGTAATATATTTGTTAAGTACTATGCCAACAACAATCACACCCATAACTCTCACATCAATCACTAGCATCAACAGGGACCTCCCCAAGTAAAGAAATGAAAAATAAATTTAAAAAAAGAATAAATAACTATAACATGAACAATCATCAATTCCTCTCTCTCTCAAGCAAGTAACAACAAATAAAATAAAGAAAAACAAATCAACGAGGATCAATCCCAATCATCCTTCTACTGCTCATCATTATCATCATCTTCTGCTACTTTCAGTGGGTGCCAAATAAAGGGGTTGTATGCAGGGGTGGTTGGAAAATTCATCTATTCAGGGTTCTTAAAAAAAGACTCCTCCTATATATCCTAATTAACTCTTCATTGAACCAAGAGGCAGAGTTGTATAGCTTTCCTACATATCCATATAATGGGCAACCTATTGAGACGTCTCATATTGCCACCCCTACTATCCTTATAAAAGATATGACACACTCCATATGCTCCCTCAACTCTATAACTTGCTCTCCTAAATATCAAGGGATCTGAGTAGTCAGCCAACTACTATTGGGCTAACTGATTAAAAGTGGCTCAGTAGGTCATCTTTCATCCTTGAAATTTCAATACAAGTTGTCATTCCTACATAAACAGCCCAAGCCACACCAAGAGGGGGGTGAATATGTGTATTTAATTTATTTTTTCAGTAATCTCTTTTTGAACTTTTAAACCAAATTCACAACTTAATTTCAAAATTAAATCTTGTAATACTGAAGCTAATGATATGAAAAATCAAATGCTATTTTTTTGCTTTGATTTTGTAGAAAAATAAATATGAAAATATATTTTTCTTTAGTTTCTATTTTCAAAATTTTCATCTTTTTTTTCTAACAAAAGTTAAATAAAACAATAATCTTAATATTTCTCAACTCATAATTGTATGAAAGCAAACATGCTAGAAATAAAAATGCAGAAAAAAAGTGTTAAAAGTAAACAAGAATGATCACACCAAAAATTTATAGTGGTTTGGTTAACCATGACCTATATCCACTCCCCAGATCCTCCTCTCTAGGTATTGCACTAAACCATTTAGTAACCCTCCTTTAGCACCCATAGAAAGGCAAAGAATCCCTTACAAAATTACTTCCACCATTCTACGATGTGGCTGAGAACCTTAATCCTTTCCACCCTCTTGGTAAGGTAAATAACCTTGAATCCTGTTTATCCTCCTAGGGAGGTGGAGAACCCAATGATCTTTAGCCTTGAAGTCTTTCTCCTTGGAGCAACCCAAAAGATCAACAAAGACACTTGAGAAACCAAGGTGGAAGTTTTCTTGGAGAAATTACATGAATCCCCTCACACAACTTCTCCCAACCACACAACTTCTCCTTCTCCCTCTCCAAACTCTAAGACCTCTCAAGCACTCTGAAAGAACTCTCTCGATTGCCAAAAGGCTTTTTCAAAATTTAATAAGAGTGTTTAAATACAAGGCCTTAAAAAAACTAATTTTGAAGTTTGCCCTTTTATTTTTAAAAAATGATTTAGGTTAGTACTGCATGATTAGGTCAAAAACATATTTTGTCCAGTGTGGCTTAAATAGTCATAATAGGATCTATTCAAACTTTATATATCATTCGTATAATATGATAATTAGTTGGTATGGTGTGATTAGTTCATTCATTTTAAGATCATATAAGATGAACTCTGGGATGATTGGAAATTATCTCTGACAATTATCCAGATGATCTACATCATATGGTATGATTAGTTCAAAATCAAGATTCAATACAGGATGATCCCTAAAATGATTATTCATCATCACTACCAATCATCCAGTATGATCTACATTTTACATTATGATCTATTAGATTTATTAGATCTTAATTGGATTGACTAATCATGGGGATTAATTTCGATAACATTTTGAATATCATACAATATTAATGGGTTTATAAAGTATGATTTGTTCAAAATTTAAATATTAAAGTACATACATAAATTTGATTGGTGGATAGGGTTTCTGAGTTAAACTGATCATCTTTGTTGAGATTGGTGCAAATCTGTTTCTTCAAGTAAAGTTTTTGATGTGAGTTTTTTATGACTACAAAATCTTATTATTTGTTTATTATTTCTCTTAATAAATGCTAAAAAATTTTATTTTGTGTGTACTAACATTTCATTATAGGAAAATCACATTCTAGACAGTGGAAGACTTCAAATTTATTGAATCAGAGGTTATTAGTCTTGGAGTTTGTATTTTTTTCTTTTCTTGAGTTTGAGTGATGTGATTATAATTGGATAATCATGCACACACACACTAGGGGAGTGAGACAAAATGTAATTTTTTTAAACTAATCATACTGTATAATGTCAAATCGTACGAGATGATTTGTGTTATTTCTCCTCTGATACAAACCTGCCTGGTTTATAATTTTCTAAGTATAATTCATACAGTACGAAATGTTTTCGTATATCATTTTCTAGAGAACAAAATGGGAGCTTACATGGTTCATACTGGATTATAAGGGATGAATTATTTAATTTTTTGAATTAATCGTTGTATGAATAGGCTTTGTATATCATTTTCTAGAGTACAAAATGGGAGCTTACATGGTTCGTACTGGATCGTATGGGATGAACTGTTCAATTTTTTGAACTGTTTCTATGGTACAAATGGGTTTCGTATATCATTTTCTAGAGTACAAAAATTGGGTTTCATTGGTTTCATAGAGGATCGTACAGGATGAACTATTCATTTTTGAACTATTTGTACAGTACGATTTGAGTTCGTATATAATTTTCTAGAGTACAAAAATTGGGGTTCTTTGGTTTGTACAGGATCATATGGGTTGAACCATTTGATAATTTGAACTGTTCATACGTACGAAGGTCAATCGTACAGTATTATATGACCACGTCAAACTTGAGATTTTCAATTTTTGGATGATTTTTCTAGTCCTTTGTATAAAAGGTTCTTAAAAACTGGCTGCCCTACGAATCTTCTACTACTTTCTTCTTGAGAGTGGAAGGGAGTGTGATAAGGGAGAGCGTTTGGGAGTGAGTGAGGTGAGATCTTTGAAGAGGATATTATGAGGGGATTCACAAGATTGCCCAAAGGTGAGGATCACTTTGGTTGTACTTCAAGTCTCTTCCCTATCTCTTTGAAGACTCTTGAGAGAAGATCTTTGAAGAAGAGTCTGGTTCTTTACCATCACCAGGAGGGTGAATAAGGATGCTTGGTACTCTACCATCACCAGGAGGGTGAGAAAGGACGGTGGTTTCTCTGCCTTCACTAGGAGAGTGAAAAAGGACAACGGTTCTCTACCTTCACCAGGAGGGTGAAAAAGGATGACAGTTCTCTGCTGCACCAGGGTTTGGTGGAAGAGAGTTTGTAAGGGCTTCTCTGCCTTATTGTGGGAGCAATAGGAGAGTTACTTTGATTTAGTGCAATACCTAGAGAAGGACTCTCTAGGGAATGGATGTAGGTCATGTTTGACTGAACCACTATAAAATTTGGTGTTCTCTTTTCTTTCATTTATTTACCACAATTTTAATTACTGCATTGCACTTTATTTTTTGTGGTTGAAAAAGTAAAATTTTTATAACTATTCATACAGTACGAACTTAATCATACTATATGATTTATATAAAGTTTTTTATTAAAAAGAGTTTTTAAAATATCCAAGAGATTTTTAAAGAACCAATTCACCCCCCCTCTTGGTTAGCCTAGGAACATAATTAATAGGTCTAACAACCTATTCGCACTTTCAAGAGGTATCATAGCCTATTTTAAAAATTATTATTTAAATTACTTTTTGAAATTTGATCTTGGCTAATTTTGAAAATTGAAGCACACTAGAGGGTTATTCGATCACTAGACCTCCACTGTTTGATAATATTCCATTTGATTTTTAGAAAACTCCATGTCTACTTTTCTACAATCACTTGATTATCAGATGAGGATTTTAGTACAGGAAGGTTACACTGAACCTACTAGACTTGTAGATGGAATTAGAATTAAAATAACTTTTACTGATTGGACTATAGAAGAATGTGAATTAGCTCAATTAAATGCTAAGTGTTTGAATAGTTTTTTTTGTGCACTAAAATCAGAAGACTACATGCATGTTTCTACTTGTAAATCTAGAAAAGAGATTTAGGATAGGCTTTGCATTACATATAAAGGAACCAATGAAGTGAAATAATCTAGATTGAACATTCTACTGCATGACTATGAACTTTTTTGCATGAAACTGAATGAGTCAATCTCTGACATGTATACTAGTTTTACACATATAGTAACTTTATTACATGATTTAGATAGGGAACTAACAAATTCTAAAAAAGTAAATAAGATATTACATTATTTTGCACTTATGATGCAAAGATTACTATGATAATGGAGTCAAAAGACTTAAATGTTCACTCTATTGACAATCTGCTTGGATCACTGATTGCTTGCGAGCAAAGAGTAACTCAATGACAGATTGATGTAGGTGACAAATAAAAAGAAAAGAATATTACACTAAAAGTGGATGATTCAGAGAGTGATCAATCCCAGCCTGAGGATGAAGAGGATATTGCCTTAATAACCGGGCAGTTCAAAAGTTTCCTAAGGACGAAGTACAGGAGATGCCAGCAATGGAACAAGGGTAAGTTCCATAAAAATTCCAAGGCTTCTAATGATGTAATTTGTTATGAGTGCAAGAAGCCAGGACACATAAAAATTGATTGCCTAATCTCAAAGTCAATCCTAGTAAGGAGAAAGTCGAGGAGAAACCAAATGATAGAAGGGGTAAGAAGAGATTGCAGCGAGCATTTTGGGTGGATTCAGCTTTAGATTTCTCAAAAATAGCACCTGAAGAGGAAGTTGCTAATTTATGCTTGATGGTTGACAATCTTGATCATTCGGATCAAGAGGAGGTATGTGACTTAAGTTATGATGAATTATTTGAAGTTTCTGAATGTATTCATTCTACATATAGGAAACTAAAGAAACTATATGAAAAACTGAACTTGGATTACTTAGAATTACAAAAAGAATTTGAAATCCTTAGGAATGACGATGCATTAATTGATAGCAATAACATGACTCTATTGGATGAATATGATGATTTTAACAAACAGTATGAACTTCTAAAATCATCACACATTAAACTTGAAAATGATTTCAAAACTTTTATAGATGAATCAGATAGAAGAGAGCATAACTTAAAGATTGAAAATTCAATTCTAGAAAGTGCTAACTCATATCTTGAAGTTTAAGTTGAAAGCACTTGAGAAAAATAGGATTCCACCCAAACTTGATGATTTTCACAAGTCTTACCACAAGGCCACTAGTTCAAAATCTAGGAGAAGATGTTACATTGCATATAGATTAGTAAATCCTTTACCTGGAGTAAAATATTTTTCTTGTGATATGATTGGGCTTATTTTCCACACTTGTACTATTCATCATAGAACACATTTAGTGTGGAGACCTAAGGTGCATAAATTATAACATATCACACATGTATCTAGTTTAAAATTCCAAGAGGTGAACACAAACTTGTTTGGGTTCCCAGGACTAACCCTTGATTTTCTTATAGAAATGCTCTCACACAAGACCTCATGAGACTATTTGATACCTGGACAGCGGCTGTTCAAAGTACATGATTGGAGATGCTAATCAATTCATATCGTTGGAAGCCATGAATGGAGGTAAGGTTACAGTTGGAGATAATACCACCAAGAGAGTGGTAGGTACAGGTATGATTAGAAATTCTAAGAATTTTGTGATTGAAAATGTTCTATTAGTAGAATGCTTAAAATAAAACCTGTTGAGCATAAGTCAATTATGTGATAAAGGTTATCATATAAAATTTTTGCATACTAGCTGTGTTATTAGTCAAAATAGAATCATTGTGTTGAATGGTGATAGAGTAAATAATGTATACATGCTAGATTTGAATTCTATAAAATCTTCCACTGCTTTTTATTTGAAAATTGTATCTGATGAATCATGGTTATGACATAGAAGACTTTGTCATGTTAGCATGAGAAATCTTAGGAAAATCACCAAAAAGAATTTAGTCAGAGGAATACCTAAATTAGACTTCACTAAAGATCACTTATGTGATGCATGTCAACTAGAAAAACAAGTCAAATCCACCTTCAATTTAATAAAAAAAGTTAGAACTAGCAAGCCCTTAGAAATTCTTCACATGGATCTCTTTGGACCCGTTAGTACTTTAAGTCTAGGAGGAAAAAGGCTTTGGTATGTAATTATGGATGATTACTCAAGATTCACATGGATTAGATTTTTAAATCATAAGAATGAATCATTTGAGGAGTTTAGAGACTTTGTCACTTGGATTCAGAGAAAACTAGGATATAAAATTATTACAATCCAAAGTGATCATGTGGGAGAATTTGAAAATGAATTGTTTGATGATTTTTATAAATCTCATGGAATAGACCATAACATCTCAGCTTCTAGGACACCTCAGCAGAATGGAGTAGTTGAGAGAAAGAACAGGACATTAATTGAAGCTGCTCGTGCCATATTGGCAGAATATTCACTTCCAAGATATTTTTGGGTAGAAGTAGTTAGTACCACATGCTATGTATTGAATAGGGTGAACATTAGACCAAAATTAAATAAGACACCCCATGAACTTCTTAAAGGTAAAAATCCCAACCTCTCACATCTATATATTTTTGGATGTAAAGTGTTTATACATAATAAAGAAAGAACACTCTTACAAAAATTTAATCCTAAATCAGATGAAGAAATTTTTCTAGGATACTCAAGTGTTTGAAAATCCTATAGAGTTTTTAATAAAAGGACATTGGTAGTTGAGGAGATCACTCATGTTGTTTTTGATGAATCTGATAATACTGGATGGTCTAGGTTAGATGAAGATGAAGTTGAGGAAATAACCCAAGGACTTGAAAATGAAAAAGTGGAAGAGAGGGTAGAAATAAAGAAGAAAACCCATTGCCTAGAGAATGGAATTTTCCCAAGAGACATCTTAAGGAGTTGATTTTAGGAGACGCAAGTGAAGGAGTTAAGACTAGGTATGGATTGAGGAAAGAAGTGAATCACTCTGCTTTTATTTCAATGATTGAACCCACTAGGGTAAATCAAGCACTTTCGGATGAATTTTGGATTCTAGCTATGCATGAGGAGTAGAAATAATATGCTAGAAATGATGTTTGGGAATTAGTAGAAAGACCAAAAGATAAAAGTGTTGTTGAAACCAAGTTGGTATTTAAAAATAAGATGAATGATTCTTGAGTGATTGTTAGAAGTAAAGTAAGATTTGTGACTAAGGGGTATAATCAGATTGAGGGAATTAATTTTAAGGAGACCTTTGCCCTAGTAGCCAGACTTGAGGTAGTTAGAGTGCTTTTAGCCTATGCATGTTTTAAAGGTTTTAAGTTGTATCAAATGGATGTAAAGAGTGCCTTTCTAAATGACATGATAAAAGAGGATGTTCATGTTAAGCAACCCCTAGGTTTTGAAAATGCACAATTTCCTAATCATGTTTTCAAATTGAAAGGCATTATATAGACTTAAACAAGCACCTAGAGCTTGGTATGAAAGGCTAAGCACTTTCTTACTTGAACGATCATTTATAAAAGGGAGTGTCGACACCACTCTCTTTATAAAAAGAGTAGGAGATGAAACACTTATTATTCAAATTTATGTGGATGTTATCTTATTTGGATCTACCGATACAAATATTTGTGATGAAATTTCAAAAATAATGAGTAAGGAGTTTGGGATGAGCTTAATTGGAGATTTGAGTTACCTTTTGGGGTTTAGCATTAAGCACGATGAGGATGGAACATTTTTGAGCCAGTCAAAGTATGTTACGGACATCCTTAAGAAATATTAAATGGATAAGGCTAAACTAGTGAATACACCCATGAGTTCCTCAGTACAGTTAGATAAGGATCCTAAAGGAAAATCAATTGATAAAAAGAAGTTTAGAGGGATGATTGGATCTTTGCTTTACTTGATAGCTAGCAGACCGTATATCATGTTTAGTGTTTATTTGTATGCTAGATTTCAAGCCAATCCAAAAGAATCACATCTGACTGTAGTTAAGAGAATTATGAGATATCTTTAGAGGATTCAAAACCTAGGAATTTGGTATCCCAAGAATAGCACTGCATTCGAAATTATTGGATACTCTGATTCAACTTTTGCCGGTTGTAGGGTTGATTGAAAAGGCACTTTTGGAACTTGTCAATTTATAAGAAACTCCTTAGTTTCTTGGTCTAGTAGAAAATAGAACTCAGTAGCCCCTTTCAACTGTAGAAGCTGAACATATTGCCTTAGGATGCTGTGTTGCACAGGTACTTTAGTTAAAACAATAGTTAATTGACTTAGGATTTTATTTTGGCACAATTCCAATCTTTTGTGATAATACTAGTGCCATATGCATTTCAAAGAATCCTATTCAACATTCTAGAACCAAGCATATCGATATAAGGCATCATTTTATAAGAGATCATGTAGTAGAAGGCGAAATTGAATTACATCATGTTACTACTAAGGATCTACTTACAGATATTTTCACAAAACCACTAGTTTTGACACATTTAGTATTTTAAGGACAAGAATAGGTGTGATTGATCTTAATACATAATTGAAAATTCTGCAAATTTGTTTTTGTGTGTGACTCTATGTTTGTTTATTTCAAGTGTAAGTGTAATATAGGTTGATTATTTTGTTTGTTTGAATATAGTCACTTTATCCTTTTATTATTTTAAAATAATAATAATAATAATAAATTAATAAATAAAAATTTTATGTGTGTGATTGGCTTTTAAAAGGTTTTTGAGGTTACCATGCACTATTCTTAATATATTCTATTCATACTGTACGAAATTATTTCGTATTATACAAATTCTATGGCATGTGCATGAAAATTTATAGAGTTGAGGAGATGGAACTATATTTTTATAATTGTTTATACTGGATGATGATGTCATTATACTATACGAATGGGGATGGGTTTACAGTTTTAAGCAGTTATTACTGATCGTACGTACAAACGTATTGTTCATCTGTATGATCCTTGTTGTCATTTTAAGATAAGGATGAAGCCAACCGTCATCAAAATGATCTTTAATATTATGATCATCCCAGACGAACACATGATCTTTTGTAGGATTGGGTAGTCAAAAAGCTTGTATGAAAGGACGCATCCGGAATGACAGTTTATGAAAAGCCATTTCATTTTTGGCCGTTTTTGTTCGTATGTATGAAATTTATTTCATCCAATACAAAAATTTTTCGTACTGTATGATTGATCATTTTTTCCTTATATAGAAGTGTAGTTTTCTTTCTTTTCACTTCCATTTCAAACTCTTCAAAGCCACAAATTACAGATGTCTGGCAGTGGCAAGCGATCACGACATACTAGAGGATCGTCCTCCAGACAGGATTGGGACGATAACTTTTTGTCTCAACAAAATGAGGAAGTATACCTCAGGTTTAGTGCATCCAAGATCATGCCCTCTATCTCTTAATGCAAGAAAGCATCCACTTTGCTGTAATGCAACTTTTTTACTCTGCCTAGTTTTCGTTCATCCTAACCCTCATTCATACCTACAATAAAGATGCTTTTCATGTTTTTCTCGTAAACATGAAGATAAACCATGATCACACAAGGATCACATCCTATGTTTTGAAACAGAGAGTAGAGATTACTAAAAAGGATTTGGGGACTTTCCTTCACCTTAGAACCCTAGGGATTAGTGCGCACACCCTGACCTCCAGAGCTGATTATGATTGGTCAGAAGTTAATCAGGTTCTTAGGGGAGTAAGCCAACCAAGTCATTTACCTAGAGTTTACACCCTGAACAAAAATGCAAGGATCATCTAGCACATTCTTAGAACTTCCATTATCCCAAAAGCTGGAGATCAAGTCAATATGACACCCCTCCTTTCCACTGTCACCTATTTAATTATAAATGGTTAACCTATAGATGAAGCATAATTGATCATGGACTACTTATATTCTTTGACTGACATTGGTCATCATAGCAACAAGAGGAAGAAAAACATTACACTGGGCCATTTAATTTCTTACATCTTAGAGAAAAAGTATAACTTATTCCACCCTGACGGACCTATTTAGTTGCTTATGTACTTTATCGATGCCTCTTTTCGGGCACTTTTTGGGAGTGAGGGTTCTGGAGATGATTCTAAGGAAGAAGGAGTACCTGCACCTGCCCCTGCACCTAGACTTAATTAGGATTTTTATCAAAATATGGTCCAGTGCATTGATCATCTTAATCAAAGATTTGATAATATTGAGGCACACTTGAAGTAGTAGGACGATAGGTATAATGAAGATAGAGGGTGGATCCGAGATCAGTATGAATCAGTGAACACTCATATTTCCATGATCAATAACTATTTTGCTATGTTCACTACTCCACCACCACCTCTAGATGAGGGTCCTTCAGATTTCTAGTTGTGATTCTGTTGTTCTACTCTTGCTATGTATGGGTGTTGTGTTTGATATTGTCGTGTTGATCTTTATTTTGTTAGGCTGGATGGTATTTAGTTATATGTGGGAGATTTAATGTGTGAATGGTAGTTCTTTGTGTTGGAAGAGGTATGTGAAGGATGCTTGTAAGAAGATTGCATGTTAAATGGAATGAACAACTAATGTTTGACTGCATATTACATTGTGACTGATCTAGTAATATGTGTTTATTAAATGTAGTTGATTACTAAAATAAATTGTTAAATGAGTTTGCTCTAAAAAATTAATTTTCTTGCAAAAATAGTCTCTCAAAATTTTTGAGTTACATTGTCACTTGATATAGAATAGAAGATCTATTTTATGTTTTTAATAGTCAAGCAATGTGTAGCTAAAATTGTTGCAAAATTTGATGTTATATCTTTATTTTTATTTCTATTTCAAAGTGATAATCTTTGTTCATTATTGCAATTTGTGCTATGAGTGAGTGATTTTGGAAAGACATAGATTCAAAAGAGGCACAAAATTAGCCCAAACTGAAAAAGCACAAAGTATGCCATTCCTATGAAAAGATGCGTAATATTCGCCAATTAATCTTTCCTTTATCAATTTCTCTGTCCCACAAATTTATATAATAAATATTGATCTTCGTTATTGGATTAGAAAAATTATTAATTTTATTCTGTCTTTTCTGCAATAGTTATTGCTACATAATCTGTCTATTTCAAACACTGAAACAGATCAACTTTTTCTTATCCTAGTTATTCTGTAATTTAAATATTGAGTTTTTATCTTTTGCATGTGATCTTAATTTTGTTATTAGCAATTTATTTAATATTGTCTTAATAATCAACTACCTTGATAGTCCCTTTTTGTTGTTGTCAAAAGGGGGAGTTATTTGTTCGTTGTTTGAGTTTGTTTGAGGTGTACATTTATACATTGGATTATTCACATTGGATTGTTCCCTGATGTTTTTGTGTGGTTGGTAAATTGGTTGAATGTGTGTATGGTGTGATTTGTATGATTCTGTGTCTATATGTCTGTATGTGTATGTTTTTTATCTTTATATCATACCCCTTGTAGAAAATTGATCATTCTTTGGGGGGAGCTTACTTTAAGGGGGAGCTTAGGAGAAAATTTATGTTTATTTGTTAACTCAAACAATAATTATTTTGCCATCTTCAAAAAGGGGGAGATTGTAGAGATTGGTGCAAATCTTTTTCTTTAAGTAAAGTTTTTGATGATTATAAACTCTTATTATTTTTTTATTGTTTCTCTTAACAAATGCTGAAAAATTTTATTTTGTGTGTACTAATATTTCATTTCAAGAAAATCACACTCCAGACAGTGGAAGACTTCAAATTTATTAAATTAGAGGTTATTAGTCTTGGAGTATGTATTTTTTCTTTTCTTAAGTCTGAGTGACGTGAATGTAATTGGGTAATCAACACACACACACTAGGGGAGTGAGACAAAATGTATTTTTTTTAAAATTAATCATACTGTATGATGTCAAATCGTATGGGATGATTTGTACTATTTCTCCTCTGATACGAACATGCCTGGTTTAAAATTTTTCTAAGTTTAATTCGTACAGTACGCAATATTTTCTTATATCATTTTCTAGAGTACAAAATAGGAGCTTACATGGTTCATACTGGATCATACGGGATGAATTGTTCAATTTTTTGAACTGATCGTACAATACGAATAGGCTTCGTATATCATTTTCCAGAGTATGAAATGGGAGCTTACATGGTTCGTACTGGATCGTACGGGATGAACTGTTCAATTTTTTGAACTATTCGTATGGTTTGAATGGGTTTCATATATCATTTTCCAGAGTATGAAAATTGGGTCTCATTGGTTCATTCAAAATTATATGGGATGAACTATTCATTTTTGAACTATTCGTATAGTACGATTTGAGTTCATATATCAATTTCTAGAGTATAAAAATTAGGATTCATTGGTGATCATACGGGATGAACCATTGAATAATTTGAACTGTTCGTACATATGAATGTCGATCGTATAGTACGATCTGACTGCGTCAAACTTGAAATTTTTAGTTTTTGGATGGTTTTTCTTATCCTTTGTATAAAAGGTTCTTAAAAACTTAATGTCCTACGAATCTTCTACAAATTTCTTCTTGAGAGTTGAAGGGAGAGTGATTAGGGAGAGTGTTTGGGAGTGAGTGTGGTGAGATCTTTGAAGAGGAAATTGTGAGGGAATTCATAAGGTTGCCCAAAGGTGAGGATCTCATTGGTTGTACTTCAAGTCTCTTTACTATCTCTTTGAAGTCTCCTGAGAGAAGATCTTTGAAGAACAGTCTGATTCTCTACCGTCACCAGGAGGGTGAAAAAGTATGCTTGGTACTCTATCATCACCAAGAGGGTGAGAAAAAACGTTGGGTTCTTTGCCTTCACCAGGAGGGTGAAAAAGGATGACGGTTCTCTGCCTTCACCAGGAGGGTGAAAAAGGATGACGGTTCTCTACCACACCGGGGATTGGTGGAAGAGAGTTTGTAAGGGCTTCTCGGCCTTGCTGTGGGGGCAAAAGGAGTGGATGTAGGTCATGTTTGACCGAACCACTATAAAATTTGGTGTTCTCTATTCTTGCATTTATTTACCTCATTTTAATTTCTGCATTGCACTTTATTTTTCTGTGGTTGAAAAAGTAAAATTTTTATAACTGTTTGTACATTATGAACTTAATCGTAATGTACGATATATGTAAAGTTTTTTTATTAAAAAGAGTTTTTAAAATATCCAAGAGATTTTTAAAGAACCAATTCAACCCCCTCTTGGTTATCCTAGGGACATAATTAATAGGTCTAACAACCTATTCGCACTTTCAATCTTATATGTTCTGGGTCGGTACAATATGAATAGTTCAAAAACCTTAATTACTCAATTAGCCATTAAATTAATTTTCTAAATGACGTATCGTATAGTACAATCTAGTTTGTATGATATGATTAATTCAAAAAAATATGAAATTCATTTTCTCGCCCCTCGTGCATGTGCACAGTCGCCAAGTTATTATACACCTTTACATGACTTAGAATCAAGTAATATAAAAATAAAGAAATGAAAATTCCATACTTTTACAAAACATCATCCTATTCTACCTAGACTTAAGCCCTAAATCATCTGTTGCACGGTGTATGATGTACCTTAATTGTTAACATACATAAAAGAAAATATGTATAACAAATACTAGGAGAATAAAGAGATGATCAATATTGTTTGTTATCATCAAAATTATAAGCTGGAGAACTCGGATTGTAATAATCTCCACCTTTTTTATGATGGTAAATGATGTTGGTTAATTTTGTAATTTATTTGTATTTTCTCCAAATCTCCCCCTCACTTAGTGATTTTAGCATTTTTTTTTTAAATAGGGAAAATAATAATAATTTTTAGCCCACATTACACCTTCCCGCATCCTAAACATAGCAACCATAGACTATCTTGTTATGGACCTCTATACATCTATCACTCTATAATTCCTCTTAAGCCTAGCCTTTCCTTTCAACTCTAAACCACAATTTGAACTTTTTGCAAGCCTTAGAGTGTAAGCTTATTTTTCACTGAAGGAGTTAAACCAAATAACTTAGTATCTAGAGGCTATTCTGATTGTACCACAATTAATTTTACCCTTAAGAATAATCCCCTAAATCAACACCAGCCACTTATCCAATCACTTAACCAGAATGCTTGAATCATTCGGTATGTTGTTCACTTTTCAATTCTTCCTAAGGCTGGAGATAGAGTTAAAATCACCCAACATTTTTTTGTTATCACATATTTATTCATGTCTAGCACTGCTTTTGACGAATCCTAAATGCTGCTTTTTTTATTTTTGAAACCTTACTTCCCTTGGCCTATGATCAACCTGATATAAGCATAACCTCACATTAGGACATCTAGTTGCCTACGTATTAGATTAGAAGTATCAACTATTGTATCCCATACCAATCGATAAGTTCTCAATCTTCTACTCTAATGGCTCCTTTCATATCTTCTTCCAACGACACCATGGGGAAAAGCCTAAAGAAGAGTAAGAGTTTCATGAGGTGGGGGGCAAAGCACCTCCACCACCACATCTAGCTCCAACACCAGCACTAAAAAATATAACAGTAACTTCTCACCAGTTCCATGATTATGACGTAATCATGGAATGACTCTACCAACTGGAATTGTAATCTGCCACACAATATCAAGAATTTACTCAATTGTAGGCACGACTTCACCAGTAGAAAGAGCTTCTTAATACTTAATATGAGATGCACAGGTAACATATCAAGAGATCCAACAGATGCATTAGTAGTAGCAAGACTTGCTACAGCAGCGCAACCAATAGATCCAATAGTTGCGTGAAGAAGATCAAGCCTGGTTTAGTGAATAGTTTTTAACCCTTCACCACCACCTTCACCTGATCAGGGGCCCTCTTACTTTTAGAATATGTGGTATTTTTTAATTACATTTTCTTTGTTTTTGTTTTTGCTCTTGTTTGTACTTTCCTTATATTATGTAGTCTCTACTTTTTGGTGATGTCAAAGGGGGAGTAGGTTTTTATATTTGTTCATCTATTTTATTTAGTTCAACTAGTTCTTCCTATATTTATATTTTTTATGTTGCTTCATTACTTTGCATTTCAAAATTAAAAAAATATAATAAAAAGAAATTAAAATTATAGACTCTTGTAAATCATCATCCTAGTCTACCCAGGCTTAAACCTCGAATTGTCAATTATACGGTATATGATGTACCTAAAATGTTAGTACACACTAAAGTAAATATGCACTAAAAATAATAGGAGAAATAAAGAGTCAATGAACAAGATTTGTTATCATCAAAATCATAAGCTCTGGATCCCAGATTGCAACACTCCTCCTTTTCATTCTTCTTAAAAGTCTTAATTTTGTATTCCATGAGTGTGAAAATGGGAAAATGCTGCTCCTCACTAAATTCACCTAACACTGCAGCAGCTACACAAAGGGAATAAAAAAGAGAGAGATGACATAGACCAATAGAAATGAAACCCCTATTGATTTATATTAAAGATGAAAAGATTAACTTCCCTATTTCTATTTAGTGACCTAATTAAATTAAATAATTTAAAATAGCTCTATCCCAAGTCAACTCACTAATGTTCTTACTTGGGAAAAAATGAGTGTAAATAAAATAATGCCAACGTTTGGATAACTTGGTCAAACATGATGAAAGAAAATTTATTAACTTCCCTTCTCTATCTTTCAAGATAGACCAAACCCATGGTCAAGAAAGAACTTTTAACAACTCTTGAAGTGGTGCATTACTAAAGGCATAGTAGTTGTCAAACTCAAAGTCCCTAAGTTTATAAATGCAATTTATGCTTTAGGGATCAAAAGACACCAACTTCCCTCTCACAAAATGCTTGTTATTCTGGGCTTCTTTGGCCTCACTGTGCTATCAACATAAGAACTAGGTTCCTCACGCAGTATTTACTGACAAATAGTTATGCATGTTTCTCTTCTACTTCAACAAAAATGAACCTTTACCTATCAAATGATAAAGTAGCTCTAGAAAATCTTTGAGGAGAAAAAGAAAGGAACTCACGTAATGAAAAAGGAAATTACACTCAAGCTAGTTAAAATCAAAGAAAATATCCCTTTCTTTTTATAGACTTGGTGAGCTCTGCGACACTGACAAGAGCAATGTTGCAGTGCTAAGAAAGACTAAATAATAAATTGGTCAAACTGATAGAACACTATAGCATAATGGGACATATGGCACTATGGTGCAAGCATGGGAAAATGAAGCACCAGGTAATTGACCGAGTAACCACCTTGGTGTTTGACACATATGAGAGTTGTGGTGTTGGGCAAAGACTACCACTATAGTGTTATTACTAACTAATTATGGTTCTAAACAAATGCTGCGGTACTAAGGGTAGGATTATAATGTTTAATAAAGATTTATAATAAAAATAGGTGTGCTTTACAACAATGTTAAAAACAATATCACATCACTATTATGATACTTTGACATTATACGGATTAGCATTGAAGTGTTGGGCAAGCAAAAGTATCACTGTGCCACTTAAATGTATAGTGTTGTAGCATCATATTACTACAATCTTCCTAAGACATTAGTGCAGTTGTGCTAGATTTAGAAGTTATAGCCCTTGGTAAGCAAAATTTATACCACTCTAAGATATGATGCTATCGCACTGGCTCAAATTTGTAGATAGTATAAATTATTAAAAATATGAGTTGAAATTATTTTAGTTATAACCACACTTAATAATTCAAAAATGACGTTGATATAGTATTTTTCACAAATTTTAAATAAAATTAATAAACATAAAGATAACACGTCAATAATAAAGTGAAATTAAAAATCCAGAGAATTGGGTTGCCTACCAAGCAGTGCTATGTTTATAGTCTTCAGCCAAACTTTTCTAAATATCTCATTTTAGTTGGGTGGCATCACTACTACCTTGTAAGAGCTATAAGCTATGCTCTTTCCCTTTCTCCTATAGATTAACTTTAGTATTACTATGTAAGGTACTAAGTGAAAGTGTGAATAGGTTGTTAGACCTATTACTTACATCCCTAGGTAACTAAGAGGGGGGTAAATTGGTGGCTTTTTAAAAATTTCTATTGACATTTTGGAAAATTTTTAATTTAAAAACTTAAGCAAATCGTACTGTACTATTTAGTTTCGTACAGTATGAGTAGAGATAATTTTTACTACTTTCTTCAACCACAAAAATTCAACCACAAAAAAATAAAAAGCATAAAAGTGACAATACAGAAAAGTAAAAAGCAAGAACAGATAACACCAGATTTTATAGTGGTTCGATCAATCACGACCTACATCCACTCCCTATAGACTCCTTCTCTAGGTATTGCACTATACTCAAGTGACTCTTTTTTTGTCCCCACAGTAGAGCAAAGAAGCCTTTACAAACTCTCTTCCACCAACTCGGTGTGGCAGAGAACCGTCGTCCTTTTTCACCCTCCTGGTAAAGGCAGAGAACCACACACATCCTTTTACATCCTCCAGGTGTCAGTAGAGAACCAATCATCCTTTTTCACCCTCCAAGTGATGGCATAGAACCAATCTTCCTTTTTCACCCTCCAAGTGACGGCAGAGAACAGGAAACCTCTCGAACATTCCTCTTGCAAGAGTCTCCAAGGAGATTAGGAAGATGCTTGAAGTACAAACAATGAGAACCTCACTATTGGATAACCTTATGAATCCCCTCACAATTTTTCTCTTTAAAGATCTCTCAAAACTTACTTCCAAACACTCTCTCAATCACTCTCCCTTTAACTCTCAAAAAGATTTTTACAGAAGGATTTTTTCTTCAGTCAGTTTTAAGACCCTTAAGTACTTAGGATAAGAAAAACCATCTAAAAACTAAAAATTTCAAGTTTCACACATATCGATCATCCCATATGATTGCACATCATACTGTACAAATAGTTCAAATCACTAAACAATTCATCCCGTATGATTTCATATGAACCCAATTCAGTGCCATTCGTACCTAAACATATCATATATGAATTATATTTCATACTGTATGAATAGTTCAAAAGTTGAACGATTCGTCCTGTATGATCCAGTATGAACCTAACTCAGTGCCGTTCATACCTCAAAATTTCCTGTACAAATTCTAATTCGTACTATATGAATAGAATTGAATGATTCATCCCGTACAATCCAGTACGAACCTAACTCAGAGCCATTCATACCACAAAATCTCCTGTATGAATTCTATTTTGTACTATACGAACAGAACTCAGAAAAAAAAATTTCAAGACCGATAGGTTTGTTGACGAGGACATATAATACAGATCATCCCGTATGATCCAATATCGTACTGTATGATCAGTTTTAAAAATTAAGATTTTCACTCCCCCATTATGTGTGTATGCATAGTTATCCAACTTACAATCACACTCTCTCAGACACAAGAAAATAAAAATACAGACTTCACTTACAGTAAAAATAAAGAATTGAACTTGAAATCTTAAGAAATCTGGAGTGTGAATTTCCTGAAAAACATGTTAGTACACACAAAAGAAAGAAACTCTAATATTTATTAGAAGAAGAATAAAACAAATAATAGGCTTTTGTTATCATCAAAAATAACTTGTATCAGAATTCATTTGAACGAACAGATTTTCACAAATCATAACAATCTCTCCCTTTTTTATGATGGCAAAACATATTTGTTAGGAGAAGAATAAAACAAAAAATTGGCTTTTGTTATCATAAAAAATAACTTGTACTAGAATTCACTTGAGCAATCATGAGAGTATTTGGTACCTGGACAATGGATGTTCTAAGCATATGATTGGAGATGCAAATCAATTTATAACACTGAAAGCTAGGAATGGAGGCAAGGTTACACTTAGAGACAATACCACCAAAAGAGTGGTACGTACATGTATAATTAAAAATTCTAGAAATTTTGTGATTGAAAATGTACTGTTGGTTGAAGGCTTAAAACACAATCTGTTGAGTATAAGTCAATTGTGTGACAAGGGTTATCATATAAAATTTTTGCCTACTAGTTGTGTTATTAGTCAAAATGAAACTGTTGTGTTACATGGTAATAGAGTGAATAATGTTTACATGCTAGATTTAATTTCTAAAAAACCTTCTACTGCTCTTTATTTGAAAACTGTATCTGATGAATCATGGTTATGGCATAGAAGGCTTTGTCATGATAGTATGAGAAATCTTAGGAAAATCCCCAAAAAGGAGATAGTTAGATGTGTGCCCAAATTGGACTTTACTAAAGACCATTTTTGTGATGCATTTCAATTAAAAAAACAAGTCAGATCCTCTTTCAGTTTAATCAAGAAAATTAGGACTAGCAGCCTTTAGAAATTCTTCACATGGATCTATTTGGACCTGTTAGCACCTTAAGTTTAGGAGGAAAAAGATTTGGGTATGTAATTGTAGATGATTATTCTAGGTTCAACTGGATTAGATTTTTGAATCATAAGAGTGAATCATTTGAAGAGTTTAGAGATTTTGCCACTTGGATTTAGAGAAAACTAGGTTTTGAAATTATAAGTATCCAAAGTGATCATGGGGGAGAATTTGAAAATGAATTGTTTGATGATTTTTACAAATCTCATGGGATTGAACACAACTTCTCAGCTTCTAGGACACCTCAATAAAATAGAGTTCTAGAAAGGAAGAACAGAACATAATTGAAACTACTAGAGCCATATTGGCAGAGTATTCACTTCGAAAATATTTCTAGGCTAAAGCAGTTAGCACAGCGTGCTATATACTGAATAGGGTATACATAAGGTCTAAATTAAATAAGACACCCTATAAACTTCTTAAAGGTAGAAGTCCCAACCTCTCACATCTACATGTTTTTGGATGTAAAGTGTTCATTCATAATAATGACAAAACTCTTTTAAAAAAATTTGATCCTAAATCTGATGAAGGAATCTTTCTAGGTTATTAAGTGTTGGAAAATCCTATAGAGTTTTTAATAAAAGAACATTGGTAGTTGAGGAGACCACTCATGTTATTTTTGATGAATCTTATAATAGTGAAGGGTCTAAGTTGGATGAAGATGAGGTTGAGATAGTAACCCAAAAATTTGAAAATCAAAAAGTTGAAGAAAGGGTTGAATAGGAAGAAGAAAACCAATTGCCTAAAGAATGGAAATTTATTAGAAGTCATCCTAAAGAATTGATTTTAGGAGAACCAAGTGAAGGAGTTAAGACTAGGCATGGTTTGAGGAAAGAAGTAAATCATTCAGCTTTTATTTCAATGATTGAACCCACTAATAAAGATCAAGCACTTTTGGATGAATTTTGGATTTTGGCCATGCAACAAGAATTAAATGAATTTAAAAGAAATGATGTTTGGGAGCTAATTGAAAGGCCAAAATAACAAAGTGTAGTTGGGACTAAGTGGGTATTTAAAAATAAAATGAATGATTCAGGAGTTGTAATTAGAAATAAGGCTAGATTAGTTGCTAAGGGGTATAATCAAATAAAAGCGATTGATTTTGAGGAGGCATTTTCCCCTGTAGCAAGACTTGAAGCAATTAGGGTACTATTAGCCTTTGCCTATTTTAAAGATTTTAAATTGTACCAAATGGATGTTTAAAGTACCTTTTTGAATGAGGTGATTGAAGATGATGTTTATGTTGAGCAACCTCTAGGTTTTGAAAATTCTAAATTTCCAAATCATGTTTTTAAATTTAAAAAGGCATTGTATGGACTAAAACAAGCATCTCGAGCATGGTATGAGAGGTTAAGCACTTTCCTATTAAAAGGATCATTTGTTAAAGGAAGTGTGGACACCACTCTACTTTTGAAAAGAATTAGGAGTGAAATAGTCATTGTACAAATATATATGGATGACATCATTTTAGGATCAACTGATAAAAATCTATGTGATGAATTTTCAAAAATAATGAGTAGTGAATTTGAGATGAGTTTGATGGGTGACTTGAGTTATTTTCTTGGTTTTAGCATAAATCAAAATGAGGAAGGAACTTTTTTTTATCAATCTAAGTATGTTAATGACATCCTTAAGAAGTATGAAATGGATAATGCTAAACCTGCAACTATACCCATGAGCTCCTCAGTACTATTAGATAAGGATCCTAAGGGAAAATCTGTTGATCAAAAGAAATTTAGAGGAATAATTGGATCATTACTTTATTTGACAGCTAACTGACCAGACATTATGTTTAGTGTTTCTTTATGTGCTAGATTTTAATTTGATCCAAAGGAATCACGTTTGACAGTAGTGAAAAGAATATTAAGATATCTTTTGGGAACTCAAAATTTAGTGATTTGGAATCCTAAAAATAGTTCTTCTTTTGAAATTAATAGATACTCAGATTCTAATTTTGTAGGCTATAGGGTTGATCGGAAGAGTACTTCTGGGACTTGTTAATTCAATGGAAATTCTTTATTATCTTGGTCCAGTAGGAAACAAAATTTAGTAGCACTTTCTATAGCTGAAGCAGAATATATTGCCTTAGTGAGTTGTGTTGCACAGGTGCTTTGGTTGAAACAACAATTGGTTGACTTAGGATTTTCTATCGGTACCATTCAAATCTTTTGTGATAAAACTAGTGCCATTTGCATTTCAAAGAATCCTATTGAACATTCTAGAACAAAGCATATTGATATAAGGCATCATTTCATAAGAGATCATATAGCGAAAAGGGAAATTGAACTACATCATGTCGCTACTAAAGATCAACTTGCAGATATTTTCACAAAATCCTTAGCTTTTGATACTTTTAGCATGTTAAGGACAAGGCTATGTGTGATTGATCTTAATGCTTGATTAAAAATTCTGTAAATTTTGTTTTGTATATGTTCGTTAGTTTGTTTTTAGTCTATTGTATTTTGTGGTTATCCTGTGTGTCTTCTTTAAAACTAAAAAAAAAAATTTTGTCTTGTGTTGGTTTTTATTTGAGTGTTGAAAACCAGTAGAGTTGAAGTGACAAAACTTTATTTACTTTGTCTATTTGTACTGTACGATGAGGTCATTGTACTGTATAATTATAGAAGTTTCATCTGTACGAATGGGAAGGATTCACGGTTAGTGTCAGTTATTAGTGTTGATCGTCTCGGACGAACATGTTTTCGTTTGTACGATCCATGTATCAATTTGAAAAAGGATAAACCTAACTGTTGCTTGAACGATCCTTTAATATCCTGATCGTCCCGGACGAACACGTCATCGTCTATACTATTAGGAAGTCAAAAAGCCTATAGACGAGTAGTTTAGGATAAACTATTTCATTTTTTACCGCTTTTGTTCATCCCATATAAAATTTTATTCATCCCGGATGAAATTCATTTCATCTTGTACAGAAGTGTTTCGTACAATACGATTATTTGCTTTTCTATATAAAGGAGGGACAGTTTCTTTCATTTCACTTTCATTTCAAACCCTTAAGAGCATAGAAAAGAGATGTCAGGCAGTGGAAAGAGAGCAAGAGTGGCAAGGGGATCATCATCTGGGAGGGATTGGGATGAAAACTTCTTCAGTGCTCAAAATGAGGAGGCATACCTTAGGTATGCCTCCTCTAAAATTACCCCTTCTCGCATTATACTGCAAGAAAATTTTCACTTTGAAGTAATGCTATTATTTGACTCTACCCAGTTTTCTTTTCTTCTTACTCTGATCTTTGCATACAACAAAGATTTCTTCCATGTATTTTTGGCCAATATGACTTGTAATCAGGCCCATAATATAATCTCTTCCTATGTCCTAAAGCAAAGAGTTGAAATTACCAAGGAGGACCTTGGAGAATATCTTCATTTAAGAACTCAAAGGATATGGGCACATACTCTATCTTCTCGATCGGATTATGATTGGTTTAAAGTCATTCAAGTCATTAGAGGTGTAAGCCAACCTACTCACATTCCTCGATTTGACACCTTGAGTCAAAATGCTCGAATAATCCAACATGTTCTTAGGACCTCCATCATTCTCAAGGCCGGAGATAGAGCAAACATGACTCCTCTTCTTTCTTCTATCACTTACTTGATTATGTATGGCCAACCCAATGATGATGCTTAATTAATCTTGGATTATATCTTTTATCTCACCAATATTGGCCATTCTAGTGTCAAACGAAAGAAGAACATTGCCCTAGGACATATTATCTATTTTATTCTTGAGAAGAAGTACAATTTGGTCCATCCTGACGGACCTTCTGAACTCCCATTATATTTTACTGATGCTTCTTTTTGGGTACTGTTTGGGAAAGATGGAAATGTTGATAGTTATGAGGATGAACATGCTCCTACACCTGCACCTACACCTGGACCAAATCAAGACTTCTTTCAGGATATGGTCCAGTAGTTTGATAGGCTTGATCAAAGATTTGATCATATAGGGGCGCACCTGAAGCAGCCGGATGATCAGTATAAAGATGATAGGGGGTGGATTAGAGGACAGTTTGATTCTATGAACACCAATATTGTGACACTCAATAGCTATTTTGCTATGTTTGGTGTTCCTCCACCTCCTCCAGATGAAGGTCCTTCAGGCTTTTAGATTTATTCTTCTTGTTATTTGGCTTGCTTGTTATTTTGATGTTCTATGAGCTGTTATTGGTTGTGCTTGTTGTTCTTGTTAATTATCTTTGATTGTTGTATGGATTTTAGCAAGATTATTCTTATGATATGTGATTGAAAGTAAAGCTTGCTATCTTATATGTTTTAATCTAGAAGTAATGAAGATGTTCAGTATTTTGTGCATATTATTCTGTGATAGTGATTATGACTGGAAATTAACTAATGTCTAACACTCGTCTGAAGTTGATTAAATTTCTAACATGTTAATTGAGGTTATATTATAATAAAAAATTCTGTGCATAATTTTATTTCTCAAAATATTTAGATTTCATTATGATTTGATGTAGATTAGAAGATCTTACTTTATCTAATTTTAGACTTGTGTTACTTAGCCTAAATTATTATATATTTGATGTCTTAATATTACTCTTAAAGTCTATATCAAAGTGTTCATTATTATAATTGTGACCATGGGATAGTGTTGTTAGAAAGAATTTTATGAAATGAAAATCAAAAGAGAAAAGCTTAAAAAGATGCATAGAGTGTGCCATACAATAAAAGATGCGCAATGTCGCCAAAATTAAAAAGAAGCACAAAATAAGCCCAAAGATTGACTAACTGCACAAAATGTGCCCCTTCATTTGAAAAGATGCACAATGTCGCCAATTGTTCTTTCCTTTAACATTTTCTCCAAGTTCACTAAACAATGATAGTCACTTTTGATTTAGAGATTTGGTAATTTTATTTCATCATTTATGCAATAGTTGTGGTTATTTAATCTATTTATTACATTACTGCCATAGATCAACTCTTCTTCTCCTTATAATAGTCGACAATCTAAACCATTTTGAGTCTTTACTTTTTGCATCTGATTTTAATATTGTAGTTAATTCTCTTTTAACATTATTTAAATCCTCAACTCTTTTGAGTGCATCCCTTTTTTGTTGTTGTCAAAAGGGGGAGTTTTGTATTGTTTGACTTGCTTGTTGCATGTTTTGTATTGTTGCATGTAAGTCTAATTGCATGATGTTATGATGTCATGTTATGTATATTATTTTTATTTATTTTGCATGTGTATGTACATGTATTTGTATTCATGTTATGTGTATATGTTTTTACTTGTATATGCGTATCTTGTTTGTTCTTGTCCTCCTCTTCCCTTTACTTATTCCATGTTAGATCATCTAATCTCCTCTTATCTCTTGTTTAGGATAGGTCATTTCTTTAGGGGGAGCTTAGGAGATCATTTATCTAGAGGGAGCGTACATTTAATGGAAGCTTAGGAGAAACGTGAATTTAATTGTTAAATAAAATAATAAATGTTTTGCCATCATAAAAAACAACTTGTATCAGAATTCACTTGAATGAACAGATTTGTACAAATCATAACACTAAGGGATCTAATACTAAAAAAATACAAGTTTTCCTAAATAATTATCCAAATTCTTAATTGAAGCAGCTTGACTTTATAATTAAATTTTAAATTGAAACACTTCCTCCTCTAATATTATCTTTTTACCTTTAAATTGAGTATTCTCATTAAAATCTGGGAGAGAATAAGATTTAGGGTTCACTAGCGGTGGTTTAGTATTTTTCTAATTTCATACAGGGTTTGATTGACCTACTTTCTGTTGATTTCCACCATTATTATTATTCCAACAAAAATTTTGGTTATTTCTTCAACCTGGATTATAAGTATTAGAACAAGGATTATTTTATCTACTAATTAAATTCACATTTTCAATTCCTTGAGCACTAGACTCACTAACAACATTTTATTTATGTTCCTCCAAAAGCATAAATAATCCTGTACCCGAGCTAATCTAAAATTATCTAATTTCTTAAACATGTAGACTACTTGAGCTGTCAAAATTGACAAATCATCTTACTCATGGACACTTACTACTTTCTTAGGATTCACTCTTTTAAAAGGCCACTAGAAATTATTTATTTCCATCTCCTCTATCAAGGCCTGAGCCTCTTCAAACGTTATTGACATCAAAGAACCTCCATCTGCTGTATTAATAATTAACCTAAGGGATCTTATAAGTCGATTAAAAATAGTCTGAATAACCAACCAATCAGGCAAATCACTATGAGGACACTTTTTAGGCATCGCTATAAATATTTTCCAACTCTCATAAATTTATTATCCATCAAATTGAGAAAATGAAGTTATATTATTTATATGCTTAGGGGATTTATATGATGGGAAATATTTTGATGGGAACTTATATACAAACTCATTCCAAGTTGTTATGGAGCCTAGCGGTAAGGAATTTAACCACATCTTAGCTTTGTCCCTCAAAGAAAATGGAAACAAATGAAGTCTAATAACATCATCATTGACTCCATTATACTTAAATATGGTGCAAATTTTTATGAAAATAGGTACATGTAAATTGGGATCCTTAATAGGAGTTCTCCAAATTAAGAATTCTATACCAATTGGATTATGGTAGGTTTCAATTCAATATTATTGGCTTCGATAGTATGTCTGTTGATACTTTGATGAATACCATCAACTACAGAATTGTCAATCTCTCTAAGAGGTTTAGGATGGTCCTAATCTGGATTTGGTTTAGCCATTTCTATTGCAAATCTGGATTCAGGCATTATAATTTTATGGTAACAAACATTCCTGTCATTATAGCACATCTATTTTGTTTCCCTGCCTACTAACTTTTCAGGTTCATAAGATCAACTACAATTCAAGCTAGCTCAAGATTGGACTGAGTCAGTCTATAATTTTAAATTTTAATAGTTTTTTCTTTTCTTGAGTCAAATGTAATAAGGTGGATCCTGATGCTAAGTAACCTTGCACACAGACACACTCAGGGGGAGAAATTGGATAAGTCAAAGTGTTTTCTATTTTTTGATCATATTATACAGGATAATCCAAAATTGTCCTGGATAATCAGTTAAAAACATAAAACATAATTAGGGAATCTGGGCTATGGAAAATTGATTAAACAAATCATCTTGGATGATCCTCCCATCATCCAAGATGATATGTTTAAATTCAAAAATTAGCAGCCAATCACATTTTAGACAATATTTTATTTGCATATTTTGAACTAATTGTACAGGATAATCCTGATCATCCTGGATGATTTATTACAATCTTACCTAAAATAATCCACTAATTAGGAGACTAATGATGGTTTAATTGATCAATCATATCGTACAGGATGGTCGTCCCGATCATCTTGGACGATCCTTTATATTTCATGGGACGATCTCTAATCATCCTGGATAAAAACCATGATTTTCTTCTGATCATCCAGGATATCATCCTGGAAGTCCAAAACTTTGTGCAAAATAATTTATCGATTACCACTCAAAATGAACTGATCGTCTCAGACAATTGTGAAATCATCCAGGATGAAAACCCTTATTTTATTCTGATCATCCAGGATATCATTATGGACATCCCAAAAATTTGTCTGGATGATTTGTCATTTTTCAATCAAATTAAACTAATCATCTTAGATGATCGAAAAATTTTTCTCGATGATATATAAAAAGTATGTCTTCTGATCTTCCAAACCATGGCATTCATTCTGGCAAAATGGTTAATTTTGTACTAATCATACAGGACGATCGACAGATCATCCAGGATGATGTAGCAAGCAAGTTAAATTTTAGGGCACTTTTTGAGGCCTTCTATGCAAGCTCTTTAACCATCTCTTCAGTAATATTTTGCTAGTTCTTCCACTCCAAGATAGCTTAGAGGAGAAGGAGAGTTTGGGAGAGAGAGAGGATCTTGTGAGGGGGAGTTTATGAGGGGATTCACAAAGGTTGCTCCAAGCAAGGATTCAATCATCATCTTCCTTCTTCATCCTTGGTTCCGTAGTGGCTCTAGGGAGACGATCATCACCATTAGATCTAGGTTCTCTTCCTGCTTCAGGAGGAAGCAAAAGGAATTCGGGATTCTCTACCTACTTTAGGAGGAAGAAAAAGGATTCTGGGGTTCTCTATCTGCTTCAGGAGGAAGCAAAAGGTGTCAAGGTTCTCTACCTCATCGGTGTCAGTGGAAAGATTTTGTAAGGGCTTCTCCACCTTGCTGTGGGAGCAAAAAAAGAGTCACTATAGTGTTTAGTGCAGTACCTGGAGGGGAGGCTCAATGGAGTGGACATAGGTCAAGTTGACCGAACCACTAAAAATTTGGTGTGCTCTTTTCATTTATTTTTTTTACATTTTAATTTCTGCATATTTCTGTGGTCTGATCTGTGATTGAAAATCTGATTTTGGTTATCTGCATCAGCTTACATTGTTCATGTTTTAAATATTCAAAAAGATAAAAATATTTTTCTATTTGTGCAAGAATTTTAAAATACCAATTCACCCTTCCACCCTTCTTTGTTAGCCTTGGGACTAGTTCTATAGGGTTCAACACCCATCATGAACTTTCAATTCCTAATGCTAAAGTCTTTTTGGATTTTGTAATTTTATAAGGGCTCTTTCAATCTCTAAATCAAACAACAAAGCACCTTACTAACTCTTCTATGCTTACATAAATATTACCAAAATTAAATTGCAAAAAAAAAAATGCAACAACTATCAAAATTTTCTAATTCAAATTTTAAACAAAATAAATAGACAAATATAAAATATAAGTAGGATTAAATATATAGCATTTTAAATAATATAGAAATAATTGCAAAAATGCATGATGCTTCCTCGACAATGGCACCAAAAAGATGATGCAATGAGTTGTTTGTGTCGGACTATGCTTATGTTTATCCAAATATAAATCCCCACTAAAAATGCAAATGCACGAGACAAACTAGTAATAAAGTGTTATGAGAGTGTGCTGATCCCATGAGTAAGTGTTCAACTTCACAATATTATTCTAGTAGCATCTACTTTAAGTTAAAAAAATTATCTTATTTAAAAAAAATTAGGGTTTTATTCTATTATAATGAGAATTATAGATAAGAAGTGAAGATACTAATAGATAAACAATTTTGGACTAATGATAGTGAAATCTCCTAAGCTTTCTTAAGTATACTCTCCTAAATTGGATGTGAATCAAAGCATATGCTTCAATAAATCTTTGTTGAGCTAATAAGACTGTAAAGAAAAGTTTATGTCCTTTATAAAGATATTCCATCTCCATAGACGCTAGAATGTTAAGCATCCTATGTCTAGGCATGCAATTATTCCATTCAAATTCTCCTAATTGTTCCTATATTTGTCCATCGAGGACATATATCAAACTAGGTTTTTATTCTACATATAGACATTACATGAATTAAATGAAGTGTGAGAGATATTAAAATGACCATTAAAAAATTTTAAGCATAAGAGTCAACATTTGTAATTACTTAGGTTTTCACATCATTAGTCCAAAACTATAAATAAAACAATAAAATTTTCATTATTTTCTCAAGAATTAAGTACAAGTAGAAATAGTAAAAAGATGTCATCCAAAATAAAGGATCTTAAATAAATCCTTTAGATGAACCATTCCCAAAGTTAATCTCTCCTTATAACTTTACTCTCCACACTCCTTTCCTCTCTCAATGCTTGCTTGCTCACCACAATGTTAGCCAGCCACTCTAAAGTAAGTACCTTACTCTCCTCTGGCCTCTCCTTAAAGAAAACTAAGAAACCTAGCACTCCCTACACTAAAAAATAAAAAAAACTTATACTTATTACAGAAAGGGCTTAGGTGTCAGGGGACTTAATAAGATAGCACCTCAGCATCGTGATTTTTTTTTTTTGAAAGGTGCAATTTGCATTTGGAATAAAAAGCTAGTTACAAGTAAGAAACGGATCACATTCCTCCTTTAACAAACCAAACAAAGAGGAAGGAATGTTACCAAAAGAAAAACTATCAAAAAGAAAACTATTATCTAAAGCTAAAGTACCACATAAATCTGCTACTTTATTACACTCTCTATGAACATGATTAAAAATAACCTTGTTGAAATGATAAATAAAAGAAAGCTCCTTGTCCATCCAATTGTTAACTTTCCACTTCGATTTCTTCATGGAGTCTTGAATAAAACTAATAACGTTTACATTGTCCCCTTCAATAATTACACCTTTGTAATTCATCATCCAATCTTGAATAACCTCCTTTATTGCTATAACTTCCTCCAATTCCATTTGAGCCACATCCTAATGGATTTTCTTTTCACCAAATGAAAGAAGTAGTCTTCCTTTGTGGTCTCTAAGTACCCCTCCAATCCCAGCTGAATTGGACTTCAAAACTGAAGCATCAACATTAAATTTAATCTAATCTAGCGGTGGAGGGTGCCAAGCCTTGTTACACTCCCAAGGGAGATTAACACCCCAGCTAGCTAGCATTAGAGTAAATTGGATTATGGCCATAGATAACACATTCGCAGCAATAACCGAGCTGGATACAATAGCTTTACCATGCTTCACTTCATTCCTATTCTTCCAAGATAGGAAGACTGATGTGCAATACATCTTCACAATGCTACTATGCTTCAAAGAGAGATCCCTTAGACCTTGCAAACATGTCTCCAAAGAAGAAAAAAATGGAATTCTAAAAGCCCATTTTCTAAGTTTAAAAATGATCTCAATGAAGAACTTTCAATGTACCACAATGTGGACATAATCTTCAACCTCTTGGCACCCCCTAGCACACATATCATCGTTGCCAATTCATCTATATTTAAGGAATTGATTAGTCGGAATAGAATGCTTACTCAATCTCCACCAAAATAATTCCACTCTTGGATTTAGCTTCAGCTTCCTCAGCCATACTGAATATCCACGATCATCCTCAGTGCTATTATGCTTTATAGCTTCCTCATACACCATAGTTGAGATAGTTTTACCTGAAAGTTTGAATATAGTCTCCATTTGATCAGCATCAAGATATGAACTAGCACTTCAACATTAATAAATGGTCTCTGCTACAATGTTAGGCTAACTCGACATAGTTATTTGCTGATCTAACATGATGTTTGACAATTAACCTCATTCTTAAAGAAAAATTTATAATCACCACCATTGATCCCTTTATAAATCAAAATTTTTCTATATTTGGGCTTCCTGAAGTTGATTTGACAAAATAAATAGAATTTTATGAAATCAAATTAATTAAACTTAATTTGAGCCTGATTCAACCTCAACGTTGTTATTGATCATTAAATTGAGATGATCGATCATTATACTGAGTCAAGCCAAGCCAAATGTATCCAAAAGTAATTTTATTTTAACCAAATAAACTCAATCGAGCGACATTGAGTCAATTCAACTCGACTCAAATGCAATTTTAATTTCTACAACATCGATCATCTCAGTTTAACTCATCTCTTCCTAATCTAAATCAAATTGACCTAGATTAGCTCAAATCAATTCAATAAAAATTGAATTCAATATATAATTAATTTACCTTATTTTTCCTTAGCCAACTCAGCTCTCTAATCCCCTCAAATTTAACAAATTAATATCATCCCTTAGATTGAATCTAGAAAATGGGGTAGGATGGTCAATTACTTCTCCCTAATGCTTTTTATGATTAAAAGGAGTTGTTTGGGGCTATCTTGGACGTGACCTCTATGACTAAGGTAGAATAAGAGAGAGGGAGATGGACAGGGGAGGCGTTCAAGCCATACGTTGTTGGTGTGTATTTTTTTAGATGGAAGCTGATGGAGTGCGTACGATCCACTCTCTATGGAGTGCATTTCTTCTAGTGACTAAAAGAGATAGAGCCAAATGGGAGAGGGGCTATATCCAATTCTACCATTTGGGTGATCTAGAGAGTGGGTAGATGAGAGAGAGAGACGGATGTATGAGACAAAAAGTTGGGCATGATAGGTATTTTTCTTCTTTAAATTAATTAATTAAGAGCTTTATCATCCAATCAATTAAAAAACCCATTTCATTTTTAACCTGGATCTTAATAAAAATGAGGGATTGTGTTGTTTTTGGTTTTATTTCCATCATTCCTGAAATCTAGCAATCAATCTTTAGAACTTGAAGTAGTATTTTGGTAGCCTTTATTTCAAGATATCCCATCCAATCAAACTAGATAATTGATAATTGTTGATTTTTTCCTTTTTTTATAAATCAATAAGGGAATAATCAATTAATTTAAAGTTTCTTATCTATTCTTAAGATAGAGAGTAGTAGTAACTTCAAATGATTTATTTGTCCTTCTTTTCTTAAGAACAAGAAAGAGGAAATCACTAATTTAAATGGAACAATTCATAGGAAAAATGATTTTGGGAAGATCAAGATTACTCTTCATGAAGGTTACTAGTCACTTTTTAAGATGTGTTACTTATAACTTTTATATGACAAGATATTTGATGTAATGTCTAGTAAGGAAATCTCATGAGTCATGTTCAAGCTACGATGTTTAGCATGCATGTCTATGTTTTACTTTTATGTGTGGCCCCAACTATCTCTTGAATGGCAGCATGCATAGGTCATTCATATGATTTCATTATTATATAATTTTTTGGCTAGATTGAAGTGGTTTATATATAAGTTCATGCTCAAACTATTTCACTCTTTGGCTTGGAGAAATTCTTATGTGCATTCATATATCAATCACTCTATAAGTGATAGCTAGCTAAATAGCTTACATGAGCATTCATGTCTTGACATTCAAATTAATGATGGTCATTATGAGTAGCCTATAATCATGTTTTGTGCTTTGTAGTACTAATGCATCGAAAATAAAAAAATCATAAATATGTTTAATATATATATATATTCTTCGAGTTACAACCACTTTACTTGAATCCAATCCAAAGTCTATAGTTATGTTTAATATATGTGAGGGTTCTATGTTACAAATTCACTTGTTCAATGCAAAGGTGAATGATTATAATAAAGAGGTTGCATACAAATTTATTTTTTAATGCTATGTGAGCTTTTCATACATTCAATGCAAGAATACACTCATGTTAAACATATATCTTGTGTCCCAATTGTGATATATAGCTCGGGTTTATATCAAGTTTATATTTATGCTTCACACATTTTGATCGTATATATACACATATGTTAGATAGAAAAGAAGTTTGGTTGCTACATTTGGAACATATGAATCCTTAAAATGGTAAGAAGTTGCATTTATTACTATGAATCTTTTCTTCTTGCTCCACACCACCCCCCCCCCCCCCCCCCCCCCCCAATTGTGATATATAGTTCAGGTTTATATCAAGTTTATATTTATGCTTCACACATTTTGATTGTATATATACACATATGTTAGATAGAAAAGAAGTTTGGTTGCTACATTTGGAACATATGAATCCTTAAAATGGGAAGAAGTTGCATTTATTACTATGAATCTTTTCTTCTTGCCCCCCCCCCCCGCCTTATTCTTATCTTTCTATTACTATGAATGCATTTCAACTATGCAAACACCACTTTTAAATTTAAAGTTTGAAAAGTAAGTCAAACAAGTCTAATAAAGAATCCTGAAGGAAAGTACATATTAACGATTAATTGCATATTGAGATGCTTTTCATTTAAATATTAACTACTTTAACCACCATCTGTCTTCTTTCTAGTTATATCTTCTATGAGGAATGGTGATAATAATGTGGACTATAGATCTTAAGGAGTTCAACCACCTCACTTTCTTCCAAATGGAGGTGCTACAGTCGAATACCATCAAACCCACTCTAGTGTAGTGAGTTTCATAAAACTTAGATAACCCTAGGTCTCTAAGGCCCCTTTTATACTCTCCAAAACTTTAGCACCTTATAGAAGCCCAATTCTTTTATTAATGACCCAAACCCTTTTTGCAAGCTAGCATTTACGTTAGTCTTAGGAGCATTATACATGATTATTTGGACCTAGTTTACTTTCCTATATTGGTTGCTAGACTTTAATCATGTATGTTTTATTTACCTGATAATTCATTAATAATTCAAATAACTACAATATTCTCATAAATCAAAGCTTAGTCCTTAAATAATGAATATAGCTCATTTATTCAAATTAAATAAAAAAATCTCCACATAAATCAATAATATTTAGTTTAACCCACTAATATAATAAAATGCATAAATAAAATGAAAAGTAAAAAATACTAATAATCAAAATAAATAAGTTTTTTAAATCAAAATTAAGGTACAAGAGTTAACCAAATTAAAAATAAAACACACACTTGAATTAAACAACAAAATCAAACTTAAATAAAGATTAGAAAGAAAATTAAACATACTTCAAATTACATATGAAATTAATATACAACAACAACATCAAGCCTTTGTCCCACTACGTGGGGTCGGCAACATGAATCCTTTTTCTCCATTGCGTCCGGTTCAAAGTCAAATTCTCATTTAAATCTATTAAAGAAAGATCATTTATAATATTTTCTAACCAAGTCTTTTTAGGTCTACCTCTACCTTTCTTAACATAAGTCAAATCTAATACCTCTACTTTCCTAACTGGGTCATCGGAAGGCCGACGTTTTATGTGACCAAACCATCTAAGGTGACTCTCTCTTATCTTATCCTCTACTGGAGCTACTCCAACCTTTTCACGTATATGTTCATTTCGTATCCTGTCTCTAAGAGTAAATCCACTCATCCACCTGAGCATCCTCATCTCCGCAACACATAACTTAGTATTGTGCTTCTCTTTTAATGACTAACATTCTGCACCATAAAGCATTGCAGGTCTCACCACCATCTTTTAGAATTTTCCCTTAAGTGAGGGGGAATTTTCTTTCACATAATAAGCCCAATGCATTCCTTCACTTCAACCATCCAACTTGAATTCTACTGATAACATCCCCATCTATTTCACCATCACTCTAAACAATAGATCCAAGATATCTAAAATGTGTACTCTTATTAATGACTCGATCGCCCAAAGTCATAATCCCCTCACTAGATCTATTACTGCTAAAATTACACTCCATATATTCAGTTTTAGATGTACTCAAGCGAAAACCTTTAGACTCTAAGGTTGATCTCCAGACTTCAAGTTTACCTTCAACTCCCTCTCTAGTCTTGTCAACAAACATATGAAATTAATATAGATAAATAAAAGTAAATAAAATAAAATAAAATAAAATAAAACTAATTCAATTTTGAATCAACTTCAAAATTAAAGCACAAAAAAAAGATCATGTATATTTAAAATTAATCTCAAGAAGAAAATTCAAATGATAAAAGAAAAATAAACTAAAAGGAAAAAGATTAATGAAAGGATAATTAATAACATGGACATTAAAAAATTTATAAAAAATCCAAAAAAAATTTAAAAAAATTACAAAAAAAAAAACTTTTGATAAATATATAAAGTAATAACAAATAATAGTCTGTCTTCAGTGAAATAAATTTAGAAAAAAATAAAATTTTCTCTTATAAACTCATTAAAACTTAAGTAATAGATATAGAACATTAAAACTTAAATTTTAACCACCCTCGGATATTAAACAAAAAAAAAATTAAAATTAGAAATAGAGCATAAAGCCTAATATGTTGACACCTGCAAAACCTATCTCACTCATAGAATATAGGGTAACCAACTCTTATTGTTGGTTAGGATGTTTTTATTTTTCATAGACTTTTCTGAAATGTAAAAATTATTTTGGTCTTCATGTGTGTGTGATGTTGTTTGGCGTGGTTAAATATGATTTATTTTATGATGTTTTTTTGTCATTTGTGATGGGTGTCTTAGTTTACCTCTAGGATAGGGGTGATCTAGATGTTATTTCTAACAAAATATTTTATAGATGGCCATCCCTATGTAGGGATTTTATTAAAAATCATGCTAAATTAATTAATTTTAAAACTAATTAAATTTTTCATAGGTGCTTTGTTGTATGAGTCCCCTTAAGTTTAAAAAAGCAAAACCAATATTACAGGTTGCTCAGAAATGAGCAAATGTTTGTATGATGTGATATGGTTTTGAGTTTACTACTTTACTAACTTACAGGGAGTATAGAGTCTTTCTTATTTTAAAAGGCAAATTACTATAAGAGCTATGAGAGTCTAAAATGAGGGCTTTTCTCCAAAAAGAATGGATTAGGGAATCAAATGGAAAGAATCTACTTCATTGGAAAATTCTTTTCATGTGGAATCCCTAATGGAGGAACAAAGAATCAAGCCTAGAGAGAAGAATCAAAGACCAGGAAATGACTCATTTTTATAAAATACTTGCATCATTCAAAGGAGTAGAATTTAGGTTATTTTTGGTGGAGTCTGACCACCTTTACTTTTTGCAAACCATAATTTGTATTAAATGGCACTTGCCACATAGACTTTGGACCTTACTTAATTTTGTTGTTACTATGGGTGTTCATGTGAATTTTTATTTAAATTACTTACACATTAGAAATCCTTACTTTTTCTAGGTTCTTTCTTGCATGCATTTTTATCTGGATACCTCACTATACTCTTAGGAAATAAAAAATTTTATACTGATAATCAATAAAATAATTTAGGATAATATAGAAAGATAACAAATTTAGTAAATAAGCCAGAGCTCATCTTGGTCACATACATCAATCCTTCCTTCTTTCCTTCTTAAGAACTGCCATGCTTATGGGTAGAAGCTAACACCAGACCTATGACAGCGTAGTGCTGACTCAAGGGAGTTTTAAACTTTTAGGATAAAATAAAATTTTAAAGCCTTTTTAAAAAACTTATCGTGTTGACTGTTATGTAGAATCAATCAGCATGCATTGCATTAGAAGCAAAAAATAATAATTAAATATTTATTGCATTTAGCTTTAGATGCATAAATACCATTATTAAGTTTAGGGTCACTTGGGAATTTCTATAGATGTTATCCCTAAATTACCAAAATTTAAATAACAATAGCCTACCCATCTTACATCAGCATTAGACTAGACATCACAGTTTTTTGAAATCAATTAGGTGGTTTAGTTGGCATTCCACTCCAAGCAAGATATAAGTCTAGAAAAGTCAAACACTTTTGCATTTCATTAAAATAAGTTTGGGTAGTACCTTGTAGTGCCCAACATAGTTTTAGGTTCTGAGCTTACAAAAAATGCATAAATCCTTTTTTAAAAATAAAAATTAATTTGCAAGAGTTAACAAAATTCAAAATAAAAAATATACTTGAATTAAACAACATAATAAAATTTAAATAAAAATTAGAAAACAAATTAAACATGCATCAACTTAAACATGAAATTAATTTAAACAAACAAAAGTAAAAAAAACTAAATAAAATAAAATCAAACTAATTCAATTTTGAATCAACTTCAAAATTGAATAAAAAAAAAGATAAGTATATCTAAAATTAATCTCAAGAAGAAAAATCAAATCATAAAAGAAAAATAAAGTAAGCAAAAAAGAATAATGAAAGGATAATTAATAACATGAAAATAAAAAAAATTCGTTAAAAATCCTAATAAAATCAAAATAATTCCAAAATAACTTTCTATAAAACTACAATGTAATAAAAAATAATAGTCCACATTCAGTGAAATAAAGTAAGAACAAAAATAAAATTCTCTCTTATGACCTCGTTAAACGCTTAAGTATAAGATTCAAAACATTAAAACTTGAATTGTAACCACTCTCTAATGTTAAACAAAAATAATAGAAAATAAAATATAAAGCCTAATAGGTTGACATCTACGTAACCTATAATATACCCAGAATTATTTGTTAGCGCAACCAACTCTAGCTGTAGGTTAGAACATTATTATTTTCCCTTTACTTTTCAAAAATATAAAATTTATTTCTATCTTGGTGGGTGTATGATGTTATTTGGTGTGGTTGAAAATGATTGATTTTATGATAATTTTTTGTGATTTATGATGGGTATATTAGATTACCTCTATGATAGGTGTTATTTGGATATTATTTCTAGCAGAATTTTTTATAGGTGGCTAAGCTTATATAGGGCTTTTATTAAAAATGGTGCTAAACTAATTAATTTGAAAACTATTAAAACTTTTTCAGGTTCTTTTGCTGCATTAGCCCCCTTAACTTTAAAAAGTATGGCCAATATTATAGGTTCTCAAAAATTAGAAAATGCTTGTGTGATATGATATGGTTTTGAGATTTCTTATAAACTTCTTTACCAAATTGTAGGGTTAACAAAACCTTTCTTATGTTAAAATGTAAATTGTTAGAAGAGTTATGATAGTCTATAATGAGGCCTTTTCTCTGATAAGAATGGACTAGGGAACTAAAGTGAAAGAATTCTATTCATCAAAAAAATTCTTTTCATTTGCAAACCCTAATGGAGGAACAAAGAATAAAGTTTGGAGAGAAGAATGAAAGGATAGGAAATGCATTTTTTTAATGACATGCACCATTCATAGGGGTAGAATCCATGTTATTATTTGTGGAGCCTAGCCACTTTTACTTTTTGCAGCCGTAAGAAATTCCAGGGTAGATTCTAACCAATAATCATTATCTATACTAGGTTCCATTATATTATCCCCAATCAAATTATGCTCTAACAAATAATCAGTCATTATTTCATCCATAAAATCCCCTAAATAACCATCTCCTAAATCAACTCTTTAACACTATTCCTCATTATAATCTTTGGGAATATACATAGATTTAAGTCATAGAAGGTCAGTTCTTGGTCCTACACTTAAATGATTTACTCGTACTTCTTCACATCTACCATTTCTCTTTCAATAGCTAAGAATGTTCTTCAAGAAATGATTGGTATCTCTTTAATTTCTTCCATATCCAGTACAATAAAATCAACTAGGAAGATGAACTTATAAACTTTCACTAACACATCCTCTATTACCCTCTAGTGTAAGTAAATGATCGATTAGCTAATTAAAGGGTAACAATTCTGGGTTATACCTCTCCTTGGTCAAGTCTTTTAAATATAAAAGGAGCATAAGATTGATACTTACTCCCATATTACTTAATTCTCTCCCACAAAATTTATCCCCTACGATACAAGGATTACTAAAACTACTAAGGTCCGTAAGCTTTTGAGGTAGTTTCTTCTAAAGAATAGAATTACACTCTAAAAGGGGGTAATAGTGTCAAAGTCAAATAACTTTATTTTCTTCCTATGGATATCCTTCATAAACTTAAAAATCTAGGCATTTTCTGTAGCGCTTCTATAAATGGAATGTTAATAGTAAAATTTTTTAACACTTATAGAAATCTTGAGAATTGTCTATCTAAACTTTACTTCAACAAACTTTGGGAAAAATGGTGGTGGTGGCCTCTCAAGAACCTTCCATATGTGCTTTTTAATTTTTTCATCTAGCTTAGGTTGTTCTATATGTTGACTGGATTCTACTGGTGTTTCCTAAGGATTGTCTTTCTTCATAACTACCTCCTCTATCTCCTTATTTCTTCTCAATTGAATAGATTTAAAACACTCTTTCTTTTATCTTTAGGATTAACCTTATTATTGCTAGGAAGGGTTCTTTGGGTCTATTATTTAGTTAGTTAGCTAGCTGCCTTAATTAATTATTGCTAGGAAGGGTTCTTTGGGTCCAGTGGTAGCATCTATGTTAGGCATTAGTGATCATACTAAACCATTATAAATAGCTTAGATTATCAACCAGTTTTGGTATTGCGTGATGTGGGGATCAATTTTCTCAATAATTACTAAACCTTTTCCATGCTTCATAAGTTGAATCTCTATTTTACTAAATAAATGATGTAACATCATTCTAGAGCTTGGCTATTTTGATGGAGAAAAGTATTTTGCTAGAAACTTATAAGCTAGATCATTCTAGGTAGAAATTAAGCCTGGGGTAAGGAATTCAATGGCATTTTACTTTGATTCATAAGGAAAAAGGGAACATACTAAGTGTAATGGTGACACCTGAGACTCCATTACATTTGAAGATCAAATAGAATTCCAAAAAACTTGAATATGTATATTTGGATCCTCAACAGGAGTCCCCCAAAATTGTGAGTCTTGAACCATTTAGATAATCATATGTTTAAGTTCAAAATTAATAGCTTGAATATTTGGTGTACTAATACTCTGGTGAGTGCCAACTACCATTGGTTTTGAAAAGTTACTCAAATGTCTAGTTTTGTCCTCTTCATGAACTAGGTTAGCCATTTCTAACTCTTTTTTCTATTTTTTACATTTTGTTATTTCAATGCTTCTATATTTATTGATCAAATAACAATTCCTCTAAATTGTTCCAAGTATGCAACATTTGAATAAGATGAAAAATAAAATTACCACACTATTTAATAATTAAACATAATAATAATAAAGTTGTTGAACAGTATATTTCTGTAATAACCATAGTTAAAAAAATTACTTCATACCCATGACAACATATAGTGTAACAAAACAAATAGCCTTAGAAAAAAGTATAGATTAAACATGAAAAGAAAAAAAAGAATAAATAAAAATTATCAATGTAAAATAAAATGAGTACAGAGACAACATTATAAAGATTCCTTAATAATAATGAAAAAACTTGATTGCTACTACCAAGTATTATATTAAATTAGGGTTTCAAATGGAGTTCTATGAAACTGTATATCTTGTGTCATGCAATATAATGATGCGTTGAGTATCATTCCCATAAGGAATTAGAAAGGTCACAGATTCCAACTTAGTACTTCTTTTACTGATTTCTAAATTTATCTTATTGCAGGAAAAAAGGGGGATGTTTGGATTCAAGCAAACAATAAAATTGATTATGCGAAATGTCTTTGTTTTTAAATATCTTCAACTTATGAGAGTTATGAACTTTGGTTTACGTAGATTTATCTCCCTATGTAATATTATGAATTAGAGCATATGTAACTCCTCATCTATGTCAAGTACATTGGAGTTTCTAGCAAAGATACCCTTCACCATAGTGATTCTATCTCCATCACAATCCCAAAGTTGTATTTATCAAATGATTATGCATGAGAGAACTCCATTCTAAATCCCCTAACTGATTCCACTATGCTTGTATCGAGGACATATACCACACAAGATTTTAACTTTCTTTAAGACCTATACTTAAATTAAATTATGAGCAGAGGAAGTAGAAATATTATTAAAATATTGAAAAATACTAAGATTTTGGCCATTTAAACTTGTGTTCTTAACATATCATAAGCCTATAAAGAAAATAAGTTGGAAATTTTAATCAAAATAAACAGGGGAATCTTCATTTCAGATATGAAAAATTACACAAATAGAAATATGGAAGGAGTGAACTAGTCTACATTTTAACAACAACAATAAAACATTCCTTTTTCTTGAACCTTCTCCCCTTTATTGTCACACTCCTACTCTAACTATTGGACCTTACCTAGACTGAGTACAACTAATAAGTTGTCTAGTCCCCCCTCTAATAATATGGCCAAGCTAATAATATAAAAAACTCATAGTTGACTCTAGTGCCACTATGCTCATAGTTGTAGCATTGTGGTGTTTATAAAATGAACAAAAGTTAAAACACAGAAGAAGTATTCCATTGTGGTGCTCTGACTAAATTGGCCTATGTCCTGTGAGTAATTGTATTAACTATTCTATCATAGTTCATTAATAATTTGGCACTACGACACCTACGATAGAGTAGTAGCATTTTGGTGATTCGACACTACAGTGCTGGAATTGAGCAATGGCAATGGTGAGTTGCATAGTGTAGCATTTTGTTCTTTACTTGTAGTAGAAAGTTTACCTTGAATGCTGCAGAGCTCCATACTCTAGCATTGCGGCGCTTCCTTTATTTTGTTTCACATTATTTTCTTGAATTATCCTATATTACATCACATAGTTAGTCAAATTTAATATAATAGAGGATAGCTTAAAACATAACAAAATTTTCACTAACATTTACACATAACACTTGATGATTAATTATAATTTTCTAAAGTTTTATATAATTAAATTTAATTAAATTAATATATATAGTCAACTTTTGATGCGATTATGCTTTCCACACTATGGTCCTAACGTACAACTTAAATATAGTGAGCCACTATGACAATATCCTAGCTGTTAGATGTGAGATACAATGGTTAAGATTCAGAACAACATAATCACGAGTTGATGAACATATAATAATCCGATAAGATTAGGACCACCCCATAAATTGAAGGGAACTGATGCTCTTGATTCTATATTAAATTTCTCATAGTCTTCTTCAACTATTCATGCATAATTGGTTTATCTGTTAGTTTCATTCAGTGAAATCCCTCCTAATCAATCTTGAAAGATCTTGAGGATGGGAACATTCAATGAAACATTTGGATCATTGTTGATTGAAGGTTTTCTTCATCATATCCAAGACACATAATCTATTGAGCTATGGATTAAGGGATACCTCTATATAGTGAACAATTGAGTATGGTTTTTATTGGATTGAGCTTATCTGAGTCTACATAGGACTTCTTTGTCAATGATCAGTTAATAGAATAGACTGGGTCAAGACTTAACTTCTAACATATCAAACCTCCCTAGAGTTCACTCGAGCTCAAATTTGTAGGGCTCTACGGGACTTGGAATAGCTAAGGATTTATCACCCTCACTCTTACGAACTTTAGAGAATCAAAATTGGGGACACAACACATTTACAAATACTAGTATTTATGGGCACTTTGTGATAAACATGGATGGGGTATTAGCCATGGCCTATTGTACAAAGCCATTAGGCTGGTTTAGGAAGGTTGAACGTGGTATAAGTAGGTTTTTTGAGCTAGCTGGAAGTCTATGGTAAGCAGCTAGACTGAATTGGAAATTTCAATTCACATGGGCTTGGGTTGAGCTTAATTCCAGTCCCTTAAGTTGTTTGAAGGTTCAAGAGAGTTTAAGATAGGCATTACGTCTCATAGGCAAACTTGGAGTAAGCTAGACTAAATTAAATGAAGTTTTGATCCATTTTGCCTTTTTTATGTTAACGAAGGTATGGTTTGGCTAGGGTTGGTAGCTTAGGACCTAGGCAATTAATGGCATTGAGGGATCTTTATTTATTTAAATGGAATGTTCTATGGGTCATATTGGTCAACTATGTTTAACTTTTTTAACCATGGGTAGCCAAGGCCTACCATGGTTCTAAAGGGTTTAGGTAAGTTTGTTGAAATGTTTAGAGCTCTTAGGTTACAACCTTAAGTTTTGGGGTTAGTTCTAACCCATGAGAACCATTTGGGGATTCTTAGGATTTTCAAGGGTTCATGGTTAAAGGAGTTAACCTTAGATTGGGCTAGGATTGGGAAAAACCTAGGGCAGATTTTAAATAGTTAGGAATCAAAGTTAGCGTTTAGATGAGCTTGGTTAGCTAATGAATCCTATGTCCATTATCTTTTATGTCAATCTAGATATTTTTGAATTTAATAATCAATCATGGTCAACAGGGTTGATCAAGGCTCTTGTGTAAGTCACACTAGTCCAATGAAGGTCTTAACCTAGTTTTAGCTTCTCCAGGGAAATAATTTTAAGTTTAATTCAGGCAAAGATATAGAATGGCATTTTTGTAACCAATAGGCACTTTAGGTTTAACATATGTTTAGACCATTTTAAAAAGAAGTTGACCCTATTAAAAAATGAGGTCAACAGAAGGCCCATAAAATTAGCTTTTTTTAGCTCTATGAAGTTGCTTGAAGGGAGATTATTATTCACTTTCTTGTTTATAGATGGTTGGATTTGGAAAATCTATTGTGGGCTATGCCTTGGAAGATTTTTATTAAAAGTGTTAAAATGTCATTTTATGCATTTATCAATAAGGTATATTTAGATTCTAGAGAATTATAAAGCTCTAAATGTCCCCTAAAAAGTAAATTAACTACCTTTTTTCTTCTTTTCCAACCCATTTAGACTACACTACTATCACAATAACCAAGTATCCCCTCTTAGATTAATCACAGTGCAAGTTTCCTTTACTTGTGAAAATTTTGACCATTAATGTCCTTCAAAATCAACAATAATTTTATGTCACATGATCATCAATGACTAATATTTAGTGTGCACCCTTACTTATGTGAATATTCAAATGAATCATATTATTTAAAAATGACTATAGTCATCAAACATCACTTGTCAACTACTACAAAATCTTACTCCTCTAATAACTTCCACATGAGAGTTTCCATATAGTTTAGGTCTTTTATATTTTACCCTTTTCATTCTACAACTACAAGGAAGAATCCACATTTATAATCTAAAACTAACTAGTAAAATAAGTTCAAGTGGACAAACCTTTTTGTTCTACAATTTTTAGATTGCTCATGTAAATAAACTTATATCTAATTTGAATTCCATTATGATTGTAAAGGAAATCTTTGTAAAACTTCAAGTATATAGCATACCTTTGTATTACCTATTTTATAATATATAACATATATTAATTTTATTTACTTTATGTAGAGAAAAAATGTGTGAAATATCTCTCTTTAAGATAACTCATGTTCAGATCAATTTTTAAGGAATTGTGAAGAATTTTAATGAATATTTAAATATTTATAGAAAGATGGATAAATAAAATACTTCCTTTAGCCTATTTAATTTATAAAGGTTTTGTATTAATGGAAAAATATTTTATGGGGCTTTTTTGCTCTTGTTAAAAAATTAAACTTTTTAAAATATGTTCTCCTATAAATAAACTTAAATAAAATATGGAAGAGAAAATAAAATTCAAATTTCATTTGATAATGTACATGAATAATGCATTGTGCAATAAAATATAAAATTATGAATGAGATAATTTTAGTAATTCATTAGCTTCATCATGAATTCTTACATAATTTTTATATGTCAAAACATTTAGAAAAAGTAATAAAAAAATCTAAAGTCTTACAATTAGAACTTTGCTGAGTTTATTTCTAGCACATTCCTAATACAATTAATAATTCTATCGCTATGAATTCAATGGCATGAAGAGCACATGAAGCATAACAAAAAGGGGTGGTGATAAAATCCCCTATTATGACCTTTTATTGGTGGCTAACCAACCACATACTTAATTAATTACCTCTCACTTCTAGTATTGAGATAAAGCTTCATGTTACTTTGTCCAACATCTAATTCTTTATAAAAGATAATTCTAAATATGAACTTATATGCATTTAGTAATAGGCTATCGATAATGTTGGGTTGCACTTAGTGAGGCAATTATTATCCTCAATTTGGTAATAAAAATATCACGAAATTGTTATAATTCTTATTTGACTCCAATTCCTAAGGAATTTCATATTCATAATTACTTTTAGAGTCAAAAACATCAAATACCAAGATCATTACATATTAACAATAATTTTGGAAATGCTAAATTAAGCCTAAAGCATTTCTATATATTTTAATCAATGCTACCATAAACTTCTCATATGTCAATTTCAATGGATTTAAGCATTTATAGGTTTAGCAGGTACCCTTCATTCTCCAATTCAAGTGTTTATCAATGGTATTTATTACTAGATAACCAATGTTGGCCTAATAAACAAGCACAAAATTTTAAGATTTTGTCGGTAAAATAAATGATAAAGAAAAATAGGAGCAAATGAAGAAAATAATATGCATAATAATTTTACATGGTTTTTCCTAGACATTAATCTAACCTGCATTCTTGCTTGAAAACGCTCGAGCTTAAATCCACTAATCTCAGGTTTGCCTTGCAAGCCTTACTTCTTTAATCAAAGTAGCTACTTATATCCTATATACTCTCCTACATAAGCAAAAACAACCAGATTTAATTTCAATATGAACTTCACTAAGAAAAATTATTTAGATTAAGAAAAAATATAATTTATTATAGAATATAAAGTTTAAATTACAATACAATCAAATGACAAAAATATTTGAAGAGATTTAATAATTTATTTTTAATCACGTCACTATTTACAAATGGAATGTAAAATTTGCTCACAATATAATATTTTACTTAAATATATTTTTCTTGTTTATAATTTTTAAGTATTATAAAATAAATGTTTTACATTTAAATATTCATAAAAACTTTCAAAATCTTATTAGATTTAGATAGTAGGCCTATGGGAAAAATAAAATGATTTTCTTGCTAAATTTATGGATGAAAGAATGTTAAACCTATAAAACTTAATCTAAGCTTTTCAACTAGTATTTTGCTAATATTAAAATAAATCATTATAAATATATTTTAAATCGCTAAATTTATGGATCACGACCTTATGTTTTGATGATTACAAATATTATTGGATGTTTATTCTTTTATTTCTTCATTATATATTAGATATTTTTTCTTGTGCATCACTAACCTTTTTAGGTACAACATACACCAAGCAAAAAAAGATCAAGGCTTAAGATTGTGTTGTATTAGTGTATGAGTGAAAATATGTTTCAGAGAGTTTGTAACTTTTATTTTTCTTGAATTAATTTATGTATTAGGTGTATGGTGGTTTAGTAACCATGTACACACGCACAAGAGAGAGTAAAATTAAATATTTAAATTTTTTTGTTAATCATACTATACAGTCCTAATTACGCAATTTAATTTGAATATTAAATTAAATGAGATTAATTAAAATTATACTATAAGTAATTATATTGTACAATACTAAATTATAATGTACGATCAACTATTTTGATAAAACCTTACTATGAAATCTGTGTTTCCTAAATTAGGCAATTTTTTAATTTTAAAAATTTAACCGATCATATTATACGAATAATTTTGTGATGTATGAACATTAGTCAAGTTGCCTAATTTAATCTCTAGATTAAGAAATCAAATTAGATCTTATTTAATTACATATTTTACTATATGATATAAATATCGTACAATCTGATCCACTTGAGAACTCTCCCAACAAACTTTGGTTCATCTTACATAATATGAGATTCAATTTGAGTTTATCATACAGGATGATTTACAATCATAGAGGATGGTCTTTGATGAAATTGAACTAATTGTACCGTATGATCTATGCATCGTATTATATGATCAAAAGACTTAAAATTATAAATTTGGGTTTTATAGAGCCTTTTTTATAAACTATTGTTATTTCCTATAGTGAGAGTTTTTTGATAGTAAGAGTCATCTTTTTTCTGAGGGAGATCTTGGAGAGAGAGTCTACATTCACAAGGAAAGAGAATAGGAGAGGTTGAGAGAGGGTAGTGCCTTGAGGGAGTAATGTGGTGTGAGAAGGGTCACACGATTTCTCTAACTAACTTGCACCTTGGGTCCTCGAATTATATTTTAAGAAGCTCTATGAAGGAGAGTTTTGGTACAAAAGACTTGCTAGCCGAGGAGGTAATGGTTTTAGCATCTCCGCTAGGCATGATAGTGATAAAATGGACTACCATCACTATAGGAAAACCAGGTAATATTGGCAGAATTTTTGGCAAAAATAAATTCGACGGAAACTACGACGGCATTACCAGCAAAGTTATCTGTAAAAAATATTACGGTGAATTTTTCGGTGGAAATAGCGCCAGTAAATTACTGGCGGGTAAACTGTCGGGTTTGCGCCGGTGTTAGTAATTTACCGACACATATTCCACCAGTAATTGCCGGCGGAGATTCCGGCGAATTTACCACCGGGTTAATTAAAACCCAACAAAATAGTACGAGGCAAGCCAAGTCTATTTTGCTAACTACCCAAGTAGAGTATGAGGCAAATAAGATTGGCTTGTAGTTATGAAGACCAAACCTAGGGAGTTATTGAAAAGACTACTTCAATACCACCAGCACATCAAGAAGAGTTCATGTCAAACATAAAAGATGTTGCTAATGATGTGGACGATCAAATTACAACTACTGAGAGTGAGTTGCAGTTAGAGGAAGTGGATATAAACATAGAGGACATTCATGACGAGTCTGATAGTGGTATAGAAGTTTTATCATATGAAAGTGAATCAACATAAGGTAAATGATTTTTGACCAAAAATGAAATTTGTGTACTTATATTTAGTTATTTGTTGCATTATTTTATATTTAAATATTTTTTGTACTTGCATTTATTTAATTCCTGCGCTATTTTATGTTCATTTTTTGTCATAATTTCTGTTGCTAGTATTCTTCAATATTTGTGCAGATGGCTTCAGGTGATAACCGTCAGACAGGATTGATAAAGAATATATTTGATAGGCGCAACAAGAAGGTTGCTGTTAGCCGGCCTATACGTACTAAGGGCACCTCTTCATCTCAGCCTGTTACTCAGAGTCAGCCTAGCCCATATATACCTACTCCTGCAACCAGTAGCCCATAGTTCTACTCACCAGACCCACACTTACCTTCACCGGACCTTACATAGACTACTCCTTTCTACCCCTATTACCCACCCCCACCTTCACATGGTGCCCATCCTCCATATCTATATCCATATCCACCATATGTCCCACCACCACATCAGCCTGCTACAGCACCACCTAAACCCACTACAGGCAGACCTTCTACCCAGCCGTAGCAGAGCAGGCGACAGAAGGTTGCATGTTGATTGAACCTGACAGTGACATGTAAGTACTAATTTTATTTCAGCCATGTAAATAGAATTAAATTAATTTTTTTGACAACTAACATTGCTTTCAGGTTTCATCCATCAAAAGAGCCTACGTATAAAATACGGGATATAATACGGAGCAGATACGATGCTCCTTATATTTCTTGGAAGAAAGTCCCGAAAGAAGTACGGGACATGTGGTTTAGAGAGTTTGAGGTATGTTATTATATAAAATTTTTTTGTATTATATCTAATTTATATAAGCTATAAAATTTATTTATTCTTTATTATATGTGTTTAAATACAGAAAGATTTTTGTTGGCTGCCACAACATAATGATAAAATCAAAAAGAATTTTGAGAAGCGTAGCTCGACTCGCATGTGAGACATATTTACTAATATTAAAAAGTCAGGACAGCGACCACTCTGGATTGGTGAGGGCATATGGGCAGAGTTGAGCAGTGCTTGGGGTAGCCCAGATTATAGCAGAAGGAGGGATCAAAATAGACAGAATAGAGCTTCTGATGTTGGGGGCTTGGGTAGTTCCCTTCATACAGGAGGTTCTGTTTCTCATACTGAGCACAGAAGATGTTTGGTAAGAAATTTTAAAATATTTTAATAATTTACTTTAATTAGAATACTAATATATGTCTATTATAGAAATAGGTGCTGGGTAGAGAACCGACTCCTATTAAATTGCATAGTCATACCCAGAAGTGGCGGGAGGACCAATAATAGGTTGACGAGCATACTAGGAAAGCCTATGTAAGTATATAAGTTTAATTTTGAATATATTATGTATAAATTGTATAATTTTTTATTAACTTTCATAGGAGGAGTACACACGGCTTCGAGAGAGTCAGGCTGCAGTAGGTGAATATTCTTCTACTGGATTAATAGAATATTCTGACTACTGCACTTGGTCGCAAGTAGTAGGAGGAATGCAGCATGACAAAGTATACAGGTTAGGCTCGCAGGCCTATGCATATGAAGGGCAGACATCTAGTGGCTCCAATTTTTCATCTAGTACTTAGGAGTCTTTATATACCCAACATATAGCTGCCCATACAGTCGAGCTAGAACAGGTACGAAAAGCATAAGCTTATTGGCAAATACAAATGCAGCAGCAACAGATGCAAATGCAGTAGCAGCAGGCTCAAATGTTAGAAGAAATGAGAAAGATGAGGGAGCAGATGAGTAGTGGGAGGAGTACAGCATCAGCTGAGGATAAAATTGAATCAGAGTAGATGTTATTTATCTATTTGCTGTTTGAACATGTTTAGATATTTGTTGATGATACTCTTCTTGTATATGTTTATTATATACATGTTTAATTATTTGTTATTTGGTTGATGCTCTTCTGGTTTATGTGAAACTGCTGATATTGTAGATCAGAATTGGATTTATCAATGTATATTATGTTGTATTTTTTGTATGGAGGTTTAAATCTGAAAATCACTTTTCAAAAGAAGGAAGCTTTTTTTTATTTCTGCTACAGCTTTCTGGTAGATTTTCCACTGGAAAGCTTGTCGGTAAGACGATATCACTAACTTTTCGGCGGAACTATGCAATGGAAATTCCAACGGCTATTTCGACGGTGATATCCGACGTAAAAATTGACATCGATTTGTTTGCGATGGAATCTCTGCCGGTAATTCCGGCGGATATTATCTGCCAGTAATTACGGTGGATCATTCGTCAAAACATAATGCCAAAAAAGGCATCGGGTTGTCAAACATTTTCGCCGGAAAGTCTGTCAAAAATATTTCCGGCAGAAATAATACAACGGAAATATTTTTTCGATGCGCGTTTTACCATCAAAGTACATTCCGTCGAAAATCTGCTGGAAACCTATTTTTTGGCATATTTTGCATGTTACTGGTGGATTCTTTCCGTCGGTAACGGTTACTTTTCCTGTAGTGCATCTCCATAGGGATTTGAAGTGAATGGAGTAATCGGCATCTCTGCCATGCATGGAAACGAAAGGATGGATCGATATATCTACCAGGCTTAAATGTTAAAGGAGGGATGACATCTCCGTTGGATTGTGGAGGTGAGAGGATGGAGATTCTTTGGGTGTGAAGAGTTTGTAAGGGTAATTCTCTAGATGGCCAAGGGAGCAAGGCTTCTCTGCCTAGTTTTGTGTTGAAGGAGAGACATCTTTAGTGCAATTCCCGAAGAGAATGACCTTTAAGGAGTAGACGTAGGTCAATTTCACATAACCACTATAAACCTTAGTTTAGATTTTTTTAATTTTTTTATTTTTGCAAACTTATAGTTAAATTGAACATCTTGAGGAGATGAACACATCGACATCAAAATTTGTCCTATCCAGACCCAGAGGGGTCAAATTATAGGGGTAAAAAATACTTGAGAGCTTTAGAGCATTAATTGGATGATTAATTGATATCTAAATATGAGATGCTCATAATTGAATCAAGCGACTCAATGAGATGAATCTAATGAGCCCTAGATCACCTAATTTCGACATTATTATGACATATAAAAGTTCAAAGAATGCTCTATGATCGAGGGTTTGACACCAGCCGTCTGTTGGAGAACACCAAACCTGCTCTGGATCTTCTCAATATTTATAGGGTGTGCCACTCTAAAAAAATCTATAAATAGGACTATACTCTCCTCATGAGAGAACTTTTGGCTGAAAATCAGAGAGAGCTCTAAGGCTTTAAGGATCATAGAGTTCTACCCAAGCACCATCACCAACGAACTTTTGTTGACCACCGCCAGATCACTACCTGGCTGCAAACTGTTGTTGGACCATTGTCCATCGACAGATGATTGCCAGATAACTACTATTCGGCCGATTGCCGATAGACCACTGCCCCCTCTGCTGACATCCATCGAACCTCTGTCCATCCACCAACTGTTCCCACTCCATAGCTTGTCCTTTGATCCCCGTTGGACATCTACGCTACTACCTTCGATACACCGCTTTGACCACCAACGCCCACCAACCATGATAACTCCGACCACCATCGTCTGTCGACTACGTTCCCTCCGACCTCCATCTCCCACTGACTATGGTCCCTCCGAGCTTCATCGCCTGTTAACTAGGGTCCCTCCGACCTATGTCCCCCACCAACTATTGTACCTCCAAATTTCATCGTTCGCCGACTATGGTTCCTCTGACCTCTATCACCTGTCGACTATGGTCCTTCCGACCTCTGACCTCTGACCTCCATCTCCCACTAATTATGGTCCCTCTGACCTACATTGCTCATAGAGTACGGTCCCTCCAACTACCATTACTTGCCAACTATGGTCCCTCTTACCTCCATTGCTTGCCGACTATGATCCCTCTGACCACCGTCTCCGACGACAAAGGTCCCTCCAACTACTGTTGCCTGCTGACTACGGTCCCTCCAACCACTATTGCCCGCGGACTACAGTCCCTCTGACCACCGTCACATGCCGACTATGGTCCCTTTGACCACTGTCGCCTACCCACCATGGTCCCTTTGACCTCCATCGTTCACCTAATACGGTCCCTCCGACATTTGTCGCCCCCAAGTATATTCCCTTCGGCCACCGTTTCCCTTCTAGAGTCCTACCGACAAAATGAAAGGACTACACCTTGAGAATAACTCTTATATCACTAGATTCTTCCAACTCCCACCATATAATGTGATCTATATGATGTATATTTGTTACATCGACTCAAGGCCTTCCCACCAAGGAAGGGTGCCATTTGTAATTAATAATAAACACTAGTAGATTCATTTGAACTAGGCTAGGCCCCATGATTTTTCTCCATTTTCAGGATTTTCCATATAAAAATTATGGTGTCTCTTATGACCCTTGCCATCTTTCTCATTTGTCTGTGTGCTAGATCATCATTTAAAAATAGGACACTAAATTCTATATCTGTCTACTGCCGCAAATATTCCACGATGCAACGGGCCTAAATGTCCCCAAAATAAATCAGAAAAATACGTTATTAAAGAGGGCTTAAATTGGGCCAGATTTTTAATGATAAAACTCATTTTTCATAAAAAAAAAAAAAAATTTAAATGGATGAACGTCAACTATCAAGTATTTAAATATCAACAAATTTATAGCATTTTAATGCTTGGTGAAGTTCAATACTCCTATATACCACAATATTCTCTCTGTTATGTAAGGGCTATTCATTACAGAAATCAATATGAATGTATTTACAATATTTTCAGACATCATGCTCTTACAACTCGTTCAACTATACACAGTGATGGTGGATGTCAGTTGCCCTACTATTCTTCTCAATAATATATGAAAGTGCAAGAAGCTCAACAAAGCCAAAAAAATATATGATTCACTGGATCCTCATCTAACCATATCATTTATTAGGCCATATGAAAAGAAAGATAAAAATTAATTAGCTTATTACACAAGTCCTTAAACTCAATACTATTAAAAGTCTTAATTGCTCTATCCCTTAATGTCGAGCTTATTTACTGATAAATAAAGAATCTATGGTCACGAGAAAAACCAAGAACTCTTTATTAATAGAATTATCACAAATGCTCGATTAGAAGTTGATTTTCCCTGTTCTTCTCTAGCGTATATTATTTGGCAGCCGACTTGCACTATTGCCTGCATGCTTGGCATCAGCCGAGTAAATGTCTCCGTTTCTTTTGGGGTATCTCATGGAATTGATTGTGGTGCTGAGAATTATAATCTCAAGTCATTTTCCCCCAGCTTGTCATTTAGAGGAGCTAATTACCCATTCTCTTCAATAGCATCTAGCCATATATAGGCTGGCACAGAAATTCTCCGAAAGGCTATAATAATATTTTATAAATTTCTTACAATGTTGTTTTTTATTTACAAAATACAATTCGTTGACAATGACCCAGACCTATCCATGTGTCTAATAAAGAATAGAAGTGTAGCATATCATATAAATTATAACTATAAAGTTTTTTTTTTAATTGAAAATTTTGGTGAGCATTGGACAACCAATCTCATTTTTCTTTATAGAAATTTACTATTAAAATATCAAATATTGATGAAAATAATGTCTCTTTATATGAACTTGTAAGATGGCATGTGAATAGATTTTCAAATCATTTAGTAACTTTCTGATTTTTTAATTAAATTAAACATTTTGCTTAGACATTCTTTTCCTCACATTTTATCTTCTTAAATTATTGTCTTAAAAAAATTTCGTACTAAAATGCATAAAAGTAAATATTATGAAAACTTATATATATATATATATATATATGATTTTTCTAAGACATTAAAAAGATGATGAAAAATATAAATTATTTTTAGCACTAGTAATTAAAATTATATAAAATAGAAAATGGTTTCACAATAAAATTGAAAATCTATTGAAACTTAGAGAAAATTGTTAGCCCATTTTATAGAAATATAGAAATGAAAAAAAAAAAATAAAACTAAAATTGAAAATGAATGAATAGAATTATATATTAAACTAAAGGGTTGAATATTAAAAGATAAAAAGATCTCCATTTATTTGAACCTAGCTTTCATAATCTTTCAATCCTATTAGCGAGTCAAGCTTGCAGCGCCGTAGCTTTTTTGTCAACAAAGTTACTGTAGAAGGAAATTTTCACCTCATTCGCTTTGAAAAATGCTTCCTCATATTGCCGGCCTACTTGCCACAGCTAGAAGAGGTGTTGGTCTTGAATTGAATGTAATTTGTGATTCCAGCTGTAAAGACAGATGCATGAAGGAAGAGTTATGTAATCGTGTCCAAAATATAGCTCAAAATAAATCTCCTTTTTATTAGCTGGACGGCACCTGTCATTTATTTGAAGGCCACAAAACTTATTTTTGACCTGTGGGTTGAACAACGAAGTATTTTCCATGAAGTAATCAATAAACAAGCTACGCATATGAGAGTTTCTTCAGTATCGTGCTTTATAACAGTTCACGATTGCTTGATAATATTATAATAAATTTACTGTATATGAAAGATTTTTGTTCATTTTAACTTGTTATAAGAGTTTTAGACGCACGTCTGAGTTTCTTTTTACATGATTAATCTCTCAAGTAAAAATCATGAGCCCTAATCCAAATGCAAAAATAACCATTATTGCAGATGAGTGTATATTATTTCCTCTTTTGAACAATCAAATGGTTTGCAATACAACACTACCACCAATGCGGTCATGAAGAAAATAACAATGTTGGGAGAACAAATTATGCTGGGCAAATATGTTGTCTTGAGGCCAAAAGGAGGAGCTTAATAAAGGCTAAGGGATAGATCCAGAAAATAGTAGCCAATGACAAAACCTATTAGAGCTTAACATGTGTCATGTGCAGTTCATACAAAGAATTTTATATCTTTTTTGATGTGTCCTTTTGTGTTGCTATTGGATCTTTTAGATAAAGGGAGAAGAGATAAATTTTGGATCTTTTGGCACATTCTAAATATACTATAAAGCTAATAGAACACTACTCATAAAATATTCTTCTCCTATACTCACTAGAAGTTCTCAGATCCATTTTCCTTGGGTTTGCCTACTAGTAAGGTCAGGTGCCACCTACATACACATTTGGATCAAATGTTCTAAAAGCTGCAATGATCATGAATTGATACCAGTGACTAGAAGACATGCACAACTTGATGAATGAGCCAACCCTAAACCATTTGTAAACATGAAAAAACCAATCTACACAACACATCTTGATCTTCAAATGATGGAGAAAAGATTGATGAAAAGTGATTCAAGATGCTTGGGTAGGCCTACCAAGCTATGCACCATGGGAGAGCACCCTTAAATATAGAAAATGCTAGTTATTAATGCACCTTAAATTGCCCTAAAAGATGTATGTTAGAGCACATAATCTATTAGGACATTTTACATTGGTGTCGTGTAGGTGACTATTGGCATAGAGGTAAGGGCACCTTTATGTGCCCTAAAAACTAAATTTTCTAGGCACATGAACTTGATGGAATATATCTGCATAACCTCCATAAGATGCCCTAATGAACTTGTTTTTAACTCCTTAATTTGATGGAAATTATTGATAAATACGATAAATAGGAGTTATAATAGGTGAGCTTTCTTATTGCATCTATTTTATGGAACATGTTTAATAATAAGTCATATTTAATTTGCCCAAAGATATATGATCTCCCAACACTTCCATTTAATGAAATAACCATAATAAAATGACATTGTTATGTGCTTCAATATAAGCATTATCCACACACATTACATTCAGTTATAAATTAATTATGATGTCTTGCAATATTTCAATTGAAAATAATTAATCGTTAATCAAATATTTAAAGATCACATATATGAGAACTTATATAAGCTATTTTTTTTAAAAAAATCATAAATCTAAAATTACTTTGTTTTCCCACCTTCCTTTGTCTATAATATACTACTTCAAGCTTCATTTGTACATGTTCAATCTTTTACAATAAACGCCTTCACAAAACATTACAAGAAAACAAAAAAAAAAAAAAAACAAAAAAGTAAAATAAAATACATTATTATAAGAAACTCCTATCAAAGGTCATTATCATAGCACCATGGCTCATTAAGCTCTCGAAGCCCATTTGGGAATATATTAACTTCCATGTCTTTGTACTTGATTACATCATCCTTAGAGTCATTATGTCAATAATAAATAAATAAATTTATTAGAAGTGTTAGCAGTTTAAGTATCTTGAAATCAATTGTTATTGTATATGGACAAGAAACTAGCAACTCTTGCAAAATTCAAGTGAAAGCATCAAATACATAATAAATTTGATGAATAACATTAACTCATAGGCTACCGACTTCAGTAACTAATCTTTGATGAAGTAATTTATTTTCATTCTTAGAGAATGACAGCATAAAGATAAAAGTATGATATCAGCCTTACCAAGCCACCATAGAGTAACAAGTGTAAATAACCTGACATATCCTAACAACTTTTGAACATCAACTCTCATGCCTTCCTCCCAACATGACTTCTTTAGAAGCCTTGTAATGTTACAAACAGTGCATAATAGTCACTTGGCCGATCAAAGATTTTAATAGACAAGTCGTGAAGTAAAGATTAAAGCTCAACTGGTGAATAGACCATATGATATAGCAAAAAGAAGACCAAAAAGATATCCAACAAGTGACCTCTTTCCATTCCAACATTTAATTAAACTAAACATTTATCAAAGGTAAACAGATTATTACATGTTGAAGTTGACATAAAATTCAATCATAAAAATACAAGCTAGCATTAAGCATCATACATATACGAAAGTAAGAAACTGATCAAACAGGGCTCAATTGAGACTCATCTGTCGCTCACACCATGCCTATGGTTTCCATAACAACGCCAACCATGCTATTTAATACAACAACTAATTTCTTAATATTTAAGGGGTTTGAGGTAGATGATAGGATTCCACTAAAAGAATAATTGGTATTCAATATATATTAGATATATTTAAGGATAGCATACATAATGATATCACCTACCAAGATAAATAATCATATGTTATAAGTAGTGATAAAAACCATACATAATGTAAATAGAAAAGAAGTTATAAATTTCATTAAGTTTCACTATGATATAATGATATGAATATAATGATATCGCCTACTAAGATAAATATTACCATATTTAATGGAATGCAAGGTCATATTTTATTTTTTACATTAGTTAATGATTTACAAGACCTCATTGATTAGCATAGAATGTTAGATCTGTAACATGCTTTAATTGCTAAAATTAAATTAGGAGGAATAGCTATAAGAATTTTCAAGAAACTCGAAAGTGCTATTAAACTTTTATAAAGAAAATATATCATTATTTTGGCTAAATTGAAATGTAAACCATAAAAAAAACATGTGAAAGCACTAAAGTGTAAAAATTAATTTGGAAAGCTTAGATAAAAAAATGGATTGTGACATTTTACTCTAATAGGTTTGATGAGCTAGTTTATAAGTGAAGTTTGTCTGTAGACCCATGGATTACCTTATCCTTATTAGTTAATTTATATGAATCCCATATTAAGCATAACGTGAAAAAGTATTTTCCTATAGCTCTAGGTGAAGCTTAACTTCTTAAAAATTAGCCATGATGATTGGAAGATTTTTCAAAAACCCTACAATGAGGAATATTATATTTTTAATAAACATTCTTTTGTTAGCACTTGTGACATGCCCAATAGTAGTTAATGAATTTCATGCTAGATAGCCTAAACTACAACTAATACTAGTTCAACCAAAATCATTTCTTCTCCCATAACTAAGCATGGAGCAAGTCACTTAGGTAAAGTGTATTAGACATGACTTGAATGGAAGCTAATCCAATTGAAGATTTTAAAGGAACCTATTGTTGCAAATCTAGATTCTAGGATTATGATTTTGATGATAACAAACATTTCTATTTCTATTTGAGTGCCTAACCTTTCAGGTTCACAAGATCAATTGTAATTCAAGTTAGCTCAAGATCGAGTCAGTCTGTCTTTGTTTCAAGATCAATGTAATTTTTCACCTTTCTTGAGTCAAATGTAATGTAATGGATCCCCAAGCTAAGTAACCTTGTACACACACACTCAGGGGGAGATTTTTAGTGAGTTAGAGTTTCTGTTCTTATTTTTTCATATCATCCTGGATGATATATTGAAAATAGAAACCCTAATTAAGGCAGCCATATTATGTCAGTCTGAATAAGAAGATCATCCTTGATCATACTCCCATCGTATAAGATGATATGCTCAAATCAAAAAATCTCAGCCGTTAGACTAAGTTAGACAAGTTTTTAATTTTAATATTTTGGTCTAATCATCCCAGACGATTCATTACAATCAAGCTTAAATTAGTTAGGTGATTAAAAAAAATAATTAAGGACTGATTGATCGATCAAATTGTCCTGGATGATCAATTAAAAATCCTCATCATCCAGTGTGTCTCAGCTGGATGACTCAAACTTTGTGATGGATGTTATTGCCATTTTTGAACTAATCGTATAGGATGATAAATTTGTCAACCTGGATGATCAAGTCTTTTTGAAATCATCCAGCATAGTTTTCCTGGACAACCCGAACTATGTGCTGGAAGATATTGGGTGTTTTTGAACTAATTATACAGGATGATATATATATTTTCCTGGATGATATACAAATCATCTTGGATGATCAAGTCATTTTCTTTAGATCATCCAAAATTTTCTTCTGGATGTCCTGAACTGTTTACTGGATGATATTCTTGATTTAAACTAATTGTCCAGGACAATCGTAGAATCGTCCTGGACGATATAAACAAACCATGTCTTCTAATCATCTAGAGGAATCAGATCGTCCAGGCCAGAAGATGATGATTTATATTGATCGTATAGGACGATCGAAGGATCATCCTAGATGGTCTTTGACGGCAAGTTAAAATTTAAGATAATTTTTTAGCCCTTCTATTTAAGGTCTCTTTCTTGCTACTAGAAAACAAATTTTACCTCTATCCTCACCTGAGAGATTCTTGAGAGGGAGAGGGAGAGCTTGAGAGAGAGAGGATCTTGTGAGGGGGAGTTTATGAGGTATTAATAAAGGTTACTCCAAGCAAGGATTTGAGTCATCATCTCCAGTCTTCGTCCCTTGTCCCTTGGTGTCTCTGTGGGAAGGATCTTCAGCAAGAAGATCAAGGTTCTCTACCTGCTTCAGGAGAAAGCAAAAGGAGGTAAGGTTCTTTGCCTGCTTCAGGAGGAAGTGAAAGGAGGTATAGTTCTTTGCTTGCTTCAGGAGGAACCAATGGGAGTCTGGGTTCTCTGTCTCATCGGGTCGGTGAAAAGGAGTTTTGTAAAGGCTTCTCCACCTTACTGCGGGAGTAGAAGCAGAGTCACTGAGTTTTAGTGCAATACTTGGTAGGGAGGCTCTGGGGAGTGGATGTAGGTCAAGTTGACCAAACCATTATAAAATCTAGTGTTTTCATTCTTTTACTATTCTGTTTTTTTTTCACTTTATCTTTCTATGGATGATCGTGTGGTAAAGTTGTTGTTCTGTTTGATTAAACATCTCCACATCAACGTTTTTTTTGCAATTATTTTAAAACATCCAAAAATATTTTCAAAATTTGTTTTGTTCAAGAATTTAAAAAAAAACCAATTCACCCCCTTCTTAGTTAGCCCCGGGCTAGTTCACAAGGGCTTAACATCCCTAATAAACTTTCAAGTTGTATCAGAGTAGGATTCATAAAATCAAGTTTTAAAAAAATTTTAAATTTGATCCGTGGCTAACTTTGGTAATAAGAACACCGCAGAAGGGTATTCTATTACTCGCTCACCCTTGTATGACAACATACCTTTTGATTTCTAGAAAATTAGCATGTCCACCTTTTTATAATCGATTGATTATCGTATGTGGATGCTTGTTAAAGATGGTTATGATGCACCATTTAGAGTTGTTAATTGTGTTAAAACTAAACTTTCTTTTACCGAATGGACACTTAATCATAGGGATTTAGCGTAACTTAATGCTAAATGTTTGAATAGCTTTTTTATGCACTACAATTTGAAGATTACATGCGTGTGTCAACTTATACCACTAGAAAAAAAATTTGGGATAAATTGTGTATCACTTATGATGGCATAACTGAAGTTAAATAGTCTAGGTTGAATATCTTACTTCACGACTACGAACTCTTTTGCATGAAACCTAGTGAGTCAATATCTGAAATGTACACTAGGTTCACACAAATTGTCACCTTACTAGATTCCTTAGGAAGAGAACTCACTAACTATGAAAAAGTTAATAAAATCTTGAGATGTTTGCCTCCTTCCTATGATGCCAAGATAACTGCAATTACTGAATCCAACGATTTAAACACTTATTATATTAATAACTTACTTGGATCACTCTTTGGTTACAAGAAAGGAGTGAACCAATGACAACTTGATGAAGGTGAGAAGATGGGAGAAAACTATGGCGCTGAAGATGAATGATACAGATATTGATACTTCCAGGTCTGAAAGCAATGATATTGCCTTAATTACTAGGAAATTCAGAAGCTTTTTAAGGAAGAAACATAAGAACTATCAGAAATGGAACAAAGGTAAGTCTAGCAAAAATTCTAAAGGTTCTTCTAATACAGTCTGCTTTGAATGCAGGAAGCCAGGACATATAAAAGTTGATTGTCCTACACTTAAGGATCACCCAAGTAAGGAGAAGCGTGAGGAGAAATTCAAGTTTAGGAAGGACAAGAAATAGATCCAAAAGGCTTTCTGGGTGGATTCTATATCTAACTCCTTTGAGACTAAAGTTGAAGAGGAGACTACAAACTTGTGTCTGATGGCGGATGAACATCGTGATCAGTCTGATCAAGAAGAGGTATGTGAACTAACCTAAAATTAATTACTTGATGTTTCTTAAAAAATCCAGTCATCATATAGAATACTTAAGAAAATGCATGTTAGTCTAAAATTGAAATTCTTAAACTTGCAAAAAGAACATAAAGTTTTGCTTAAGGATCATTCTACACTTGATAACAATCACATGTCATTACTTGATGAATTTAATGAATTAAATAAAAAGCATTCTGAATTAATTATTGAGCATGATTCATTAAAAATATTGCATGTTGATTTAGAAAAAGCGTTTAAAGAACTAGACACCATGGTATGGGATTTAAATAATAGTGAGCATGCATTGAAACTAGAAATTGCAAGTCTTAAAAAAGAAAATGAATTTCCAAGTATAAAAATTATTGCATTTGAGAATAATGAAACATGTCCTATATTTGCATAATTTTATAAACCTCTATCACTCGAAGAATTTCATTCAAAATCATCAAAGCATGTATCGTCCAAACCTAGGAGGAGGTACTATCACTCACGTAGATTAATTAATCCTTTTCTTAGAGTTAGATATTTCTCTTGGGGCATGCTAGGACCTATCTCCCATACTTGTACTGTTCACCATAGTACACATTGGGTGTTGAGGCCCAAATTGTATGATTCACAGCATAACACATATGCATTACACTCTTTTTTCCATAAGAAGGAACCCAAATATGTTTGGGTTCCTAAATTTGACGTTTGATGATTTTATAGGGATGCTCTCACATAAAATCTCGTGAGAGCATGTGGTACCTAGATAATGGATGCTCAAAGCATATGACTGGAGATTCAAATCAATTCATTTTATTGGAGGCCAGGGCTGGAGGTAAGGTTACTCTTAGAGACAACACCACCAGAAAAGTGATGGGCACATATTTAATCAAAAACTCTGAAAACCTTTTAATTAATAATATTTTACTTGTAGATAGACTTAAACACAACTTACTCAGCATCAGGCAATTCTGTGACAAAGGATTCAGCATAAAGTTTCTAGCAAACACTTGCATTATCAGCTTAAATAATAACACTATTTTGTATGGCAAGAGGATCAATAACATTTATATGCTTGAATTAAATAATATTGAGTGTGATGTATCATTTTACTTAAAAATTACTGTTGATGAGTTTCAACTTTGGCACGGGAGATTATGTCATGCCAGCATGAAAACTCTTAGAAGAGTAACCCAAAAGGACTTAGTTAGAGGTGTCCCCAAGCTTAAGTTCACTAAGGACCACCTGTGTGATACCTGTCAACTAGGGAAGTAAGTCCAATCCTCTTTCCACTCCATTAATATCATCAGCACCTCTAGACCTTTAGAAGTCCTTCACATGGATCTCTTTGGACCCATTAGCACTGCCAGCTTAGGGGGAAAAGTCTATAGATTTGTGATTGTCGATGACTACTCGAGGTTTAGTTGGATTAAATTTCTGTTACACATAGCTGAGTCATTTGATGAATTTAAATCTTTTTTCACTTGGATTCAGAAGAAGTTTGGTTGTGAGATCTTGACCAACCATAGTGATCATGGTGGAGAGTTTGAAAATATAAAATTTGGAACTTTCTATGAAGAGTAAGGGATTAGCCATAACTTTTCAGCTCATAGGACCCCTCAGCAGAACGGGGAAGCTGAACGAAAGAACAGGACCTTAGTGGAAGATGCTAGAGCCATGCTTGCTGGGTATTCACTTCCAAAATACTTTTGGGCAGAAGTGATGAACACAGCCTGTTATGTAGTGAATAGGGTGAATGTTAGATCCAAACTAAATAAGACACCCTATAAGATCATTAACGGTAGAACTCCAAACCTATCCCACCTCTATGTATTTGGCTGTAAGGTCTTTATTCTTAATAATGAGAAATCATCCTCAGGAAAATTTGACCCAAAATTTAATAATGGAGTGTTCTTAGGATATTCAAGAGTGGGGAAATCCTCTAGAGTGTTAACAAGAGGACATTGGTAGTGGAGGAGACTACTTACATAGTGTTTGATGAATCTGATCCTAAGAAATCTAGAGCTGATGAAGAAGAAGAATTAGGAGAGATTACCCAAGGAGTTGAATCTATAAATCAGAAGAAAAGGGTAGAGCCTCAAAACATTGATGTAGTAGGAGAGATTACCTAAGGAGTAGAAAATGTAAATCTAGAGGAAAGGGTAGAACTTCAAAACTCTTTACCTAGATATTGGAGATATTCTTTGTGTCATCCTAAAGAACTGATCTTAAGAGACCCTTCTAAAGGTGTTAGAACTAGGCATGGACTTAGGAAGGAAGTAAATCATTCTACCTTTATCTCAATGACTGAACCCACCAACATCAATCAAGACCTTTCTGATGAAATTTGGATCTTAGCTATACAAGAAGAACTTAACCATTTTGTGAGGAATGATTTTTGGGAGATAGTAGAAAGACCTAAGAATCAAAGTGTAGTAGGAACCAAAAGGGTCTTTAAGAGTAAAATGAATGATTCTGGTGTGGTGGTTAGGAATAAGGCAAGATTGGTGGCTAAGGGGTACAACCAAATAAAAGAGATTTATTTTGAGGAGACCTTTGCCCTTGTAGCTAGATTGGAAACCATTAGAGTGCTACTAGCCTTTTCCTATTATAAGGGATTTAAGGCGTTTCAAATGGATATTAAGAGTGCCTTTTTAAATGGGGAAATAAAAGAAGATGTCTTTCTAGAGCAACTCCAAGATTTTGAGAGTTCCCAATATCCAAATCATATTTACAAATTAAAAAGGCCTTATATGGATTGAAATAGGCACCCAGAGCTTGTTATGAGAGGCTTAGCACATTCCTACTAGAAAGAGAGTTGGTTAAGGGGAGTGTAAATACCACCCTTTTTTTGATGAAAGTAAAAGATGATTTACTCATTGTCTAGATATATATTGATGATATACTTTTTAGATCTACTGATAAATATTTATGTGATGACTTTTCTAAAATAATGAGTAAAGAGTTTGAGATGAGAATGATAGAAAAATTGTCCTACTTTTTAGGGTTTAACATAAGGAAAATGAAAGATAGAACCTTTCTTTATCAATCAAAATACACTAAGGACATCTTGAAGAAATAAGAAATGGACAAAGCTAAGCCAATCAATACTCCTATGATTTCCAGTGTTAAGTTAGATAAGGATTCAAATGAAAAATCTGTTGATCAGAAGAAGTATAGAGGAATAATTTGATCACTTATTTACCTGACTGTTAGCAGACCTGATATCATATTTAATGTTTGTCTTTGTGCTAGATTTGAAGTTCATCCTAACGAATCCCACTTGACTGTAGTTAAGAGAATTCTTAGATATCTATTAGGGACCCAAAACTTAGGAATCTTGTATCCTAGGCACATCACTTCTTTTGAAATTATTAGCTATTCTGATTGTAATTTTGTAGGGTATAGGATGGATAGAAAGAGCACTTCTAGAACTTGCCAATTCATAGGATAGTCTTTAGTCTCCTGATCCAGTAGAAAAAAAAACTTTGTTGCACTTTTCATTTCTAAAGCTAAATACATTGCCTTAGGAAGTTGTGTGGCCTAAGTCCTTTCGTTGAAACAACAAATTCTGAATTTAAGATTACCTATTGGCATAATTTAAGTTCTGTGTGATAACACACATACGATCTGCATATCTAAGAATCCCATCCAATATTCAAGAACTAAATACATTGACATAAGGTATCATTTCATTAGGGACCATGTTACCAACGGGGATATTAAGCTACACCATGTAGTTACTGAAAATCAACTGACTAACATCTTTACTAAATCACTAACCTTTGACACATTCAGCATTTTAAGGACCAGATTGGGTGTGATTGACATAAATGCATGAATTTGATGATTACTGATGTCTGAAGTTTCTATTTTTCAATTTTTTTTATTTTTATTTGATTTGATTATCTATTTCCTTTTTTGTTTTTATTCTCTGTTGATTTTCTTTTGTTATTGTTGTTTACCTTATTTGATTATTTCTTTTTATACACTTTCCTGTTATTATTGATTCACTATTTATTTTCTTCAAAATCAGATCACTGCTCACTACTGCTAACAAACTTGATTTCTAAATAAGAGTTTTTGCTTTATTTTTATTTAGAATCTTAAAAGTAGTTGCTGACCTCTTTAAAATAGTTAAAGGGAAGAAACATTGATGATTTCTTCTCTTCCTGTAACTCCTTTGATGGTGTATTGTTCCTTTTGGATAAAAATCATTTTCAAAATTTAAAAGTTGGACTTTGAAATAGCGATCTATTTTATCTTCCTATAATAATCAATCACATATGAGTAGTGTTCCAAATCATTGCATCACTTTCATGTTTTCTTAATCGAGTGATTATATTTATCATATGAGAATGGTTCTATTTTATGATTTACTTTTCCTTATCTAATAGAGTGAGTTTTTCTTCTCTTATATCTGGAAGATAATCTGACAACTGAGAGTCTTTTAGAGGTTTTAAAAGAAAGGAAGCTTGCAAAAGATGCGCAAAGTGTGCCAATCAATTGAAAATAAAAGTGGCACAGAATGAGCCCAACTAAAAAGATACACAATGTTCACCAATAAAATTGAAAAGATACACAAAGTGTATCAAAATTAAAAGATGTGCAAAGTGCACCAAATAATTAAAAAAGAGGCACAAAATGAGCCCACAAATAAATAAGCTTCCTCCTCTTTCAGATCTTTAAAAAATCTTAAAAGAATTCATGTATCTATAATATATTCAAACACATGAGATTGAAAATTGTGATTGCTGGTTCCTTAATTTGCAATACTATTTTATCAGATATTTTTCTAGAATGAAGTTTGAAAGGATCACTTTTCTTATCTAATTTCATTTCTTCTGAAAAATATTTTATTTGAAGGGAATTTGAACATGTAAGGCGTCTAAGGTAGGAGTTATGAAAATCGATTTTCCAACTTTTCTGGATTTCAACATTGTCAATTTTATTCTTATTGGCTTTTGAATTAAAAATTAAGGAAAAATTCAGATTTACTGGAGCAGATTGATTAAAAAAAAAAGTTTTTGGTGTTGTTTCCTCATTTTTTTATTCTTTTTCTTTGGTTTGATTTTATTTTTTTGTGTGATTTTTGGGTCCCCTGATTACTAGCTTTATTGCTTTTTCTATTTTTAGTGATATTTTTGTACTGTATTTTTATGTTCCTCTGTGATATTTTTTCTATTTTCCCCTTTTTGATATATCAAAATGGGGAGTAGTTTGTGTTTTGGGTTATTATACTGTTTCAATTATCAATGTTCAGTATCCATATGCTATTTGCCTGGCTAATAGAATTTATATTGCTTACCTTTTCTTGCTCTATGTTTTATTCATTGAATTTAAAATTATCTAACAAATTTTTTCCATCATCAAAAAGGGAGAGATTATTGTAAATCTGGATTCATGGATTATGATTTTGATGATAACAAATATTTTTGTTTCTGTTTGAGTGTCTAACCTTTCAAGTTCACAAGATCAATTATAATTCAAGCCAGCTCAAGATCGAGTTAGTCTGTCTTTGTTTCAAGATCAATGTAATTTTTCACCTATCTTGAGTCAAATGTAATATAATAGATCCACATGCTAAGTAACCTTGCACACACACACTCAGGGCGAGTTTTTTAGTGAGTTAGAGTTTCTATTCTAATTTTATTCATATCATCCTAGACGATCCATTAAAAATAGAAATCCAAATTAGGACAGCCATGTTAAGTCGATCAGATTAAGCAGATCGTCCTAGATGATACTCCCATTATATAGGACGATAGGCTCAAATCAAAAAATCTCAGCCGCCATACTAATTTAGGAAAGTTTTTAATTTTAGTATTTTGGTCTAATCATCCTGGACGATGCATGTATCATCCTGGATGATTCATTATAATCATGCCTAAATTTGTCAGGTGATTAAGAAAAGTAATTAAGGATTTATGGATCGATCATATCATCCTGGATGATTGCAAGATTATCATGGATGATTAATTAGAAATCCTCATCATCTAGTGAGTCTCACTAGATAACCCAAACTGTATGCTGGACGATATTGCCATTTTTGAACTAATCGTACAGGATGATAGCTTTATTATCCTGGACGATCAAGTCTGTTTGAAATTATCCAGCATAGTTGTCCTGGACGACCGAACTCTGTGCCGGATAATATTGGGCATTTTTGAACTAATCGTATGGGACGATATACATATCATCCTGGATGATCAAGTTATTTTCTTTAGATCATCCAGACTTTTCTCCTGGACGTCCCCAACTATCTGCTGGATGATATTCCTGATTTAAACTAATCATCCCAGATGATCGTAGAATCATCCCGGATGATTTGAACAAACCATATCTTCTAATCATCCAGAGGAACTAGATCGTCCAAGCCAAAAGGTGTTGATTTACACTAATCGTACAGGATGATTGAAGGATCGCCTTGGATGATCTTTGATGACAAGTTGAAAATTAGGGTATTTTTTGAGCCCTTCTATTTAAGGTCTCTTTCTTGCTACTAGAAAAACTCTTTTGCTGTTGTCCTGACCTAAGAGATTCTTGAGAGGGACAGGGAAAGCTTGGGAGAGAGAGAGAGGATATTGTGAGGGGGAGTTCATGAGGTGTTCATAAAGGTTACTCCAAGCAAGGATTCGAGTCATCGTCTCAAGTCAACATCTCAAGTCATCGTCCCTTATCCTTTGGTGTCTCTTTGGGAAGGATCGTCAGCAAGAGGATCAAGATTCCCTGTCTGCTTCAGGAGAAAGCAAAAGGAGGTAAGGTTCTCTACCTGATTCAGGAGGAAGAGAGAGAGGTAAAGTTTTGTGCTTGCTTTAGGAGGAAGCAAAAGGAGTCTGGGTTCTTTGCCTCACTGGGTCGGTGATAAAGAGTTTTATAAAGTCTTCTCCGCCTTGCTATGGGAGAAGAAGGAGAGTCACTGAGTTTTAGTGCAATACCTAGAGGGGAGGCTCTAGGGAGTGGATGTAGGTCATGTTAATCGAATCACTATAAAATTTGGTGTGTTTAATCTTTTACTGTTCTATTTTTTTTTTTAATTTTTGCATTTTAATTTTCTGTGGATGATCATGTGGTAAAGTTGTTGTTCTATTTGATTAAACATCTCCACATCAACATGTTTTTGCAATTATTTTAAAACATTCAAAAAAGGTTTTCCAAATCTATTTTGCTCAAGAATTTTTAAATTAACTAATTCATCCCCCCTCTTGGTTAGCCTAGGGCTAGTTCATAAGCGCTTAACATCCCTAACGAACTTTCACCTATTATATGTGAAGAAGATTATGATTCTAATGTAGATGAACAATATATAAAATAAATATTTCTACGAATTTAGATTTAACCTTGCACCTAAAGTAACATTTTAATCTCTACCTATGCATAAACTAGAACTTCTATATGAAAATAATCCAAAACTTGAGTCTACATTGGGAATAAATTCCTTACATAACTTAAATATATTTGACAAATTTAATGTCTCTTCATCGAAAATTCTTAGCTTGCACATGGGTACTTATAAGATTTGAAATTTCAATTAACATCATGTAGTTGCTAAATGGCGTATGAAGAAATATATAGAAAAAACAACCAGATGAATTATTTGTTAATATAGTGAGTGACTCACTCAGAAAAGCATCATCAAGTGAACACAAAGAATTGAGTATCACCTTTCCTTACTATGCAACCAAATAGTAGCTAAACATTATGTCTATGTTTTGCTGTTTCAAAGAAAAAAGTATAGAGGCAACAAAAGAAGTGAAAAATCAAATAATATGAAATATGAAAACAACTAAAAAATAAATTCCATCTATGTTTAAAAAACTATTTCCTCATATTGGTAAAAATGTACAAATGTACATGAACTCACAAATATGCACTTATTGTTGCCAATAAATCTTCTTCACAAACAACCTAAATTAAATTAATAGTAAAAAGAAAGTAATTTGGTAGCTAAAAAATTTTAATCAGCATGTAATGCTATTGCAAATTGAAAAAAAAAACTTACTAAAGCTCAAGGGCATGTAGTATGAGTTTCAATTAATAGTCCAATTATTTTTATGTATTGTATGGTCTAATCAAGTGCTACTCCCAATCTATAAGAATTTTTAAATGTATTGAACACATGTTTGGACCTAAAAGATACTTTCCAACCTTAGTTTTAGGATCCAAACTACGAATATATCCAATTTCCATGGTTTTATTGGAATCAAGAATACATTAAACTACAACATTACTTCAAACCTACATATTTTATATATATAAAGTTTATTACCACATTAATAAGATTATACAAATTCTCTTATCAATACTAAAAATATCAAAAAAATTTCATACAACGTGCTCACAATCTACTTTGATTACCTTAATAAGAGCACCCTTATCAACTTAGTTTACTATAACATCATGAGAATGTTGATTTTATCATAATGGCATGTTTGAATTGTTCATTATCTACTTTACATATCCCATCTTAAGTTGGGCAGTGACCTCACCCTAATCAAGAACTTATTTTTCTAGTCTTTCAAAAGCTTCCCTACTCAAGAACTTATTTTTCTAGTCTATCAAAAGCTTCCTTGTAACTTATTGCAAGATGATATACATTACTTCTAGTCAAGATTTCTCCTCATGCAGCATAAGGATTTACAACCAATCCATACATGCAAACTCTACCAAACTTATCATGTCAAGAAACCTTTGAATAAACATAATCTCTTCCAACATCTTCTAATTCAGTTATTTGACTACTAATTTCCTTCATTTTATCCTAAATTTATTGAATATGGATTATCACATATATTTGTATGTTATATAGAAATAACATGAACTACCTAATTTTAGTACTTACCAAAGCCTCTCCCACCTCAATGCTATTTGGAATCCCATTTTTTTTAACACTTTTCAAACATTTCAACTTGTGTTGGGGAATGACTTATGGTTTTCTCCTACTAGAAACAAAAAATAAAATAAGAATAATTATTTCAAAAAACACATTATAATTCAAAATTAAAGTGTCCAATATATTCATACTTTACCTCTTTATCACGAACTTGAACAAAACTTCTTTTTTCCAGTTGTGTGCATTAAATTTTTGTTAGATCTACTTTTTTTTAATTTTTATTTTGATCTTTTACATGTAGAACAAAGGCTTAATTTAACAAGCAAACAAAAACATGACTATATAATACTACCATTAAAAGCTATGTATTTGACCTTTATTTCTTCTTAATTCCAATAGGCTATAACATTTATCCAATTATCTTTAAGTACCCTTTTTGGCACATTACATATATGTTCATCAATTGACATATTTGAATCATAAGCTATAGATTTTACATCTAATTTCCATTTCAACCATTATTTCCCAATTGATTGAAGAACTCATACATCACTACCAAAAGGAATATCAAACCTCTCGTGGAAAAATAATGTTAGTTTCATACAAAGCATTAAACTATTTCATATGTAATAATATTAAAATATAAAAGAAATATGCATATAAAAAAATAATACCTTAACAAGATCCAATGTTTTATTCTTTAAAGATTTTTGCATCTTATCCCAACTTCTTATATCAAGTGGTGCATGTTTCTCATTTCAAGCAATAGTGTCGAAAAAATCAACAAATAATGAATTTTTCTCTCCAATAGCCTAATTATATTTGTTAAAATTTACAGTAATTCATTATCCACATCCATGTAGGCTAGCAAGATATCCCTAAATACTGCACATATATGTTGGACCATTTTATTTCTTCTATTCCTCATTGTTTCTAGTTGTTGTAAATTATCTATTAAAATTAAAATAAACTAATTAAGTTAGATATAATTTTTACCAAAAATTAAAAGATCTTATATTACTTCAATTAAAAGGCTAACCTAGAATAAAAAGTTTAAAGACTTTTCTTGAAATATGTATATCAACTTCACAGGGTTGGTTGCATCTTGCATTTCTAACATTTGTTCTTCTGTGTGGTGGCATGTCTTAGAAATTATTATGAGATAAACAAATTATTAGAGTATTTTATGAAATAAATTTTGGAATTTAATTAATATACCATAATCAATATTATATTAAACTTCGAAAGAAATACAATGATTTAATGATGAAACTTAAAATAAAAATTTAATATCTTTTAAAGGTTAAATAATATATAGATCATCTACTCTACAACCATGCCCTCAACTCCATCTCTAGTCTAGTGAACTGCTCCATCAATGCAAGATTGGTTTCTACAAGTTTGGCTTTGCAAGTAGTCATCAACATTTACCTTTGTTTGAATATAATCAATATTTCTTCTTGGAGATGCTTTAAAAAAACCATGCCATCTAGGATCAACATGATCTTACACATTAAAAATAACAAATAAAAATAAATAAAAATAAAAAAAACTTGTTGAACTTGAGCGGCAAGTACAAAAGGTTCTTAATGTCATTTTATATTAGTAAAAATGGATAGTATAAAGCCATCATCATCCATATTCAGCTGGCATTCCGTAGATACCTAATTATATTCAAATAGAATAACTTTTCATCTGATGTGTAGTCAAATTCAATTATATTTTAAAGGTCTTGTAGTAAATCAGATTACTTGAATTAGGATTATTGTCTTTACTACTTCGTAAGCATGAAGTGATAGCATTAACCATTCGACCACTATTTTATGTTTCACTTGGTAAAATTTGCAACATGAAATATAAACCAATTTATATTGTTCTTTTCGAATTGTGTGATAACTTTGCACTACAGGAAAAATGACCAATTCAGGGGGAAAAATTGGTGAAAATTAATTGCCAATATTTTCAATAGATTTTTTTGTTGCTCATGTGTTGGTATTAATTGATGGATGAGCTGTTAGAAATTTTATCGAATATACTGATGAAAAATGTTTATTCTGCTGGCTTTTTACTCAAGTGTTGACTTTTCTGAAAGAAATTTAAATCAAATTTTTACTTGAGTACTTACAAATTTTTTTACTGGAAAAACTGTCAGTTAAAGCACTATTTTGTTCTCCCCCTTGCTCACTGCTAGATATTTCTCTTTCTTATAAAATGCTGCTCTCACCTCTCCATTATCTCTCCATTGCTCGACATTGTTACAAGGTAGTGTTTTATTTATTTTCCTTCATTTCATCAATATTTGATTAGTCGAACTCATTTTATTTGTGCATTTTAATTTTTTAATTATTTAAATTGTTATTTTCTTTTGTTAAAATTATTTTTGGTAGAATTAACATTTGCATAAGCTCAAGCTTGAACTAATGTTTGCAATGCAATATATAACGAATAATTTTTTGTAGATATCTATTATGGATAGTAAATACATCTAAACAAGCATACATATATATATGTTCAAAGAAAATCAATACATACATACATATATATTATATGTTCAAAGAAAGGTTCTTTATGTTCTTACTCTCACTAGGCACTTACAATCTTTCAATCTACATATTTAGTGTTTATCATTATTGATCTCTCTAAAGATTGTTGTTTTCTACCACTAATGCCATAAAACACCTCTGACACCATCTTTCTAAGCTTCTCACTTTTAGAATTCAATTTAATATTTTCAATCATCTTCTCTATAATTTTAGGATTGTTAATTCAAGCTAGATAATGGATATCAGAGCTAAGAGGTGTTGCATGTACAATAGATTATTACCTGAAAAAAATACTTAATAGATGGGTTTATTAAGAGAGTAGAAGAATTTATTCACATGGCTTGTCAACTACCTTCATTTATGTTAGATGGAATGTTAAGATGCCCATGCTTAAGGCATGAAAATCATGCTTTCTTCAAACCCAATGAAGTTAAACTTGATTTATATCATAAAGGTTTTGTCTCACGGTATTGGTTTTGGACATCACATGGAGAATATGAGCTACATACAGACAGCCAATGTGGTCTCTCCAAAACTTCAATAGTAGTAGAGGATGATCAAATTAACAGAATATTTGAAGAACCAATTTTTGATGTAGCAGGTCTAACTTAGAGAACATATAGATGAGTCACCTAACATAGAAGCAAAGAAGTTCTATAAATTACTAAGTGCTGCTCAACAACCAATCTGGGATAGTTGCACTTCTCATTATGAATTATCAATTGTTGTAAGGATGCTTAGTATTAAAACTAAATACAATATTTGTCAAGAGTTCTTCTATGAGTTCATAAGCCAATTTAAGGAAACAAATCCTAAGGATAATTTAATTCTGATATATTTGTATCAGTCTAAGAAGTTAGTAACAAAGGGGACTTCTATCAAAATTAATTATTGCATGAATGGTTATATGTTGTACTACAAGGATGATGTAACAAAAGTTATTTGTCATATGCATAGTGCACCTCACTACAAACCCAAAGCGTGGAAGGATCAACAGCTAGTTCTTAAGCCTAAGTCTGAGATTTAGTCTGATTCTAATTAGATATTTGAATGTTGTAATTTGAACTTCATGTTTGATTCTCGGCGATGACAGATAGTTTAAATTTCATGTTGGAATTTATTTTTGAACTTCATGTTTATTGATAAACATTTTAAATTTGAATGTTGTTATCTTATTGTTCATTAGATTTATGTTTTTAAATAATATTCTATTTATATTTATGTTTTAATTTGAATGTTATAATTCAATGTTTATATTTTATTTTCATAAAAAACTGTGAATGATACAATGTTGTATGGTGAATCATAAACATGTGTGAATTATCAACTTTAACGGGCTACGCTTTTTTTTAAATGCTACATGTTTCCGACAGCTATTCCGATGAAGTCAATCGATAATCTTCATTTTTTTCAATTTTGACGGCAATTCTGGTGGCCACAAAAAAATAATAGTTAACGAAAATTATTGGTGGCTTTACCGGGGGAAAATTTTGCCAGAAAATTCAATCACAATTTAAAAAATTTTGATGGTCTTTTCATCGTAATTATTATCATTGAGTTACGACGGCTTAATTGGGAAAATATATTGGATATCCACTGAAAGACCATAAAAAAAATTTTAGATGGAATCAAATCCAACAGTTTAATTTTCCTACATAGTTTTTACAGGCAGAATGTTATTCATCAGAATTCCACAAGAAAAGGTAAACTCTAGCGAAAAAAAGGTTGCTTTTCCTGTAGTGTTTGGTGGACCTCTAGCAAATTACTTTAAATAAGTAGAAATGGTGTCATCCTCCTATGTATCAGTAGAAGTAATCTATTAAAAGAAAAATAGATTATGTGAAGTCATCAATAATAGTGATTATATAAATTCTTTTAATATTGTAACAATGTCCTTATAGTAAACCAAGAAATGAAATCCTCATTGTGTATCCTTTTTGCTTAATGTTGTCTATAATGAGACCATTTCTTTCTTAGCATTTCCTTAACTATAGTGTAATTTTGGATTTATATATTAACCAACTAAAAAGAACATTGTAATAATATTTAGCTGAAAATGAAAACATAAATGTTCCACTTAATTTAATTTCTCACCTAACATGTGATTCAATTTCATGACATTTGAAAAATACATATCAATGTGCTTTCATGAGAGTCTCATTCTCCAATATCTTGACTTCACCCATTCGAAGTGCACTACCATACATTACGAAGTTGCTAAGACCTTCATTCGTAATATTTTCATATATATCATTACTTTGAAGTACATTATGTATTGTTTATACATGCTCAACGAAATATAAAGAGCAAAATGTTAATCATTCCTCCGAAATATACAATTTTGTAATGGATCCCTCGGTATGACATCTATTTCAAATGTAATGTTTTAGTTTTACAAAAAAATTCATAAATTGGAAACATAAAATAATTTTACTTCTTAAAGTAATACATGCACAAAAATGAACTACTAAACGAAAATATTATTAATCTCTCAATATGATTCATCCAACAATAATATATAAGACCTCCAATCTTTGACTCACTGGCTAAGTGAATCATCAAATGCATCGTAATATAAAAATAGGTAGGAGGAAATATCCTTTGAAGCTGGCAAAGAGTAATAGAAATCTCTTTATCCTATCAAATAAGTTCATTTGAAAGAAGAACTTTGGAGCATAAGTATTGAAAGAAATGACTCAATTCGAGTAGAAAAGATCAAACTGAGTTGAGCAAGACGCATATTAATTGTAATAAAGGTAATTATTGCATGATTATCTAATGATCATGACTCTTTAATCCATGTATCATGAGTGGTTTCAACATTACTTTTATTGAAATATCATAAGTGTATCCATATGGTACATTCATAACTTTTAAGAATTTGTAAAAGATTTCTTTTTCTTTTTTATCCATGGTAAACATTTTGATAAGTAAATAAGGATGTTCAAATGAAGTAGGAATTGGGTGTAAACTTGGTTAGACACCCAATTCTTGGTGTGCGTTCGGATGATCTTTTATTCTTCCATCAAGATCCAACAATGTTCCCAAAGTTTTATCACACATTTTTTTCAATATGCATAACATCTAAGTTATGGCGAAAAAGATTTTTTTCCAAATATGGAAACTTAAAGAATATACTAAATTTCTTTTAGTTAAAAGGCAACACAGGGTTAACAACTATTTTATTTCCAATTGTTACCTTTACATTCTTTAATATATCAATAATTCTAGATCCATTAATAAGTGGTTGAATCGTCCCATTTTCTTCAAAGCCATTAAATGATTACATATCTTTTCTATAAGGATGGTCATGATCTGAGAACTTTTGATGTCTCTTGTAACATCTTCTATGACTAAAAGGTAACCACTATTTGCCATTCAAAATTCCCTTTTTTTATAGCCTGATTAATAAGCAGGTGCATCATTTGATTCTACACTAATTTCCCATAGTTATTTTAACTCACCCATAAGTGGAGAAAATATATATCAATTTCATTTCTTAATTGAGTTGTCCTAGAGATTAGTAACAAAAACATAATTTATGGTTATTTCATACTCAAATTAGGAGGAAATATATTTGAAATTGATATAATAGGCCAATTAATATGAGTTGAAGTCATTGTCCCAAATGGATTAAATCTATCTACTGCCAACCCTAATCATACATTTCTAAGAACCTTTAAAAATTTTGAAACTTGGTGTTCTAAACTCTACCAAGCTAGAGTTTTAGTAGGATCTCTTATGCACCCATTTTTTATGAGCTCTTCTTCATACCATCTCATGCATGATGTGGCTTTTGATGACCTGAATATCTCTATAATCTTAATGTAATGGAAGTGCCACATGACTTTAGCTGAAACTATTGTAGTTTCTTTATTGAAACATTTTTTGAAGAGTCATCTTCTATAAGCCATCTTGACTCAATATAAACATCACATTCATTCTTAAATTCATGAGGACCCCAATTAAATATATAGTCATTTTGACATGCATCGTACTTTTTATAACTTATGCTAAAATCTTAAATTATCATCTTTGTTTCATAATATGTCTTTAGCAGTCAAATATCAATAATTTGTCCCCTTAATAAGTCATGTAACATAGTAAATGATTTTTGAGTCCAATTGCCAAAGAATTTAAGTTGAAGTAGCCTAACAAGAAAAGGAAGTTTTGTGAATTTTTACATCCAAGAAATAATTCTTGTTGTGGGTCATTTATCAACATATAAAATGTTGTTGCTACTGCATTAGGCATATTAATTTTAGCATATGAAAAATCATCCATGGTATTATTTTCAACCATAAATGCATCATTTAATAGCCATTCCATGTAATCATTAGCATCAACAACAAAGCTGAAAGTTGACCCAATTTAATTTCTAAATGATATTTCTCCATGAGTAGTCGATTTGTAATATTTCAATTTGAACCCTTTCCAAAGTAAATGAGCTTCAACATCCTCCCATGTTCTAAATATACCAATTTCATAATCTTTACTTTGGTATAATATCATTCCACTTGCACATTCATTACTAAATGCAAAATTTATAAATTATTTAACTCCTACCACAAAAACATTTTGCTACTTCTTGAATAATACATCCAACTTTTATTCATTACCGTATCAGAAACTTCATATAAATAGAAGAAATGAATATTTGGCAAATGTTATTAAGATAAGATAAAAAATGTTAAACATAATACTTTCATATGACATAATTAATCTCAAATCCTAATGTAAATGCAACACATTAAACCCTATTGTGAAATCCAAAACAAAGTAATCAATGAGAAATCAATCAAACTTACCACTTTATTTATAATTTCATAATATAAGGATGAACATTAAATTTGAAGGATTATAGTTTCACGGTATTAAAATTGCATTTTCTGAAAAAGCACAAAGCTATTAGAAAAGTATGCAGGTGTTTTAAAGGAAAATATAAAATTTTTAATTGCTCATACAAATTCAAAAAAAAGTAGAAGATGACAAATTTTGTGTATGTCAATAATTTGATAATCACCATATATTTAGAACCTTATTAAGTAAGTTTTATGGAAGAGATGAAATCATTGACGTCATAATCATCCGTAACTCATGCATAATAACATTATGTATAACACTAAGTTGATGCTAACTTTTGTCTCATAGCTAATGCGAAAATTATAAATTTCTTAATAAATTAAGACCTTAAATCTTGAGGAGTGTCATAATTATTACAACTCTCCTATTAAATGTTTAAAAGTTAAATGATATTTGAATAGAATCTAATGTAATCATGTAACAAAATTATAGATAAAATAAAATAAATATATGGAGAATCATTCATGATTGGGGAGAGCAATAAAAAAATATTAAAATATTAAGATATTACTTTAAAATCTCTTCATGAAGACCTAAATAAAGTGGAATTAAAAAAAAAATAAGACAAGGAATAGAGAATAAGAAGCTATGGGATATAAAGTGTTAGAGCTCCAAATAAAAAAAAATCAATGACATGATATATAACATAAAGATAGTAACAAATGAGAAGGGGGGCATCTACAAGTCGAATGAACTCTCGAATGTGGAGATGATCAAAGTTAAATGCAAAAAAATTGGTGGAAAAGAAAACCATAATATTGAATAAAATTTACCCATTCCGTTGTACCAACGAATTAAAAAGAAAACCCAAAATTGATTCTACAATTACCAGAATCCATAACATGGTATGCCCATTCAAGACTAGCTCAAGAATTTGCATAAATTTTAGTTGGGCAAAAGGAGACGGTATGATTTATGTGAGAAATTAAAGAAAATAAATTTTGTGAGATCTAAAATTTGTGAGTCAATAAAAAAACTCAAAAGAATTAAGATCCATGATGGACTTCCAATAGTGGCCTAATGGCCTTTACAATCAACATAGGAGAAGCAAAAAATAAATGAAGATTTCTATTTCATGATATGCAAAGCCAACTTTCACAATTTTTGTAGCAGATGTTCAGTGATGTAGATGTAGTTTGTATTTGATGATGTAGTCGTAGTTGGCATGAAGAAGGAAAGACGTCTTAGACACTACTTTACATATCACTGAAGAAAAGCATAAAGGAGTAAGTTGGGACCTTTTGCAATCAACAGTAGAGAAGAGGAACTGAGATTCAATGGTGGCTTTCAAAGGAAATTAAGGGAGTTGCACAAAGAGTTTTGAAAAAAAAAAAAGAAATGCACAAATGAGATGTTTACCCTAGAGAAAAAATAAGAAACCATAAGACAAAAACTACTTAACCTAGTACATGAGCCCAACAATCCCAAAATGAACATGATTATTTTAGCTCCAAAATAGTTTTGGTGACCTAACATATCTTTTTTATCATATCGTGCTAAAAATATTTTAATATTTATGTAGTAAGAAGTTTTCTTTTTGTAGTGCTTATAGAACTTCTGACTCGATGTTTACTTAGAAGGCTTGGGAGAAAAGTATTGACCTTAACGACCAACATATATCCCACTCACATTGTCTAAAGTAATGAAGAATATAACCCACCTCCTCAGTAGGTGAGAAAGTCCAAGCTCAAACATGGAAATTCTTTTTTCTAGAGAGATAGCTGAGGTGAAGCCTGCTCCAAAATTTGAGATGCCTCATATAGAGTCATTAAGGGGAAGAATTAATCTAACAGACCATGTGACTATTTTTGAGACCATTTAGTCGTTGTTGGACATTAATGATGTTTTTAAATGAAAACTTTTCTCCATAATACTCAATGAGTTGGCACACAGGTGGTTCACTCACTTACCTTTAGGAGTGATCACCTCTTTTATAGTGTTTAAGAGATTATTTGTAACACAATTCAAGAGCACCTAAAAGATCTCAATGAATTTCCTTAAGATTAGATAGTAATCTTGCGAGTCCTTAAGAAGCTTCATTTTAATGTTCCAAAGGGAAATTCATATCATAAAAGGGTTTGAGCTAGTGGTTGCCTAGGTTTCCATGATATAAGGATTGAGGTAAGTTCATTTTCTTATACAATTTTGCTTATAGTGGACAATGAATTTGCCTAATTTCATGAGCTTTCCAACATCCACATCTAAATAGAAGAGTATATTAGAGTGGATAAGTATTTTTTATTCACTAGCCTATAAAGGTTTTCCAGTAAGAGAGATTGACGATGAGTAAAAGAGTGAGAGAGAAGTCGCTCAAGAGATTTAGTACTCGATATGATGCTAATAATGATACAAGATCATCATTCCCCATAGAACTAAAGAGCACTTTTATAGGCTAGGCTAATTAGGATTATTGAATCTTCAGCTCCAAGGTTATATGAACCAACTTGATCACCTATTAAGGAGAAGTTATGAACCATCCACCCAGCTATATTATAATCATCACTTTATACATACCAATGATAATGCTAAGAGACATTCCACAATAGGGAGTTATTTAAGTGCCCAATGCCTATGAAGGAGAGTATATAAGCCAGGGATATGTCAAGGAATTGCACCATCCATAAAAATTATGGCAATGATAACGAGGAGTGTCACAACCTTTAAGAATTAGTTTAAGATCTCATTAGGATGGAAAGCTAAAATAGTTCATACTTACAGACCCTTCTCGACTCTCAGCAAATGCTCCAATATGAGTAATGGTAATGAGTCCTTCCCTATATACTCCATCCACATTAATAGAGTAGTGGCCACAATCATGATTGGAGAATGTGCCGAGTCCTCCAGAGCAACTAGGAGGCTTCATATTGGAGAATTCTTAGCATCCGCTTTGAAAGAACCAATGGTGGGCAATGCTCTGATCACATTCTATAAAGTTGATAGGCCTTCTTAGTGGAACCCTTATAATTATTTAGTTCTTGGCACTAGCATAATAGCCAATTACCAAATTTATAGTATAATGATTTGTCGCAAATCTGGGCCCAAGTACTATGATTTTGATAATGACAAACATTATTATTTCTTTACTACTGCTATTATTACATATCTATTTTGTTTGCCCTGTTTACTAACTTTTTAGGTTCACAAGTTCACTTACAATACCAATCAACTAGGGTTGAATCTCTCTATAATTTTAATTTCAATATACTTTTTACCTTTCTTGAGTCAAGTTATATATCTGATTGACCCCAAGCTAGTTAGCCTTGCACACACATACTCAAATGGGTGAGTTAGTGAGTTAGAAAAAAAATTTCTCTTTTTGAACTAATCGTATAGTACAATTTAAATCATACTGAACGATCAGTTATGTAAAAAACCCTAATTAGGGCACCCAATGTTAAATGAGATTAATTAATTAATCATACCATATGATTTAAATCATTGAGGATGATCAATTATAGACATAAAAAATAGTCACTAGTCATAATTTAGGTAATATTTTAATCTTTGATTTTTGTTCTAATCGTACAACATGATATACATCATCCTGGATGATTTATAAAAATCATGCCTAAATTAATCCTATAATTAAGAGACTAATTATGATTAGATTGATTGATCAAATTATATAGGAATAATTCATGGGATGATTCCCCATCATCCAATATAAAAATTAATTTTTTTTTATAATCAAACAAGCAATCATACTGGACATCCCGAATGATTTGTGGATGATATTTTAATCGTTGGTCATCTTCCCATATCATACTGGATGATTAATATAATATCTTAAACTAATCATCCTGGATAATTGCAAAATCATACTAGATGATCTATATAAATACTTGAACTGATATTATAGGGCAATGCTAATCGTACTAGCTAAAAAGGCTATTTTATACTAATCATACAGGATGATATGAGGATCATACTGGACAATAAGAAGCACCATATTAAAAATTAGGGCTTCATTAGAGGCTTTTTATTTAAGCAATCATATTATCCTTGAATAAAATCTTTTGCTGCTTAGTCTTTTGAGAGAGAACTAGCGAAGGAGGAGAAAGAGCTAGGGGGAGAGGGAAATTCTTGTGAGGGGGAGTTATGAGGGATTCACAAAGTTTGCTCCTGTTAAGGTTTCCACCATCTTCATCAAGCTGCTTGTCTGGTTTCTTGGTGGCTTTGAGGGAGATTTTCATCAGCATCATATTTAAGTTCTCTGCCTTCTCTAGGAGGAAGTAAAAGGATTTACATGTTCTCTACCTACTCCAGGTGGGAGTAAAAGGATTCTAAGGTTCTCTGCCTACTCCAAGAAGGAGAAAAAAGATTTTTAGGTTCTCTGCCTACTCCAGGAGGTAGTAAAAGGATTCAACGAACTCTGCCTCACTGGGTCAATGGAAAGATTTTGTAAGGGCTTCTTCGCCTTGCTATGGGGGCAAAAGGAGAGACACTACTTTTAGTGCAATACCTGGAAAGGAGGTTTCCAGGGAGTGGATGTAGGTCAAGTTGATCGAACCACTATAAATATGGTGTATTCTTTTTATTTACTTTTTGTATTTAATTTTTGCATTTTTCTGTCAATTGTTCTTTATTTGAAATCTCTGAAATTTTTGTTATTATGAAACTAATCAACTTTTGCATCAAAGGGTTTTTTAATTTCTCATTTTGTTAAAGAATTTTTTAAAATAACCAATTCACCCCCCCCTGGTTAGCCTCGGGACTAGTTCTTTAGGATTTAACAACCCTCACAAACTTTCATGATTGGCATAAGGAATTCTTTGAATATCAATTTATAAAAGTATTTGAAATAATTAATTTTCCTTCCTCTCAACTCACTCCTACTGTAGGCCTCCAACATAATATCTTATGTGTATGTAAGGAATAAATAGAATACTAGCCCTCTCTATAGCTTATAAAATTGGTGATTAATAATACACAACCCTGGAATACTTCATCATGATGGATACTCCTGCCACATAGAACTCTATATTTGGGAGGCCTTTGTTGAGTACTATTAAGGTAATGATTTTGAATTACCATATGGTTGTTAGCGACCCTATAGTCTATTAGGAGATCAATGTATGATGTGGATTCACACAATTCTGCAAATATAAGTGAAAGAAGTGGGTAAAGAGGAATCTTCCCTAGAAGAAGTTCAAATACTTAACAATGAATGAGGTTAAAGAGTAGGGACTATAAAAATTATGGAGAAAGTCTTAATTTTTGAAAGTGAGTATGAGAGAAAACTATGAATAAACACCCCCTCTAGTTTAGAGCATTGGGGAGAACTTATCTAATCCCTTAGGAATAACATCGATGTCTTTGAGAAGATGAAAACCAAGATGCCCAACATTAATCCAGAAGTTTCTTACAAAAACGTCAAAAAAGAAAGAGAAACAAGGATAATTAGACAAAAGGTCAAGAAGACTCTTACAAGCTCAGTGAGCTAATAAAGAAGCTACTCAGCATTTACCTCATTAGAGAGGTATAATACCCAAACTAGATATCAAATGAAGTGATGGTTTAAAATGTGACTAGAAAATGGAGGATGTGTGTCTACTTTACCAATGTTAACTTGATATGCCTAAAAAATGGTTATCCACTTTCTAGGATTAACTCAATGGTCAACTTGGTGGAAAGGTTGTATGTTATGAGTTTTTTATATGCATTTATTAGACATTATCAATTAAAAATGCACCCTAAAGACTATGAGAAAAAAACTTTCATCATTGGAAAAGGCTTGTACTATTAAAAAGCAATGTCATTTAAATTGAAGAATGCCAGGTTAACTTAATAAATTATGATGGACAACTTTTTAAAGGAGCAGAAAGGGTATAATATGGAGATGTACATGGGAAATGCTTAAGTGCAAGTTCCTGAGTAGCATATTTGAGATTTAAAGGTGACATTCACCATTCTAAATATTTATAATATGATACTTAATCTAGTAAATTATATCTTTGGTACGGAATCAAGTATGTTCATGGGCTTCATCCTCATACCTAAAGGCATAGCTTGCCTAGACAAGGTGAAAGTAATCTTACAGCTGCCATCACCTAAGATTACCAAATAAGTATAATGAATTAATTAGTGAGTTTTGTGCTAAATAATTTCATCACCAGGCTAGGTGAAAGGTGCTTGCACTTTTTGAAGGTGCTTTTAATTGATATGAAAAGTTAATATGATATAAAGAATTTTAAACTACCTTTTAGTACCTCATGCTCCTTCTCTCCTCACCACTTCTTTCTGAATTCAAAGAGATATAGAGGGCTTATTATTATACTTGGGAGTGAGTGAGGACACATTGTACTCTATTACTATCAAGGATAAAATAAATAAAAAAAGGTTGGTCAACTATGTTAGCAAGGCTATAAGAGTAGTGGAATAAAGATATCCCATCATGGAGAAACTTTTATCGACCCTTATAGTCTCATCTCAATGATTGAGACCTTACTTTCTAGCACATTTGATCCAAGTTGCAATTGAATCTTTCTCAAAGTTGTACTCATCAAGCTAGACTAGTATGATAGATTTTTTAAATTATTAGTAGAATTGAGTGATTTTAAAATCACCTACACACTACAGATAGCTAAAAAAGCCCCAGTACTGTTGAACTCCCACATAGATTTTAACATCCTAGTAATGACCAAAATGCCTAAGAGATGTAGTTACAAGCCTAAACCTTATAACTGGATGGAACCTGGAGAAAGTAAGGTTTATTGTTGAATATAATTTTCAATTGTCTGATTGAAATTATAACCACTTAAGTAGCCAACATTTAAATTTTAGTGGCCTATAATATGGTATTGTATGAAGCCTTACTCATAGTCCTATAACTTCCTATCAAAATAAGGGTGACTAAACTAATATTCTATTCAGATTCATAATAGTTGATGAACCAAAAAAATGATGAGTATGAAGTAGGAGATGAAATGCTATTAAACTATTTTTTTAACTGAAGGTAGATATCAATAAACTCACCTACTTCTTTCTAACTTATAAACCTTGAGAACAAAATTAGCTTGCTTACTTACTTTCAAAATAAAGCAATCCTTATGGGTGACTTTAAAAAAATATTGGCTGACTTTTAAAAAAGGTCAAAGCATGAGATTGAATATCAATTGTCTAATGAGTTAGTTTAATCTATTCATGGAATACTTAAATGTAGGGATACACGTTTCAAATTTATATATCGAAAGTTATTAAAAATTGAGGTAGCATGATACTTGATATTAAGTAGGAAGTTATTTAGGAGGTTAATAACTTCCTTTAATTGGTGATGAGTTATAAAAGATGAGGAGATTTTGCTTAGGTAAGTCCACTCTAGAGAGTGTGGTAGCCATTTAGGAGGAAGAACACTCACCTATAAAGTACTAAGTCAAGGATGCTATATGCAAACAATAAGGAAAGATGTTTATAAATTCTTAAGAATATATGCTCCATGCAAAAAGTTTCTCCCATGTACCTATAACCACCCTAAAAGCTTTATCCAATTACAAATCCATGGCCATTTTCCATTCAAGGAGATGGATCTCTTGGTACATTTCCCACTATCAGTGGATAATATAACTTCATACCTAAAATCCTACACAAATTCATTAAGTGGATAAAGCACTCACCAAAATAACCTCCACTATCATTAAAATCTTCATGATAGATATCATCTACGGATAGGTTTTCCCCTCACTATCATCCCAAATAATGGGCCACAATTTATGGATAAGTTCCTCAAAGACTTTCGCCAATCATAGGGCATTCGCCTTAAGTTCCCCTCAGTTCACCAACCAAAAAGCAAATGGCAAGCAGAAGCGATAGATAAGCAAATCACAAATTATTTGAGGGAAAAGGTTGAAGAAGTGAAGGCAAAATAAGTGGAGCCACTTCCCTCTATCTTCTGTGAACTAAGTTAGAAGGGAGAAATGAAAACAAAAATAATGGTTAAATATAATAACTCTCATGTTACGGAAAAGTCCATCCATTTCAGAGACATAGTAATTAAGAAAGTAGATGTCTCCACTCACCACACAATATTTGGCAAGATGGTCTTAACTTGAGAAGTCCCTTACATCATCAAATGGTAAGTAGACTTAGGAGCATATTAGTTAAAAACTCATTAAAGAAGGGAGGTACTATGAATGCGGGGCATAGATAATGTGAATATTTTCTATCCCTAAGGGAGATTATTTTAACTCTTCAATAAATTAAATCATTTATAATAAAAAGTAATATATATTTTTTCTTTTTTATGTTTGATGCATGCATATCTTATAATCTTTACAAGAATGAGTCCCTAGAGAAGCAAGTCCAAAAATGTAAATAATTGAATCAAAATATCTGTTTAGAAACTCACATGGGTGAGTTGAAAACAAAAAATAGAGAATTATGCTCTTACTCAATAGGTCATAAGCTAGGCAACTCACCTCCCTTAGTGTGTACAAGGAAATAAGTATTAAATCAATCAGCTTTGGAGATCTAGCCATAAAATATAAAAAGTTGACTGGCTAAGCTAGCAACTAATTATGTTCCATTTGAGGTTCAAGTTAAATGCCTTTTATGTTATTCCCAATAAGAGATCTCAAACCTTCGGGCACAAAAATCTGTATGAGAGTAAACTATCTTAGGATAGTGAACGTGTCTTCTTAATGAACTCACCCCCTCAAGCATGCTATTCATAAAATTTGCAAAACCTCAACAAAAATGATTAGAAGAGGTATAGAAAGAAGAAGAAGAAAACATAAAAAATAAAAGAATTAAAAGGATAATATTGCCATTATAGCCATTCATATTCATGAATCTATACTTTAAACTTACCCACCTTATTGCTTACTTGAAAGTTAGATAAATTTGCCAAGGGTGGTAATAATAAGCTCTCAATCTCATTAGCCTAACCATATATGTTGACTCCCCCATTATGATAAGATCTAGAATGAGTGTCAAATGTGTATGATATAATTGGTGGGTGTTAGTGGTTAACTATTGAAGATTGAAAGTTTTGGCTCAAGGTGTGGCCCATAAAAGGCAATAACAAGCTAACTCTACTCTTTGCAGTGAGACCCACAAGGAGTAGCATGCAAGTCACATATAGCTGACAAGTCTAGGTGGGTAAACTTATGAAAACTAATAAGTTTTGTGTAAGGTGAGGTCCACCCAAGGCGACACCGCACTGAGTTTATATATTAAATAAAATATGTTAAATAATTAGTCTTATTAGCACAAGCTTGTTATCATAAAGGGGGATTGATCTTGCAACTATTTAGCACTACACCTAACTAGGGTTTCCAATGGAATTCTTTACTAGTGCACATATTGTGTCAAGTAATACAATGATTAGTTGAGTGTCATTCTAATGATGAAATAGACTAGTCTCAAACATATCCTCTTTTCTACAACTTATGCTAATTACAAAGTTTGTCATACCATAATAAATAATTGGCTGAGATAACAAAAGAAAATCACTAAAGTTTACAAAATGGAAATTCTATGAAAATATCCTAAACTCATGATAGTTAAGAATTAGATCTCCCTATCTTTTGTTGTTGATCAGATCATATATAACTCTTCATGTCTATCAAGTTCATTAGAGTTTCTAGTAATGATACACTTCAATATAGTGATTTTATCTCTTTAAACATCCCATTGTTCTATCCATTCATATATTTAAACATGGAAGAGCACCATTCTCATTCCACTAATTGCTCCACAACTCATGTGTTGAGGATCTAAATCACACTACTTTTTAACTTAGTGTAAAGACTACTCTCTTTAAATTATGCATGATGAAACAAGAAACATCATTATACTATTCATAAGACTAACTTCTATTATATATAAATATACATTCTCAATATGTCAAAAGTGTAGGAAGATATTTAGCCTAATATGGAAACTGAAATAAAGAAAACTACAAAGTAAAAATATAAATATGAGAGATGAGTTTTAAGAAATGAAGAAACCAAATTTGATTTTCAATAGCAGCACACATACTCCTTACCACTAATTCGTTTTTTTATTTGCATATACATACACTCTTCTTAACACAAGACCCTATATAAGACCGAGTACAAGTAATAAAATGTCCAACGCCCATAAATATTTTGCCATACTATTTATATAAGAACTTTTAATTAACTCTGGACCCACAATGCTACTAGTGGTAGTGCATGACTCTAACATTTTAAAGTAAAGCTACAATACTGAAGATATTCTCTATTGCAGGGCTCTGACTAAATCGATGTGGCATTCTTTGAGAGTAACTAAATTAGTAGCTTTGATGCCACGCTCATGCAATTTAGTGTTCTAGTGCCATTGTTAGTGTTGAGGCATTGGTTATGATTTGGAACTATAGCTTGTGAATGTCAATGCAATGCTGGAGAGTTTCAATCTATAACACCTTGCTCTCTATTCTGTGTTAAATTTTGTATTGAATGTCACAAGAGTGTTAAGTCTGGTGCCATGGGGTTGAATAGTTTTTTAACTTTTTGAGCATTCTATATAAATTTTCCTGCACAAAATCATTAGGTGAGGAAACGTTAAAGCAAAAGAGGATAGTGTGAACCATTACAAAATTTTCACTAACAAAATCCTCCAAACTTAAATTTTTACTTTTCCATGAGTAATCTTCATGCTCTTTATCAATAAGTTACCTTATTTTACTAGAATCCAAACTTCTAAATTTTCAAAGTTTAACTTAATGATGTTAATAATAAAATTCAATGGTTTATAACGTATCTAATATATTTGACAATAGTCTAACAATTAATCCCAACTATTGTTCCTAATAAATCTAAAAACTAAATGTGTATATGAAAATTTTGACGGGCATATCTATGGTCAATAATCTTTAGTTTATATGAGTTTCTAATTTATTTAATCATCTATTAAGTTTGTAAACTTCCTTATGTACCATAATTTATATAGCTTGCTATAATCCAGGAGGCAGACCTTGTGTTTTGATGATTATAAATATTATTGGATGATTATCTACTTATTTCTACATATTTTTTTGAATATTTATTTTGTGCACTACTAACCTTTCAGGTAACAACATACACAGAGAAAGATTAAAGATTTTGGATCAAATTATGAGTTGTTTGTGCGTGAGTTAAACTATATATTGAAGAGTCTGTAAATTTTTCTTGAGTCAATGTATGTAAAAAGGTGCATTCTATCTTAGCAATCATGCACACGCACATAGGGGGAGCAAAAATTAAATTAATGTTTTAATTTTCTCTATTAAATTATAATGTATGATCTTAATTATATTGTATGATTAGTTCAAATAGATTTTAATTAAAATATTTAATTTAAATAAAAAATTAAATTTAAATTTAACTAATTATAGAGTATGAACACCACATTATACTACATGATCAGCTACAACCAAAAACCCCGCTGTCAAATCTAACTTACCTAAAATAGGCAAATTTGAATTTTAAGATTTGAACAGTTCATTCTGTACGTAGCCTTTCATTCTGTATGATTTTACAAATTATTCCATAATTAGTTTAATTAATTAAGCAATCAAATTGTATATGAATTGATTACATATCATACTGTATGATAATAAATCATACTGTATGGCTAACCCAGGGAGTTTCTAGATGAAGTTTAGTTTTTATAGTGTGATGATAAGATCGTACTATACAACTCACCTAAGAACTCTCTAGATGATATTTTGCTCATCCTATTTGATCCGATCCTTAATTTGAACTAATCATATTGTATTACTATTCATTCAAATAGTACGATCAATTAAAAAAATTGAACTGATTGTCCTGTACTCCTATTCATCATATAGTACTATAGTGAGAGAGTATCTTTGGTAGTTTGAGAGCATGAGTTCTCTGTAAGCAAGGTTTTGAAGAGAGAGTGAGAAAGGGTGAGAGAGGTGAAGTTGTGTGTGATAGAGAAGATCCTTATGGGTGCATGGGAGTGTGAGAGGGTATTTTCACTTGGTTGTTCTAGCTAACATCCACTTTGTTACTCTATATGTTAAAGTCTTTTTTAATGGAAACTCCAAGAAGAAACTTTTGGTTTTAAAGGGCCACTGGCTAGTCTGCCACATCAGGGATGGTGAAAGGGATTATGTTACTCCGCCTCACCGGAGAAGGTGAATAGTAATCGGCTACTTCACCGCACCAGTGAAGTTGAAAGGGATTCAGGCTTCTCCTCCTCACTAGTAGGGTTAATGGGATTTTATTTCTCAGCCACACCAAGGGTGTAAGGGATTTCAATTGGCTTCTCCACCTAGTTGAGGGGGCTAAATGACAATCACTAAAGTTTTTAGTGCAATACCCTGAGAGGAGAACACAAGGAAGTGGATGTTGGTTACGTTGACCAAACCACTATAAAATTTTGGTATGATTATTCATTTACTTTCCATACTTTTTTTTATGGTTTATTTTCTTGCACATTTATTTTCCTATAAATTTGGGCTAAGCATTATTATCTTTATAAGACTATATTATTGTGATTATTTTGAGGTTCAATATTTATTTAAAAAAGAAATACAAATTTTAAAAATAAAAGAAAAAATATTTGTTAATTAATTTTCAATAAAATTTAAAACATAAAGAAAAGTATTTATTTTGTTAATTTCTTTTGCATTGAAAATTTTTATTTTGATTTTAGGTTTGTCAAATTGGTTTTAATTTCAAAAATAATTTTTTAAAAAGTAAAACACCAATTCACCTCTCTATTATGTGCCATTTAGTAGTTTAAGTTGTTTCACAACCATCCTTTGAACTTTCAATTAGGTTTTCTAAATTGTGGATTAAAACCCTTGGGATAAGATCTGATGGCACACGTTGGATATAAGAGTATTGCTAAGGGTTATGCAATAACCCTTCAACCACTTTTTGATAATATCTCATTTAATTTTTGAAAAATTTGAATGTCTATTTTTTTGCAATAAAATGACTTTAAGATATGGCATATGATACAAGTTGGTATTTTGTTCCTTCTCATATTTTTAATGGCGTTAAAATATAAATTTTACTTACTGAATGGAGTATGGTGGATAGGGATTTTGCATAGCTTAATACTAAATGTATGAATTGCTTTTTGTATAATTCAAAATTTATATATTACTTCATGTTTATATTTGTACAGCTGGTAAAGATATTTGGGATAGACTATGTATTACTTATGAAGGCATTAATCAAGTCAAATAATCTCAATAAAATTTACTTATACATGACTATAAATTATTTTGCATTAAACCCAATGAACTATTTTTGATATGTATAATAGGTTTACTAAGATTGTAACTTCCTTGCATGCTTGATGTGGGCCATTTGATGTGATAAGTTAATGGTGAACTAATGTGAGACTTGTTGGATTTGAAATATGCTTAGTTTTTTTATATATATAAAAAAATTATAATAAATCACTAATCTACATAGGTATATGTGCTAAATAATGTAATTAAGTGATAGAGTAGAGCATCAAATTCAATAGGAAATGTTCTTCTATACCGTAACAAACTACTACTGCTTACTCTAATTGCATGAATTTATCCTAATGAAATAAAAAAATAAAGTTTTTGAGTTTCTACCACTAAATGAAAATAAGTAATATAATTGATACAATTTTAATAAAATTTTTTGGATTGAAGAATATAAATAACATATTTTTCCTATTGAGACTCCTTATTAAAGATGTGGATTAGAGGATGTGCATCCTTAGATCTCTGTCAAGCTTATAAGGGTGAAATGAAAGAATGTTAGTTTTCATACAATTTTACTATCTCTATAGATCCTAGAATATTCAGACATCCTATATCTAGTGATATTAATATTACATTTCAATATTCATATTTATTCTTGTATTCATCCATCAAGGCTATGAATCACTCTAAGTTTTAACAAACACATGACCATTGTATGTATTAAATAAAGAATGGAAGATATTGAAAATATTATTATCTTTATTAAAGAATAAGAGTCTATATTAGTACTTGATATGCACTTTATATAATTAGCCCAAAATAAGAGATTTGGCTCAACTTGAAAGAAATAACAAGCAAACTCATATTTAGTTTATTCATAAAAGAATAAAGTACACAAGAAATAGTAAGAAAGTTTTCTCCAAAATGGGTCAAAGTAACTTCTTTATAATCGTTCTTCCTTCACTTATAGAGTGTCCCATATAAATACTTGCTAAACTTCCCTAGAGATTGTATCTTGTACTTCCTTAGCCTCCCTTAGACTTTACTTTAACGTGGCAATAAAGAAATACACTGAAAAGTATTGAATTTTCGCTCAGGTAAATGAACACCCCAAAAAATAGAACTGACATATATATATATATATATATATATATATATATATATATATATATATATATATATATATATATAATAATAATAATAATAATAATAATAATAATAATAATAAGTATAGGATTAAATTTGAGTGTCATGGAACTGGACAGGGTGGAGCTACGACAGTGAAAAATTAACTAGCACCACGACATTGCAGTGTTGATTTTGACCAGAATTGATGTGCCAATTCATTAAGTATTAAGTGAGTATGGATCTTAGTAGTTGCATGTGTTTCACCATGGTGCTATAAAATGTGAGTGCTATAATGCTTGGATTGACATTCTAACACTGCAACGTTAGAAAGGTTGGTGCTTGTGCATGAATTTTCCCTATACATCAATTGTTATGATGCTAATTTGGTGTGCAATGGCACTATTATATGCTACAGCACTGACATCAATGATGTTGAGATGCTTGCAAAAATAAAAGTTCTACACCCCCAAGTTGAAATTTGTGCTTCGACATTGATTGATATGCTACTGTGACATAATCCTTATTGATGATGTGGCATGATTCAACTCTTATAATTTTTACTTTTTCTTGCATAATTTATATACAAATATATTTCAAATAAAATTTTTTTAATTTGTTTAATGTAAATAAAATAATATATGATTTATACTTATCAAATTACCCCCAGCATAAACTCTTGCCAGTCCTCAAGCAACACTTACATTCACTACTTAGTCACCATAATAGCTAAAGTTAACTTCAATAATTTAAAATTACTAAAATATCAGATAAGATAATATTATGTAGAAGTAATTTGGAATGAATAAGTTATAATTCAATTTTAAAAAGATATAATATTTATTCTAATCAATTATCATTGCTATTAACACAATTATTACCAGGTCCCAGGTCCTTGATGAGAAAAGTGGAGGGTTGTGTTAGGTTATCGATAGCTAACATAAAACTTATCAAATAATCATGACATGAAACATCAATCCTTTAATACATTACATTAATGCTAGGATGTTCCCAAGAAATGACATGTTATATGCCTAAATATAATAAGAAGTGTGCAAGGGCCGCTACAATGGTGTCTGAATAAGTGCTAAATAGGCAAGGGTTTCCATATCATGGATCGACATTGGCGAAGAAGCTAGTCCATGAAACTAAAATTAAGATATGAACTTTGAATATCGATACCCATATAGAAAATTTATTGGAATTAGTGGATATTATGATTCATAGGAAAATTAAAATTCTATATATTCAGGAAACTAAATGGGTTGTAGAGAAGGGTAATTAGATTGATAGTCTAGAATTTATACTATGGTATTCTGGTGAGAGTCGTACTAGAAAATGTGTAGGTGTGATTATAGATAAGAGTTCAAAAGATTATATAGTAAAAATTAATAGAATTGGAGACATTATTATAGCTTTAAAGATTTTTATTAATACTAAGATTATAAATATTCTAAGTGCTTATACTGTTTAAGTAGGTTTAGATATGGGTACAAAATTAAAATTTTTGAATGACTTGGAAAAATTAATACAAAAGATACCTCATGAAGAAATAATTTTTATTGGAGGAGATTTAAATAGACTTATTGGTAAAAAGGTAGATGATTTTAAAAACATTCATGGTGGTATGAGTTCGGAGTAGCTAATGAAGGTGGTAAGACCATATTAGATTTTTCTTTTGCTTATGATGTTATAATTGCTAATACCTTATTTAAGAAAAAAATGAGCATCTCATCAATTATAAAAATGGATGTAGTAAAACTCAGGTTGATTATTTTCTTATAAGGAAAATAGATCATTTAGATTGCAGAGATTATAAAGCTATTCCAAGTGAAAGTTTATGCACCCAACATTGCTTATTAGTTTTGAACTTTAAGATGAAGGGGAAGAAGATAAAAAATAAAGTAAAATATTATTCTAGGATTAGATGGGGACATTTAAAGAATATTAATAAAAATATTTTTGAGAGTAAGATACTAGATCTTAGGAATTTAACTGTGCATGGGGAAGCTAATGTTTTGTTAGAAAAAGTTGCTAGTGATATTAAAATTGTTGCAAAAGATGAGCTTGGCGTATCAAAGGGAAAAACTCCTAACTGTAAAAATTGTTTTTGGTAGAATCAAAATGTCTAGGAAAAGATAAATAATAAGAAGATTTGTTATAAAATTGGTTTAGATGTAAAATTCTGATAGTTGGGAATGATATAAAGAGGCATGTAAGGAGTTTAAAAAAGCAATATGTGATGCAAATATTTTAGCTTTTAATGATTTATATAATTAATTAGAAAGAAAGGTGGGTGAAAGATATATATATATATATATTTATATATAAATATATAAGTTAGCAAAACATAGAGATAAGAGTTGTAAGGATTTAGTTCAAGTGAACTGTATTAAGGATAAAGATCAAAATGTGCTTTTTATAAACTCTTCAATGAAGATTATAAGAATGTGATTCACATTAGTGATCTTATCACCCTAAATGAAAATAAAGATTTTTTTTTTTATCGACGTATTAGTAAAATTAAAGTTAGAGAGGCTTTAAAGAAAATGTAGTGTGAAAAAGCTGTTGGACCCAATGATGTTCCAATAGAGGTGTGGGAATGCTTAGGAGATGAAGGAATTTCTTGGCTTACTAAACTTTTTAATATTGTTTTGAAGACTAAAAAGATGCCAAATGAGTGGAGAATGAGTGTGTTTATTACCCTTTTAAGAATAAAGGTGATGCACAAAATTATGTGAATTATAGAGGTGTTAAGTTAATATGTCATACTTTAAAACTATGGGAGAGAGTTATGGAGCATAGCTTGCAGTGTGATACTAATTTTTCTCAAAATCAATTTGGATCCATGCAGGGTAGGTCAACTATGGAAGCTATACATTTATGGAGAGGTTCGATGGAGAAGTATAGAGAGAATAATGAGGATCTGCATATGATATTTATTGATTTAGCGAAAGCATATGATAAACCTCTAGGAGAAGTGCTATGGAGAGTTCTAGAAAACTAAAGGGTTAATAATGCTTATATTTAAGTCATTAAGGATATGTATGGTGGAGTTGTTACTTGTGTTCAAGCATAAGGTGGTTTGACAAAGTATTTTCCTATTTTAGTTGGATTACATACAGGATCAGCCTTAAGCCTGTATCTTTTTTCTTTAATCATGGATGTGCTCACTAGACATTTGCAAGAGGTTGTACCCTAGTGTATACTTTTTGCTGATGGTATTCTTCTTACTAACAAGATTAGAGAGGGAGCTGAAGGTATACTAGAATTATAGAGGTCAATCATAGTGTCTAAATGTTATCATTTGAGTATATCTAAAAATGAATATATGTAGTGTAATTTTAGTAATAATAGTTCTTGTTGGGGGGTTGTGAGTTTGGGTGATTAAGCCATTAGTAAGAGTACACATTTTACATATCTTGGGTCTATCATTTAGAGTGATGGTGAAATAGATGGGGATACGATTAACAGAAATCAAGTTGGATAATTAAAGTGGAGGAATGCATAAAGTTTGTTGTGTGATAGAAAAGTCCCCCTCAAACTTAAGGGTAAATTCTATAAGATGGTGGGTATGCCAATAATACTTTATGGTGCAGAATGTTGGCCATTAAAAGGGAAGCATAATATTAAGTTAAGTGTTGCAGAGATGAGGATTCTTAGGTGGATGAGTGGCTTTACGCTTAAAGAGAGGATACAAAATGAGCATATACATGAAAAGGTTGGAGTAGCTTCAATGGAAAATAAGATTAGAGAGAGTCACCTTAGATGGCTTGGTCACATAAAATGTTGTCCTTTCGATGACCCAGTTAGGAAAATAGATGTATTAGATTTGACTTATGTTAAGAAAGGTTGAGGTAGACCTAAAAGTACTGGGTTAGAAAATATTAGAAATGACCTTTGTTTATTATATTTAAAAGAGAATTTAACTTTTAAATGGGCACAATGGAGAAAAGAGATTCATGTAGTTGAACCCACATAGTGAGATAAAGGCTTATTGTAGTTGTTGTTGTCATCCTTGTTATCGCTTATTTTAAATTTATTTACTATATTTAAAATTATAAAATTGACTTCTGAATGTACAATACATTATGTAATCTTGGGATTAATTGCTCACAGTTTAAATAAAGATTTCCTGAGTGCACTATCACATATACTAAATTACTTATTTTAACCTTTTTGGTTAAATAGTAGGATGCAATTGAAATCAAGTACCAATTTTTTAATGTACTAATATTTTTCATTTTGAACCATTTTCATTTTTTTTTATTTCGTAAAGTATAAGCTTAGTAATTTTAAGAATTAGTTATTTTTTCTTCTCTTTCAATCCTTTTGAATTAATGTAAGAATTCAATAAATTCTCTAATTATAGTTTCAATTTTAACTATGATTTTCCTGATTTAAGCTACTTGTATCCAATCCTTAAATGTACTTATTCATTTTTAATTCAGTTGTCAATATAAGTTTAGGTATAGTTTCTAAATTCAAAATTAAGTCAATAGCTTAAATGAGAGATTTGTTGAGTTTTAAATTTTTTAACATAAGAATTATTCTGCAATATTCATTCAAACTATAATCTAGGGTTTTATTACTATCTTAATTTTACATAATTTTTAATTATAATTTTTATTTTAGCTAAATTGGAAATCAAGTGCAATAACTTTAGGGAATAATATGCAATAATTTAAATATAAGAAAATTTAATAAGGTTTAAAATAATATAAAATAAATACAGGATACTAATAGTAATTAAAAATGACAAACACAAGTGGTTTGTCTCTCATCAGCACTAAGTTTGTACTCTTTAGCCATATTATTGAAAAAGCAACTATCTGAGCGATAAGAATTGATAAAGCATCAGATTTATAGACTCTAGCCACTCACTTTGGATTCACACTTTCAATAGGCTAGTGGCAATTATTTGTAGCTATTTCTTATATTACCTCATAAGCAACCTCAAATAGCTTAGACATTAAAAATTCTTCAGCTGCAGCATCTAGGATTGATTTTAGAGATCTTACTAATCCATTGTAAAAGTTTTGAATGACCAAATAAAGTTACATAAATTTCTAAGAAATTGGCTCAATGTAAGTTACGATCTTCAATAGAAGTTCCCCTAAATTAGAAATTTTGAACATTTAGATAATTACCAGTTTGAATTCAAAATTATTATCCTGGATAGTAGGTTTATTAATGCTTTAATGGATTTCTTCAACTACAAGATTAGCATACTCCCTAAGTGAACTTACATGATCTTGATCTTGAACTGGGTAAGTCATGGTTAAAATATTTTGGATTTTTAAATTTTTCTAAAGGTTATTTCTATTTCTAGGTGAAATAATAACAGATCCTTACAAGATTTACTAAGCATATAATAAAACAATCAAACAGAATTTTTTTCTTTGATTTTTCAAAAAGATTTTAACAAACAGAATAAAGATATAGGATATAAGTAAGTTTTAAATATGCACTTATTTCAATGATATAATAAATTGTAATAAGCAAGTTACTTCATCGGCAATGGTGCCAAAAACTTGATATGGGGCATACGATGTGATAAGTAAATGGTGAGCTAATGCGAGACTCGTTGAACTTAAAATATGCATAGGTTTTCTTTGATATAAAACTTAGAACATCCCACTTATCTATGAAAGTATATATATTGAATCAAGTAATAAAGTGATAAAGTAGAGTTTCAAAACCACAAGCAAATGTTTTGCTATACCATAACAAAACTACTACTACTTACTCCAATTGAATGAATTTATCCTTCTAAAAAAAATATAGTTTTTTAGTTTGTACCACTGAATGAAAATAAGTAATATAGTTGATACAATTTTAATTAAATATTTTGGATTGATGCATATAAATAACATATTTTTCTAAAGAGACTCTTAATTACAGATGTGGATCAGAGCATGTGCATTCTTAAATCTCTATCAAGCTTATGGATATTGTATATCTAGTAATGTTAATATTCTATTTCAATATTCCTATTCGTTCTTGTATTCCTCCGTCAAGGCTATATATTACACTAGGTTTTAACTATATAGATGACCATTGCATGTAGTAATTGAAGAAGGAGAGATATTAAAAGCATCATTATTTTTGCTAAAGAACAAGAGCCTACATTAGTACTTAATAATATACACTTTACATCATCAACCCAAAATAACCTTTGATGTAGAAGTCACTACAGTATATGAATTTAAAGATCTGAAGGAATGTTCTATTGACAATTTGTTGGGATTTCTCATTTCTTATAAGCTAAATGTGAGCAAAAGACTTTTGGATGTACGTGACAGGAAACAAGAGAAAATAGTGGCACTAAAAGCTGATGATATAGATAGCTCTAACTAAGGAGCTGAAGGGAGCGATGATATATGCCCAAGATGAATAAGACACCCTATGAACTACTTAAAGTAGGATACCTAACTTATCCCACTTGTATATTTTTTATTGTAAATACTTTATTCTTGTGAATGGTATATCTCATATGGAAAAATTTGATTATAAGGAAAATGAAGGAGTTTTTTTAAGGTTATTCCTTAATATGTAAAGCCATTAGGGTCTTTAATAAAGAATCTTAATTATAGAGGAATCCACCCATGTTGTATTTGATGAGTCAGATAGTTTAGTTAAGCCTAAAATTGATGATGATGATGATGAGGTTGAGATTGAAAGTTTGGGGGAGGTTATAAAACCTCGTTGAACTACCCATAGGCATACCAAGAGGGGAGGTGAATTGGTTATTTTAAAAAATACTAAAAAAACCTTTTTTTTTGTTTTAACCAATGCCATAATTTTATGAAAAATTCTAGTCAAGAGACTAACACAAGTGGAAGCAAATTAAAAACATGATTTCTTTTTCAAAGTTTTGTAACAGAAATAAATCAAGAGGAATATATATATAGTTATTTTCTTTTCTAACACGAATTAAATCTAACCAAGCTAGATTAGTAATTCAACTACAATTTGCAATGAAATTTAAATTCATGCAAGAAATTAAAAATGTTAGAAATAAAGGAGCAGAAAAATGCAAAAACCAGAGAGAACACAGTAGAATTTTATAGTAGTTTGGTCAACCTTGACCAACATCCACTCATCAGAGTCCTCCTTTCCAAGTATTGCACTAGCACTATAGTGTCTCTCCTTTTGGCCCCACATCTAGGCAGAGAATCCCTTAACAAACACTTCCACCAAACCTAGTGCGGCAAAGAATCAAAAGCTATGTCACCCTCCAAGTGATGGTAGTGAAACTTTGAAATCTTTCTCACCCTCTTGGTTATGGCAGAGAACCTTCAATCCTTTTCACCCTCTTAGTGATGGTAGAGAACCTTTATTCCTTTTTTAATGTATTTGGGTTCTAAATATTTATAGAATCTATATAGAAGTTGAAGACAACCTCAAAGAGATTCTATAAATTTTTAGGATCTTTAATCTATTGATTTTATTTAATAAATTATTTAATTTTTGTTTATTTTAAGAGACTTCTAGCTTATGTTAAGCTAGATTTATACCTGACTTATGGTTTATGATATTTATTCATTGTGGGTTTTATTTTTCTTTGATTAGATCTCTAATTTTGAGTTTAATTCAATTTATTTTAGTTTTTTACTATTATTTTATTATATTTTAATTTTGCAAGTTAAAGGGTACATATGTATTTAATGTATTAGGATTTGCTAATTGAGCTAGCAAATCGATTCCAAATCTTAAGAAATTTTGACCCTGAATCTATTCTTATGAAAGAACCAATTCATGGGGCTTTGAGGTCATTTGGAAGTCAAATGTTTAATTAATAATTTAATGGCTTATTAAAGGATTATGGTTTGACTTGGGTTTATTAAGGGTTTAATGATTAAAACATCAACAGCCATTATTTTTCTTTAACTCTATGGTTTAGTGTAAGTCCAATGCAAGTTATTTCATATTTTGTAACATTTAGTGAAAATATTATGAGTTTTAAAAGTTTGCCTTTACCATTAGGGCTTCATATGGTAGGTTAATTAGGGCTTGTTATTTTGACTAAAATGATTTTAAACTTTCAAAAAATTTTAACCTTTGGATAATATCTGACTATCATGAAAACATCGAATAATTCAAAGCATTTAGACATCTTATTTATTTTAGTGAATTATGAAATTCATTAATGGATTTTTAATTAAGTGGTGTCTAAGTGAGTTTAATACATAACAAGAGGTTTAACCTTTTTTTTTGGATTCTCTATTACAATAGGATTCTAATGGCCACTTGTTTATATTTTGATTTATGATTTTCTATATTTAATTATGTAATTTAAAATTCTTAATTTATTTAGGTTAACCTATTTAAAAAAATTAGTGTTTCCAAATTTTCTAACTAAATGAATTCAAACTTTTATGGAATTAATTCTAGTGGTCTTTAGGGACCTTAAAAATAGTCCATGAAAGTTTAGACTCATTTTGATCACTAGAGATGTTTCTAAATATTTATTAAGTTTGTCCAGATATAGGTGTTGCAAATCTGGTTTTGATGATGACAAACATGTCTCTAGTGTGTTTTGCTTGGCTAACCCGTTTCTGGCACAAAAGATCACGAGCAACTCAAGCCAACTTAAGATCGGGTCCAGGTGTGTCTAAGTGTATTATATTCCTTTTCTTGAGTCAATTGTAATGTAACTGATCCCCTGGCTAAGTAACCTTGCACACACACACTCAGGGGGAGAGCTTGAGTGAATTAGAGTTTCTATTCAAGTTTATGTTCAGATTGTCCTAGACGATAGTCACATCATCCTGGACGATCAGGTAAAAATAGAAACCCTAATTAGGGCGACCAAGTTAAGTGTGTCTGATTAAGCAGATCGTCCTGGATGATCCTTGGATCGTACGAGACGATATGCTCAAATAAAAAATTCTCAGCCGCCAAATCAAGTTAGGCAAGTTTTTATTTTAAGATATTTGGTCTGATAGTCCTGGACGATACATGTATCATCCTGGATGATCCAGTACAATCATGTCTAAATTAGTCTGGTAATTAAGGAAAGTAATTAAGACTTGATTGATACGATCATATCATCCCGGATGATCGCAGGATCATCCTGGATGAAAATGATCGTCTAGTGTGTTTCAGCTGTACATCCCAAACTGTGTTCAGGATGATTTGGGCACTTTTTGAACTAATCGTTCAGGACGATATCCCAATCCTCCTGGACGATCAAGTCATTTTTGAGTCGTCCAGCACAAGTTTCTCTGGACGACCCGAACTGTCTTCTGGACGAAATTCCTCAATTTACACTAATCGACCCGGACGATCGCAGAATCGTACGGGATGATATAAGCAACTTTTTGTACTGATCGTCCAGAAGAGCCAGATCGTCCAAGCTGAAGCAGCTAATTTTGAAATGATCGTACAGGATGATCTATCGATCGTCCTGGACGATCTTGGCCGACCAATTGAGATTTAGGGCAAATTTTAAGCCCTCCTATAAAAGATCTTTTTCTTTCAATAAGAAAAATCTTTTTACCACTTTCCTTTCCAGAGAAACCCTAGAGAGAGAGAGTTTTGGTGACCGAGCCACTATACCCGGAGGGGAGGCTCCGAGGAGTGGACGTAGGTCAAGTTGACCAAACCAATATAAAATCTGGTGTGTTCATTCTAATTACCTTCTACACTTTTATTTTTCTGAAATTAACTGCTTGGGTGAAATTGTGGTTGATCTTTTCGTTTGATCGTTTTATTTGTTTCCGCTATAAATTATCGAAAAAATTTTCATTGTTGTTCTCAAATTTTTAAATTACCAATTCACCCCCCTCTTGGTTAGCCTCGGGACTAGTTCATCTGGGCTTAACATCCCTTTCGAACTTTCAATAGGGTTTCTAAGACTTGTCCAAATGTATCTACAAATTTGATTGGGTTCAAATAAATGGCATATAACCATAATATAAAAATATGGATCTTAGAGAAATTTTCACATTAAAATGCTTTCTTGAGTGAGAGGCATGAGTTTTCAAAATTCTAAATCATATCATGACCTAATACTTTGGAAATTACAAAAAGGGGAGAGAGTTACTCAAATGGCCATCAGAAAAGACAAGGATGTTTGGATATCTCCGAGAAATATCATGGCAAATTTGAGGCACATCATAGAACTAATGTTAGGTGAATTATTTAACAAAAAATATTCAATGAATATCCAATTCATTAAATTTTGTTATCCAATTACCCTTAAGTTCATTTGAAATAAAAAAAGGTTTAATCCCCTTTACATAAAGGTATTAAATGCTTGATTTATCCCTAAGATGGAAGTGATATAAGTATATAAGCTCTGACCATTATTTTGATTTAATTAAACATTAATAAGATAAATGCAAAGTTGGCATCAATTTTGCTTTCATTTTACACCTTATAGGGGATAATTAGCCACCTAGATAGCGGTAGGTACCTTGTTCCAAGTGCACATTATCAGTAGCCATCTGAACTCTAATAAAATGGCTCGTATTAAGGGAGCACAAACAATGGGAGAAAGCACATCGGTGATAAGAGAAAAATTGCTAAGTCCTAATTATATATATTATGACTGTTATAATTTTTGTTTCTTCTATTTTTATGTAAGAAATAGGTTAAAAATCATAAAACTTTAACCAGTGCCACAATGCCAAATCTTTCCCTAGCACCATAATGTACCACTACAGCACTATAATTTAGAGGCCTAAAAAAAATTACTAGAGACCTTATCATCACGGTGCTATCCAGGAAGAACCACAGTGCTAGATCACACAACATCACAGTAGAACATGTTTTAACCAGTGAACCAATGCAATGAATGGTGAACAAACACGGTATCTAGTAGCATAGTAATGCTGTCAAGCTAGTGTTGTGGCACCTATTAAGTTATGTAATAATGTTATAAATAGTATCTTTAGTGTTCATATAGAGATAGAGGCATTTAAAGAGACGTATATGTATTTATGCCTAAGTGTAAGAGACTATTCTTATGGGGAATTAGGTCTTATGTACCTATCTTATGTCATGTATTAATGTACATTAAGGTGGATAAGTGAAAAAAATTTCTACTACTACTCTGAGTCACTTATAACCTTCATTCTTTAGTTTGTACTGTTTGTAATTTGAATTTAGTTTTGTTAGTAAAATTGAAATGTTTGTGATGTTTAATTTTATCCTCATGTATTGCTAATCTTATTATTCTTACTCTATGATTATTTAAGAACCATGAATTATATAAAGTAGGTTTGACATTTACAATTTATATTAAGTTATTTTTAATTACACCAAACTTCATTAAGTTTATGAATAGGTTGTGCATAAATTTAAAACCTAGTATGATTTTGATCCTTGATAGAGGAGTGGAAGAATAATTAGAGGCATTAAAACATAATCTTTCCCTAACATTGATATATGGTGGTTAAGGCTATGGGATCTTTGGAAGATAGTAATACTATAGTTGAGAGGAACCCTAGCTAATAATCGAATGAGTTTGATAGAGTTGACGAGTACTTATACTCTGATTCATAATAATAATACATATAAAACAATTATTATGCATTTTTAAATATCATAGGTCCAGAAATTTTAAATATGTGAATTTTCCTTTTACAACTATAATTTTTAATTTATTTGAATTTCTTGCACAACCTCTTTTTAATCTATTAGTTAAATAAATAGTGTATTTTCATTAAATATCACCAAAGTGAATTTATAAAATTTCAAACTCCTCATGATATCAATACTCGTCTCATAAATTTTATTACTTGGCACAGCTTGTGAACTTCAATAGAATAGGATTTACGCCTTAATAAATTAAATAATATTTATAGGATAAAGTAATGTGTATAAATAAAGCTTTGTAAAATTTTAGTGTTATGGCTAGTGATCATAGAAATGAATTATCATATTTTACATTTATATTGCTTAACAAACTAATAATTTCATCTAGGCCTTTTTTTTTTATCTGCTTTGTGTTACCACTGCTTACTATTAATTGTGATTGTTCAGTGTTTTACCTTTTATTTTATTTTATTACTTACTGTTGCATGTGTAGTCGTAAACAACTAGTAGAAATCATGTTTAATGATGAAATTGAAAAGATACCAATTAAAATTCAAAAAGGTTTTAAAATGTCTGAACAAATTCCAAAAATGTCAACCTACACCACTTAGGTAATATGCTAGTATTGACCTCACTTTCACTGAGGTCATCTAAATTGTAAACCTCTAAAAATTTGTCTCAAGCTTAACATTATATGGCTATATTATTACATGGCTTCATCAAACACCAAAGACTCAATCTTAGGTCACTTAGCATAAACACTACATCATATGTTGCATTATCTTTCTTTTGATGATTATTTTAGATGCCTTTGACTAATCCATTGGATCCCTTGACACCTTAAATATAACCTTAAATATCTCCAAGCCAGTCTAAACCCCAAACTCTACCTTGGCTAAATTAAAAGCGAAGGGGCTAAACCCTAACCTATAATAAGCTTACACAGTGGAGTGCACTATATATGACACAGGCATGTTGATTTTAAACCCTAGCCAAATTTTTTATTAGGAGATCTATATTATGAATTCATCAACCATAGCTCGACGAGCTAGAGGTTATCCCTTTTGACCTAATTTAGTTAACTTAACTTAGCTCAATAGGTCAATCCCTTACATTAATCAACTACAACCCCCATAATTCAATAAAACTTCATCAAATTAAATTCATTAAAGCTCCTTATGGTTTGGACATGTGTGTTCAATCTGCCCTAGTTATAATTTGACCTGGTCAAACCAACCGAAGATTGGTCAAATCATACTAGATTGGGTGAGACCCATACACATGATCAACTAGACCTTCTCCATTACTCAAACTCAATCCATTTAATGTTCTAACTAAATGTTGCATGGACTAATTATGTTATGATGAGTTAATTTGGTCAGCATAGATGAGTTGGCCAAACCCATACACACATGCTCTCACCCTTTCAAACTATAACTCTATTAAATAAAACCCATTGGAATTGACCCAGATAGCCTTTAGAGGTCTTCTAAACTCCATCCTAGTTAGATGGACCCTTATTGACCAGCCAAACTAATCAAAGAGTCCAAAAATCCTAAAATAGTCAAACCTATTTATTGACCTCATTTTTATGTGAGGTTACTAGGACAAATCCAGTTCCAAGGATCCATCTAGAACCTTAATCTATCTAGACCCTAGGATCTATCTAGATCCTAGATCTACCTAAACCTTATGATCAGCCCAGATCTTAGATCAATTTAGATACTAGCTAATTTAAACCTTAAATCAATTTAAACTTCATACACATCCAGATTTCAAACCTATCTAGATCTCAATCTTAGTTTAAGTCCTGATCCAGCCTCTAATATTGCTTTAACCCTATCCAATCACTTATAATAATATAAATAATCATACATGATTTGTAAAATTCAATTCTAATCATTTGAATCCAAAATCTAACTTAAATCCAGAAATCTAGACCAAAATCCAAGGCTCAAAGGCCCTATCCTGAAAGCCATTTCCAGTGATTTTTTAAACACTTCAAACCCCATTCAAATGACCCTCGATTCATGATATATCAATTTTGTATTGATTAGGCATGTCCCTAAGATCTACCCTCCAAATTTGAGCTCAACATGAGGCCTCTAACCCAAAACTTGGATTGAAATCCAAAGGCTGTAAAACCTTCAAATATTTACGGCCTATGCTACTGGACCTATCACCAAATAGAATTTGACCTTAGAGCCTCCTCCAAAAACTCTGATCATATCCAAACAATTCACTATGACATGTTAAGTATTAAACTTCCTTTCTGTGGACCCATTTTGACCCCAGTTGACCAGGCATTAAAATGACCAAAATGCCCCTCAAGGGTAATTTTGAAGTTTTCTTTAAACTTTAATATGGGTTTTTCCAATCAAGCTCAAGAACCTCTTCCAATGCATCTAATCATCATTATTAGTACATTGGACTCAAACCTAGACCCTGGTTAAACCTGGTTAGCCAAGTCAACCAGTTCTGACCAAAATACCCCTTAGGGGTTTAAATAGCCATTTCAAACTAGATGATCTCCAAATTGCATGAGACTACTTCCAATAGACTTAAAAAATCAAACAAACTTCGTGGACCCAAACCCAGGCCATAGGTCAACATGGTTGACCAAGTCAACCTAGGTTGACCAAATAGGCCCTTTAGGGTCTAAACAATTAATTAGACTGAAATTACCTCTCCAGATCCTTGGACCACCTCCAATAGTCTTAGAATATCATTTCAAACTAGTCAAGCCCAAATCAAGTAGGTTAACCTGGTTGACCAAGTCAGCCTAGGTTGACCAGATCAACCTGTAAGCTCATATACATCAAATCAAACCTTAAATATCAAATCCACTCAAACCTTCTTAGAACGCATTACTCAGTGATTTGGACTTGATTGGACCCTTTGATCCAGCCATCAGTTAATTTGGTCGACTAAACCCAAGTTCAGTTAAACTTGACTTATTTGGGTCAAATTAATTAATATAGTCAAATCAATACATTCAAGCCCTCAATCCTTCTTCATTACATAATTCAAGCATATCCAAATTTATGGTCAAACATTCATATACATATGACTAACTCATTTAAACTTCAAAGAGATTATTTTAACCCTCTTTTAAACCATCATACTTGCTTCTCAAACCCCTCTCCCTATCACCTCCTCACCTTTTCTTGACTAGTTGCATGGTCAACATAGTCAATAAGTGAGCAAGTGGGCTTTAAATGGTCAAGCTAGCCTTAGTGAGCTAATCCCCTCTAATAAAAACCTATACAACAGCTCAAATTAGCCTTAGAACCTTCTAAGTGTTGTTTAGATCTAACTCAAGCTTTAAACTAGACCTAATCAGGCCCATGTACAAATAGAGCCAAATTGACCTTTACACCTAGGATATCCTTGGTCCGACCTTATTTTCAGGTCCTACTTACCCTAGGAAACATAGAGGCCATTAGGGATTCTAGCCAAGCCATCCTAGCCATGTAAACCACTTGGGGACGTTTGAATTGGGGAAGACTCCTAAAAATGGATTCATTCTATCCCTACTATTCTCTCACTACACTTTGCTACTCAAGCCCAGCCACCAATTCATTTGAGCTCCCTAGCAACCCCTCCACATCTCCCAACTCTAATCCAGGTGGTCAAACCTCACCGGCGATGGGATTTTGGTGACATTAACCCCAAGTTAGTCTAAGGCTTCATCTGATCAATCCTCAACTTTTTAGAATGCATATTTAACTAGGAAAAGTTATGTGGACAAACTACAAATTCAAAGAAATCAAAAAATCTGGGAACAATGGTAAGATCTCTCAAAAACTCAAACCCTAGTCTAAAAGATTTTTAGTTATTGTCATTCAACAATTAATGCTAATGATTGCTAGTAGCGACTTTATTATCATTAAATACATCACTGTGCATTTTGATCCAGTGAACCAGAGAGTGCAACATAAGTGCCAGCATGGCCATTTCATTTAAAATAATTTTTAGTTATTTAAAATCATTTTTTAAATACAAATTACGTCTAAATATAATAAAAAACTAAATATTAATTTAAAAATTAAGTATTATATATTAAAATTTTCAAAATTTTAAAATCCTTAATTTAAACTAAAAATTATTTTAAAATATATTATATATTTTAAAAATGTTTAAAATATTTAATTTAAAATATTTCACCAAAATTTATTTAAATATTAATTTAAATATTTTCAAAAATTAAATTTTATTTTTTTAAATACATTAAATATTTATTGATATTATTTAAAATAGTTTATACCAAATTTTAATTAAAATTTAAAATATATACCTTAAATAATTTCAATAATTTAATATCTCCTTAATTTAAAATTAATATTAACTTAAGTATTTTAGATTCAACATTATGATTTAAAATATTTTAACTAATTATAAAAATTATTTTAAATACTTTAGAATAAAAATTTAATTTCAAATATTTAATATAATTTAAGTAATTCATATTATTTAATTACTTAAATAATTACTTAATAATTAACTAATTAAATTCTTTCAAAAATTCCTAAATTTATGCTAAAATATCTTAAATAATTAAAAAAGTATTTTAAAATTTTTATTTAAAAATTTAATTAATTTAAGATATTTCATATTTTAAAAATTTTTAAATTAATTAAATCATTAATATTTAATTAAAAATAAATTAAAATAATTTTAACAATTTTAAAGAAAATTATTTTAAACAATTTCAAAATTTAGAAATTATTTGAGATTTAATTTAACTTAATTAAAGACTTAATTTAAATATTAATTACTTTTAAATTAATTTAAATACTTTAATTAACATAAAACTCTCCAAATTTAAAAGTAATTCAATTTAAATAAAAAAACTAATATAATATACCAAAATTTTTATAACTTTATATATTTTAATTTAAAATTAATCTTAAAATTAAAAACTTAAATTTTTTTAAATTTTAATTATATTATTATGTTAATATTTAATTAATATTTAATTAAATATTAAATTAAATATTTTGAAAATTAAAAAAAATTATTTTAAAATATTTTAAATAATGAAAGAATTATTCTAAGATGTTTTAATTTAAAATTAAAATTAATTTAAGATATTTTAAATAATTATTTAAATATTTTATTAATATTTAATCAATTTTGACTTAAATAATTTTTAAAAATCAGAAACTTTTATTTTAAAATATTTTTAATTTATTAAGGTATTTTCAAAAATTATTCTGAATGTTTTCTTAAAATTATGTTTCTAAAGTTTAAAATTGAGTTATTTTCAGTATAAAATTTAATTTTAAAATTATATATATTTTAAATCTTTGAGTGTTGATGGAGTTTTTGTGATCTTAAATATAGGTTGAGCATGATTGAATAAAATTTATGGAGAATGATTAGTGGATAATTATATCCTAATTATTCATAAATTAAATTTGTTAATTAATTATGTTATATTTACATGTGCAGGATGCACACACTTGCACCTAGTTCTATGTCCTCCCAATTTTAAGGACATGATTGTGATTGTATGTGCTTTATATGTACTAACAGTTAGCAATAACAATGATTCAAACCAGCCTAATTTAATGAACTTAAGGATAAAAATTAAAGACCTAATTAGATAACTTAGATAAATTTTAGAAATTAAAATATGTATCCAATTGGTTTAAAATTTAGACATTTAAACTTAGTGACATCTCTAACCTTAAGAGAATTTCTCAATGATTTTTGAAATCATTAAACCCTTTAATTAATTGATTTAAAATTAAACCCTTAATTAAATATTAAAATTCCTTAAAATTCTAATAAATTAAATTTAAATCCAAAAGTTACATATAATATCTCTAACTAACCAAAATTCAACCGTTAAATCAAAGAAAAATAAAAGCCTCTTTACTCGACTTTAAATTCAAACTTAATTTATTTTTAATTAAAAATTATTATTTTAGTAATTTAAATAATTAAAAATATTTAAAATTTCTACAAATTCTCAAACACTTGAGAACACCTCCTTGGATCATTTTTGACATTTGGAAGTGATTTTAAGAAGTTTGGAGTTCATTTGGATTCAAATCATAAAAAGCTCTCTAGTTAAATTAATTAAAGAATTCAAATAAATACCTCAAACTTTGAAAAATCATAACTAATTTAAAAAAATTCTAAATTGAGCAAACTCAAATGCATTGGACTCCATTTAGGGTCTAATATTTATTAAAAATATTAAACTATTAGAAATAATTCAAATTTAAAAGGAAACATTTGGTCAACTTTAAATAAAAAATCAAGTCAAAATTTCAAAAATACACAACTAAAAGTAAAAAAATCCAAATCCAGCAAAATTATAGTCTAATTACTCATCTTAAGTTCTATTATTTAAGAAAAATATTAACTTTCTTGAAATCAACTTTAATCTAAAAGTAAAAAATTTGACCCCTTAATTAAATGATTAAAATAATCTAAAAAATTTCAAAATTTGAAAAATCATTTAAAATTCTAAAAAACCTTAATCCAACTTTAAAAACTAGTAACTAACCAAATCCAATAAAATTTATTAACTCCTTAAACCTTAACTAATCAAAGTATGTAATCTATACTAGTTACTACTAGGTAACCCAGACCAATGAGACTATTAAGTTAGCATTAAGGAAGGTGAAATAAATTTTAAGGCCTCGGTGAGCAATAAAGATAGTAGCCAATTAATCTTTAAAAGACATTTAAAAATTAATTTTAACACATTAATATTTAAACTTTAATTAAATATTTTCTTTAAACCATTCAACCAACCTAAACATCATGCAAATTTAATTAAACATCCTATATAGGACACATCCAAGGCACACAGCCTATCTTACACACTTTAAATGATTTGCTGGAACAACCAACTCTAGTCTTCGGCTAGGCCAGTGTTTACTTTTCTACCGTATTCCAGGTTTTTCATAGTTTTCACTACATGCTGGTTGCTAGTATAGATTGATGTTATTTATTTATTTAATTTTTATAATCTATATATTGATGTGATGGGTATTATATTTACCCTTAGGTTAGGGATGATTTAAATGCTAATACAATTTTATGCAAGTGGCCATGCTCATATAGGGCATAAAAATTGAAGGGGATACACAATTAAGTATTAAATTAATAATGTTTTAGGCAGGTGCTACATATGCTTATGACTCTCTTTAAATTAAAAGAGAATGGCTAAGTGTGGCTCTAAATTTTACAATTTAATTTTGATGTATAACTTCTAGGGATTATTTGAATTCAAATTGTCTAGGATAACCCTGCAGGTTCTATTTGAGTTTAAATTTTTAATTTTATTCAATATAATTTAATTTCAATTGAGTCATAAATGTCAAAGTACTTTGAGATGGGATGTTAAATATCCAATTTGGAATCCAAAGAGGAAGGGATATCCCTTAAGGGAGAGTTCCTCTCCATTTGGAGACCAAAATTTCAATGACTTTAAAATATCCAAAGGGAAAAGATAACACCTCTTTCGAGGGGGAGTTTATTTTCATTTGGATATTCAGACCCGATGAATCCAAAGAGCCCGTAGAAGGATGAAGAAGTGAAGAATGAGAGAACCCATTCTCAAGGCTACTTTTATTTTAAGACTGGAAATTTAGGCTTATTCTCAGTGGTAGCTGACCACTTTTAATTTTAGCAATTCAGGGTTATAATATTAAGTGGCACTAGCCATATGAATGTTAAATTAATTTAATTTGAGTTTATTAATTTATTTAATTTAATTATGCAGTAAAAATGCCTACTTTTCATAGATTTCTTTCATTGCATGCCGTATTTGATTTAGCCTGAAACTCGATCGGAGGCTCATGAGGGTATGCTTAAAAATAATTTCTGCTTGAAATTGAAATTAAAATTTTTAAACTCATATAAAAATTCTAACATTTTAAGAAGTAAGCTCAGGATTGCAGAGAGTTTTTCATACATATATTTTGATACCTTCCCTTCCTTATTAGGCGCCTCCCCGCCTGCAGATTTTCGTAGGCCACCTAACCTATTAAGGTACAATCTTGTCAAGGGGAAGTTATGTATTCCTTAGGATAAAATCTATTTTTAAGATTGATTTTAAAACTACTTCATTCTTATTTAAACATTTATTGAGTAACCTAGCATACATCGTATTACAAAAAAATTTAAATGAGTCTAAAACTTAATTACATTTTTCTTTCAAGCTTCATAACACGCTATATATATCAAAAGGCCAATTAAGATCTGCTCTAGATGTCGGCCTCAATTTCTCAAACTTAACTAAATAACATCCTTACATAATAGACTAGACTCAATGTTTAAAATGACTAGGTGGTTAGCTGGCTCCTCAATCTGAGCCGAGGTAAGTCCATATTTGCACTATATTAGCTAGGTTCAGGTTACTGATTTTAAGTGCCCAATTTAAACTTAGGTTTTGAGGCCCACTCAGGCTATAAGATCTCAACCTTCTGAAAATATTATCCGAACATTCTATTAAAATTTATAATTGAAACTTAAATCTCTTTCAATCCAAATTTAAGCCCAACACTAAGGATAGGTTTAGGTGTTTTTTTATTTTTTTTTAGAATCTTGAACACCTCCTACCCTTCTTCCTTTAGCCTCTAGAAATAAGTGTTCAACCTTGATCCAATCTCTATTGACTTTCCAACCTCGTTTCCTCTGACATCAAGCCATAAAATCTCAAAATAAAATTTCTGCCATTATTTTCATTAAGAGTATTCATAGAAACTCCAGTTTCCTATGATATAATTAACTACAAGGTCATATACTCGTAAGTATTTAAAACACCAGATCAAATTTTCCAAAATCAGTCTTTTTAAAAATTCAATTAATTCTCATTGGGAAAATTCAAATTCAATAATTATTATCATCATTTTTAAATGATTGATGATAGATGATATTCTTTTTCCTTGAAAAGATATATTATTCTATTATCATGATTTTAATTATGAAATTAATAATCCCATATTCAAATTATTATAGTCAAACACTTGATTAAATGTTATTTTGACCCTCTAGGGTCGTACATTGTCTTTTTCTGAGTTGACTATGATATCTAGGATAAATTCAAAAATTTAATAATTCGAACCTATTAGGGAATGATATTTTTGCCTCCCGAGTTGATATAGTATTCATAATGAAGTGTTTGATTTCAAAATTAAAATTCCATAAATTTAATTCTTCCAAAGAAAATTAAATTTTCAAAACTTAACAACATTTTGAATCAAACGACATTCAAATATATGGTTTTATCATTCACCAGATGGTTGGATTGTTCAAAACCATTTTAGAACATTCCTAAGAATCTCTGAAACCTAATTCACACCATAGTTTAACCCAAATTTACCCAAGTGGTCCACCCTTTAGAAAATGACCTAGGGTCATTTTCTTACATTTTAGACCACTACCCTATCCCCTAACTGCCTAAAACATTAAAAAATATCTAGGGAATTCCTCTATTAAATCTCAACCATTTAAATTATAAATATGTAATTAAACCTATAGAACTTCTTAAAATAATTATAAATCATCCATTAAAATATTTTATGTTCAAAAGGCATCTATAAATTTATAAATATGTAATTAAACCAATAGAACTTCTTAAAATAGTTATAAATCATCCATTAAAACATTTTATGTTCAAAAGGCATCTATAAATTTAGAGAAGAGAGATCTTTCATTTTTAAGAATTATACTGAGTGTGTAGAGAGTAATTTATTTTTGTCTGTTTGCTATTTTTACATAATTACTCCCTAAATTACTACTCCATTTGGCTAAAAGTTGGTTGAGTAACACTAGGGTATGTTCCTCACATACCCTAATTTTCTCATGCACATTTAAAGTTCCCACTTTTCTGACTTGAATTTTCAAGTGCATAGGTCATAGGTTGACCAAAACATTTGAAAATTTGTGGTGGCCAACAACAACAACAACAAAAACATCAAGCCTTTGTCCCACTACATGGGGTCGGCAACATGAATCCTTTTTCTCAATTATGTCCAGTTCAAAATCAAATTCTCATTTAAATCTAATAAAGAAAGATCATTTCTAATATTTTCTAACCAAGTTTTTTTAGGTTTACCTCTACCTTTCTTAACATAAGTCAAATCTAATACCTCTACTTTCCTAACTGGGTCATCGGAAGGCAGCCGTTTTATGTGACCAAACCATCTAAGGTGACTCTCTCTAATCTTATCCTCCACTGGAGCTACTCTAACCTTTTCATGTATATGCTCATTTCGTATCCTATCTCTAAGAGTAAATCCACTCATCCACCTGAGCATCCTCATCTCAGTAACACATAACTTAGTATTGTGCTTCTCTTTTAATGGCCAACATTCTGCACCATAAAGCATTGCAGGTCTCACCACCATCTTATAGAATTTTCCCTTAAGTTTGAGGGGGACTTTTCTATCACACAACAAGCCCGATGCATTCCTCCACTTCAACCATCCAACTTGAATTCGACTGATAACATCCCCATATATTTCACCATCACTCTGAACAATAGATCCAAGATATCTAAAATGTGTACTCTTATTAATGACTCGATTGCCCAAAGTCACAATCCCCTCACTAGGTCTATTACTGCTAAAATTACACTGCATATATTCAGTTTTAGATCTACTCAAGCGAAAACCTTTAGACTCTAAGGTTGATCTCCAGACTTCAAGTTTACCTTCAATTCCCTCTCTAGTCTTGTCAACAAGAAGAATATCATCAGCAAAAAGCATACAGTAGGGTACATCCTTATGTAAATGTCTAGTGAGAACATCCATGACTAACGCGAAAAGATATGGGCTTAAAGCTGATCCTTGATGTAATCCAACCGAAATAGGGAAATACTTGGTCAAAACACCTTCTGTTTGAACACAAGTAATAGCTCCTTTATACATATCTTTAATGATTTGAAAATAAACATTATTAACTCCTTTGTTTTCAAGAACTCTCCATAGCACTTCTCTTGGAACTTTATCATATGCTTTCTCTAAATCAATAAATATCATATGTAGATCCTCCTTATTCTCCCTATATTTCTCCATCAAACCTCTCAGTAAATGTATGGCTTCCATAGTAGACCTACCAGGCATGAATCTAAATTGATTTTGAGAAACATTAGTATCATGCTGCAACCTACGCTCCATAACTCGCTCCCATAGTTTTAAAGTGTGACACATTAACTTAATTCCTCTATAATTCACACAATCTTGTGCATCACCTTTATTCTTATAAATAGGAATCAATACACTCATTCTCCATGCATCTGGCATCTTTTTAGTCTTCAAAATATTATTAAAAAGTTTAGTTAGCCAAGAAATTCCTTCATCTCCTAAGCATTTTCACATCTCTATCGGGATATCATCAGGTCCAACAGCTTTTCCACACTTCATTTTCTTTAAAGCCTCTCTAACTTCGGTTTTACTAATACGTCGATAAAAATAGAAATCTTTATTTTCATTTAGGGTGCTAAGGTCACTAAAGTCAGTTATATTCTTACAATTTCATTAAAAAGTTTATCAAAATATCTCATCCACCTTTGTTGAATATCTTCTTCTAAGAAAAGTACTTTTTGATCTTCATCCTTAATACACTTCACTTGAATTAAATCCTTTCTAATCCTATCTCTTTGTTTGGCTAGCTTATACATATATCTTTCTCCCTCCTTAGTATCTAATCTTTTATATAAATCATTAAAAGCTAAGATCTTTGCATCACATATTGCTTTCTTAGAATCCTTACATGCCTCTTTATACCAATTTTTATAATAAATCTTTTTATTTTTATTATTAGGGGTTTTTCCCTTTGATACTCCAAACACATCTTTTGCAATATTTTTAATATCACTAGCCACTTTTTCCCACATAACATTAGCATCCTCATGCACAAATAAAATCTTAGAATCTAAAATCTTACTCTCAAAAATATTTTTATTACTATTCTTTAAATGCCCTCATCTAATCCTAGAAAATCGCTTTACTTTATTTTTTATTTTCTGTCCCTTCATTTTAAAGTCTAAAATTAATAAGCGATGTTGGGTACATAAACTTTCACTCAAAAAACCTTTGCAATCTTTGTAATCTAAACGATCTACTTTTCTTATAAGAAAATAATCAATCTGAGTTTTACTATAACCATTCTTATAAGTAATGAGATGCTCATCTCTTTTCTTAAATCAGGTATTAGCAATTAAAAAATTATAAGCTAAAGAAAAATCTAATATGGTCTTACCACCTTCATTAGTCATTCCAAACCCATATCCACCATGAATGCTTTTAAAATCATTTACCTCTCTACCAACATGTCCATTTAAATCTCCTCCAATAAAAATTTTTTCTTCGAGAGGTATCTTTTGAATCAATTCTTCTAATTCATCCCAAAATTTTAATTTTGAGCACATATTCAAACCTACTTGAGGAGCATAAGCACTTATAATATTAATAATCTTAGCATCAACAACAATTTTTAAAGCCATAACTCTATCTCCAATTCTATTAATATTTATAACATTATTCTTTAAACTCTTATCTATAATCACGCCTACACCATTTCTAGTACGACTCTTACATGAATACCAAACTTTAAATCCTAAACTATCAATATCCTTAGCCTTTTCTCCAACTCATTTAGTTTCGTGAATGCACAAAATATTTATCTTCCTATGAATTATAATATCTATTAATTCCATTAATCTTCCTGTAAGGAAACCTATATTCCAAGTTCCTATCATAATATTAGTATCATGGACTAGCTTCTTTTCCCACATCCGTCCTTGATGTGGGAACCCTTGCCTATTTAACACTACACCCGAGCGCCGATGCAGCGGCCCTTGCACACTTTTCACTGTATTCAGGACATATAATGCATCGCTTCCAAGGAACGCCCTAGCATTAACACAATTTATTAAAGGATTCATGTCATGGTTAATCGACAAGTTTTACTCTGGCTGTTGACTACCTAACACCACCCTCCACTTTTCTCATCTAGGACTTGCGACCTGGCAACGGCAGTGTTAAAAAATTCATGGTGGCTAATCAATTTAAATTATCCTTAATCACAACTTAAGGCTTTATAAAATAAATTGATATAAAATTAAATCTTGATCTAATGAACCCTAAATTTATTTATGATTGTATGTTAGGTTATCAATAACTTATCATGTTAATCATTTAATTGATTGAGATCGGCTGGTCAATCAATCACATCTACTAAATTCCCTCTCAAGGGAGGAAGATTACTAAACAATCAAACTTGAAAATTGTATAAATAATTAAAGACAACTCATAAAAATATAGAATTAACTTCATTTGATTCTAAATAAATAACTTAATAATGAAAAAATAAAATAAAAATATAGCAAAAATTAAATCCTAATGTCAAACTTTGGCCAACGCCACTATTATATGTTTACATTTCAAAATTTTAGTAAATAAAATTAAATAAAAATTTTAAATTAATTAAAATTTAATAATTAAAATAAAAAAATAGTTAGAATTAAATAAAAATAAATTCAAATTTTTAAATAAATCATTAAAAATTAAATTTTAATAAATAAAATAAATTTATCTAAAACTAATTAAAAAATCCAAGTAAAATTTTTAAAACTAAAATAAATAAATTAAATAAAAATTAGTTAAATTTTTAAATAAAATTTTAATGATTCAAATAAAATAAAATAAAATAAAAAATCCAACAAAATTGAATTTAATGAAATAAATTTATTAATTAAATATTCAATAATTCAATAGTTTTTATAATAATTCATTAGCAAACCTTATGGATTTATGCATTTATTTAAATCTTTTAGAGGGGGTTAAAAGTATTATATTTTATAAGCCTAGGATGTGTTAATTAAGGATTTCAAAGAAATTTGGAGCCTTTAAATAACATGTTGCTTAAAATAAAAATTAAATAAATCATTACTGAAATGAAAGGCTATATGAACTTGATTTATCCATAAGGGGGAATCCAATGCTTTGCATTTGAAAGTCTAGGACCTTCTAATTAAGGGCATTAACACTTGAAGTGATTAATTAATGATGTTCTTCAAAACATAATTTAATAAAACATTTAAATAAAATATAAGGACTCTATGTACTTGATTTGATTTCTTAGGGGGAATCAAATGATTTACAAATATGAGCCTTAGGACTAGGTAATTAGTGACTTTTGCACTTTGAACTCATTAATTAACATGGTTCTTTAAAATCTAAAATTAAAGTAACTTAAACAATTAAAACATTCTTTTAATAAATAATAAAAATAATATTAAAATATATATTTAAATCAAATATCCTTTGACGTTAAAACCAATGAATGTAAATTATAAACAGCTTTAAATAAAAATATACCTAGGTCCCATTTAAGTCACAAAGCTTTTGCACACACTTAAGATGGTTTTCTTGGACATTATTTTAATAATAGAGATTTTTTTCTCTATCTTATGAAAATAAGATAGGGTTTATTTTAATATGAAGTTACAAGTTCCCCATAAAGGCGATTAATTACATCTCATGAGAGGTAAATCTCTTAAACATATTTTAGATTAAAGTAGTGGAAAATATTTTCTTAGATTTCAAATATTAAGTCAAGGTTAAAAAATTTTGGATTTTTCAAAGGGGATTGGTTCAACATTTAACAATTCTTTTTGGAGGCTTAAGATTTAGAGATGAGGATCATTAAGATTCTAGGCCCCATTTAAGTCCCATAGGTTTTGCACACACTTAAGATGGTTTACTTGGACATTATTTTAATAATAGAGATTTTTTTCTCTATCTTATGAAAATAAGATAGGGTTTATTTTAATATGGAGTTGCAAGTTCCCCATAAAGGCTTGCCTTTATGATTAATTACATCTCATGAGAGGTAAATCACTTAAAAATAGTTTTGATTAAAGTAGTGGAAAAAATTATCTTAGATTTCAAATATTAAGTCAAGGTTAAGAAATTTTGGATTTTTCAAAGGGGATTGGTTCAACATTGAACAGTTCTTTTTGGAGGCTTAAAGATTAGAGATGAGGGTCACTAAGATTCTAGTGCGTAATCAATGTAACAGAGAAAATGACTCTATATTCTCCCTGTAAGTTAGTAAAGAAGTTTATATATGCAACATCACAAATCACATCACAATCAGTTGGGCTAATTTTTGAGCAAGTTGTAATCTTGACCATGTTTTTTTTTATGAAGGGGGATAAGCAATGGAAGCAACTATAGAAAAGTTCATTAGCTTTAAATAATGATTAATTTTGGCCACTTTTTATTTAATAGCCCTGCATGAGCTTGACCACCTATAAAAAATTTTGATTTGTAGTATCCAGATCACTCTAAACCTAGGAAAATATAAATACCTAACATAGATCACATTAGAAGCATTAGAACAAAAGCATTATAGAACACAACATAATAAACTATAGCAACTGACACTCACTCACACATCAATAATTTTCCATATTGGTGATAAAACAAATAAAAAATAATTGTCTAGCCTAAAGCAAAAGTATGTTACCTTAATAAATAATCTATAGTGTGTAATATGATGTGAGGTTTGGATATGACTTAAGTTCTTTTATTATTTAAAGTAATCTACAATTTTATTTTTGACTTGATTAGGGCTAAAAAATAATTAATATGAATTGAAGTTTTAGAGTTTTATTATTTTGAAATTTATTTTAGAGTGAATTTTAAATGTTAAAGCTGATTAATAATTGGTTATCTAAAGTCCTTATTTTAATTAGCAATTTTACCCTTTAAGCTCTCGCTTGAGTAGATCTAAAATGAAATATATGGTGTGTAATTTTAGTAGTAATAGACCTACTGAGGGGATTGTGACTTTGGGTGATCAAGTCATTAATAAGAGTACACATTTTAGATATCTTAGATTTATTATTCAGAGTGATGGTGAAATAGATGGGGATATTATCAGCCGAATTCAAGTTGGATGGTTGAAGTGGAGGAATGCATCAGGCTTGTTGTGTGATAGAAAAGTCCCCCTCAAACTTAAGGGAAAATTCTATAAGATGGTCGTGAGACCTACAATGCTTTAAAGTGCCAAATGTTGGCCACTAAAAGAGAAGCATAATACTAAGTTAAGTGTTGTTGAGATGAGAATGCTCAGGTGGATGAGTGGCTTTACCCTTAGAGATAGGATACGAAGTGAGCATATATGTGAAAAGGTTGGAGCAGCTCCAGTGGAAGATAAGATTAGAGAGAGTCGCCTTAGATGGTTTAGTCATATAAAATGGTGGCCTTTGGATGACCCGATTAGAAAAGTAGTGGTATTAGATTTGACTTATGTTAAGAAAAGTAGAGGTAGACCTAAAAAGTCTTGGTTAGAAAATATTAGAAATGATCTTTATTTATTAGATTTAAATGAGAATTTGACTTTTAACAGGACACAATGGAGAAGAAGGATTCATGTAGCCGACCCCACGTAGTAGGACAAAGGGTTGAAGTTGTTGTTGTTGTTGTACCCTTTATGCTTTATGAATCCAATACACTTATGTTCTCCAAATAGAATCCAATACAAGGCACAAAAGCTTTAATGTTTAAGTGTTTTATTTCTAATTTTTTAAAGGTTATTTAAGTTTAATAGCAATTGTCTTTGTTAAACCATGACTATGAGATTTATTTTTCTCTCCTTAAGGCTTGTTGGTAGCCTTGTGAGCCCAGTTTACCCACTAATCACCTTGTTATTTATTTTTTATTTTTTTTATTATTTTTAACTAAATTTGATTGATTAATTTGAATGTTTTCTATATTTTCTAGATTTTATTGAATTTCTTGATTATTAAATTTTTTTTAGTAATTATTTTAACCAAACCTTGATCATTTCACTTAAGCAAGGTTATTAAAGTTTCTAATTTTTCTTAAATGCTAAATTTAATTTTTAGATCAATTCCACTAAGTTTGATTTTTTTTTTAATTTTATGGAATTTGTTTTGATTTTTAGAAGTTCATTTAATTAACTGATTAATTAATGTCATTTTTTATTTAACCCCCAAATAAACTTGAAATCTTTTGAAATCTTCCCCAAATGTCACTAGTTACTCCTAAGGATGATCACAATTATTTGGAGAAATTTAGAAATTTAAATTATTTTTCAATTTTTTTATTTAATTAGTCAGTGATTTTTTTTATTTTTAAATTACTTTTTATTTTTAAAAAGTTTGATGGGGATTTTAAATTTCCCATGATTAGCATTAATTTCTGAGTAGCCTACAACTTAATGCATTTTTAAGATTTTTTTTGGATTTATTATGAATTAAAATAAATACTAGGTTAATTATATGTGTTAAACTTTGTTTCGCTAATTGATAGACTAAATGAACTCCAATTTTAATGAAATTTGAAACATATGTTGAGTCTAACATGTTCTTCAAATCAAATAAAATTTAAGCCATTAAAAGTCCCCTAGGCTTGACAATCAATTCCCCAAGATAAATATACTTATACATTCGGGGATTTAATTAAGCATTTTAACTGATTGGATTGGGTTGTAATCATAAGAAAACTAACCCTTGCATAAAACATAAATAATCCATAAAACATAAAGCCTTAGCTCCCTACAGACGCAAATGTAAACCAATTCTATATTCTAGGTCATTTTCTGACCAATGAACTTATGGTAACTAATTGAAGCCCTTAGAGGCATCAAACTACCTTGAATAATTTGGAAAATGTATATAACATGTCCAAGAACCATCCCTAAAACCTTAAACCATGATGAATTTTAGTTTGTGAATAATTTTAAAAATACCCCAGAGGGTATTTCTAAAATTACTTTTAATCCATTTAAAATAAGGCATTAAAATCATAGGGCTTTTGTAGTACTCATCAAGCTGAAATCATATAGCCAAAGAAATGTCTATTTTATTATTGGTTAAGGAGTTATGAATTTTCAAAGTTTAATAAACTTTCCCTAATTTATTTATAGGATTTATAGGGTCAACATGTCCTTTATACGTGGTGCACCTTGACTAGCAAACCAATCATTTGCGTGCTAATAGAAATATGTACTATTACTTATGGCCATCTGATCAAGGCTCGAATGATTAGGATTTAACACAGATCAAACCATGGGGTCATGAGGGATCTAATTTGATCCATTGATTAAAATCAATAGTTAGGATTTCATCTTCAACCTCCCACCCTTATCTTCAGCCATATGCATATTCCAGCCAAATCTAAGGGATCAACCAAATAGATTCCTTCCAAATTAATCCAAGAGGTTGATCTAAGTTTTAACCTTCAATCCAATAATAAGATTCCATTGATTTAAGGGTTTATTTATAAATTGACCAAACCATCTAAAGATTGAGCTCAAGATTAGGTTGTTACCTTATTAATGCTCCAATTAATAATGCCTTAGTTCTGGCAAATTCATCTAACCTCAAGAAAGAATTATTCTAAAAAAGTTGTGACTAGAGAAGTAATGGGTCAGAAGATGCAAATAGTTGAGAAATTAGCTAAGTTAAGTGTCCCTCAATCCATTAAGCTTGGTCAGGATGATCATATGTTACATAAAGAGAGTTTCAAGAGACTTCTAAGAGTTGAGGGTAAATGGGGAGAGAATTTATGCTAAATCCACAAGTCATATGAGTGATTCTTGGAATTCTGGTTAGCTTCAATCACCAAATGGGGGGAGGCAAAGCTGGCATGTTCCTGGAAGCCTATTAAGCATAATACAAGATCTAATTATGCATGGTGAACCCTTGGCATGCAATATAGCTCAAGAAAATTAATTCTGGAGATTTTGGGTCTACCTAATTAGCTGACCCAAGTCAGCCTAGAGGCTGGGCTGGCCGTGATAGATGCACATGTCCAAGGCTATGTATTGCAAGTCTTAGTTTGGGTCAATTAAATTTGGTTTGGAATTTAGTTCAATGGTATGTGATTTGGGTCACTTGGATTAAGCTTATAGGCTTACCCAAGTGGACCCCAAGGTTGGGTCACCTAGGGTGTATTTCTAAGGCCCCCATGGATAGTCCCAAGGGTTCAATTAGGTTTGGTGAAGCATGGGTAAATAAAGCTGCATTAGATTTAGGTTAGGATAGGTTGACTTGGTCAACTAGAGTTAACTAGGGGTTAGGGTTAGGTCCAACAAATTCAAAATAATATTTTGGACTTATTGGATGTTTTCCTATGCCATAGGGAGGCCATTAGGGTTGAAATGCATGTTTGACTTTTGTTGGTTCATTTAGTCAACCCTGTTTCACTTAGTCAACCAAGCTTGACTATGGATTTATTTTGGATTCAATGCACTCGAAATGACATTTGGAGTATAGTGGAAGAGGTTTTATGCATTATTTTTAATGATCCATGTTGAGGTTTGTGAAAATTTTAGTTTTAGGAGATTTTGGGATTCATGGTTTTTATGGTCAATCATGGTCCGCCAAGGGTTCAATGTTGGTTCAATGCATCATTACAATGATAATGAACATGATTGATGGTTTTTTAGAGGTTCCCAAGGTGATTTTTCATAAAATGAAAGGTTCAATGGCTTAGGTTATAAATATTCAAAGGTTTTATAACCTTGGGAAATACTTTGAGTTTTGGGATTTAGAGGACCATGAATGCCAGTATATTTGTTTGGTAGAACCTACAGACATACCTTATCAATATGCAATTGAGTAAATATGATTCCTAGTTCATTTAATAGGGGTTTTAATAATTTAAAAAATTTCCTAAAAATTGATAAAAGTCTAAGTGGTGTTGGGGTTTAGATTTGAACATTCTATTTTAGATTTGGATTTCTTATTTGAATTTACAATGAAGTTCAATGAATTAAAAACTAAGATTGAATTCTAATTTATAACGTTGACCTCACATATAAAAATAAGGTTTATAAATGGACCCTCAATAGGTGTGATGAACTTGAGTATGTGAATAACACATGTTAGAGTTGACCATATCAATCAAATAGGTTCCAAAGGATTTCATTTTGATTTAAAGATTTCTAAATGTCAAGAATACTTTCTTCTTTAAATGAATAATAACTCTCTACTATTTCATTGGAAATTTAAGGGCCACTGTGCATGTCATTTTCCAAGCATAAAAGTTCATTAATAAAGAATTTGGAAAACCACTATTAATGTGGCTGACTTGGATGTATCGTGTACTTGTTATCCAAATCTCAAGGAAATAAAGGACATGACTAACACTTAACCTTAAAGGATCTATAATTTCTCTAGGTCTAAAGAAAGGAAGCACAGGTTCTCACACCTAATCTGAAGACACTAAAGATGACTAAGCTATGAAGGGGTCTAGTAGGCTTAAATCCAACCCTAGCTTGTCTAAACCTTTAGAAATAGGTTGCCTAGGGACACACATTTATTCCTAATTATTAAAATTCCCTTAATTTGGTTTACCTTCTACTCTAAGGAAAGGAAGCACAGGGTCTCACACCTATCCTGAAGACACTAAAGATGATTATATAATGAAGGGGCTCGATAAGCTTAAAGCCAACACAAGCTAGTCTAAATTTTAGGAAATAGGAAGCTCAAGGTCTCAAATCTATTCCAAAGAGATCTAAAGGGAATTTTCTTTTAATATTAGGATGGCGCCACGGGGGCATACTCTAACACCATCAGATTTAATTCTAAGGAAAGGAAGTACAGGGACTCACACCTATCCTTAAAAAGATTTGATGGTGACTAACTATGATGGGGCCTAAAAGCTCAAAATCCAACACTATCCAGTAAAGATCCTAGGAGATAGGAAGCTCTAGTTTTCACACATATTCCTAAAATCTAAGGATTCCCTCAATTTTATATACCTCTAGATCTAAGGAAAGGAAGCACCGAGACTTGCACCTAACCTTAAGATGTTAAAAGTTAACTATGGTAGGAAGGGGGCTCAGTCGGCTTACATCCAACACTAGCTAGTTAAGGCACGAGGAGATAGGAAGCTTGAGGACTCACATCCATCCCTAAAGGTCAAAGGGAATTTGATTTGGGTTACCACTAGGTCGAATATAAGGATGCATGGGATCTCCTCCAAACAATAATGATGACTAAGCTATAAAAGGACTCGATAGGCTTAAATCTAGTAATAGCTAGGCAAGATCCTATGAAATACAACACATAGGTACTCTCACCCATTCTTAAAAAGTTTGAAATTTCTTTAATATTTTCAATGAATAACCAATATTAAAAGCATAGAAATTCACATCTAATTAGGGTACACAGTCAAAGGGATAACTTACCTAATCCTCTAGGGTTAGCTAAAATCAATCTAACTAAGGAGTGATTTTGATTGAGATTGAGTTTTAATTTGATTGAGATTTTGAGTTTGACTTGCAAAATTTTGATTTTTGAATTTTTAACTTGGAAAAATGAATTTGAAGGTTTTTTCAACTTGATGATTTTTCACGAATTTTGAATTTTATTTATATTAAGCATAAGGTAATGTCAGTTAATGGGAAGAATATTATTTTCCCCTTTAAAATCAACTAATTAATAAGAAACTATTACAAACTTGGGATCTTGAGCTTATGATTTTGATGATAAAAAAATTATTAATTGTTTCTTTAATTCTCCTAGCATTTGTCTTGTATATCCATTTTTATGTGTATTAATATTTTAGGTACATCATACACCCTTGCAATAAGATTCAGGGCTCAATATTAGGTAGTATAGGATAATATTTTATAAGAATTTATAATTTTAATTTCTTTATTTTATATTTTTCGTGTCAAAATCCTATGAAAGGTGTATGCTAACTTGGCGACCGTGCACAAAAACATAAGGGAGTGAGAAAATTGAAGTTTTAATATTTTAGAACTAATCATGTCGTGTAATTCGGATCATACTGTATGATAGGGTATCAAAAAAATATTTAAAATGTCTTTTTATGAAATTAATGTTCCTAAACTAATCGTACTATATAAACTAGATTGTTCTGCATGATTCATTTAACTCAGAAACCCTATCTGGCAATCAAGTTTAGGTAAGTATTTTAATATTTAAAAATTGAACTTATTATACTGTATGAACTCATTAGTACTATATGATATTCAAATTATTACCTAAATTAATCCATATGATTGGTATATCAAATCAATATTTATTTAATACAGCATAACATACATTATAATGTTGATCATTCTAGATGACAAGCAATGAAAAAAATTGGTCGTCCTAGGGATCATCAAGGATGAACCTTAATTTATTAAACTAATTGTACACTATAATACCCATTTTAACAAATGATGGGCAGTGATGATTTTCTATCATCCTATCAATCATCTTGTATAAACTTGAAGAGAATAAACTAATCGTACCATTCGATCCAAGCATTATACTATATGATCAGCATACATAGGGTTGAAAGGATTGTACTAAGACTCTGTTCTATATACTGGACGAATTAGGTTTTGACCTACTTATACTATACAAATAATTTTAACTGAAATAAAATTTTAGTGTTTTTTTTAATCCTTGTATAAAAGTGTTTATATTATACTTTTGAAAATGTCTTTAGCTATTGAAGTAATTCTGTGAGTGATCTTTGTTAAGTATAAGAGCTTAGAGAGGGAGAAGGAGAAGTTGTTTGAGAGGGAGTAGTCTAAGGGGGTTCATGCGATTGCTCCAAACAAGTTTCTGCCTTAACTCCTCCTAGTATCTTTGCTAGTCTCTTGGGTAAATCTTGGGAGAAAGGCTTGAAGGTTGAAGGTTGAGGTTCTCTTCCTTTATCAGGAGGATGAAAAAGGATTCCAGGTTTGCTATATTATAATTAGCGTAAAAAAGCTTCGAGGTTCTTTGCCTTCCCTAGGAGGATGATAAAGGATTCTTAGGTTTTGTGCCTTCGTAAAGATGGAGAAAAATGATTCCCAGGTTCTCTACCTTCACTAGGAGGGTGAAAAAAATTCATAGATTTTCATCCTTCACTAGGAGGGTGAAAACGTATTTCTAGGTTCTCTGTCTTTACTAGGAGGATGAAAAAGGATTCGTAGGTTCTCTACCTTCACTAGGAGGGTGAAAAAGGATTATGATAATATACCATATCGAGTTGGCTGAAGAGATTGATGTAAGAGCTTCTCTACCTTACTGTGGGGGATAAATGATATAAACTAGGATTTTAGTGCAATACTTGAATAGGAGCACATTGGGGAGTAGACATAGGTCATTGTTTGATTGAACCATTATAAAATTGGGTATGTTCATTTTTTACTTATGGACTTTTATTTTTTGCAATTTACTCTCCTATAAATTTATACTGTGAATTTTTTGATAGGTTACGATTAATTCGATGGAAAAATAAAATTCTTCATAACTTTATCTTTTTTAGTTTTCTATAAAATTAAAATACAAAAATTTTATTTGACTTGCTTCTTCATTATGAGATTTCAATTATAATTTTAAGTTTTAAATTTGGCAATTAAATTTTCAAAAAAGATTTTGAAAAAAAAAGTAAGAATAACACTAATTCACCCCCCTTTTAGTGGGCCTTAGGCAGTTCAATGAGGTTTAATAACCTCCTTTGGACTTTCAATTAGTATCAGAGGCGATCTCAGAATTAGGGATTTAAAATTCCTTTGGAAAGATAAAATAGATCATTTTGGAAATAGGAATTATTCAGAGGGTTATTCTATAACTTGCCCACCATTGTTTGATAATAAACAATTTGACTTTTGGAAAATTGGCACGTGTGCATTTTTAAAATCTATTGATTTTCACATTTGGGATATAATTCAAGATGGCTATTCTGCTCTGTTTAGGTTTTTGAATGGCATGAAAATTGAAACACTATTTAGTGAATGAAGTAATTATTCAAGAAGGCTACTAATGAAGGTAAACAATCTCGATTAACTATTTTGTTACATGATTATGAACTCTTTCACTTGAAACCTAATGAGGCTATCTCAGACATGTTCACTAGGTTTACCAAGATAGTAACATCCTTGCATTACCTAGGTAGAGGACTATCAAACTCTAAGAAGGCCAATAAAATTTTGTGTAGTTTATCTAGTAGCTATGATGCTAAAGATACTGCTATATGCATATCAAAAGATTTGAATATTTATTCTATTAATAATTTTCTTGGCTTACTCGTTGCCTACAAGCAAAGTGTGAGTCAAAGATTACATGATGGAGGATGATGAGGTTTAAATCTTGTCTTATGAAAAATGATAATCTTTATCATTCTGATCAAGATGATGTATTTCAACTGTCATATGTTGAGCACTTTATTATTTCTAAAAAAGTCCATGACTTATATAGAAAATTAAAGAAAATGCATGCTATTAAATAAGGAGCATATGTCTTTATTAAATGAATTGGATGAGCTTAACATGAAGCATGTTGAATTAACCACAACACATGAATCCTTAAAAATTGTGCATACTTATTTAAAAGAACCATACAAACAATTAGAAATGCTTACAACTTAATTAGATTCTAGTGAGCATGCATTAAAACTTGGAGTTGAAAGCTTGAAAGTGTAAATGAATTTTTGAAAGAGAAAATTTATGCTCTCCAAAATAATAAATCACTGCCTGCACTAACACAATGGTATAACACCAAAGCACAACATGCATCTCATATCCCTAGAAAAGGCACTAACACTCACATAGATTAGTGAATCTATTTCTAGGTATGATTCTTGTGGCATGGTAAGACACAAAGCCCACACTTGCACTATACACTATAGAAAACATTCTGTGGAGGCCTAAACCAAATGCATCATAGCATAGCATGCATAAAATTCATTCACTAAGGCATAAGGAGGAACTCAAAGTCACTTGGGTTCCTAAATCTAACCCTTGACTGATATTATAGAGGTGCTCTCATAAAAGACCTAGTGATAGCATATGGTAGCTAGACAATAGATGCTCATGAAACATGAATGGAGATCTGAACCAATTCATCACACTCGAGGCTAGGGCTGGAGGCAAGGTTATACTAGGATACAACACCACCATAAAAGTTGTGGGAACTGGTATGATTGGGAACTCAAAGATATTTATCATTGAAAATATTTTGCTAGTAGATAGTTTCAAACACAACTTTCTTAGTATCAGTCAATTATACGATAAAGATTTTGATATTAATTTTTGTCTACTAAGTGTTTGATTAGCTTAAATAGGAATATTGTATTAGAAGAAAAGGAATAAAAAATGTTTGCATGCTTAACTTAAATTATATTGGTTATTAAAAGTCCTTATGTTCATAAATTTTTATTGATGAATCCTATTTATGGGATATATAACTATGTCATGCAAGCATGAAAACCCTTAGGAAGATCACCCAGAAAGACCTAGTTAAAGGCATTCTCAATCTAGATTTCTCTAAGAACCACCTTTGTGATGCCAACAACCAAGAAAATAATTAAAAAAATCATTTCATTCCATTAAGGACATCATTTCCTCTAGGCCCCTATAAATCTTGCATATGGACTTATTTGGGCCTATTAGTACAGCAAGCTTAGGAGGGAAAACATATGAATATGTTATTATTAATTATTTCTAAAGATTCAGCTGAGTTGGATTCCTATCTCATAAAAGTTAGTCATTTAAGGAATTTAGAACATTGTCCATTTGGATTTAAAGAAAGTTAGGATGTGAGATATCAACTATTCATAGTGATCATAATAGAGAATTTAAAAATGATAAGTTTGAATCTTATTATAAGGAGCTAGGGATAGAACATAAATTTTTTACCCTATGTCCCCTCAGTAGAATGGGATAGCTTAAAGAAAGAATAAAACCTTAGTAGAAGCTACTAGGGTTATATTAGCTAAATGATCTCTCCCTATGTATGCATAAGTCATGAATATTGCTTATTATGTTCTTAATCTAGTTATGTTAAATCCAAACTCTTTAAGGCACCTTATGAGCTCCTTAAGGGTAGCATACCAATCTTCCATATCATCATGTCTTTGGGTATGAATATTTCATTCTTATTAATGGAAAATCTTCTCTAGGTAAATTTGATCCCAAGTTTGATGAATGAGTCTTCTTAAGTTATTCCGCTGTAGGTAAAGCCAATATGATCTTTGAGAAGAGGACCTTAGTTATAGAAGTGTTAACTCATGTGATATTTAATGAATCTGATAGAGATGGGGAGCTTTGGTTATAAAAAGAAGAAGAGGTAGAGGTTAACCAACATGTAGAATCCATTAATCTAGGAAATAGAGACAAACCTCAGGAGTCATTTCCTAAAGAACATCGATATTCTTCTAGTCATCCTAGAGAACTCATCTTAAGAGATCCATATTTATGAGTTAATACTAGGCATGGACTTAGGAAGGAGGTTAGAAATTCTGTATTCATCTCTATAGTAAAACCCACTAGTGTAGATCAAGCCCTATCTGATAAATTTTAGATTCTAGCTATGCAAGAAGAGTTGAACCAATTTGTTAGGAATGATGTATGGAAGTTGGTTAGTAGACCTAAGGACTAGAATATTATAGGAACTAAGCAGGAGTTCAAAACTAAGATTAATGATTCTTGAGTTGTGATTAGGAATGAAGTTAGAATAGTGCATAAGGGATATAATTAAATAAAAGGGATTGATTTTGAGGAGTCCTTTACCTCTATAGCTAGATTAGAAGTCATTAGAGTTTTGTTAGCCTTTGAATGTTTTAGAGGCATCAAATTATATCAAATGGAATTTAAAAGTGCTTTTTTAAATGGGGTTATTAAGGAAGATGTCTATGTAAAATAATCCCCTGGATTTGAAAATGTAACCTCTCCCAACAAAGTTTATAAATTGGAAAAGGCAATATATGGGCTAAAGTAAGCAACTAAAGCTTATTATGAGAGGCTTAGCACATTTTTGCTCGATAGATCCTTTATTAAGGGTAATATAGATACCGCACTATTTATAAAAAAAGAAAGAGGTGATATTGTCATTGCTCAATTTTATGTGGCTGACAAACTATTGAGATCATCAAATGAAAACATATGCAGTGCTTTTTCAGAAATAATGAGTAGAGAGTTCAAGATGAGTATAATAGAAGAGAAAACATATTTCTTTAGATTTAGTGTGAGGCAAAGAGATGATGGAACCTTCCTTAGTCAAAGTAAATACATCAAGGAGATTTTATAAAAGTATGAGCTAGAAGGTGCAAAGGTAATAAATGCACCCATGAGCTCTACCATTCAATAAGACAAGGATCTAAATGGAAATTCTATTGATCAGAAAAAGTATAGGGGGATAATATGATCACTTTTATATTTGATTAATAGTAGACTTTTTATTATGTTTATTGTATCTCTATGTGCTATATTCCAAGCTGAACCCACGGAATCCCATATGGCTGCAGTTAAGAGAATTCATAGATACCTTATAGGCACCCAAAACTTAGGTATTTGCTATCCTAGATATAGCTCATCATTTGAAATCATAACATATTCAGACTCAAACTTTATAGGGTATAGTGTAGATATAAAGTGTACCTCTGGAACCTATTAATTCATAGGATAATCATTAGTTCCTTGGTCCAGTGGGAAGTAAAATTCAATAGTCCTATCCACCGTTGAGGTAGATTACATCGCTGTAGGAAGCTGTGTTGCTTAAGTTTTATGGCTGAAGTAACATATCACAACACTAAGACTATTTATAGGAACCATTATTATCATGTGTGATAACACTAGTGCAATATTCATCTCTAAAAATTAAATTCAACACTCCTACACTAAGCATATAGATATTAGATATCATTTTATTAGAGAACATATATACCTGGGAGATATATAACTGCATCATACCACCAGTAAAAACTAATTGGTAGACATTTTCACCAAACCCTTAAACTATGACACCTTTAGCACACTATGGACTAGGCTAGGTATTTGATATTCATGCTTGACTAAAGACCAAAGCTAAATCAACATCATGTATGATTAAGTGGTTTGTGTGTTTTTCCTGCGTATTTTATTTTTCATTTTTTACTTCTTATTATTTTCTTTTTATTTATATGTTTGATTTTACTAATTATGAAAAGGTCCCTAATCATCACACACCACATTGTTAAATAAAAACATAAAAAATAAAAAAATTATTCACATTGTACTGTACGAACCTTATTCATACTGTACAATCAATACACCTCTACACATCCTCACCATTCATGAATTCAATAGCCTAGGTATGACATAAAATATGTGATCATACTATATAACCACTTCTTCATCCAGTGTGATCCACATGTCAATGACCATTGGACAAATTTACTCATCTTGTATGAAATTTCAACTCATCTTCATACAGTATGAATGCTTGTTCATTCTGTATGAACCATTAGTCAAAATAATATCTAGATGACTCCTTGGGATGAATGCTTTTTGTGTAGATTATCCATGACGATCCTGATTGTCCTATATGTTTTGACCACCTTTTTGATAGATTGTCAAGGCAAATTAAAACCTATAATCTTACTACATAATACTCAATTGTATTATATGATATGATGAAAATTCTATAAATGGGAGGGATGTCTAATGATGAACTCACTAAGCATTTGAACCTGCTTTTTCTATTTCTTTCAAGTCTCACCTCTAAATATTTCTTATAGATGGTGGCAAGCGAGCCCGTTAACTTCAAGGGTCGTCCCTCCCATCTTCCTATTAATGTCGCTTCCAAACACTCGATGACGAAGCTGCCTATCATCATTATAAAGAGGCCCACATCACACCCTCATGCATCCTACATCAAGCCATTCTTAATTCTCAAGTTATAGATCTCTTCGCCTCAATGACTATGTAATTCCTTCTAACCATCACATTCATTTTCATCTCTAAACTTCCATTATAATTTTTGCTATTCTTAGAGTGCAAGATGATTTCTCCTCCCATGACCTCATATGTCTATAGGCGTCTTATAAATATTACCAAATAATACAATGATGAACATCTTCATTTATCTATTGAAGGGGATCATCCCCACAACCTAGCCTTTGTGACTGACTATAATTGGACCACTATCAATATGACTCTTAGAGATATTCCACTAAATCAACATCAACCATTTTTCCAATCACTCACCAAAAATACTATATCATCTAATATGTTCTTCAAACGTCTATCCTTCCTATGGCTGGAGATAGAGTGAATATCACTCCTCTTCTATCTATTATCACCTACCTAATCATGTTTGGAAGTATTTGAGGAGTCTCAAATGATCATTTTTTACCTTCAAACCTTTCTTTCCACAGCTTATGCTCAACCCATTATATGTATAAACTTATATTTGGACACCTTATAGCTTATGTCTAGGATCAAAAGTATTAACGTTAGTATCCAACCCAGCTAATATGTTCCCAATCTTTTGCTCAAATGTGACCTTTCATATTTTCTTTCATCATTACCATAGAAAAGATCTAGAAAAAAAGCATGAGTTTGATAAAGCAGTGGGAGAAGCACCTACACCACCACCACCATCTTCACAACCAATAATAGCTGCAGTACCTACTCACGAGTTCCATGTTAATGACTTGATCATAGAGGAATCAAACCATCCAAAGTTACAATCTACCCAACAGTATTAAGAGTCTAATCATCATTTAGCATGGCTTCATTATCCGTGTGAGTTACATCAGGTGCTCCAGTAGCTGTATAAGTAACATTACGATCTACTCCAGCAACACCACCAGCAGTACTAACAACATGTGGAAAACCATGCCTGGTTTATTGAACAATTCTTTTTTCGTTTATTAGTTATTATAGCCACCTCCACCACCACTTGATTAAAGACCTGCCTAATTTTATTTATGTGTTATTTTTTTTCTATTTTATTTAAGTTTTGTTGTAATCCAAGATCCCGAGCTTGTGATTTTGATGATAACAAACATTATTGATTATCTCATTATTTCTCCTAGCATTTTTCTTGTATATCCATTTTTGTGTGTACTAATAATTCAGATACATCATACGCTAATATAATAAGATTTAGGGCTAAAGATTGGGTAGAATAGGATAATATTTTGTGAGAGTTTATATTTTTATTTTCTTTATTTTATATTTCTTAAGTCAAAATCCTATAAAAGGTGTTTGCTAACTTGGTGACCATGCTTACACATACATAGGGGAGTGAAAAAATTAAAGTTTAAAATTTTCAAACTAATCATATTGTATAATTCAGATCATACTGTATGATAAGGTTTTCAAAAAAATGTTTAAAATTGCTAATTATAAATTTAATATTTTTAAATTAATCATACTGTATCAACCATATCATACTATGCGATTCTTTTAACTCAAAAACCCTAGTCGCCAATTAGAATTAAATAAGTATTTTGATATTTTAAATTTGAACTGATCATACTATACAAAATTGATTGTACATGACAATAATCAAATTATTACCAAAATTAATCCCCATGATTAGTTAATCGAATCAAAGTTTATTTAATAAAGAAAATTATATAATGCAATGCAGATTGTACTGGATGATAGACTGAGATGAAAGTTGGCCATCCCACAGATCATCTTGGACAAACCTTGATTTATTTAACTAATTGTACAGTATGATACCCATCATACTGAGTGATGGTTACAGATGATTTTCTACCATCCTGGTGATCATCTTGTATGAACTTAAGGAGAATGAACTAATCATACCGTATGATCCATTCTTCATATAAAACAATCAGCATATATAGGGTTAAATAGATTGTATTAAGACTCTATTCTACATATTGGATGAATTGGGTTTTAAGCTACTAATACTATATGATCTTCGATCATTCTTTACAAATAGTTTTGGCTGAATTTAAATTTTAGAATTTTTTTTTGAAACCTTATATAAAAGCTTTTCTATAAGACTTTTGAAAACGTTTTTAGATATTGAAAGAATTCTATGAGAGAGCTTTGTGAGGTCTAAGAGCTTGGAGAGGTAGAAGGACAAGTTGTGTGAGAGGGAGACGTCGAGTGAGCTACTCCATTCAAACTTCTACCTTGATTCCTCCCGGTGTCTTTGTTGGTCTCTTGGGTAGCTCTAGAGAGAAAGGCTTCAATGCTGAATATCAAAGTTCTCTATGTTCGCTAGGAGGGTGAAAAAGGATTCAAGGTGAGCTGCCTTCACTAGGAGGGTGAAAAAGCTTTAAGGTTCTCTAGCTTCTCTAGGAGGGTGAAAAAGGATTTGTAGGTTCCTCGCCTTCACCAAGATGATGAAAAAGGATTTTTAGATTCTCTACCATCACTACGAGGGTGAAAAAAGATTCCTTAATTCTCTGCCTTCAATTGGAGGGTGAAAAAAGATTCTAATACTGTATCGCACCAAGTTGGTGGAGGAGAATGTGTAGGGCTTCTCTTCCTTATTGTGGGGGATAAATAGAGACACTAATAGTTTAGTGCAATACCTAGAGAGGAGGACTTCAGGGAGACGATTTAGTTTATTATTCGATCGAACCTCTAAAAATTTGTTGGGTTCATTCTTTATATGTGCACTTTTATTTTCTATAATTTACTTTCCTGTAAATTCATACTATGAATGTTCTTATTAGTTTGGATTCATTTAGCTAAAAATAAAATTCTTTATAACTTTATCTTTTGAGTTTTCTACAAAATCAAAATACAAAATTGTACTTTACTTCCTTTCACATTATGAGTTTTGAATTTCAATTTTAAGTTTTAAATTTGGCAATTACATTTTCAAAAGGATTTTTTGAAAAGAAAATTTTTAAGAAGAATGCCAATTTAACTTTGTCCTTGTGTGCCTTGGGCAGCTCAATGAGATTTAACAACCTCCCTTGAACTTTTAAACCCCCTTAACAAACTTTCCCTATAAGAAATGATCCCTCCCACGTTGGTTTAAAGTTTCCACCTATCTTTTGATGGGCTAGAATAGGTCTTCGAAGAATCAATACCAAGACTCTTACTTGTAAAGTTCTAGGGTGAACCAACTTAATATGTGCCTGAACCATTTGTGACTTATATAATTCAAGATTTAGCTTGCAAGTGAAGTTCTTTAAGTCCTTCAAGTTCCTCCAATTGGAGTCATGTAATTTATTTAGTTATGGTTAAATTTACATGTCAATTCTTAAAGAAGGAAGCTGCACCTCTAAAGAGAGATCAGAGTTTGACCCATAGACTAAATAAATAGAGTAGATGGGGTCGGTGTCCTATAAGTAGTCTGATAAGGGCACAAGGCTTTGACCAACCTCTCATGCCACTGGAATTTGTTATCATCTAAGTTTTACTTTATAAACTGCACCAAAGCATTTTTGAAGGACTCAGCCAACCCATTATCCTGCAAGTAATAGATTATTTAGTATCTCTAATCAAAATAATGATGTCAGGTAAAAATATTAATTTTGGTAGTCTTGAATGCAGACCCACTATTGAATATGATTTTGTGGGGCATGCTAAATTGATATAGGATATGGTCATGGAAAAATTTCATAACATTATCAGATGTTACTTATCATAGGTGAATTGCTTCGGCCCATTTGGAGAAGTAATTGAATGCAGCTTAACTCAAATGATGACCCTTTGATAAAGGAGGATCAATAGGCCCAATTATATTTATGCCCCAACTTTTGAAGGACCGTGAAGCTATCATAGGATGTAACATATTAGGTAACAAATGTAAAATCACACCATGCACTTGGTACTTATGATAACAACTTACAATATTCATAAAATCATCAATCATAGAAGGCCAATAATAATTAAGTCTTTTAATTTTCATTTTCATTTTGGAGAAAGATTCATGAGCACCACATAGTCCAAAATATACCTCTGTCATAATCTTTAGGGGCTCACTCTTGTCTAAATAATGGAGCCAAATTTGATCAAATAACTAGTAGTATAAAGTTTTGATGGTAACTGCTTATAATGAAGTACATTTTTTGATCTGATTGGCCAGATATTTATCACAAGAAAGTTTTCTTTCTTGAAGATAACTAATGAAAGGTTGTCTCTAATCACCTTCTTCATTATTTTTTGTAGAAGAAGATAGCATTTTACTAGGCTTTTTATTAATATACTCCAAATATATAGGAGCCAAAACCTATCAGTTCTGAACTTCTATTAGAATGGAGTCCTTCTCTAGATATGCAAATTCCTTTGCAAGCTTCACTAAGGTATACACTGTGGAATTTCTTTAACATTGAATTCTATATAAAGTCACCCAAGAAATCTACTCAAGAAGATATTTCATATTTTGTTGATATGTCAAAATTTTTGTATTCAAAACCATGTAGGTTCCTCTGACTTAGTTTACAACCAATTGAGTCCAAATATTTTGATCCCCTTGATCTCCATAAATAGTGCAAGTTCCAAACAAGTTATCAGAGCCACATGTTTAGCTTCATTATTTATGCAAGGCTATGATTGATGGTAGAAAAAATGAATCATTTTCTTATTTCGTGTTATGAAAATAAGGCCAATCCTAGCTTTTCCAGGAATAATAGTTTCTATGATGCATCTCTTTGAGAAGATATGGCTCCATAAAAAAAATTGTCAAATTAATTCCTTTAAACTAATTATTTTCTCAATAGATAAATCATCATTTAGAGGAGACTCTGATGGAAGTGGGTTTTGGTAAGGAAGTCAGAAATAGGCTGCCCTTTCATAGCATATAGGGGAATGAAGGTTATATCAAATTGAAATAATATCATAGACAAATGTGCCAAAGATCCTAATAATATAGGCTTGGTCATAAGATATTATAACAAATTTATTTATGAGTTCAAACCTACCTAATGAGAAAGTATATGATGTCATAATTTTTGGGCAATAAAAACCAAGATAAGACAATATTTTTGAATTGAGGATACTTCATTTTAGTTGGAATGAGTCATTGACCGAGGTAAAAAAGGGAAATATTGTCCTCATTTTTTGATGAGGTAAGTGATCTAAATAAAAATTTATTCTCTAGACACCAATCATTAAACCATACTTCAAACAGTAAATCAAACTCTTACTATGCATTGGCATAGTTCTTTGATCATTAACATATATAAATTATCACTTGACAATCTCCCCTAATTGTTAATTGATCATCTGATTTATCATCTGACAATCACCAAATGACTATAAGTGATATGATCATTGTAAAGCTAAAATTTCCTTTAATCATTGATTTCCATTGATCAATTTAAATCCTAAATCAAAATTAAGCCCTAAATCCATCAATTATTTGTCCCTAGTGATTTTTAGTTGGCCACTTATTTAATTTTTGATGATCATCATTGATTCTTAATGAAATAAATATTGAAAACTTAAATCCTCCCAAATAATTATCTAACTCCAATCCAAATCCAATCTAGTTTCTAAACCTATTGCAAACTCAAAACTGTAAAATTCAGTATCAAAACCAAACCGAAAACACCTTAGTCCATAACCAATTTTTGGAGAAATTTCCCTTACCATGAGACTAAATTAAATGACCTTAGATTCCTAATCTATCACTTGCATATTGATTAGGCATGTCCCTAGTCTCAACCACATCAGATTGAAGGTGTTTCAAGATCCATAACCCCTTAAATTCAAGGCATTACCATAGGTTGCAAAATTTTTAAATATTTACAGCATATGCCATTGAATAAGGCATCTTGTGATTATGACCTTAGAGGCTTCTCCAAGCTCATTGATCATTATAGTCATCACTCATATTATGCATTAAACTAGTTTTGAAGCTTTGTTAACCATGGTTGACCATGGTTTATGTTGCAATCTAGGATCCCTAGCTTGTGGTTTTGATGATAACACACATTATTGATTGAAATTTTTACTTATCATAGCATATATATTAGATATTATTTTTATGTGTGTACTAAAATTTCAAGTACATCATACATCACTAAAGATTGACAAAGACTCAAGTTTGGGTAGAACAAGATGTCTTTTAGAAGAGTCTACATTTTTTATTTTCCTTTATTTTATATTTTTTGAATATAGCCATGTAAGGGTGTATGCTAAATTGGTGACCGTGCACACACACACAAGGGAGTGAGAAAAAGTGAACTAAGATTTTTTGAACTAATTATATTATATGAGTATAATCGTACTATGTGATCAATTAAATGATAATAAGGTTAACAATAAATTTTGTCATTAATTTTAATGAATTAATCATACTATACCATATAGATCATACTGTATAATTTGTTTCCATCAGTAAATCCTAATGACCAGATAATTTAAGAAAGTATTTTCAAAAAAGTATTTTGAACAAATCATATTGTATGATATTTGAAATCTTACTTAAATTATCCCCCATGATTAGATAATTAATAAATATGGTTAATCTACTATATAATAAATATTATACTATATGATTGACAAAGATAATATTTGGTCATCCTGAATACCATACTAGATGAAAACATTGATTTTTAAACTAATTATATAGTACAATGTTAATCATACTGTATGATCCCATGATATTTAAACTTAACATACTGTACGATGTGAGTCATATAAGATGATCGACAGAGATGATTTCTAATTATTCCAGTAATTATCTTGTTTGAATAGATTAAATTTGAATTAATCATATCATACAAACTCATATTGTGTTGTACGATAAGCATGTAAAATTTGAATAGTTCATCTGAATGACTGTTCAATAATACTATATGAACATTTATTTTTGGACTAATCATACTATATGAATCCAGATTGTATTGGATGAGTAAAGATTTCCTAATTAAAAGTTTATAGTTTTTTTGAAGCCTTACTCTTAAGCGACTCCATAAAGTCTTTGAAAAAGACTTTTGGCTATTGAAGGAACTTTGAGGGAGAATTTTTGAGAGTACATTGGGCTTGGAGGGGGAGAAGGTTAGGTTATGCATGAGGGAGAAGGAGTGTGAGGGGTATTAATAAAGTTACTCCAAGCAAGCTTACACCTTGCTTCCTCTAGTGGCCTTGGTGAGTTCTTGTAGTTGCTCTTGGGAGGGAAGCTTCAATGTTAGGATGTAAGGTTCTCTGCCTTCACTAAGATGGTGAGGATTGACAATTCTCTTTCATCACCAAGTGGGTGAGAAAGATTTTGTGGGTACTCTGCCTTTACCAAGAGGGTGAAAAGAGATTGATGGTTACTGCCATACCTAGGAGGGTGACATAGCTTTTGATTCTCCGCCTCATTGGGTTTGGTGGAAGTGATTTTTGTAAGGGCTTCTCCACCTTACTGTGGAGGCAAATGAAGAGTCACTATAGTGTTATTGTAATACCTTGAGAGGAGGACTCCAGGTAGTGGATGAAGGTCAAGGTTGATCGAACAACTATAAATTTTTGGTGTGCTCTTTCTAATTTTTTTTTTTTTTTTGTATTTTTAGTTTATGCACTTTAAATTTCCTACATGAATTTTATTTCTCATTATAAGCTACAAATAGTTTAATTGTGTTAGCAAGTAACTTCATATTTTGCTCAATATTTTTGTGCTTCAAAATTAAATAAAAAAATTATTATCAAGTTTTAAATTTCTTTTTCTTATGTTAGTTACTCATCTAGAATTTTTTTTAAAATTATTATCTTGTATAAAATAAGAAGTACACTTTTTGTTGGAGTAATTTTTAAAAGAACCAATTCACCCGCCTCCCCCCCCCCCCCCCCCCCCCCCCCCCCCCGCCCCCTCTTGGTGCACCTTGGGATAGTTCAATATGGTTTACAACCTCTCCAAACTTTTAAGTGGTATCAGAGAGGTTCTTTCAATTCACGATTTTAAAATCCCTGAGTAAAGATCTTATGGTGCATTTTGGCAATAGAAATACAACAAAAAATTATTCTATAACCTGTCCACCTCTATTTGAAAATATTCTATTTAATTTTTGGAAAATTTGCAAGTCTACATTTCTAAAATCTATTAATTTTAGAATTTGACATATGATTCAAACTAGTTTTTCACTTCAATCTCGAATAATTAATAAAGTCAAAACCGATGTCACGTTTATTGAATGGAGTAATGAGGATAGAGGGCTCGCTCAATTGAATGCAAAATGTTTGAATTATTTTTTTATGCTTTGAAATTTAAAGATTATATGAGAGTGTCTACATGTAGTACATGAAAGGAAATATGGGTAGACTATGCATCATATATGACAGAACTAGTGAAGTCAAATAGTCTCGGTTGGACATTCTACAATTTAAATATGAGCTATTTTGCATGAAACCTAATGAGACATCTAAAATATACACTAGATTCACTTAGATAATGACATCCCTGCATGCATTAGGTAGAGAACTTTTTAATTCTAAAAATGTTAGCAAGATTTTACACTGCCTACCTAGTGCTTTTGATGCTAAAGTCACTATAATTTCTGAATCTAAAGATTTAAATGTGTACCTATGAGCTAGGTGGTAGTCAATGATTTATGCTTTAACACCTTAAAAACTTTTATATGATTTTATTTTACCTTTAATTCCTATAAGAGTCAAAGTAGACTGAACTTAGGAATGATGTATATGTTTGAGTCATTGTAAATTATATATTACATATATATCGAGTTGTACGACATCTTGAGTTACAAAAGAGTTAAATATACCTGCTTATTCATATGTAAATAAGGCTCCAAAAGATGATATCCTTCTCTGTGGAGGACACTGTCTTTTGGAATTCTATGGAGGACTTAGAGTTTGAATATCAAAAGAAAGTATATTTTAATCTATATATATGATAGGCTTAGAAATCCATGCTTTTTGTGGTGGAGCCTAGCCACCTTTCTTTTCTATAGAGTCTGAGTCTATTATAAAAATCAATGAATAAATAAATTTCTCTTTAGATCTAATTTTTTTTCATTTCTTATATTATATTTTGCATTGCATCATATGGTTGGTAGTTGACATGAAAGGGTAGAAGGTTTCCTAAGTTTCTTTCAGTGTATATGTTTCTTACATTATAAGAACATGAATATTAGTCCTAGGACGATATGGTACTGGGTATTGTATGCTTGACCACTATACCAAACCATACATACATTTATGCATTTTAAATTTCTTCAATCGTATGCTAGAGCACAAGAATTTTATTCCCATCGTGGGTAAGGTAGCGGGGTCCTCATTACACTTGAGGGAAGCTACATTTTTCCTTCGAATATGGCCCTTATGTTGCCAAAATTTCTATGAAATTTTGGGAGTTAGGAAATTTAGTCAGGTTAATTAAATAAAATAAATTTAGAGTTTCTCATTAGTCTTCTCACTAGTGCCATTAAATATAATGTTAAAATTACTCAGCCTATCATGCGTTACATCTAGGGTTGTTAATTATGTGTTAGGATTATTAGCTAGCAACTCACTCCAAGCAAGTTTACGTTCACATTATGAACACTTCTTCAGTCTTTTGCACATTCATATTAAATTTTATTAAGAATTAAAATCTAAAATCTAAATTTAGAGGACAGCTAGAGAATTTATAATTTAAAGCTTACATATCAAATCCTGTTGGCCTAAATATTTTTTAAATCTACATATCTTTTAAAATCTTTAGTCTTCATTTTAATTGAGAGTATTCTATTAGGAGATATAATTAACTATATAGACTTGCCCCTATAGGGAGTCTACAACCCAGAATAAAATAAACCATATCTTAGTTTTTTTCTAAGGTTGGGAAAAATTTATGGAACACAGTCCTAAGCTTTAAACATTGGATTAATTTTATAATTTAAACAATAGGTGAATATTTCTTTTATCCTTCAGGGCTAATTAAATATTCCATATGTTGTGTTCAATCATGAATGGAGAGTTTCTCTTCTCAAATTGATAGTGGCACATTAGTTTAACTTTAAGGATGGTATAATGTCAATCTATACAGATTTGATTAAAGAAACCAAAAATATAAATTTAAAGCAAAACTTGTATTACATAACAAGTGGACATTAAATCAAACTTTTCCATAGTTTTTTTTGGCTACTCCATTGGGGATATATTTCTCTCCATATCTTTATTAAAGACTAATTTTTTCTTAATACATGTAAATTTAATTTGATATTTAGTCTATTTGATTTAATATAAACTTAATCTTTAGATTATAAATTCTAAATTTATTTCTCTCTTTTGTTTAAAGTCCTTTCAATAATGTCTCTATCTAAATCTAAAACTAAACTAAGTTCATGTCTTCTTCCATTGTCTACATTTAAGAGTTTTGACAAGGGTCCTTTTTCAATGTTCTTTTAAAACCTAAATTCAAACTAAATTTAATTCAATCATCTCTTCTCTAATTCAAAGTTTCAAAACTCAATCTCAATCACCTCTATAGTTTATGTTTCTATAGGCTAGTCAAAATTTAAAGCCAGTAAGAAGTTAAAAGTATGATTTTTTATCAGTTTTACTTTAATCATGCCTTGGGGAATAAGTAAACTTTACTCAGTATATTCTTCAAATCTATATCTTATTTAAAGGTAGTGGAATTTGAAGATTTATATACAATTCTAGTTAATTTTAAAACTAATTCCTTGAAAATTGATCTTCTCCTTATTCAACAATGCAAACATGACCATTTTATCTGCTGATGCAACTGTGATCTAGTTTGGATCAGTAAGCAATGTTCAATTTAGCTTCACTGAGCCATAATTTGAGTTGGTCAAGGTTGAATCTATGCTTGCTGCACTTATAAAGGTTATACATAAAGGTGGGTCTGTAGTTACTTAGGTAGATATTAAACCCTCAGTATTTTCTCATCTAATTGTCTCAAGGCTATTTGCTAGCTAGAAAGGAAAATCTACTATTATTCTAGGATTCCTGTATCTGAGCAAGTTTGAGATAGGGTTATCCTCCGCCATTGATGAGATGACCAAGTCATGGAGTAAGAGCAAGAACCATCGTTTGAGGCGAAGGACTAAGAAAGCCAAAATCCTGGAAGAGAATAATTTTTTAAATTTTGTAGCTAAAGCAGCTAATCTGAAGTTAGTGGAAATGGAAGTTAAAGAGTCTAAAGTTCTATAAAAGTCCCCTATAGTATGTTTGAATTTCTTTCACCTACTTTTTGTTGATATTAGAGAAGAAAATTTAGTTAGAATAGCTAACTATCCACCCACTCCTTTCCATCAGAATCCCTTGTTGCCTTCTTTATTAGAAAGGAAAAGAAAGTTCAAATCTTTATTGAATGAATTGATCCATAACTATGTTACTGTTATAGGTAGTCAAAGTCTAAATTCTTGAGAAGTATAAAGTTGTGATATCTACTAGAGTGTAAGTACATTCAAGGAGTGAGAGGGAAATGTCTCCTCCTATCAAGAGAAGATTACATTTCAAAGAAGCGTGTCCTTATCAACAAGTAATTGTTGTAGATCACCAACAAGAATCTTAAATAATTTCATATGCTAAGCATCGAATAATTCCATCTAATAATCAAAATTAGTTTTTTCAAGTCAAATCCTTAGAATGTGGAGCATTAACCCATCGACAGTATAATCCCATTTCCCCTTCTTCTTTTGTTGTAATTAAAAACTTCCTAGTTAGACCGTTTGGTTACTCTTTAGCTCAATAACCATTAAGAGTTAATCAACATCAATTGCAAGGTCAAGATTCATTTCCTCATCTTGATAAAAAGATATTAAAATTGACAAGTCAACTGCTATTATTAATTGACGGTGATAAAGTCTGGCATCCTAAAATGGTCGCCGTATAAATTGCACTAGTGGCTCATAAGCAGCATATGGCAGACAAAAACCAAAGAAGTGAAAATCTAAGAAGTATTAGCAGTTAGAAAATACACTCTAGTGGATCCTCATAATGTGGTGGTGAAATCCATATAAGAAAAGATGGATCACTTGAGGGAGAGTATTTGATAAATAGATGAATACGATGTTACAAAAGATGTAAAAATAAATTCATAATAAAAAAAAAATGGCTGAGAGTGTATTCATAGTGGATAAATGATTGTCTATACATAAAGATAAAAGGAAGACAAAAGTAAATCTAGAAGAGGCTGGGAATGAAGAAGATGTGGAAGATGAAGACTATGTTCCTAATCTGACTAGCAGTCTTTTAGATCAGCTGACTCAGAATGATGAATAAATAGTACAAATGGAGAAGAAAAAAGGATAGTTGATGGATACTATAACATCCCTCTAAAGCAAAGAGGTTCCTTTAGTTAAGGCTCACATAAACTCTACTCAAGTTGAATCTATTCAAAATTGTTATAAATCTAAAGAAGAAGCCAAAGAAAATAAAATTTAAAATTTAAAATTAGAAAAAGAAATGATACATGTAGTAGACATCAATTAGATGGAAGAGCAACAAGTCAAGGAGGCTTTAGCACAATCAAAGGGTACCTCATCTATTCTGAAGGGTAGACTCTACCCTGAAGAATTTGACTTGGTTCTTTATCCTAAAGGATTTGTTCTCCCATCATTCTAAAGTTTTGATAGAACAGGGAATTCAAAGCAACATCTGATGCACTTTAAGGCCAACTATTGTACTATAGGAGATAATGATGCTCTACTATTTATACAATTTGTATGTAGCTTGTCAGGTGTCACATTTGAGTGGTATGCTGAGATATCTAATGGGTTAGTGCAAACATTTTTTGAGTTAGAACAAATGTTTACTCAAAGATTTATTGGAGCACATCAGCATATCATAGTAAGGGATCTAGTAGTGGAGAAATAAAAACTTGGTGAAAGTCTAGTTGACTACATCCAATGGTGGAGGAATATTTGCACGAAGTGCAAACCTCAATTCAAAGAGAAGAATTCTATAGAAATCCTTCTAAAGAATATTCATGGTCCAATTACGTTCTTATTGAAAGGGTTTACAATCAAAACTTTTGAAAGGTTATTGAGTAAGGCCTCCAATCTTCAAGAGGAAATGTCTAAATTTACCTTCTCAAAAGATCAATCTCCTATAGAAATATAAAAGAATAAAACATCATAAGATACTTGAAAAGAAGTCTGGGATAATATCTACAAATTATAAGGTTAAATAACCGATGCATGTTCAGACAGAAAATCCCAGTCATCCATCACAATATCAATAATATAATTGGCTTCCAAATCCATAGTTCAAATCTCATTCCAATCTCACTCCTAAAGAGGAAAGGGAAATATTTGAAGCTCTAAAGAATAAGGCTTATTCATTTAAAGAAAGGCTATTAAGATGATATTTAGGAAACTTTAAAAGAACTCACAATTTAAATGTCCTGAACCTAAGAAGCTGGAATAGGGAAAAGTGGGGCTACATAAATATTACCGTTATCACTGGATGATCATTCATGAGTTAGAAGATTTCATAACATTTAAGGAATTTCTTCAAAGAATTATAAAAAATGGATCAGTTTTGATACCCAAGGAGTATTTAGCTGATTTTAGTTAGGGATATGCTAAATGCTTGATTAGTGAGTGATAAGTGTAAGTAGTATATAATTTTATGTGTTATATTTTTAGTGAAAATGCATTATTTTTGTTATATTGTGCAGGAAAAATATAAATAGGGTGCAAAAATTTAAATAAGATCAAGCACTGTGGTGTTAGATGAATCAACACCATAACGCCATCAAGAACACTGTTGGAGAACCAAAATATTGACATGATGGTGCAAACTTCTTTTTTTGACAGTTTCATAGCATGAAAATGGTCATCTTGCTAGCACCCTATTTACTATCTTCAAGTGTCGTGGCATTACAATCTATCTAGACTTGGCCCCAAAATTAGCACTAGTGCGCCACACGTTTGAAAGTCAGCAACATTGTAGCATATGAATTATAACATTAAAAGACATGATTTACCAGCAAAGTGATGTGACTATTCACTATATATCTGATCTACATTAGCAGGTGCTGCGATGGAGTAAAAATGTCAGTGTAGTGATGTTAGTTTATTTTATGGGCATCGTAGCGCAAATCTTTCTAGCACCATAGCACCAGTTGCCTAATTTGTGTTTTCTTTTGAATAGTCATTGTGTTATATATGCAGAGGGGTTCAGTCACTTTTTTAATTTTAGTATTTTTAAAGTTCTTCTCTAAATTTCTCCTAGAGTGACACTAAGTGAGTTTATGGAAGTAATTGATATAATCCACTAGAGTGTTTTAGTTCATGTTGACTGAAATAACTTTATAAGTTGATGGAGAAGGATTATGGAAGAAACACTTTGATTCTTCCTACTGTTATTTTTGTGTTGTATCTTTGATTCTTCCATGGTATGAATGAAAATGAGTTTGCTTAATTATTATATCATGTCCAGCTAAACCTCTTATTTTGTATTAGTAATGTAAAATGCATTTATAGTACTATTATAGTCTCTTAGGCAATCAATATTTAAGATGTTTCCAATATTTATCCTGATATTAATATAATGCATATAGTGGCTATATATGTTGTCAAAATTTAGTGTAAATTAGAGTCCTTGATGGAGGAGTACAAAAATAACCATGCGTATTGAAATACCCTGTTACATACTTGTCTATAGTAGGTAACATATTCTAGGTTATTAAGGTGATGATTTAACTGTAAGAGGTCGGCAGATATCCCTTTCACCCCTACAAGCTCGACAGAGATCAAGGGATGCATATGTTCTAAATTAGATTAAATAGAAAGAGACTCATTAAGAAAAATATGTATTTTATTATTATCAATCCGAAACACTTTATCAAACATTGTATCCAATATTTTTCTAATACTTTTTTTGGTGATTGAATCTCTAAAACAATCATTTTTAATTGGTAGGATAATTATTGTAGATTAAGTAAACAATACTCGTAATTTATGAATAATCATACTTCCTCGTGGGATCAAAACTCTACTCTATTATTATATTACTTGATTCAACACGTATACTTGCATATATTAAGTGGGGATTTTTTATTTTTATAAAAGAAAACCTAAGTATAATTTAGGGATTGATATAGCACTAACATTTTCATACAAAACTTAAGGTTCAACCTGCGCCCCCATCAAGTTTTTGGTTCCTTTACCGGTGAAGTGTTTTGTTTGTTGCAATTTTTATTATATTGTTGAAATTAATTACATAGTTAACCTACTTTTATTTTTATTATTTTATATATTTACTGATTTCATATCTATGGTTGTATGCATAGTAGACATAAAAATGAACCATTGTTGATTTTTGATTAATTAAGAGAACCCTCTCTAAACTTAGAAAAACAAAAATGTTTTTTAATATAGTTGACCCTATTCTAGGCTAGTGTCATTCTAGACCTCTTACAGATTTTTAAAACCATTTAGTAGTTGAAATTCATCAGAGTATTAATAGACTTGCAATCCAAGGTAATAATTTTGGTATAAAACAAGTTATAATTCCAAATGTTCTAAATTTTTAGTTTGTGGAACTCCTTTTGAAGATCCTAACTTACATTTAACCATTTTCTTAGAACTTGGGCTTAATTTAAGTATAATGCTGTTAGTCGTGATTCCATAACAATTAAATTGTTCCCATTTCCTCTAAGAGATAAAGCTATAATGTGGTTGAATTCTTTCCTCCAGGCTCTACAACTATATGGAATGAGTTGGCTCATAAATTTCTTGGTAAATATTTCCCACCTTATAAGACTACCAAACTTAGAAATGGCATTACTTCTTTCACTCAATTTTAAGGAGAATACATTTATGAGAGCTAGGGGAGATTTAAGGAAATTCCCTCATCATACATTACCTAATTGGTTGGTAATTTAAATATTTTATAATGGATTAGTAGGATCACTTTGAGCTATCATTGATACTGCAACTAGAGGATCATTATTGTCAAAGCCATTTGATAAGGTATATGAATTAATTGAAGAAATGGCTACTTATAAATTTTAGTGGCCTGCTGATAGGTTGAATCCTAAGAGAGTGGCAAGGATTTATTAAAATGATGCATTATTTTTTATGACTACACAAGTTTTAGCTATTTCTAAAAAGTTGAATACGATAGGAATTAATTCTAAACCATTTTGGCAATTGGAAGATAACACTTTAATTAAGGATAATGATGTATAAGGGATTGAAATTATCAAATTGAATAGGAGAAAAAATAATCACTATTCTAATACATATAGTCTAGGTTTGAGGAACCATCCTAATTTTAATTTGTTTAATAATAGTGGTTGTAATAATCAATGGAATTATAGTCAAAATTATCAAGGAGTAAATTAAAACAATCTTCAGTAAGTAAATATTAATCCAAGACTAGCCTATGCTCCTAAATTTAATCAAAACAATTAGTTCAGAAATAGACAATCATCATTGGAGGATATAATAATACTATTAAAAACTCAATTACAAAGTCAAGCTAGCTCTATTAAAAATTTGGAAACTCAATTAAGTCAGCTTGCAATTTCAGTGAGTAGTAGACCTCTTGGATCTTTACCTAGCAATACAGAAGAAAATCCTAAAGAAAAGGAAAAAGATTCTACTGGAATTCAATTAAAGATCAATAGCCATCCACTGTAGCCAATTTGAGAAATCTAGGCAAGTTTTGCTGAAGACTATAAACTTAGCGGTGTTTGGGAGGCAACCAAATTTTAGGTTTAGAAAGTTATTGTTTGGCAGAAGACTATAAACTTAGCGCTTGTGGGAGGCAACCCACTTATGTCATCTTGTTATGTTCTATAATATGTTTCATTGTGTTTAAACACATAGTTTATGTTATTCATATGAAAGCTTGTGTTTGTGTTTGTTGTTGGTTATTATTGTTGGTGATGTATTTATTTACATTTTGTTGAAATTTCTGTCACGCTTATAATTACTTTTACTATCTTTTATTAAACTCTTACATTTTTTATTATTTAATTAACCTTAATAAAATAATTATTAAAAATTATATAAATTAGAAAAATAATAAAACCCTAGATTATAATTCAAATGAATATTTACTATACTTTATAGAGTGGAAATTCTAATACTAAATTAACATAGATTTTTAAAGTTATTTTCTTAAATTGAATTTATAAGTTATTCATTTAAGCATTAACCTTTGAAGTGAAGATCAATAATTATAATTATAGATTATATTTAAGTAGATTAAAATTAGAAATCATAAGAAACCTAAATTTGGAATTGGTAATCTTATTAAATCCTTACAAAAAAATTATTAAGATTGTAAAAGAGTTTGAAGCAAAAATTGATATTTAAAATCATTAATTATGTACGCCATAAAAGAAAAAGAAAAAGAACTATGAAAATAGTTTTAAATAGAAAAAGAAAAAAATAGAAGAAAAAGAAAAGATGAGTACATTCAAAAATTGGTATTAGTTATAAGCTTAGGATTTGATTATAATCTTATAATAAAATTCATAAAGGATGAAATAAGAAAGCTAGTACAAAGAATGGTGAACTAATAAAATTCTAAACTTTAACAATTAGCACATCTAATCCTTGAGCAACATTATTCACTTTAGAATAAAAAAGTTAGTAATTAAATTTATAATCTGTAAATTCAAAGTAAGCTATAACATGGACAACTAGTTAGAATAACTATTAGTATATTTTCAAACTAGAATTATAATCCTGTTCATTTTTACTATTTCTAGAATGTGATGTATTATTCTATATTTTAGTAGTTTCAAATTATGATTTTTTATTTTGGCTAATCATTTAATTAAAATTGCATAATATTTATTTGCTTCAGGACAAGCAATAGTTTAAACTAGGAAGAATATGATAAATGTAAATAATACTTTATTTTATGTGTTATTATTCAGTGAAAATGCATTATTTTGGTTGTGTTGTACATGAAAAATATAAAAAGGGCACAAAATTCTAAGTATCATCAAGCGTCATGGTGTCAGACAAATCAGTATCATAGCTCAATCAAGGAAACTGCCAGAGCACAAAAATATTGACATGCCAGTGTAAACTTCTCTATTTATCAGTGTTGTTGCATCACAATGGTCAGCTTGGCAGTGTCCTGTTCATTATCTTCAAGTGACTTGGCATCACAATCTATCACGCCTTGGTGCCAAAATTGCCACTCAAGTGCTGTAGCGTTTAAAAAATAGCAGTGCCATGGCATGGTAGTTATAACTTCCAAAGGACACGATCTGCCAGTGAGGTGGCATGAATATTTACTAAGTAATTGATTCACATCAGCAGGCACCACGATGGAGAAAAGAATAAGCGTAGAGGTGTTAGTTCATTTTATGGGTGCTGCGGAACCAATCTTTTAAGCATCGTAGTGCCAGTTTCCTAAATTGTGTTTTCCTATAAATAGTCTTTATTTTATGTTTGCAAAAGAGTTTAGAAACTTATAGTACTTCCAAAGTTCTTAATTGAATTTCTCTTAGAATGACACTAAGAGAGATAGGGAAGTACTTGATATAATCCATTAGAGAGTTTTAGTCCATGTTTGTTAAAGCAACTTTGTAAGTTGAGGGAGAAGGATTACGGAAGAGACACTTTGATTTATCCTGGTGATATCTTTCCCTTGTATCTTTTACTCTCCAAAGGTATTTATGAAAATGAGTTTTTTTAATTATTATAAGATGTCAAGCTAAACCCCTTATTTTGGATTGGTAATGTAAAATGCATGTTTAGTAGTAATGTAGAGTTTTGGGCCATAAATATTTTAAATGTTTTCAATATTTTTCATGATCTTTATTTATTGCATATAGTGGCAATATGTGCTGTCAAAATTTAGTGTAATGTAAAGTCCTCGACGAAGGAGTACAAGAATAATTAGGAGTATTAAAATAGACTATTACCTGCCTATCTGTAGCAGGTAATAGATTCTAAGTTCTTAAGGAGATGACTTAACTATCGGAGGTCAGAAAATATCTTTTTTACCATTAGAAGCTTGACAGAGATCTATGGATACATATGTTATGAATCATATTTAATAGAAGGAGTTCCATTAAGAACAATATATATTTTATTATTATCAATCCAAAATACTTTATGAAATATTATACCAAGTATTTTTTTTACTTCTTTTTCAATAATTGAATCTCCAAAACCACCTTTTTAATTGGTAGGAATATTTTTGTAATTAAGGTGAATAATACTAGTAAATTACATGTAAGTATACTTCCTCGTGGGATGGATACTCTACTCTATAATTATATTACTTTATTCAGCATGTATACTTACATATATTAAGTGGAGATTTTTTATTTTTATCATAGAAAACCTAAGCATTATATAGTGATTGATAGGGTCCTAATATTTTCATATAATCCTTAAGGTTCAATGCACACCCCCATCAGTGAGCCTTCCGTATCAATTTTAAATTTAAAACTTGATGATAATTAGGATATAGCTTTACCTCAATCTTCTAAGAAAGTTTTACATAACATTTATCATTCATCTGCTCAGGTAACTTATGGAGTGCAAAGTCCACTCTGGGTTAATCTGCAGCTCCTAATGAGGAAGTCCAAAACAAAGTTCCTTCTGAAGAACTTATGAAGAGATCAACTGGTCCGTCTTCAGTAGTTCAGATGGAAGAGTTCAAAGTGAAAGTAACAATATAAATAATAAGGTTATACTTTCCTCTAATGGAAAAGCAAAGAATATTGTACCGTTTATACTGTATGATTTCTATTTTGTTTTGCTAGGGCCTAAGAAAGAAATAAAGAAAGATTCATTGCATAACTTGTCTATATCTAGTGATGATCAAATAAATTATGCAACAAGAAATAACTCTACAGAACCTGGAATAAATTTAAATGAATTAAAAGAATCTCTTCAATATTTCTTTGATAGTGATACTGTTATCCTTAATATTTAGGGTTATCCTATTTGTATAGAAATTGAGATGTATGATTTCGATAATTCATCAGATGAAGCATTAAAGATAAATGAACATATAAAATCAAAAGAATCAACTATCTCTTCCTTAGAAGAGATTGTTCAAGTAAATCTACATAATGATATAATCTTACCACCGTCAATATCTATAGCCAACAAAGTAAAGCAAGTGTTTGATAATCTGAAAACATCAACACTAGCTCCATCAAATCTGGATGTAGCTAAGTTAGATATTACTAAAGTGGATTATAATATATTAGCATATCTCAAAAAATTGCTTGCAAAATTGAGTATCTATAATGCTTTGGTCTTTTCAAAGAAAAGAGGGAGGCTTTAATCAGAGTTTTGTTCGATCTAGAGATCAGTATTGCTTAATTAGCATCAATGCAACCCAATGAAACACTGATTTACTAAGAAGTCCCATAAGTAACATTCTTATATGATGATTTACAATTGGGGATTTCAGATCAGAGTCATATATTATATAAGCATATATATGTGAGTATACTTCATATCATAATCATCTATTATATAAGCATATATGAGTATAGATAATTTAAAATTTTTTCGTATTCTTATTGATTCGGGTGCATTAGTCAACATTATGACTCTTAGAACTCTCATATACCTGAAGGTGGATACTCATAAACTCAATTTTGATAAAATGATGTTATGTAGGTTTAACGAACAAGGTGAGAGAGCTTTGAATTCAATCACTTTTCTATTAAAAATAGGAAACCTAAAGACTAAAACAAAATTTTATATAATAGATTCAAAAGCTTCATTCAATGTCCTTTTGGGTAGAGCTTGGCTACATGAATATAGAATGGTGCCTTCTACCCTTCAACACTATATCAAATACTCTCATGAGGGAGAAGAGCATTGTATTAAAGGTGACTTGCAGCCATTTTCAATTCATAAAGTTGGTATATATATAGATGCACTATACTAACTACCTAAAAGTACATTATCTTCTCTAAAATTCTCAAACTAGCTAAAGAAGATGTAAAAGGAAAAAATTAAAGAAATATATGGAAAATATTACCCTTTCTCCACTTTCCCAAAGTGATGTAAAAAGGACCGAGGTGAAAACCTCTCTTTCTTTAAACTGAGATACCAAAGCCAACATTTTTGTACCTTCTACCATTAAAACCAATAAAAATGATGCACACTTCAATGATTCATTTGTGGATGAAATAGTGGAAATCCATTTTGACTGGTACTCCAATTCTTTAAGAAAGTTTGCTAAATAAGGTTTAACACCTTCAAATTGGACTAGAGGTGAAGCCCAACAATTTAAGCACTTGTGGAATACAAAATAACATAAATATGCATCAAGATCAGGTGCTTAATCAAGTGTTAGCTTTGTTACTTTATGTTTGTTTAATGACAATGAAAATTACCTTGTTATATCAAAAAATTTAGAGTTTGATAGTCTCTTTTTAGCAAACATTAACACTCTTAACAAACTCTGTTAGATGATCTAGATGATGCTCAAGTTAGAAATGCACCTCCAGAACTTAAAGAGGAGATTAAATCCAACATTATCAATTTGAATGAAAAAATTAGGGAACTAAAGAAGACCCTTATTTGATTTGCATAAATTCTTTTTTGAATGAGGATGAGATGAATAAAATGATCAAACTCTTGGAAGAATTCAAAAATTGTTTCTCTTGGAGTTATGAAGAAATTCCTGGATTATCTCAAGATATAACATTCCATGAGCAAGAAATTTAATCAGGAATGATTTTAGTTAAACAATCACCTGGATGAATACAATTTTATATCAGACAACAAGTAATATATGAAGTTAAAAAGTTAATAGATGAAGTCTTTTTTAGGGAGGAGAAATATGCAACCTAGTTAGCTAATGTTATTCCAAGTTAAGAGAAAAATGCTCAAATTCGGGTATGGATTATCTTTACAGATCTAAATAAAGCTTTTAAAAAAACAAATGAGTTTCCACTTCCTATACCAGAATATATGGTACACATTGCTTCCTCTCATGTAATAATCTCATTTATGGATGGCTCATCTAGGTTCAATCAAATCAAAATGGCTCCAAATGATGAAAAATATAAAGCTTTTAAAACGCTAATAGGTATTTAGTGTTATAAAGTTATGCCTTTCAGACCAAGGAATACTGGAGAAACTTGCCAGTAAGGAATGATGAGGATTTTTAATGAACTAATCCACCATGATTTCAGTCTTACTCAGTTAAGATCTTTCCAAGGATGTCGAATGTACCTTAGAAGATTTATATCAAATCTTTTAGGAAGATATTAGCTATTTGCATCTTTGTAAGAAAGACACTTATTTCAAGTGAGATGATCATTATAAAAAAGTTTTGTAAGAGTAAAATAGTATTTGACAAATCCTCCAGTTTTTGTATCTCCTATTCAAGGAAAGTTGAAAATTTTATATACTATAACATTAAGTGAATCAGTTGGTGCCTTATTTGCTTAGGTTAATAAGGAAGGGAAAAAATGCACTTTACTATCTGAGTAGATTCTTACTTCCAGCTGAAGTAAATTATCTTTCGATAGAGAAAAATTGTTAAGCTTTAATCTTTGCCACTCAAAAGTTAAGGCATTATATGCTCTCTTATAAACTGAATTTAATATACAAAGTAAGTTCATTACAATATCTGATATCTAGTCGAACAGTATCAGGGAGACTAGCTAGATGGTCAATGATATTATCACAATTTAAAATCCCATTCATTCATTTACGAGCAGTGAAAGGGAAAGCTTTAATAGATTTTCTAGCTACTCACCCAATACAGTATGATTGTCTAATATAGGATAATTGTAAAGGAGATCATCTAATGTTATCTATAAAAAGACGGTATCTCAAGTGCCATTATGGTGGATAGTGTTAAACGAGAATTTTGATAATAAATAAAATTATCTTGCCATTTATTTTTTTATTATTACTTGAATGCATAGAAATTTTCAAAAGAAACTGGGTCAAAAAGATAAGGCTAGATTTGATATTCATACTAACGTTTATAAGTTTTAGATTCCCCAAATATCATTAAACTAGAAAACATTTTGTGATATATTATAAGCTTCATTATAATTTAAACTCATTTGTTTGCACGATGCTATCCCAAGAAATTCACATATTAATTACAATAAATATCAAAAAATATATAAAAATGACCAAATTAATTTTAAATACCTGAAATCATCAACAAAGGTCATCTCTAACATTTATGGAAGTTATCAAGAGGTTTAGTGTTGATTTAGCCCAAAAAAAAAAGAAAATACCACTAATTAAATAATTAAATAAATCCATTAGATCACCAAACTTTTAAAAGCCATAACTAATTATAGAAAAGTATAAATTAATTAAATTCAATGCATTAGACTTTTCTCTAGGTCTTGTATTTATAAAAAATATAAAATCTTCAGAATTCACTTTAAATAAAAAAGTCAACAATTTAGTCAAACTCAGTACATTACATACACCAAACCTATAAAATTCATAACTAATTCCAGCAAAAACTAATTTAGTAAACTCATAGGCATTAGACCCATCTCTAGGTCTAGTATTTACAAAAAATATAAAATTCTAAAAACTAATGTAAATAAAAAAGTTTAAGAAATGGACCTTATATTTAATACATTAAAATTTTCATTAAAATATGAAAAAATAGTAAATTATTAAAACTTTAGTAAATCATCAACTCAATAAAATTAATCTAGTAAATAATATTAAATAAATAACTAACATTCCTATCATTGAAGTTGTTGGGATGGACTGCCTTAAGCTGCGGGGCTATGTGTCCTAGGGAGGCCCTTTGTCCTCGTGCTCATTGTGACAGCTCCATAAACGAATTTTACAGAATGTAAAAAATAAAATATAAGCTTAATTACATCAATATATAATAAATTAAAGTCAAATAAAATCATTAATAAAACAAGTAGATGTTGCAGCTTTTCATACCCTTATGATTGATTTTCTTTAGGAGTGAAAAAGTGTGTTGGATTGAGAAGCTTTAAGGACCAAAATATTTAATTATAATAAATGAATCTATGCTATCCATCTACCCCAATTTTGAAGGATTGGAGCTTTACAAATATGTGGCTAGGACTTACTAATCGATATCTTCTAGCACTTTGAAGTTGTTGAACGCAATGTTCTTTAAAAACTAAATATAAATAACTTTAACAATCAAAACATCCTTAAAAGAAATTTAAAATCTCTAAATCATTAAAATTTAAATTTAAAGCATCGTAAAAGACCTTAAAAAATTAAATTCATTTACAGATAACTTTAAAACAATAAAGCCTAGGAACTATCAAAGCCACATAGCCTTTCTACACACACGTAGAAGATAACCAACTCTAGCCTAGGCCAGGCCGGTGGTATCATTTGCTTGCTAGGTTCCTTACTAGAATGTACCTTGTGTATGTTTATTTATTTTAGTAATCTAGAAGTCATACATTTTAAATTCTTGTTGGTTCACTTTAACTCTTTAAGGACTATTTTGGAAGGATTAGAGCATTACAAATATGTGGCTAGGACTTACTAATCAATATCTTCTGGCACTTTGAAATTGTTGAATGCTATGTTCTTTAAAAATTAAATATAAATAACTTTAACAGTCAAAACACCCTTAAAAGAAATTTAAAATCTCTAAATCATTTAAATTTAAATTTAAACCATCCTAAAAGACCTTGAAAAATGAAATTCATTTATAGAAAACTTTAAAACAATAAAGCATAGGAACCATCAAAGCCACACAGCCTTTCTACACACACTTAGATGGTTTTCTAAGATAACCAATAGAGTCTATGCCAGGCCAATGGTATGATTTTCTTGCCAGGTTCCTTACTGGAAAGTACCTTGTGCATGTTTATTTATTTTAACAATCTAGAAGTCATACATTTTAAATTCTTGTTGGTTCACTTTGGCTCTTTAAGGACTATTTTAGAAGCATCAGGATATTACAAAATTGCTTTGGACCTTACATGCTTTTATATTACCTTTAAATTCTTACAAAAGTCAAAGAAGAATGTTCTTAGGATTGATGTATATATATGATTCCTTAAAAATTAAAGATTATATGTAGATTGAGTTATACAACATCTTGAGTTGTATTAGATTTATATATACCTGCTTGTACATATATAAATGGGGCTCCAAAGATCTTGTCCTTTTCTTTGGAGGTTACTTTCTTTTAGAATCATAGAAAACTTGGAGCTTCAATACCTTAAGCAAATATATTTGAATATATATATATATATATATATATGATAGGCTTAGAAATCAAAGCTTATCGTGGCAGTGCCTGACCATCACATTTTCGATAGAGTCTGAGTATGTTGTAAATTATAAATGAATAAATAAATTTTTATTTATATTTAATTCTTTTAATTTATTATATTGCATCATGCATTACATCATATAGGTGGTAGTTGACATGAGAGGGTAGAAGTTTTCCTAGGTTTCTTTTGATGTATATTTTTTGAACTTTGTAGGAACATGTACATTAGTTCTAGGATGATATGGTACTGGGTACAGTATATATAACCCATTTACCTAATTATACATACATGCATACATTTTAAATTTTTTTAATTATACTTTAGAGCTAATGACTTTTATGCCCATTGTGGGTAAGGTAGAATGGTCCCCATTGCGCTCGGGGGATGCTATGATTTTCCTTCAAATGGGGTCATTATACTACAAAAAATTTTAAGAAGTTTTAGGAGTTCGAAAACTTACTTAGGTAAATTAAATAAGATAAAATTTAGAGTTCCTAGTAACACTTCTCACCAATGTTATTGAACTTAAATTTAAAATTACTCATCTTGAGTCATAAATTTGCATGTCTGATTTATCCTTTGAACTTCTTAGGATAGAACTTAACCTATCAATCATTACATCTTGGGCGATTGGTTGTACAATAGGATTGTTAGCTGACAACTCACACAAGTAATTGTAAGTCTAGTTTATAAACACCTCTTCAGTATTTTACACATTCATATTCAATTCTTTTAAAATTTAAAAATTCAAATCTAAATTTCGTGGACAACCAAAGAATTTTTAATTTAAAGCTTATACATAAAATCTTGTTATCATAAATAATTCTTTAAATCCATATGTCTTTAAAAATCTTTAGTCTTCACTTTAATCGAGAGTATTCTCTTAGGAGATGTAATTAACTATAGTGGCTTGCCCTTATAGGGAGTCATTAACCTAGAAAAAAATAAACCCTTTCTTAGTTTATTTTTAAGGTAGAGGAAAGATTTATGGAATGCACACCTAAGATTTAAATATTAGATTAATTATATAATTGAAATGATATGTGAATATTATTTTTATCATTCAGGGCTAATTGAATATTCCTTATATTGTATTCAATGATGAATGGAAAGTTTCTCTTCTTAAATCTATAGTGACATATTATTCTATCCTCAGGGATGGTATAATGTTAATCTATGTAGATTTGATTAAAGAAACCCAAAATATAAATTTAAAGTAAATCTTATGTTACATGACATTAAGACGTTAAATTAAACTTATCCACATGCACTTCCTTTCTCTCCTCATTAATTTGTGACAATAAGGAACCAAGTGACTCATCCAAAGTTGGGTGTGTAGGATTAGTAGCTTCCTAGGAATTACGGTAGCCAAAACTACAGGATTGGTGACATATTGCTTATTTTTCACAAAGACATTCTAACATTTTTCATCCCAAATGAATTTGAAATCCTTCTTTGCCAGAATAGTAAAAGGATGATATCTTTTAGAGAGATTTGAAATGAAATGTCTGAAGTTTGCCAACCTACCTTGAAGTGACCTTAATTGGGTAAAACTCTTAGGAGGTGGCATGTCTAGGATGGACATAATCTTATCATAATAAATTTCAATTCCATGATGCCTCACTACAAAGTCCAAAATTTTCACCAAAGTGACATCAAAAGTGCACTTTAAGTGATTCATTTTGAGGTCATAGTGACACAACCATTCAAAGATAGTTCTTAAATCATATAGATGAGCCTCTTTTACTTTTCTTTTAATGAGAAAATCATCAATGTAACACTCCGCTTGATTATGGATGAGATCATCAAATTTCTTTATCATTTCACATTGGTAGGATTCACTAGTATTTTAAAGTCAAAATAGCATCACCTTATAAAAAAAATCCTTTAGGTATTCTAAACACCAAGTTTTGCCTATCCTTTGGAGCCATCTTGATTTGGTTATAGCTAGATAATCCATCCATGAATGATAAGATAGCATGTAAATGAGTAACATCAACCATGAGTTCTAATAAAGGCAATAGAAACTCATCTTAGTTTGAGACATGCCTTGTTCAGATCCCTATAGTCAATACAAACTCAAATTTGACCATTTTTCTTTCAAATTGCCATGATGCTAGCAACCCAAAGGGGTATTCCTGTCAGATAAATCTAACCTTGATCAAATTCCTTACTTTTGTAATAACTTACTATTTAATTTCAAGATAATGTGCATTGAGGAGCTTACTTAATGGGAATGGCATTAGGTCTGATCCCGAGTCTATGAATTGTTACTTCATAGGATAAGCCTAACATTTCATTACATGAACAAGAAAATTAATCCTTAAATATAAAAAGTAATTAAATTATAATATTTGATTCATCATTACTCAACAAAGAGCTAATAAAAGTGGGATGGAGATCATCTTTTGTTCTGAGGTTGATTTCATTTAATTTATCAACTATGGACTTAATTTCTTATTCAAAATTTTTTGTTGCATCCCTAACTTGAAGCTCATCTAAATCATCCAATGTTTAAAAATAAAACTTATTGAGAGGATCAAAGGATTCAATAAATACCCTATCAGATTCAAGATGATTAGTTATCACAAAATAATATTCATCATCTTGGAAGGTTAAAATGGTAACAAAGCTGATACCATCTCTTGAGATTCTTTTATTTTTGGTATGCTAAAGGCTTTCATGGTACCTAGCTTAACCCTTGGTCCATTGACATGTGTGAGACTTTTAGAAACATAATTTTTTGCACATAAAGGGAAATAGCCAAATGATAATTCCATAAATTAACTAAATCATCTTCCTCAAGTTTTTCATCATATTTAAATCTTGAGGTAGATGGAAAAAGAAAGGACTTTTGAACCCTTCTAATCTCACCAGTAAGATAATGGGAGTCCTTTACTACTAACCCGCAACTCTACCATAAAAAATAGTGGGGTTAGTGCCAATATTTTAATTCTTTTATTCAACCTTTTACATGTAGTTAAATCGAATTCATCTTTTTAAAAAATATTTTCCTCTAGGTTACTATCTTGTTCCAAAATGATATTAAATTTTTAGGCTGATTTATTTTATTATAATAAGAAGGGATTCATACAGACAGTACACTTTTTTTTATTAAAAAGATTAGTTTGAAAATTTAATTCTCTTTGGGAAACTTGAGTTTCTAAAATTTTAGATTTTGAAATCAAACACATTATTATGAATGATACATCACCTCAAAAGGTGAACATATCGTTCCCTAATAGGTTAAGATTATAAAAGTTTGAATCATTCTGATTATCATAGTCAAACTCAGGAAAGAATTGCATATGACCCTAGAGGGACAAAAAGAAATTTATTCAAGTGTTTGACTATGTCAATCTAGATAAAGGGATTATTAATTTTATAATCAAAATTATGATAGTTATTGATATATCTTTCCAAGGAAAGAAGATATAAATCACTATCGATCGTTTGAAAATGACGATAATGATCATCGGGTTTAATTTTTCCAAAGATAATTAACTGGGTTTTGAAAATCTTTATCTGGGTTCTAAATCTCCTATGAGCGTAAGCCCTCATAGTTAATTACATTATAGGAAAACTAGAGTTTCCTACGAATACTCTTGATTAAAATAGTCATAGAAATTTTATTTAAGATTTCAAAGATTGATATCAAAGGGGGGAGGATTGGAATTTTCAAATGGGATTAGATCAAATTTGAGCACCTATTTCTGAAGGTCAAAGGAGAAGTGGTAGGAGGTATCTTAAAATTTTGAATCACTACGGAAAATACCCCAACCTATCCTATGTGTTGGGCTTGAATTTGATTGAAAGAGATTTAAGTTCAAGTTATCAACTTTATTAGAAGGTGGGAATTAGATTCCTAGAGTTTGAGGTCTTCTAGCTTGAGCTTGGCTCAGAACCTAAGTCTAAATTTGGTAATGAAAGATCAATCACTCAAACCTAGTGAATGCAATGCAAACCTGGACTTATCCTGACTTAGATTAGGGACCTAGCTAAACCACCTAGGCATTTTACAACCATGAGTCTGATCTTTTGATGTAGAGTGGTAGGGATGTTAAATTAAGTTAAGTTTAAGGAAAGTGGGGCCGACATCTAGAGCAGATCCTAATTGACCTATTAACTTATGTTGGGTATTTGATGCTTAAAGTAAAATACAATTAAGTTTTAGACTCATTTGAATTTGTATGTAATACAATAAATGCTAATTAACTCAATTAAATATATAAAATTTGAATGAAGGAGTTTTAAAAAGGATTAAAAATAGATTTTTCTCTAAAAAATTCATAGATTCCCCTTGATAGATCAACACCCTCATAGGCTAGGTGGTCTGCCAAAACTTGCAGGTGAGGAAGTACCTAATAAACAAAAAAGAGATGCAACAAATATGTATATGAGAACTCCCGGCAATCCCTGGCTTACTTCTTAAAATCATTAGAGTTTCCATATGAGCATAAATTTTTTAATTTTAATTAAAGTAAAAATAGTTTTAACGATCCCTTATGATCCCCCGATCGGGTTCTAGGCTAAATGAAAATTAGCATGCAAAAAGTGCTAAAAAAATAACTAAAAGCATGCAAATCCTAATCACAATCAAAACATAAATTATAAATAAAATCAATTAAATTAACATTCAAATTGAAAGTCCATAAGGCAAGTGCCACTTAATATTACAACTCAGGGTCTGTAGAAAAGTAAAGTAGCCGGGCACTATTGATAATAACCCAAATTCTACTCCTAAGACTCAAGTGACTTTGAGAACTGGGATTCTTCTCATTCTTCACTTCTTAATCCTTCTACGAGACTCCTTGGATCATCGGGTCTGGATATCCAAGTGAAAAGAAACTCCTCCTCGAAGGGGTATTTTCTTTTCTCCTTGGATTGTCAAAGTATCCTAATCTGAATCTTCAAATGAAGAGGGACTCTCCCCTAAGGGATGTCACCATTCTCTTTGAATTTTAGGTTGGATATTTAATCCCATTCTTAAAGTACTTAAATATTTACAAGTCAAATTTAAATCAAATACGTTGAATAAAAATAAAAATCTTGACTCAATAACCTGTAGGGTTATCCTAATAAATCAATATTTAAATAATATTAGGCAATTAATATTAATAAAAGATTTAAATACTCAAATCTTAGCCACACTTATTTTGGTCCTTATAGCTTTTAGGTTAATTTAAATGTCTCAAATCAAAGGTATATGGTCCTCATAGCTTCCTTGAAAATCTAGAACACATAATCTCAAAAGGTTTTCTAGTACTCAAATTATCCTGACACATTATCTATGAGTCTATCATTAGAAAGTTTCTCTAAAATTAAATTTATTGCCAAGACCTAGTAGGGGTCTTAAGCATTCTGGAGCACCAGTAAAAAATATCATTAATTTTAAAGCTTAATTTTATTTTCCCCCCTTTAATTTTTATGCCCTATATAAGCATGGTCACCTACATAAGATTGAATTAGTATAAATTATCCCTAACCTAAAGATAGATCTAATGCACAATCAATCACAACATAGAGTACAAAAGTTAAATAAATAATCAATTAATTACTTAATTCTAACAACTAGCATGCAATGAAAACTATGGAAAACCTTGCATGCATAAGCAGCAGAAAAATAAACACCAGCCTAGCCTAGTACTAGAGTTGGTTGTCCTAGCAAACCATCTAAAGTGTGTGGGGTAGGCTGTATGGCTTGGATATGTCCTATGTAGGGTACTTAATTAAAGTTGCTTGATGTTCTGGTTGGTTTAAAGGTTTAAGGGAAATTTTAATTAAAGTTTAAATATTAATAATTTAAAATTAATTTTAAAATATATTATTTTAAAGTTAAATGATTACCACCTTTATTTCTCATCAAGGCTATGAAGTTTATTTCACCTTCCTTAGGGCAAATTTAATAGCTTTATAGGCCTGGGTTACCCAGTGATAACCAGTATAATTAAGTGATTTGATTTGATTAATATTTGAAAGTTTGATGAATTTTAATTAAGATTTATTAGTTACTAATTTTAAAGTTTGAATTAATTAAGTTTGCTATCAACCAGTTCATGGCATTGTGCTACCAAGCTCAAGGAACAAAGCCTCCTTAGGACACAAGCCCGCAGCCTAGAGTAGTCCATCGTTAAAACTTGATTGATATAATTAGATTAAGGATTTTAAGTTGATTGGATCATTAATAATTAATTAATTTAAAGGTTTTAAATACTCCATTGAATCCATTAATTGCGTTATGCCTCCAGGCTCGAGGAACAAAGTCTCCTTAGAACACGTAGCTCCGTAGCCCCATAGCTCGGAGTAGTCCATCCTAAAAACTTTCTCTTTGGAGTGGTTATTGTGTATTAAAAGGTTGGTTGACTGATTTAAATATAGATTTAATATTTTTTTGAATCTAAAATAAATTATCAAATTTTAAGTATTTTCTGGATTATTTTAATTATTAAATAAATGGGGTAAAATCTTAACTTTTTTATTAAGCTTAAATTCTAGAAAGTTAGCATTTTTATAAAATATTAGACCTTAAGATGATAAGTTAGACTGTAAGTTTGTGGGAATTGTATTTTTCTATAATTAGTTATGAATGTTTAAAGTTTTGATTTGATTTTGACTTAAGTTTGATCAGATTGTTGACTTTTTGAATTTGACTGATTTCTGAAAGTTTTATATTTTTTAATAAATATTAGATTTTCATATGAGTTCAATGCCATTGAATATGAACAATTTAGTTTTTTTTGGAATTAGTTATGATTTTTCAAAAGTTGTGTATTTATTGAAATTATTAAATTAATTTAATTAAGGAGCTTTTTATTATTTGAATCCAAATGAACTCCAAACTTTTTGAAATCACCTCCAAAGGTCAGAAATGACCTAAGGAGGGATTATCAAGTGTTTGAGAATTTTTCAGAATTTTTACTTGCTTTTATCTAATTAAATTAATTAAATATTAATTTTCAATTAAAATTAAATTAAACTTAAAATTGTTGTCAAATTAAAGTGATTTTAATCTTCTTTGATTATGGATTACATTTTGGAAAGTTTGAGATATTATATGCATTTTTTGGATTTAATTTTGATTTAGTAGAATTTTTAAAAGTTTTAATGCTTAATTAAGGGTTTAAACTTAAGTTGATTAATTAAGAAGCTTAATGACTTTAAAAGTCAGTGAGAAATTTTTTTAAGGTTATAGAAGTCACTAGGTTCAAATGATTCAAATTTCATATCACTAGGTTCAAAGATTTAATGTATATATAATTTTAAAATAGGATTTTAAATTATATATATATATATATATATATATATATATATATATATGAAAATACAAATCTTGACATTAATATGTCAAAACATTTTTAAAAAAATTCAAAAATATCATTAAATAATTTTAAAATATTTTGAGAGATCCACTAATTTTGATATAATTTAAAATGAGTTTTTTTTTTATTTTGAAAAATATTTAATATGATATTTAATTAAATATTAAAATATTCAAATTATTTAAAATAATTTAAGTTTTAAAATTTTAAAATTAATTTTAAATTAAAGTATTCGAAATTCTTAAAATTTTGATAAATTATTTGTGCTTTTTTTATTTAAATTGAATTTTATTTGAATTTTTAAAGTGTAAAGTTACTTTAATGAATTTAAAATAATTTAAAATTAATTAATATTTAAAATAATTCTTAAATTAATTGAACTTAATTATTAAATGTTTTTTGAAATTTTGAAGTCACTTAAAGAGATTCTCTTAAAGTATTGTTGTTTTATTTGAATTTAATTTTAACTAAAGATTAATTAAATATTTAAATATTCTAATTAACTTAAAATTGTTTAAAATATAGAATATATCTTAAATTAATTAAATTTTAAAATAAATATTTTTAAATAATTATTTAATTATTTAAAATATTTTAAAATAAATTTATAAATTTTAAAAGTATTTAATTAATTAAATATAAATTAATTATTTAAGTAATTAAATAATGTGAATTACTTAATTAATATTAAATATTTTAAATCAAATTTTAATTTTGAAATATTTAAGATAAGTTTAATAATTTAATCAAGAAATTTGAAAAAAAAAAATTTAATTTTTTAAAAATATTAATTAAGTATTTAAAATTAAGTATTTTTAAAATTACTCAAAATATTTTTAACTTTTCTAAATATTTTTAATTTTAAATTAAAGGATTTAATTTCCTAAAAATTTTATATAAAATATTAAATTTTTTCATTTTTAAATAATTTTTTATTTTTTAAAGAAGATTAGGTTAAAAAAATTAAAAATGAATTTTTAATTAATTTTAAAACTTCGGCAGTGGCTCCAGCGAGGAATGCCATGTGTTAGAGCTGAATTGGTGAAATTGAATCATGCCAATCATTACTGGAGGCGGCATTAAACAATAATGATTACGCCACCAGCAATCATTAGTGATTAATGATCTTCCGACGCGATTTCTCTTAAACAACTTCAGCACAATTCGACGACCATTGGATCCTCCACGATTTTGAATCAGCGGTCTAGATCTAGCTGGATAATGATCCGATCTGGCAGAAGCTTGCACACTATTGGATTATTGAGCAAAAAAGCTCAATCGGGGCCATTGATCATAAGATCAATAGCCCATATCTGACGTAGTTAAGCAGACTACTTGAATTGAAGTCCTAAATGGGAAAATAACTCATTCTCGCCAAATACTCAATGGATTTCAATGAAATTTTAAAAACAGATTAAAAACATGAACAAAAATTTTGTGGGTGTCATTTGATGGTTTGAGAAGTAGTTTATAGAAAGTTATTTAGCTCTAAGTGCCCTAAGATAGGGTTTAGGATTATACCTCACCTAATCAATGGATTTGGATGAAAATGAGCTCTCTGAACTTGTAGTTTGTCCATAAATCTTTCTCCAGTTGAAGTCACGACTTAAAACTCCTCGGATTGAGGGATATTTGAGTTGGACAGATCTTGAGCTAATGCTGGCCGGAGACACGCCAGCGGTAGCTTTGACCAAGTAGTTTGGAATTGGAAAGTGGTGAGTTAAGCCTAGAGAGCTCAAATGAAAGAGATCTCGGTTGGAGAAGCTCTGGGTGGTGAGAGATAAATAGGGTTAGAATGATGGCCCTTTAAATGGTTTTGGCCAATTCAAACGTCCCAAATGGATTGTACGGCTGGGATTTATTTGGAAGCATCTCCTGATAATCTCCACGTGTCCTAGGGTAGTTAGGAGCAGAGAGAATGAAAGTACAAAAGGGCATTAGGTGTAAAGTAACCTTTGTCCTCATGTGCACATAAGTTTTGATTAGAAATTACTTAGGCCTAAACTAGGGAATTAGGAGGGCTTAAGAACATTCCAAAAGTTGATTAAAGTTGCTGGAGAGGTTTGGATTAGAGTGGGTTAACTTAAATGGGAGATTTGACCATGTTTAACCCATTTAAATGCTTGTTTTGACTATTTGACTAGTCCACTTGCCATGTGGACTGGTGATGTGGCATAGGAGGATGCCTCGGGTGCAGGAATGTTGTATTAGAGAAGGTTTAATGGTTAGGATTTGAAGTTTGAATGTTTGAAAGAAGAATTCAAATAGTTTAACCAAGTCTTATTATGTTGAATTGTTCAACTAAACTTGACTTTGATTGACCAGATATTGAGGTGTGTTGAGCTCATAGATTGGAGTCATTTTGGAGTTTGGAATGGGTTGGAAGGTTTAAAATTGTTAAAGCTTGACTATAGCCATAGATTTGACTATAGGTTAGATTTAACCAAGTCAAACCTAAGATGATTTGGCTCATGAGGGTTTTGGACATGTTTAGGACATCTTTTGGAATAGGTTTGAAAGCTTGAGTGGATTGATTTGATCAAATGTGTTGGAATAACCCATTTAGACCCTTAATGTGCTAATGGGTCAATCTAGTTGACTACCAAAGTTTGTACTTAATATACTTGAAATTACATTTGAAGTCCGATCAAGGTGTTTTCAGGGGTTGAATTGGTCCAAATAGTCAAATTGCCATATATCCGCTTAGAGGGCCATTGAGTCAACCTAGGTTGACTTGGTCAACTGGGTTAACCCGGGAGCTTGAAATGGGTTCAACAAGTTTAGTTTGATGTTTTAAGACTTTTGGAGGTGGTAAGAAGCTTTGGGTAAAGCTCTAAGGTCAAAGTCCACTAAATGGCAAGTCTAGTGGCATTGGCCATAAATATTTGAAGGTTTTATAGCCTTTAGATTTCAATCCAATTTCTAGGGTTAGAGACCTCAGATTGAGCTCAAATTTGCAAGATTTCCTCTAGAGACATGTCCTATCAATATGCAATTGATAGACTTTGAATCAGAGGTCATTCGATTAGGGTTTGAGGTTTTTGAAAAATCACTAGAAAAGGATTTCATGATAGGGCCTTTGAACCTTAGATTTTGATTTGAATTTCTAGATTTGAGCTAGATTTTGAACTTCATTACTTGACTTTGAATTATCCAAATCAATTATAATAATTTAAATTATCATAAATGGTTGAAGATGATTAAAGCTAGATTGAAATCTGGATCAAGTGTTAAGGCTGGGATTGATTGAGGTTTGAATGGAGTTGAGCTCTTGATAGGCTTGAAGTCTAGGTATAATTTGAAGCTTGAGTTGATTTAAGATCTAGATTAACTGAGATTTAGATTGACCTAAGATCTGGGTTAATCTAAGGTCTAGATAGATCCTAAGGTCTGGGTAGATCTAGGGTCTAGATAGATCCTAGGGTTTGGAGTGCTATAGGGTGTTGGTAAATCCTAGGGTCTAGAGTCTGGGAGGATCCTATAGTCTAGAAGTCCTAGGGTTTGGGATCTAATGAAATCCTAGGACCTGGGTAATTCTATGGTCTAGATTTTAAAAGGATCTTAATATCTAGATAAATCCTTAGGCCTTGATAGGTCTGAAGTTTGGATTATTTAGATCTAAGCTGATTAGAAATCATGATTAATTTATCATCTAGATAGATCTAGATTTTAAATTAATCTGGAATTTGGATTGGTTTGGGATACAGATTCATCTAGGATTAGAATTAATCTTAGGGTCTGAATTAACCTAGAATTTGGAATGATCTAAAATCTGAACTGGTCCTACAGTTTAGAGTTTAAATAGATCTAGAGTCAGGATTGATCTGGGGTCTGGGAAAAGTCTTAGTGATCCCATACAAAAAGGAGATCAACACACTTGAATCATCTTTATTATGCATACAGAAAAAATGCATTTAAATTTATTTTTCTTTTATTTATTTCTAATATAATGCATGCAAATTGGCTCTTACATAATTATCAACATGTGAACTTTTAAAAAGGACTAAAAAAAAATTATCCTTTGGAGATAGCCTCACATGAGACACCCACATTGGTATGATGATCTGCTTCTACCCATAGGCAATGAGATGCTTATTAAGGAAAGTTGGATGGATATGCTTTTATGTGATCCTAGATGAGATTTGACATACTTTATAGTATGACTATCTTTCTATGTTATCTTAAGATTTTTATCTAGTTATGAGTAGGAAAAATTTTATTTTCTAAGAGCCTAACGAAATATGCAAGCACAAGCTCGTGCAAGAAAGAAAACTATTAAAAGCAAGCAATTTTTTGTGCACAATCTATATTAAAAAATCAATCAAGCAAACCATTAAGCAAAGTATAATGTCTAAAGTCTATGTGGCAAGTGCAACTTAATACAACCTAGAGTCTATTAAAAAGTAAAAGTGGATAGACCCACCGACAATAACTTGGATTCTACTCCTATGAAAGGGTGCAAATCTTTTTAAAAAAAAGGCATTTTGAATTATCTGTTCTTATTTTCTTCATGTTCTTCTCCTACTCCAAGCCTTATACATGTATCCCCAATAGGGCTTCCAAATGGAAAGAACTTTCCTTTAAAGGAAGTTCTTTCCCCTTTGGAAGCTTAGTTCTTTCTTAAAGAAATTGCCTTATTTTAAGATTTTCTCAAATTTCTTTATCAATTAAATTTTTAAGTAGAAAATGAATCTACACACTCTACGAAAGTTAGTAAAATAGTTTATATATGAAATCATCTTAAATCACATCATAATTATTTGCATTTGCTCATTTTTGAGAAACTTATAAGCTTGGTGATGCTTTTTTTATTAAGGAGGCTAAGCAATGAAAGCTCCTGTACAAATTTTGATTAGTTTTAAATCATGATTAATTTTAGCCCCCTATTAATCAATTTTTTTTACATAAGAATAGCCACCTGCAAAAAATTATGATTAATAAAAAGCATCTTGATTGCTCCTAATATAGGAAAATATTAATACCCATCACATATCATATTAGAAGCATCAAAACATAAGCATCATAGAACATAACATACTAAATCATAACAACCAATAGTCATTCACACATAAATAATTTTCCATATCATAGAGAAAACACATAAAAGAATAATTGCCTAGCCTAGAGCTAAAATTTGTTGCCCTAATAAATAATATACACTATGCAAAATAGTTTGTAAAGTTTAAATATTTCCTGAGTTCTTTTATTATTTCATGCTGTCTACCATTTTATTTTTGATTTATTTTGGGATAAAAGGTAATTAATTTGAATTCAAGTTTTAATTTTTTAATATTTTGATATTTAATTTAAAGTGAGTTTTAAATATTTAAGTATATTAATAATTGGTTATCAAAAGTCCTTGCTTTCATAGGCCATTTTAACCTTTAAGCTTTATGAATCTAATACACTTATGCCCTCTAAATGGGATCGAACATGTAGTATAAAGGCTTCAATGTTTAAGTGTTTTATTACTGACTTCTTAATGCTTATTTAAGTTGAATAGTAATTGTCTTTATTAAACCAGGGCTATGAGATTTATAACCTGCTTGGGGATAGCCAGCACCCTTTTGAGCCTGAGTTATCCAATAATCACCTTCTTATTTATCTTTGTTTTTTATTTACTATTGTTAAGTGAAATTGATTAATTAAATTGAATGTTTTTTAAATTTTCCAAATTTTATTGACCTTCTTGATTATTTATTATTTTAACCATTAATTTGACCAAACTTTTACTTTTTGATTTAAATAATATTATTAAAGTTTATTTATTTATTTATTAATCCAAGATTGAATTTTAAGTTCAATTCTACCGAATTTGTAGTTTTTGAATCTTTTGGAATTAGTTATGATTTTTACTAGTTCATCTAATTAAATAAATTAATTAATTTTTAATTAAGGGGATTTTTAATTTAAGCACGAAATCAACTTCAAACCTCTTGAAATCTTCCTCAAATATTACTGATGACTCTTAAAGATGATTACAAGTTTTTGGTACCATTTGAGAATTTTAATTATTTTTTATTTATTTTATCTCATTAATTAATAATTTTTCTTGATTTTTAAATTACTTTAATATTTAAAGAGTTTAATGGTGCTTTTTATTTTCCCTTGATTTGCATTAAAATGCATTTTTAGAATTGATTTTGGATTTATTATGAATTAGATAAGAAACTAGGTCAATTATGTATGTTAAACTTGGATTCGTTAATTGACAGACCAAATGAACTCTAATTTAATGGAAATTTAAAGTATAGGTTGAGTCCAACATGTGCTTCAAATCCATGAAAATTGAAGCCATTAAAGTCCCCATAGCTTCATAATCAATCCACCAAGGAAAATACGCATATACCTTTGGAGATTAAATTTAAAGTTTTCTCTGATTGGATTATGTTGTAATATAGGTAAACCAACCCTTGCATAAAACATAAATCATCCACAAAACATGAAGCCCTAACACCCTATGAATTCAGTTGTAGACTAGTTCTAAGTTCTAAGTCATTTTTGAACTAAGAACTTAGGGTTACTAATCAAATCCCTTGGAGGTTTCAAACTACCTTGAATAATTTTGGACATGTATAAAACATGTCCATGAATCATCTCTGAATGTTTAAATCCATGATGAATTTTAATTTGTGAATTATTTCAAAAATAGCCCTGAGGGTATTTTGAAAATTACATTTAATCTATTTTTAATTAGGGATTGAATTCATTGTGTTTTTGTAGTGCTCCTCAAGCTGAATCCATAGAGCCTAAGAACTCCCTGTTCAGTCAATTGGTTGAGGAGTCAAGAATTTTCTATATAAAATGAACTTTCATTGATTTATTTATATAATTTAGAAAGTTAGTGTGGCCTTTACACGTGGTGCTCTTTGATTGCAAAACCAATCATTATTGTGATAATGGTAAAATATGTTATTGCTTATGGCTGTCTGATCATGGATCGAATGATCAAGATTTAATGTTAATGACCTCAATTTTAGGGTGGTCAGTTCCCCAAATAAATAAAAATCCAATCTCCACTCATATATCATTGAGCTACATTTAAAAATTTAAATCTAATCCATCATTCTATTTTGGCATAGTGATCAGATCACTAACTTTAAAATTAACACTTGATAGTTACCCTTGATAATCATTTGATCAACTGATCAACAACATGATAATCATCAAATTTTTATCAATAATATGATCATTTCAAAATTAAAATAATGTCAATCATTAACCTCAATAATCAATTTCACAATCCAAAGCAAAATTAAACTTTAAATCCAACAGTTCATAATCAACAATGATAATCTCTTCAAACTCTAAAATTCTCAATGATCCTCAATGACATATACATGTCAAATCCTAATTTTTTCCATATTATTATTTGAATAAAATCCACACCAAATCCATTGCCCAAATCCAATTAAAAATCTAGAACTACAAAATCCAATGCTCAAATACAAACCCAAAGCCCCTTAGTCCATAACCTATTTTTTTCGACAATTTTCAATCACCTCAAAACCCAATCAAATGTCCTTGGATTCCTATTTAGTCACTTGCATATTTTTTTAGAAATGTGTCTAGGGTCAACCACATCTGTTTAGTGGCATTCCAGGTCCCCTAACTTATTAAATCCAAAGCATATCAAAAGACTGCAAAACCTTTAGATATTTATAACATATGCCACTAGAGATGCCATCTTATGGAATTTGACCATGGAAAACTCCCTAAACTCAATGAGTATTATCATTATCATTAGCATGATGCATTGAACAAATATTGAACCCTTTGTAGATCATGGTTGACCATGGTTGTCCATAAAATCTTGAAAAAATGTAATACCCCAAAACCTCCTAAAAACTAAATTTCTATTAAACTTCAACATGGATTAGGCTAATCAAACATTCAAACCTCCTACAAAACATTTAAAATTTTATTTGGGGTGCATTGAATGCAACTCTAAGACATGGTTAACCCTAGTTGAGCAAGTCAACCTAGGTTGACGTAAAGTTCCCTTAAGCCTTTAAAATTACATTTCATACATAGAGATGTCACCAATCCTCTAGACCAACTCCAATAAACTCAAAAATACCATTTGGAATGGTTTGGACCCAATCTCATCCCCTGGTTAACCCTAGCTAGCCAAGTCAATGTTTGTTAACCAAGTTCACCCTCATTGACCAAGGGATCTCTTAAATCCTTAAACTTACATTTTACATGAAATGACCTCCCTATTACACGAAACATGTTCCAATAAATTCTAAATAAAATTTGGAATGAGTTGGACCCATATTTACTCTTGGTCAAACTTTGTTGACCAAGTCATCCATATGTGAGGAAAACACACTTAAACAATTAAAAAATCAAAACCAAAGATTTTCCCCAAATTAATACACCAAACCCATTGGCACGGTCCATTTGGCCCCCATGAGTCACCCTAAAAAGTTTTAGCCCTTGAGCCTACCTTATTTAGCCATATGTGTTGAGCCAAGTAAACCCAAAGGATTTTTCTCGAACCAAATTCTAATCCTTGTGAAACAAAATTACCTATATACCTATAGCAGAAGTTATGGGAGGTTGAAAATGAAATCATTGTTATATATTTTAATATAGAATGCTTATTTCATTAAATCAGGTTTGGTACTTTAGCCCCATGATTGTTTTCCTTTGATTTAGAACCATCTAATCTAAGATCAGATGGTTATTAAAGAAAGTGCATGACCTATCAGTAAGCTAGTGATTGCTCAGCCAAATAGATATCATCGACTGAATGTGTAATTAAATGGAATTAAAATTTAGGGAATTTATTTGATCTTAGAAAATTTATAACTCCTCACACATTTGACTTAATTGAGTTTTTTTAGACTCTATGTCTTGAGGAGTACTTGAAATGCCTTATAGTGTTAATAATTGAATTCTAATATATTTAAAGTAATTTCATAAATGCTCTCTGGGGTATTTATAGAATTTTTCATTAAATACAATTCATGTTGGCTCAAATTTAACTGGATAATTCTTGGGGTTGTCTTCAACACGTAAAAAATTTTTAAAGGACAATTAAATCCTATAAGGGATTTAATTAAGTAATTTAAGTTCATTGGTCATGATTTGACCTTAGATTTATACTTGTTCAAAATAATAATCCATGAAGCATTAGTGTTTAATTATTAGTGGTTTGTTAGTTTAATGTATAAGGGTTAGAATGCGATTGATTTTAACTCAGTCCCTATTCCCTATAGCTTAAATTTTAATTTTCAAATATATAGATGTATTTAGCTTAGTAATAGACTTTAAACCATAGTAAGATCATGATAGCTTCAAGTTTTTTGGGTTTGAACCTTAGGTTATAATTAACCTATGGATTAATTTTTAAGTGATTTGGAGTTATTTTGGTTGATAAATTAGTGAACCCTATTTCACCTTGTATAATTCACTAAGAATTTTTGATAATTTCTGTGTTTCGGGAGTAAACTAGAGTGGCACTTGGGTTTTCATGATATCATGGATGTATTACACGCCTGAGCTCTTATGGCCTTTTCCAAAATTATTTGAATTTCTTTTTAGGTGGGATTTATGGAGATTTATATCCTAGGATTTTTGTTGTTAGGTTGTGGTCATGTGTTTTTGCGACTCTGTTTGAGTGCATTTTTTTGCTATCTACTTTAAGGTTCTTCATGAATACCATTTTGTCTTCATATAGACATGGGGTTTAGTCTTCTACGTACTATTTCCGTGAGTTTATTTTAACTGTCAATGATATTTCTTGCCTTTGCATGTTTCCTATTGTTATTTTCTTGATTTGGCGGGACATATTTTATGATGACATCTGGCCTATGGGTTTTTTCGACAGAAAGACAGTGCCTCAAGTTTATCTCTTTATCTTTCTCTATTTTTTAGTGTGGCCCACTTGCCGCACTGTAGAATGTTCCTAGGTTATTTTGTACTTATGCTTAGTATAGACCTTGAGCTCATAGTTTCTATTTTGCCTTTTTTGTTGTTGCATTTTTGAGCAGTTGTGAGCTCGAGGTATTTCTTATGGACCTTGTAATGTTCTTTTTTGATTTAACATGTAGGCCCCTTTTGCGGGTTCCCCCCCCCCCCCCCCCCCCCCCCCCCCCCCCCCTCCAAAAAAAAAAAGAATTTTTAAAAATTTGTTAACCCATTCAAGTCTCCCATAAAGTAGTCTAATCAAAGGGCCTATCCACATCAACCTGGTGCTATGGCGATTCCAGGTTTCTTCAATGGCTTTCTTCTTCAGTCAGTAGTTGGTGATCTTTTCCTTATTTTGTCTATAATTTTTAGGGTTTAATTATTCTTTTGTTGTTCTCTTGACTTCTGGGAGTAAACTGGAGCGGCACTTGGGTCTCCTTTCTTTGATATTACGGAGGAGCCCCCTATCAAACCTATTTAGATATTCTTTCCTCATCTTTGTCAACATTTCATTAGTAATATGGTGTTTCATACTCTTGGTTCGATGTTTGGTTAGGATCCAAAACTAGACCTTCAGTAGCTCAAATTTTAGTAAATGTGGATATATCTAAGAAACATCTAAGAGAAGTTTGGTTGGGATCTAAATCTCTTGGGTATATGCAAAAAGTTGAATATGATACGGTGCATGATATATATATACAAATTGCCAAATTTATGGTTATCATATGAATGATTGTTTTATTTTGAATCCTACTCTTAAAAAAACTCATCCTCAAGCTATTGAGGAGGATGGGATTCAAGGTAGGGCAGGCATACATTTTGAGGTTGATCATGGGCAAAAAAGTTAATGTCACTACCAACTTGAATAACTGAATGAGGCTAAGATTCATTTAAACCATCTTCATGATATGGAAGAGGCTTATTGGAGGCAAAAGGTTGCTTCTAAAATATTGTTGGAAGGTGATAGGAATAGTAATTTTTTTCATGCCATTATTAATTTGAAAAGATCTACTAATCATAGTGATAAGATTCATTTGTAGGATGGATCCTTATGTGAGGATGAGAATCTTAGTACTAGCTCTACAGTGAATTATTTCAAGAATAGTTTTAATTCTACCTTTTTCCTATTCCTTTAGGTAATTGTGGTATCATTCCTTCTTTAACTAATAATAAGGATAACAGCTATTTGATGTAGCTTCCCTTAAACCAAGAGATATGGGATACTATTAATGGTATAAAGTCTGATACTGTGGTGGGACCGAATGGTTTCACCACTAAATTTTTTTAGAAAACATGGCATATTACTAAAATAGATTTGACTGAGGCAGTTAGAGATTTCTTTAGTGGTTCTCACTACCCCATATTCTTTTCTACTACTAATATTGCTTTAATTCCCAAGAAAGATGTTGGTAACCATTGGGTTGATTTTAGACCTATTAGTTTATGCACTTTCTTTGATAAGCTTATCTCCAAAATTATGATGGGTAGATTATCTTTAATTCTTCCAACAATCATCTCTTTTGGTCAAATTGGCTTTGTGAAGGGGAGTAGCATTTTTTATAATATTTTGTTGGTCCGAGAATTTATTCATGATATCCATATGACTAGTAATGGTGGTATTGTCATTCTTAGGCTAGATATTACTAAAGCTTATGGTAATCTTAATTGGAATTTTCTTTATAACATCCTAGATTGGTTTGGTTTAAATGATGGCTTTATTAACCTGATTAAGAATTGTATTAAACATTGGTATTTTTTGTGATTATTAATGATAATAATCATGGTTTTTTCAAGGCTTCGAATGGTAATGGACAAGGGGATCCTTTATCTTCTGCTTTATTCATTATTGATATGAATTTTTTGTCTCGTGGTTGAGACAATCTTTATATTTAGCATCCTAATCTTCATTATGTTACTAATAGTGGTATTTCTATCTCTGATTTGAGTTTTAGTGATGATTTTATCACATTTTGTAATGCTTCTCATAAAAGGATTATTTTTCATTTCCCTTTTTATTTTCAAGACAAGAGTGGTTTGATTTTTAACAAAAGTAAAAGTTTCCTCTACTATGGGAAATATTTTATGCAAAACATAAAGAATGCTATTAAGAATGACTTTAGTTTTGCTTCTCAGAGTCTTTCCATTAAGTACTTGTGCTCTACTTTGTTTAAAGGTGAAAAAGATCTCATCTATTCGTTGACATTTTCACTGCTGTTCAACAAAAAATCTCTACTTGGACCTTTAATTTTTTATCTTTTGGTGGTAGATTTGTTTTAATTAAAAGTGTTTTATGCTCAGTTTTAATTAAACTTGTTTTATGCTCTATTCCAATCTATATTTTTCACACTATCCAACCTACTATTTCTATGTCTTTAAGGATGGAACATATGATTTATAAATTTTTATAGGGCTTCAACAATAATTTTGGTTGTATTCTTTAGGCTTCTGGGCATAGCTATTGTGGTGTTTTGGAGGAAGGGGGTATGGGCTGCAAAAGTATCTCTAATATGGCCCTTACTTTCTCTTACAAATTATGGTTTTCATTTAGTACTAAAAATAACCTTTGAGCTAACTTCATGCTTAAAAAGTATTATATGGGTAAACATCCTCTTATTAGTCAATACAAGAAGAATGATTCCTCTATTTGGAAAAGGCTTTGCATAATTAAGTGGGCTACTAAAAATTTCATACAATGGGGCATAGGTGAAGGAAAAGTCTTCTTTGAGAAAGATAATTGAGTTGGTTTCAATGCTATTGATACTTTTTTAAATTCTTACTCCACTGCTTCTGTCAAGGTAATAATTTTTTTTTTGGTAATAGTTGGGATATTAATAAGTTGAAAGATAATGTCCCTGATAGTTTGATTAACAAAAGTTTGGAGATCCCCATCCAACTTGACATGAAAGAGTATGTTTTATTTATTGTCTCTAATGTAGGCAAGTTTGCTCTTAAGATGATTCGGAATGCTATCAAACCTATTCTTCCTAAACTTCTTTTATTTATTGTTATTTGGCATAATAGCATTCCCTTGTCTTATTCTATTTTGGTTTGGAGAATCTTATGAAAACTCTTACCAGTTCATAATTTATTAATGAAAAAAGTTTTTTTTATTCCATCTAAATGCCAATATATCTATCCCATTGAAACACTTAATCATGTTTTTCTCACTGGTTCTATTGCTGCTAAGATTTGGAGATATTATGATGGCTTGTTTAATACTAACCATTTCAATACTCATAGGGAGATTCACACTATGTTAGTTGCTTGGTTTATTCCTACTATGGGTCACATTAGAAACATTATACATGTTCTTATTTTTTTTATTATTGTGGGCTGGTAGAAATGATTAAAAGCATAATATCATTAATATGGATGCAAATTTTATCAATTATAAGATCAATGGTAAAGTGCAACATTGTTTTATGGTTAACCTCATTTCCAAAAAAAAATTAAGAATTATCTTTGTCTGGCTTCTAAATTTGGCTTTTCTTTTAGTGATTATAAACAATTTGATCATTACAAAATTGTTAGATGGATTAAACATCAAATGCGTTACATTAAGTTAAACATTGATGGTTCTCTCAAATTTAGCTCTGCTATCTAAGGTGGCATTATTAGGGACTATAAGGGCAATGTGCTTTATGCTTTCTCTGGTTTATTGCCCCATTATTCTACTATTACTGTGGAGCTTAAGGCTCTTATGCATGGTCTTAACCTTTGTTATGATAAGAAGTTTAGGAATATTTGGATTGAAGTTGATGCTAAGCTTATGTTGAACTTAATTAAAAAATGATAAACTTCATAATCTTAATAACTTTTATCTTATTTATATTATCAAGTAGCTTTTAAGGCTTTTCAATGTTTACATTACTCAGATTTATAGGGAAGGAAACTATTGTGCTGACTGGTTAGCTAATCAATATGGTAAATAAGCTGATTACAATGAATTTGATGGTGCTCATTTGCCTAGATGAATGAGAGGCATGTCCTATTTGGATAAAGCTAGCTTGCCTTATCTTAGGTAGTAGTGTTGGCTTTTTGGTTCTTTCTTTCCCTTTGCTACTCTTGTGTTTATTTCAATGTGGTGGTGGCCTTTTGGCTTTTGTGTTGTTATTGCCCTTAGAGTTGTTTGCTTCTTCTACGTCTGGGCGATTTATTTGGCTGTTTGGCATTTTATGTTGTTTTTTTTTATGGGGGCATGCTGTTTCTTTTGAATGGGTTATGGTGGGGGTGTCTCTTTCTCATTTTCTCTTTGGGGAGGGGGGGGGGGGGGGGGGGGGGAAGGGGGATCTTTTAGACCTGTCCCAAGGCTAACCGAGAGGGAGAGGGGGTGAATTGGTTATTTAAAAAAAATCTTTAATTTTTTAAAACCTTTTTAGAAAATTAAATCAATGATCCTGAAATATGCAGTTGTTTAAAGAACTAAGTATCACTTCATTTTTCAACCACAAAATTTTAAATACAGAAAATGAAAATGTGGGAAAAATAAATAACAAAAGAAGAATACTAAATTTTATAGTGGTTCAGTCAAACTTGACTTACATCCACTCCTTGGAGACTCCTTCTCCAAGTATTGCACTAAACAATAGTGACTCTATGTTTTCCCCCATAGTAAGGCAGAGAAGCCCTTACAAACTCCCTTCCACCAACCCGGTGCAGTAGAGTATCGTTGCCTTTTACACTCTCCAAGTAATGGCAACATATTGTCACGTCCTTTTTCACCCTCCCGACGAAGGTAGAGTACCATCACATCCTTTTTCACCCTCCTGGTGAAGGCAAGGTACCATCACATCCTTTTTTACCCTCCTAGTGAAGGCAGAGTACCTTAAACCAATGTTGAAAATCTTCTCCCAAGAGCTTCCAAAGAAGATATGCAGAAATTAAAAGAAGACAAAGAGATCCTCACTTTAGACAACCTTGTGAATCTCTCACAACTCCCTTTCACTAGGTCTCTCACTCTTCACTCTCAAAATTTCTCCCAAACACACTCTCTATGGTCCCTCTTAAAAGAAATTCATGGCCAAAAGATATTAAGACAGTTTCTAGGACTCTTTATATAGATAAGACATGTGAAATCATCCAAAACCTTAAATTTTTCAAGTGAACTAACTTACATTTGTATTGTACAATTGTAGATCACCCAGTATGAATAGTTAAAAAAATTAGGGCTTCATTTGGTACGAACTTGGATGAACTCAGTTTCATAAACTGTTAGTCGTCTATATGAATGCAGATCGTATTATACGAATAGCTCAAAAATAAATGAGCTCATTTGGTATAATTTGGTATGAACCTAATTTGGTATTCTGTCAGTCTTTTTACGAATTTAGATCATACTGTATGAATAATTCAAAAACAAATGAGTTCATTTGGTATGATCTGGTATGAACCTAATTTTGTGCTCTACCAGTCATTTGTTCAAATTCAGATCAAACTGTAAGAACAATTCAAAATTCAAGACATGATTTAATTAATTACATTCTGGAGGAAAACTATATCAAATCATATAGTACGATTAGATATCATACAATATGATCTATCTTAAAAAATTTTATCACTCTCCCCCTGTGTATGTGTGTGCACGATTATCCAATTACAATCACACTTGCTCAGACTCAAGAAATAAAAATAAAGATATATAGACTCTATTACATGAAATCCTATTCTACCCTATCTTGAAGACTTCAGCACTCTGGAGTAGTATATAATTTCCTTAAAATATTAGTACACACAGAAATAAATAGAAATATCCAATATATGCTATGAGAAACAATAAAATCATGAGAACAATAATATTTTTGCTATCATCAAAAATTATAATCTTAATCTTAATTCCTAAGTTGCAACAATCTCCCCTTTTTTGTAATGGAAAAAACAATTATTATTTGAATTAGAGATAAAAGTTCTTCTCTCCTATGCTCCCCCTTAATGAATGAAAAACAAAACACGAGACTCCAAAACAAAAACACAAGATAAGAAGACTTCAAACAAACACAAACTACAAAACCAAGAAGACTTCAAACAAACACAAACTACCTCCCCCTTTTCACATCAACAAAAAGAGGGGAAAAAAAGAAAAACCCCTAAATATATAAGATATTATGGAGAAATCTAAAAGTCAATAAGGAGAAGAATTTTAAAATTTGCACAACATTAAATTCCTTATACAAAAACTCTTTTAAACTCATATTTAAAAATAAGAATAAATAAGATTAGAATAATTGGTCAAATTCAATGTTTGTTCTAGAACATAAAAATATCAAATAGAATAATTATCATAAAAATAATTACATAAAAAATCAAATAGTTTTAAATTCAATAGTTAAAATTAGTAGTTAATGTATGGATTTTTCTAAGAATTATAGATATAAAGGAAAGAACTAAATATAGTGCAGGCTCATTTTATACCTCTTTATCAACTAGAATTACGAACATTGCACATTTTTTTTATCGGGCTCATTTTGTGCCTCTTTTCACATTTGGCACGCTTTGTGCATCTTTTCTAGTTGGGCTCATTTTGTGCCTCTTTTTAAATTTGGCACACCTTATGCATCTTTTGACATTTTGTTCTTTCCACAACCTAAATTATCAAGTCTTAGCTTGTGTGATTATCTTCCAAGTAAAAGAAAAATTCTCTCGTATAAGAAAGATTAAACCACAAAACAAAATCCAATAGATAACAATAAAATCAACACATCGAACAAGAAAATGAAAGAAAAATAAGTCATAATTTTTGTAGTAATTATAACTATAAGATAAATGTCTATTAGAACATGAAGATGATCTCCTCATCTATATTTAATTATAATTTGATTTAAAGTTTGAGTGAAAAAAATTAAGAAAATAACATAATAATACAAATAATTTAAAATTTTCAACCTTTAAATCAACATTTTAGATTAGTCAATAATAACTCATAGGCTATTTGAGAGGGAACAAAAAATCAACAACAACCAGATTTTTTTTAATTTTTAATAAAATAACATAGATTCAAATATAAAAAAATATAAATAATTCAGAACAAAAGCATCTAAATTAAACATCATAAAAAACTTTAATCAAACTAAAAATATCTAAAAATAAATACAACAACCAAACTAATAACCCAAGGGATCCTGATCTGTAGAAGGCTGTGCAGGACTGAACTGGGTAAAGTAGCTATTGATGGTAGCTACTTGAGTATTGGGTGAATCAACCTATCCTCTCACCCAGCTTAAATCCTTATTATATCTAAAGTCTTGCTGGTCCTAGTAAGTCTTAATATGATCAAATCATTGATCAATATGAGACTCTAGATGATCAAATCCAGGTAGAATTAATGCTTAGGCCAAAATATAGGAGCAGGTGTAGGTGCTAGAGCAGGTGCCTCTTCTTAACCAATTTCATCTCCCTCATCCCCTTGATCCTGGTAGAAAAGAATGCGAAGTGAAGCATCAGTAAAATAGATAGGAAAATTATTTTGGGATTGGGATGAATAAGATTGTATTTCTTCTCAAGAATGTAGGCAATCAAGTCACTGGGAGTCTCATATCAAAAAGATTATTAATGTAGTCTAGAATCAACAGGGCTTCATCAATTAGAGTGTTTGAAATTATGAAGTATATAATGATAGAAAGAAAAAGAGTGATATTGATTTGATCACTAGCTTTAGGAATAATGGAAGTTCTTAAGACATGCTGAATGATTCTGGTATTTTGACTCAAAGTATGAATAAGGGGAAAGTGTTGGATTGAAGATGTACCCCTAAGTGTTTGATTTACTTCAGACTAATCAAAATTACTTTTTGAAATCATAGAATGTGCCCTTACTCCTTCAGTTCTAAGATGTATAAATGTTTCCAAATCCTCCTTACTGATTTGTACTCTTTGATGGAAGACATATGAGGACATTATAGTTTGATTCTCTCTCATTCTCATATTTGCAAGAAAATAGTAAAAAGTGTCATAGTGAAATGCATAAATCAAAGTGAGAATGATGGAAAATTGAGTGGAGACAAATAGAGGCATAATTGAAAAATTTATGTCTTAGAAGACGGGAAGGAGTAATCTTTGCTTGAATAAATTGATCATAGGCTTGTTCTTTTTCTCTTGAAAGAAAATTATCATCTCATTCAGCATGAGATAATCTCCATTTGGTCTGACATACTCGCTTGATGTCGCTTGCCATTTAAAAAGGATTGAATACAAGGATTGAAAAGGATTGAATGTGGAATAGACTGTTAAGAAATTTAAAGAATGGCTTCCATTCTATAGAAATCAGATGATTTCGTACAGTACAAAATTGGGTTCATACGATTTTGAATTTGGTACAGTATGAACTTGGGTTCATACAGATGAATGTAAACTGTCTAGAATAATTATTACTATGAAATGACTTTTCTTAAAGTTCCCTTCCTGATGAGTCCTTTCGTATGACCTTTGACCAAAATTGATCATACAGATGAATAGGTTTTCGTCCGGTATAATTGTCAATAATGATCATACCTGCCGATTGAATTCATCCTCATAGAAATTAACAAGTGGATCGTACAGTTGAATAGGTGTTCATCCGGGATGATGTTCAAACAGTAACCATTCTTAGCCCTAAGTTAATTCGTTCTCGAAATGCCCCCCATGTTTATACTGATGAATAATTGATGCTTCATACAGATGATTAGGTGTTCATACTGTACGATTACAATAAAAAGATATTTAATTTTTGCCTGTCCAACTCAGAAAAGAAATCATGTAAAATCTAAAGAATTCGTACAATATGAAAGTGGTTCATATAGTATGAATGGAAGTGGGATTTTAGATTTTCACATGGTGATCAAGATACTTTTTTAAAATAAATAAAATAAGATCCATAAAACACAAAATCAAAAAATAATAATAAAAGGAAAATCAAAGACAAAATAGAGAAGTACAAACAAAACAAATAAAAAATAGAGAATAAAACACAAACAACCAAACCAAAAATAGAGAACAAAATACAATGATAAACAAAAAAGAAATAACACACAATTGCATTTTATAGAATTACAATTTTCAAGCATGAATATTAATAACACCAAATTTGGTTCTTAAGGTGTTGAAAGTTTCAAAAACCAATGGTTTTGTGAAAATATTTGTAAGTTGATTTTCAGTGGCTACATGATGTAGCTCAATTTCTCCTTTAGTAACATGGTCCCTAATGAAGTGATGGCTTATATTTATATACATAGTCCTAGAGTGTTGGATTTAATTCTTTGAAATATAAATGGCACTTATATTATAACAAAAAATTAGAGTAGTACCAATTGAAAATCCTAAATCTATAAGTTATTATTTTAACCAAAGAACTTGTGCCACAAGTTCTTAAGGCTATTTATTCTGCATCAGTAGTAGAAAGGGCTACTGAATTATATTTTCTACTAGACCAGGAAACTAAAGAATTTCCAATGAATTGATAAGTTCTAGTAGTAATTTTTTGATCAACCCTACATCCTACAAAATTTGAATCATAATATCCAATGATTTGAAAAGAAGTGTTGTTCCTAGGATACCAAATCCCTAAGTCTAACTACAGGGGCACACAGAACTTAAAGTGCTAATAGTTTTAGAAAGATTCATGTGAAGAACTTCTAAGGGTTTGCTAGTTCTAAGATCTTTTATTAAATGAAAGGAGGACTTGACTTATTTCCCTAATTGATATGCATCACTCAGATGATCCTTAGTGAAAACTAATTTGGGTATACCTCTAAACAATTCTCTTTGGGTAATCTTCCTAAGATTCTTTATGCTTGCATGACAAAGTCTTCTATGCTATAACAAATATTCATCAGTAATAGTTTTTAGGAAAAAAGTATTAAAATATTTAATATAGTTTAAATCAAGCATGTAAACATTGTTCACTCTACCTCTATGCAACACATCTACTCTATTTTGCTTATAATTTAGCTTGTAGGCAAAAATTTTATGTTAAAACCCTTATCACAAAGCTGACTAATACTTAGCAAGTTATGTTTTAAGCCTTCAACCAATAAAATATTTTTAATCAGAAAATTCTTTTTGTTACCAATTATACCTGATCCTATCACTCTCCTAGTGGTGTTATCTCCAAGTTTTACTTTGCTTACAGTCCTAGCTTCCAGTAATATAAATTGATTTACATCTCCAATCATATGTTTTGAATATCTGATGTCCAAGTACCAAATACTCTCACGAGGGCTTGTATGAGAACATTTCTCCTCTTGATCTGAATAATCAAGTTTATCTGCCATTAAGCATAAATTTATAACCTACTCTTTTGCTTCTTTTTCTGAAGAATCTTAAATCGAGTAAGCTTAGAAAGCTCTTTGCATTCTTTTCTTGCCCTTCCTAATGTTAGTTTTCTCCTCAACATTCTCCATGTTAGGATTAGCTTTGAAATTTGGGCACTCAGTCTTCATACATCTAGGCTTTTTTGCATTCATAATAAATGAGTTCATTAAAAACTTTTGAATTCTTTTTGAACTTACCTTTGTTCCAATTGTGACATCTTCATTGCTTTCTTTTAGAAAACTTTTGAAATATTTAGTCATAAGTGTAATTTCTTCTTCATCCTCAGGTATTGATTGATCACTCTTTGAATCATCAACTTTCAAAGTTATATTTTTCTCTTTTGGTTTGTTACTTGCATCAATCTGTCTTTGATTCACTCCTTGCTCGTAAGCAATCAGTAATCCAAGCAGATTGTCAATAGAATATACATTCAAATCTTTAGACTCAATTATGGTAGTTATCTTTACTTTATTAGAAAAAGGTAAACAATGTAAAATTTTATTAACTTTTTTGAATTTTTAAGTTCTCTACCTAAAGAATGTAATGAGGTAACAATCTGAGTAAACCATGTATGCATATTAGAAATTGACTCATTTGGTTTCATACAAAATAGTTCATAGTCATGTATTAAAATGTTCAACCTAGATTATTTTACCTCATTTATTCCTTTATAAGTTATGTAAAGTCTATCCCAAATTTCTTTTCCAGTTTTGCAAGTAGAAACACGCATATAATCTTTAAATTTCAAAGCACAGAAAAAAGTATTTAAATATTTGGCTTTTAACTGTGCTAATTCTTTTCTTCCAAAGTCCATTCAATAAATGGTGTTTGAATTCTAATGCCATCAACAATTTTAATAGGTCTGCTATAACCTTATTGTACTAATATCCACATGTGATAGTTAAGTGATTGCAGAAAAGTAGACATGGAAGTTTTCGAAAAATCAAAAGAAATGTTATCAAATAAAGGTTGTCTAGTAATTGAATATCCTTCAGGAGTATTCTAGTTTCCATGATTAGCCATGATCATTTTTCAAAAAGTAGTCTAAACTTTAACTTTTGAAATTGGCTATGATAGCACTTAAAAGTTCATGTTAGACGTTAGACCTTTTAGAACAGTCCTAAGGCTAACCAGGAGGGGGGTGAATTAGTTATTTAGAAAAGAGATCCAGAAACATACAGTTGTTTAAAGAAATAATTATCACAGGATTTTTTAACCATAAAATTTTAAATATAGAAAATAAAAATGAGGGAAAAATAAATTATAAAATAAGAACATCAAATCTTATATTGTTTGATCAAACTTAACCAACTTTTACTCCCTTGGAGACTCCTTCTCTAGGTATTGCACTAAACAATAGTGACTCTCCTATTTCCCCTATAACAAGGTGGAGAAGCCCTTACAAACTCTCTTCCACCAACTGGTTGAGCAGAGTACCATCATCTTTTACACTCTGTAAGTGTTGCGAGCGTATCATCACATCCTTTTTAACCCTCCTAGTAATGGCAGAGTACCATCACATCCTATTTCACCCTCTTAGTGAAGGCAGAGTACCTTGATCCAATGTTAAAAATCTTCTATTGAGAGCCTCCAAAGAAGATGGGAAAAAACTAGAAGAAGATAAAGAAATCCTCACTTTGGGCAACCTTGTGAATCCTTCACAACTCTATTTCACTATATCTCTCACTCTTCACTCTCAAAATTTCTCCCAAATACACTCTCCATGGTCCCTCTCAAGAGAAATTTGTTGCCAAAAGATATTAAGACAGTTTCAAGGACTCTTTATATAGACAAGATATGAAAACTGTCCAAAAACTAAAATTTCCATGTGAACCTACTTATATTTGTACTGTACGATCATAGATCTTTCAATATGAATAGTTCAATTAATTAGAGCTTCGTTTGGTATGAACTTGGACAAACTCTGTTTCATACACTATCAGTTGTATGTATGAATATAAATCGTATTGTATGAATAGTTCAAAAATAAATGAGTTTGTTTAGTATGATCTGGTATAAACCTAATTTACTACTCTATCAATCGTCTATATGAATTCAGATTGTACTATGTAAATAGCACAAAAATAAATAAGTTCATTTGGTATGATCTAGTATGAATCTAATTTCATACTCTGCCAGTCATCTGTATGAATTTAGATCATACTGTATGAACAATTCAAAATTCAAGCCATATTTGATTAACTTTATTCTAGAGGAAAACTATGTCAAATCATACAGTATCATTAGATATCATATAGTATGATCACCCTAAATAAATTTATCACTCTCCCCCTATGTGTGTGCGTATGGTTACCCAGTTCTATTCACACTTGCTCATACTCAAGAAATAAAAATAAAGATATACAGACTCTATTACATGAAAACCTATTCTACCATCTATTGAAGTTTTCAGTACTTTGGAGTAGTATATTATTTCCCTAAAATGTTAGCACATATAGAAACAAAATAAAATATCCAATATATGCTTGGAGAAATAATAAAATCATCAGAATAATAATATTTTTACTATCATCAAAAATCATAATCTCAATCATGATTCCTTAGTTCCAATAGAAGGGACCCTGCCTTTGTGTTCTTGTTTTATTTATTCGTGTCTCCTATTATGGGTTGGTCCACTGTTATTATTTTTGGGAGATTTTGTTATTTGGTCGGAATTTTGGCAAATTACCTTTTTATAAAAAGTTTTTTTCCTATCTATTTAAGGATGTTGTTAGAGTTACGTTGTATTATCCCTTTGTTTTTTAAGGCTTCTGTTTGGCCTATTCTCTTTGCTCAGGTGCTTATCCTGGATCTTTTTGTGTTGTTAGAGTTTTCACCTAATTCTATTTTATTTGTGATTAATTTTAATAATGGTTGGATGAGTGATGCTCAATTCTTTCCTGTTGGTTATCTCAGTGGCTTTTTGTGTCATCTGGGACAACTAATGGTTAAGCATTGGTTCTCTTATCTTCTTCCTTTTTCATTTTTTTTTCTATTGGCATGGAGACACGCAATCTTACCTTTTTTGGTGCTTTCTCTCTTACTAATAATACTTGTTCTAATGTTTATTATTATGCTTATATTACTACATCATTTTAACTATTTTTGTAGCTATTCCTTTTTGTAAAATTTTGAACCCATTATATTTTTGTGGAGGGCTATTTTTTGGGTAGAAAGAGTGAAATAAAAGTGTATCTTAGCTTCCTTTTTTTGGGTGCTTGCTTTTGACTGACCTAGCATATATTTAGGCTTCCTTATACTTGTGCTTAGTGGGAAAATTTAGCTCTTAGGTTTTTATTTTGCTTATTTTGTAGCTCATTTTAACAGTAGTGGGTGGGAGGTCACTTAAGGACCTTGTACTCTTTTTTTGAAATTAACGGGTAAGCATGTTGGTGGGTTTCTACCAAATAAAAAATAAAAAATAATTAATAAATTATTAAAAATTTAAAAATTTAAAAAATACAAGGAAAATCTCAATCAGTCAAAAATTTAACATTCTTCTAAAAACCATCAAAAACTTTAAAAATAAAAATTAATTTAAAAGTAAAGAAAATTCATTAAATAAATTATTAAAATAAATTAAAAAATAAATAAATTTTCGAATGGTCCCAAACTCTTGTAATCATCTTTATAGGTCATTCATGACCATTTGTGTTGATTCCAAGTTGTTTGGAATTGATTTGGATAAAAAATTTAAAAAAACCCTAATTACTTGATTTTTTAATTCAAGTAAATGGGTTAATTTACTTTATGATTGGTTTATTCCTAATGAGGGTCATTTTAGAAATGTGTTACCTATTATTATATATTAGTTTCTATGGAGGAGTATGAATGAGGCCAAGCATGAGGAGATTATAATGAATGCATTGCATATTATTAATAAAGTTAAGGATAAAAGTTTGTATCTGTTTACAACTAATTTTGGAAAATTGAACTCTTTTACAGGATTTATCATGTATCTATGGAATTTTGTCTATCATTTCAATTTTCTAGTTCTTATACTAAAGATACAATTATTAGATGGTTAAAGCCTAGGCAAGGTTTGTTTAAGCTGAAAACTAATGGCTTCTTTAATTACTTGAATGCTGGTTGTGGTTGTATTATCAAGGATTCTGAGGATCAAGTCATTGTTGCTTTTTCAAGTTTATGTAATGCCAACAATATTGTTAAAAACTAATTATGTTTTTCTTTAGGTATTAGTAATGTTTGGATTGAGGTTGATGTTATATTTTTTATTCATTATATTGAGGATAATAGTATTACCAATCCAGCTAATTTTTAAATGATTAGAAATCTCAATGATTAGCTTTCTATTATCTCATTTTCTATCTCTCATATTTTTTGTGAGGGTAATTCTATGGCTGATTCCATAGCAAAATTTGGTCGTAACTTAATTGGTTTTATTGAGTTTATCGAGCATACTTTACCCAGGATGCTTAAAAGTTTGATTAGGCTAGACGTTCTGGTCATCCCGATGTTTGGTCGACTTAGTTTGGTTACTGTGCCGACTTCATTTTCTATGGTATGGGTGCTTTGTTGTGCTTTTCTAGTTTATGGTGAGTTTGTTTTGCCTTTTTACCCTTCTTAGCTATGTTGTTTTCTTTCAGTCTTTTTGTTTGGGAGGTTATCCTACTCGTGTTGTAGTTGGTTTTACATTGGTTTTTTCTCCGTGATATGGAGAAATCAATAATGCAATATTTGTACATATTCTTAGTAAGGAAGGTTAGTGATTTGGGTTCTATGTTCATGCCTCATTTGGTTGTGTTGGTGATTTTGGAGACCGATGGGGAATTTTCTTTGGGCTTGCTTTGACATTGTGTGGATTTTAGTATTAGTTGGTCTGTCAATGATTGTAGTCGTCTGTTGCATTGTCATTTTCACCTATGCTACTCATATTCTTCTCCTCTTATCCTTGGAGGGCTGAGTTGGTGTATTGTTGGGTTGAGGGTTATTGTTCATGATGGTTATCATACTTGATGGAATGTTGCTTTGTATTACTGGACTATTTTAGGATTTGATCGTTCACTTGTTTTCTTGTCTTATGTCTCATCATGATTATTTCCATTCTACCAAGTATTTGAATTTGTGGAAGCTTAGATTTGAGCAACAGATGTTTAAATATATACATGATATTACTATTTCTTGCCTCCTGAGCCAATTCACCAACTGTATTTGGTTTTTCAAGTTTGGATTTCATGTGTTTTGTATGGTTTGGATTCAACTGTTGGATCTAAAGGTGGTATGTGTTATTTTAATTATTGGGGGTCCTTCTCTAGATGCCTTCATCATTCTCTCTCTTATTTATTTATTTGCATTTTATCTATGAATCTTCTGCTTTTTACTTATTCAAACGGACTTGCCATTATCACTAAAGATGAGCATGTGCTTTTTTTTGGGTTGGGGGAGGGGGGCAGGCTATCTTTTTCTCTAACGTTACATGATCGGTGTGGTACTTATTACTATTTAGGTCTGTTCTTTTCTTCCCTTGATATTTGTATTGAGCTCTTATTATCTACGAGTTGGGGTGCGGTCTTTTAATGGTTCCTAATCTGATGGCTTCTAAGATTTTGATTTGTTGGATCACTATTGATAATGGTTGCAAAGTTATGCCAACAACTTTTTTCCTTTTGTTGCTTTATGTTCTCTCACAAGGTTAAAAGTTGCTGACATGGTTATTGCCACTTGTTATTTATCTGAGTTTCTTTTACATAATATATGTATTAAGTTTCAAGGCAGATGCTATTTTATTATTAGTAAACTGTTTATGTGGTTGGTTTGTATTTTCTCTTTGCAGCTCTGTTGTGCCTTCTCAATAGTTTTGTAGGATTACTTCTTGGGCTTCAGGATTATGCTAAAAGGGGTCCCTTTCAGGCTTATTTTTTGGTTTTTAATTTTTTGGGTGGATGTTTTCTTTTGACTTGTTTGTAGCTCTTTTGAGAAGTAGGGAGCTCGACGTCCCCCTTAAGGTCCATGTATTTTTTATTTTAATCAACGCATAGGCCCCTTTTTGGGCTTCCCAAAAGAAAAAAGTAAATGGGTTAATTTTATAAAAAATATAAATAAATAAAGAAAAATAAAAAAAAAACATACTAAAATTCTTTGGGCTCTAAATTAAATCTTGAATTTATTAAAAATTTAAAGCCACTGAAATATCAAGTAAAAATAAAAAGTTAAAGTTTCCTCAACTCAATGAATAAAGGAAATTAAATAATAAAAATATTTATTTTGAATCATAAAAATTCAAAAATGAATAAACTAAATAAATCAAGATCAAAGTACAAAAAGTTAAATTAAAATAGAATAACATAAATAAGGAAGATAAATAAATCAAAAGACTATATGCACTTGATTTGATCCCTTTGAGGGAATCAAATGCATAACAATTTTAAGCCTAAGATCTTTCAATTAAAAGCTTCAAGGTCTTGAAGTGATCAATTTGCAAGATTTTTTAACCTAAATCATTAAAAAATGTAAACAAAATTTGCATTGGATTTGATCCCTTATGAGAGATCAAATGCATTATAAATATGTGTCTATGACTTGCAAATTAAAGACTCTTACACTTAATGGTTTGTTGACTACTATGTTCTTTAAAACTTAAAATAAATAATTCAGCACCTAAAATGTATTCTTTAAAATTTATTTTAAATTATAAAATTCTTAAATTTTAATTAAAATAAATCCATTTTGTCATGAAACAAATTGAAAAAAAATAATAAAATGTTCTATAACATTAAGTAATAATGAACCTAGGTCCTATCCAAACCACAACATGTTACACATTTTAGATGGTTTAATAGGACTACTAACTTAAGCGAAGGTGGGGATGATGGTGTGGTTTGTTGTCATGTAGATCCTGCACTCTGGATGTTAGTTATATTCTTATTGGTGCATTTTAGACTGTAATAGGTTGCATTAGAAGTATTTGGTTCTACATACCTGCATTACAACTTTTACATTCTATATATACCTTATTATTTTATTTTTCCTATAGAATATAGAATGTACCTAGGGCCTGATGTAAATTTAAATGTGTAAATGTAAATAAAAAGTTCAAGATTTTTATATAACAAGATTGAGTTGTACACTATCAAGAGTTATAATGATTCATGACGATTGCTTATGCATATAATAGTATTAAAAAGAAACGATTCTTCTTCCTTAGAAAATCATTATCTTTTAGAATCTTAAAGAAGATCCTGGAGCCTAAAGATAAAAGCTAAAGTTAGAAATCATATTTAATTTTATATCATATAATGAAAAAATCTAGGCTTGTTGTGGTGGAACTTGGCCACCTTACTTTTTAGCATACCATGGTTTATACTTTACATTAAAGTTATTTATACACTGCTCTTTTATATACTGCTTTAAATTACATGCATTGTATATATACATATATATATTAAATTTCTACAATGTACACTAGGCCAGCTCACAAGCCAACAATAAGGAATGAGAAGCCTAAAAGTTGGGGCTACCATTATTTTCCTATGGTTAGGGCTGATATGCTACCAAATTTTTCTATAAAATTTTAACTTAAAAATTTAGAAAATTTAGATTTTATTAAAAGTAAAATTTAGAAATTAGGATGTCCATGAGTCAAATTTCATTAAATTGGTGTGTTTATATTTTAAAGAGTTCTGATTAAAGTATTTTGAAGTAAAAATACTTAATTACTTAGATATATAGTAAAAATACTTAATTACTTAGATATAAAGTATTTTTCAAATCAGTTCTTGAGCATCAGTTTGTCTTTTCAGAAAATAGATGTTATGTTATGTGAATTTTACTAAAGAAACTTTAAATCTAATCATGTGGCACATTCATACATTTATTTGTCCATAAGGGCATTGAGATTTTAATGGATGATTTTTAAATCTTTGAAGTGACATTTGATATCTTAGATTATTTAGAGTTAGTTTTAAAAAGATGTGAGGAAACAAACCTTTATACCTAATACGGAGAAATGTCAGTTCATGGTGAAGGAAGGCATTATTATTAGATACAAAATCTCTAAGATGGGTAAGGAAGTTGACATGTAAAATATCTAAGTGATTGAGAATTTACCACCTCCTACTTCTATTAAGAGAATACAAAGTTTCTTAGGTCATTGCGCATTTTATAGCCATTTTATAAAAGATTTTTATAAATTGACAAAACCATTATTTCATTTGCTAAAAAAAGATATACTTTTTTATTTTGATTATTATTGCTTAGATATATATGAGAAGCTTAAGAAGTGCTTAGTTGTGACTCCTATCATTATTTCACTTCAATGGTCTCATAATTTTGAATTTATGCGTGATGCTACTAATTATGCCATAGGTGTAGTTTTAGGGGAAATGCTTGATAAGAATTTTTTTCCATTTATTATGCTAGTAAAGAACTTAATGATGCTTAGATTAATTACAAAACAACTAAAAAAGAGTTACTAGCGATAGTCTTTATCTTTGAAAAGTGTAGGTCTTACTTAATTAACACCATTGTAATTACTTTCACTGAATAGTTTTTCATTAAATACTCGTTAACCAAGAAAGATTCTATGCCCAATTATTACTATAGAAATTTGAGGTAAAGATTTTGGATAGGAACGATTCTAAAAATTAGGCGGTTTATAATTTTTCTAGACTGGGTAGGGAAGACTATTAATAAAAGTAATGACATTAATGTGTTTTTTTGAGATGAAAGCTATTTTAAGTGCATTCTTGGAGTATGCCTTTGTATGATAACATTGTTAATATCATTATTAGTAGTGATATTCCCCTATTATGTGTTAGACCTGAAGGCATAAATTCATGCATCATGCTAAACTCTATTTCTGGGATAAGCCTCATCAATTTAGGAAGTGTATAGACAAAATTATTAAGTCGTGTGTCTCTAAGAATAAAATAGAACCCATCAATAATGAACATCATGATTCTGAGTATGAAGGGAGTTTTATAATGTTTATAACTACTTATATGATCCTTCAATCAAAATTTTATAGGCCTACCCTATTTTAGTAGGTAAATGATTATGCTAAATTATGTGATAGATGCTAGAGGGAAGGAAAATTTTCTAAAAAAAATGAAATGCCCTTTAATTATATTCTTCAAGTTGAAGTTTTTTATGTTTTTGGTTATAATTCATGGGTCCTTTGGAAGGAATAATAACTCTTTAAATTGAAGCTTATATTGTAATTATGTTTTTAAAGAAAAATACAATTTCCAAATTTAGAGTGCCTAAAATCATCATAAGTGATAGGGGTATATTTTTTTAATAAGGGAGTTAAAAATCAAATTATAATATATAGTATTAAGCATATTTATCAATTGTTTATCATCCCTAAATAAGTTGTTAATCTAAAATAAGAAATCAGTATATTAAGAGAATTTTTATAAAAAATATAAGTCCAAGTAAGAAAGATTGGTCACTTATATATATTAGATGATGTAGTATAGGCATATAAGACTTCTTGTAAGACACTAATTGGAATGACTCCCTACAAATTGAACTTTGGAAAAGCTTGCCACTTGACCCTAGAGTTAGAGTCCAAAGTATTCTAGGCAATAAAAAATTAAATATAACCTTAAGGATGTTAAAGAAAAAAGGTTAATACTATTTAATGAATTGGAAGAATTTAGAAATGATGCTTATGAGAATGCCAAGTTATTTAAGTAGTACATAAAAACAAAGCAAGATCATAAGGTCATTACTAAATAATTTGAGCCTGGATAAGAAGTGATGTTCTATAATTCAATATTATAATTATTTTTTGGGAAGCTTAAGTCTAGCTAGACATGCCCATTCACTATTATAAAAGTGTATTGTTATGGAGCTTTTTTTATCAAGGGTCATAAAACTACTCAAATTTTTAAGATTAATGTTTAGTGATTTAAACCATATCTAAGAGGAGATGTTGATCACCTTAGGAGTTTTGCAGAGCTAGCTCATCTTAGATAGAATTTTGGCAAAGTCTTATTGTAGGCTATAAATTTAGTACTATTCAAAACACAAACCAATTTATCGTTCTTGTTTGTTAGTAGATTTTGTATGATTTGTGTTATGTTTTGTGGTTCGAAAACCCGTTCATTAAATTTTATGAGAGTTGCATCAATTTTTAATTTTTTATTATTCTTTTTTTTTGGGGGGGGGGGGGGGGGAACCCACAGAGGGGCTTACGCGTTAATATAAAGAAAGGCAATAAGATCCTTATCAGGAACCTTCAGCTCGCTAATTCTTTAAAGAGTTATAAAAAAGTTCAAAAGAAAACATATAAGCCAATGGTTCCCTATACTATGATTTACAAAATTTCTTAATAACAATCAAGGCAGCTAGAAGCCTACACCAAAAAAAGGAAGATAAAAATAAAGACTTCTAGCTCAATCTTCCTGCAAAAAATAATTACCATGCCTAGAAGATCCGAAATCCCACGAGCCTACAAGAAAAAAAGACTACAAAACCAAGCATAGTAAGATATGAAAATAACAAGGAACTTTATAAACTATTAGTAGTTGAAACAAATAAGAATGTTAAAACATATAGATAACAAAATTCCAATTGAAAATTATGGAAAATTTTTTTGTTGGAAGCATTCTTGAGGCTCATGGTGCAGATCCTGAACTCAAATAACAAATAGAACATAGATTAGCTAAACCAGTAGAGATATGAAGCACAAGGCAAATATAGGAAATAAACATAACCTGATCCATATATTCCATAAGCCCGGAATACAAGAGGTCCATCAGCAATAAAGTCAAAGAATGAAAGCATCTGTGCTAGGTGATAACAGACCCCAGAAGCGGCGTACAGAATTGTAATGTGATTCTGGGGCATGCCATCACCTGGAAAAGATAACAACCATCCATAACTTTTCCTTTCCAACCATGCTTGCTATGAGAGTGAGAAGAAGAGTGAAGAAATAAGGGAAACAACCACTTAAAAAGGAAGAGTAAACACAAAATAATAATAGAATGAAAAACATCAAATGAGTAATGAGAGCAATAATATAAAACAGGGCCACCCTGAAGAAAATAATAACCCAACACCACATGTAAAGAGGAACAATAATTTCCATGGCCAGATGTAAAGGACAAGTCAACCTAGTAGGCAACACCCAATAATTACCACAACCAAACAAGAAAGATAGATAGAAGATCAGCCTCATAAAAGTCACAAAAAATAATAAAAATGACTCAAACATAAGGAAGAAACTAAAACCAAAAGAAACATATCAGACCAAAAGAGTGAGATCATCCCAATAAACAACAAAAAAAACCAAAACCTACAGGATTCTAATATAAGGAAGGCCCAGACCGCCAATCTTAGCTAAACCCGCAAGTTTGGAAGGAAGAGAGGCCCACATATATTCCACAAAATCCATCATATTGCATCCCAAATCAGCTAAAAAATTAGCAGCAGCATTATCTTCCTTATAAATACGAGTTATAGAAAAATTAATAAGCGACAACCATTGCTTAATTTCTCTAATGGTATAGAAATAAGAAGTATAAGCATTGAATTTTTCAGTAATATAATGAATCACAAGCATAGCATCAACTTCAATCCAAACATTAGTAATCCCCATAGAGATGTATAATTGCAACCCAAATTTTGAAGCCTAAACTTTAGCCATTATAGCAGTATGGCCATCCTAGTGACCTGCAAAAGCCACAACAATTTGGCCTTTAAAATCATGGATTAAACCACCACACCCAGCTTTGGAATTTTTTAAAGAGCCTTCTGTATTAAGTTTGTAGCAACTCTGAAGAGGTTTAATCCATCTAACCAAAAGAACTTCAGGTGACTTGGTATTAGTAGCAATATTAATACCAAATTGCTCAGCAATTTGAAAAGAGCTCTTAAAAAAATCCATGTTGATCAAATTAGCCAAATATAGTTATCTCACTTTATCCCTAATTTTAAGAATATTGGTAATGGCATTCATTGTAATGTTCTCATGCTTTGACTCATTCCTACTTTTCCATAGGAACCAATAAATAATAACAGGTAAAACATTGCGAATAAGCCTCTTAGTAGGAACCACCCAATCTTGAATGATATTTTTAATGCTGATATAATCCTTACAAAAATGGGTATTAAAAATATTATCAAAAAACAACCACACATTCAAAGAAATGGGACCATTAGCAAAAACATGGTTCAAATTTTCCAAGCAAAAACAACATTGGCATTTTGAAATAATATGAAAACCACTTTTAATTAAAATAGTATCCACAGGAATGTAATTATGAAGAATTCTCCAAATCATAATACAATAGGAAGCTAGAATACCTTTTTTGCCAATTGGTAGAGAAATTTTGAGAATTAGCCCGATAATTCCTAATAGAATACCCAACTTCTTTGAACAGAAAGCTACCATCATTAGATTTTTTGAACATAATGCAATCATTCTTATGAAGTTGAAGAGGAACCTGCAAAATGAGATTAATGACAAAGTGAGGCTCCATTTCAGAAAGATAATCAATATTCCACATCCCATTGTGAATAAAATGAGAAACTTTACAAGCATTATTAGTATGGGTATTAAGTAAATTATTAATAGAGGAAAAACCTAACCAATTGTCTTGCCAAAAAAAGATGTCACCCAACCCAAAACCCCATTGAGTGAACTCAGCATCCCATTTAATAGAGCACAACCTTTTCCAATTAAAAGAGTCCCCTTTTTTGAATGAACAAATGAGAGGATATTTTATGTGTCCTAGTATTGATTTAGGGTGTTAGGAGTTAATGTGAAAAATTTAGTAAATCACCACATAACTATACATTTAAGTGCCATAACCCCATAAAGCTATTTTAAAATTAGTTAAGTCAATTATACGGCAGCATCAGATGAATCAAGCGTCAAAGTACCCAATCAACTTTCTGAATATCATAGTGCCATACATGCAATACCACAACGTTCAGCTCTCTAAACATTTTGATTAACTTGGGTGCCATAGTGCCCCAACTAGTGCCATAGTGCTTAATCACAATGGCAGTCATTTTGAGCACCATAGCGCCACCACAAATCAAGTGTAGTGGCAGTCTCACAATGAAAAAGCTTGTGATTTTAATTCCATATATGAGTGCCACAGTGCTTCTTATCCCTATCACAATAACACTAGTAGTCATGTTGACCATATCAATTAGTACCATAGTCCAACCCAAGCCAGTTCCATAATATTGATCAATTTATAAATTGGATAAGGGCTAACCAATTCAATTTCACCTGCACTCATACAATCCTAGAGCCTCCTCGTGTTTGTGATTTAGATCCCTAATTCATTTAATCTTGTTAGAATGGTCCCTAAGAATTCCATTAGTAGGAAGGGGTCTGGATCCACTTCCTATGGTGCCTAGAGATTTATTAGTGCTATTATGGTGGAATGGTGCAATAATTTAGTCGGAAAGTCTATTATTCATTAGTGAGTGTTTAATTACCCTAATGGGCTATTCATGTTCAAATAGAAGAGAATTAATGGGATTTTCTAGTGGTTTAACCTTATCCTACAAAAGTATGTAAAGTTTGGGAATTCTTCACAAACACGAAAGTTCCCCAAAATGAGTGCATATATGTCCATTGTAAAGGGGTCCCCTTTACTCTTGTTGTCCTACTTCAACAATTCCAAACCACCAATTTTTAAATTGATGGTGATGAGTATCTAAATTTTCGCATGACCCCTATAAATTAGGAGGAAGTAATTAGATTCCAAAGCTAAAGAGTCTTAAATGCCAATTAAAAGAGAAGAGAAGCTTAAAATCAATAAATTTTCTATATCCTCCTTTAACTAGGAGTAAAAAGCTAATGACTACATCATTTCTACGAAGCCTATGCCTAGAAAAAAAGTAAGGTCATGAGGATAAGACCATTATAAAGTTTTATGTTAAAAAAAAACTACTATTGACATTGGTAAGATTATTTTCTAGTCTTTCTAGTATATGCTTAGTGGGTCAACATCTGTAGGTATTTGGAATCTTAGTCTTTTTTGTGAGTTGTGTGAATCTACTAGGGTAGTAAAGAATGCATTGGAAGAGAAGATATGCATATTTTTTTTTTCCCTGAGGTGGTCTAAGATCCTGTTCTTCAAAATATCACTTTAGAGTGAGGAGAGGGGTCTAGCCAACCGACCCTACCCATCCAACAACAGGGTAGAGATCCTAGGACACTATGAGATCAAGTAATGAATCTCTAGGATAGAGTTGATCAAATTAATTTTTTCATTTATCACTTTAGGAAATAAATAATTATGCTAGAATAGGGAATGTTCACCCACAATGAAAATATGATGCTTCAACACTAAATATAGTATCAATACCAGGATGAATATAACAAAATCATGGTTGGCAGGTTCAGGAGCTAAGACATGAACTCCCATGGTTAACAAAATATATTTCCAGGTGCACCCTTCTTTGAGATATACACAAGAGCATGACCTTCGTCAGTAACATAAACAACAACAACAACATAGGGTGTAGAATAAGAAGAAGAAGATAAAGAGGAGTAGGGAGAGCCCTCATATTTTTTTATAATTATTTTTTAATTTTAATTTTAATTTTAATTTTTTGTTATTTTTATTTAAGTTTTCTATTTAAAGTTCTTTATTTTTTTATGTTATGTGAATTTTGAAAGTATGAGATGCACCAAGAGGGGGGGTGAATTGGTATTTTAAAAATAAATCCTAAACACGAGTTCTAATTTTTAAGAGATTTTTTAGATTTTTTAAAATAAAAACTTAACTAGTCAAATGAGAAAGCTAATAATTTGTACACAATTATAATAGTGGTAATACAATTTTAAATCTCATAATGAAAAGTTAAAATAAGATTTTTCACCAAGAAGTTAACAAAGAAAATAAATGCACTAAAAATAAAATGCAAAAAATAGAAAAAGCACACCAAAATTTTTTATAGTGGTTCGGTCACTTGACCTACATCAACTCCCTGGAGTCCTCCACTCCAAGAGTTGCATTACTAAAAGTTGACTCTCCTTCTGCTCCCACAGCAAGGTAGAGAAACCTTTATAAAACTCACTTTCACCTTCCCCGATGTGGCGGAGTGCCAGACACTATGTCACCCTCCTGGAGACAGTAGCAGACCTTTTCCTTTTTCTGCCTCCTAGAGAAAGCAGAGAAGCTCGAGGACATTGACCTTGAAGCCACTCTCCCTTGAGAGCTTCCACAAGACTCACCAAGGCCACAGGAGGAGCAAGCGTATAGTTAGCTCGGAGCAACCGTGTGATCCCCTCCCACTCCTTCTCCCTAATGCTCAAGCTCACCTTCTCCTTCCTCTCACAAACCCTAGATCTCTTCAAAAGCTCCCTCTCAAGAGTTCCTTCAGGTATCACGCTCCTCTTCTTCACATAGCAATCACAACAATAACCTCTCTCTGAATAAGAAAAACTTCTTTTTAAATTAGGCTTCAGAAAACTCTAATGATTCAATTCATATGATGTTGTTTATACAGTATGATCCAATATTATACAATATGACAAGTTCAAAATCAGTTTCGTCCAGTACGAAGGCAGATGAACAGTTCATAAATTTTACGCACATCGTACAGTACGATCAGGAGATCATACCGGATGATCTTTTTATTTTCAACTGTTTGTACTGGATGACTTATGGGACGACCAAAATTCATCTATGTAAATCATCTTACACTTTACACATCATATAGTAAAAATTTTTGAATTCAGATCATCATCCTGTATGATATAAATATCGTTTGGGATGAATAGTTCAAAAAACTATGGTTTCATCTAGGATGATCTATGGGATGACCAAAAATCATCTCTATAGTTCATACAATATGATTCATATCATACAGTATGATTCATATCGTACAGTATGAATGATAGTAATTAAGAAATCATGATTCAATTTCCTGATTACGGGGAATAATTTTGGCAAGATTTCAAATGATTGTACAGTATGATTAAGATCGTACAGTATGATTAGTTTGAGAAATCAAATTTAAAATCATACCTAAACTATGTTGGCAGCTAGGGTTTTAGATGGAAATAAATCGTATAGTACGATTACGATCATACAGTACTATTAGTTCACAAGCTAATCATTCAGAATTAGTCGTTAAGCCTGAGTTTTATGACATATTGTATAGTATGAATAAAAATCATACAGTATGATTTACTTCAAAAAAAATTTTATCTTCAAAAAAAAAAGAGAAACTCTCCCCCTATGTGTGTGTGCATGGTCACCCCATTTGCATACATTCTTTTATGGCAGACTAAAAAAATAAAAATTAAAAAAAAAATAAATACAAATTCTTTTACATCCTATTCTACCTAGTCTTGAGTCTAAAGTAGTCTTGAGTAGCGTGTATCTTACCTGAAATGTTAGTGCTCGCAGATCAAAATAAACATATATATTTTTTAAGAAAGAATGTAGTAATCCAGTCAATATTATTTCTCATCATCAAAATCAGATGCTTGGGATCCTAGATTGCAATAATCTCTCCCTTTTTGTTGATGTCAAATAATGTTATCTGATAGGTAAGTTAAATTTTATTTTTTCCTTAGCTCCCCCTCACTAGATGATGGATTTTAAAAGATGGGAGGATTTATAAACAAATTTTTTAATTTTCAAAATTTTTGTTTGGGGTTTTTTTTTACTTTTTAAAACATAGACAAAACATAACGGGATTAAGAAAAAACACAACATATAAAAAATATATATATGGGCTGAAAAATATCATAGCATACAGACAAACGGGAACATAGAATTTTGTAAGAACATAACATAGAAATTTCTCCCCCTTTAACATCAATAAAAAGAGGAGTACATATAAAACAGGGAAGTAAAAATAGTACAAGAAAAAGAAATACACAACACACAAGTAAAAACAACTAATAGTTAGGATCCTGATCAGGTGGTGGTGGTGATGGTGGAGGTGGCTGATAGTATTGATGGATGGACGGGAACTATTGATCTATTGAGGTGAACTGTTCACCAAACCATCACATATTATCTTCGTGATGTCATTACTATTGGTCAATGTGGTAGTCCAGCTGAGTTTCCAATCAATCAAGCTGTTGAATAATATCATCCTAAGGGTAGGCAAGTCCAAGTGGTGGTATTGGTGGTGGTGGAGGTCCTTCTACAGGAGCAACATCCCCTTCTTCACCAAAATAGGGATCAACGTGCTCTTGCCCCCAATGGAAAAGAATATGAAATGAGGCATTTGTGTTAAAAATAGGAAGATTATCAATGGAATAGGATTGCTGAGTTAATATTTGGCGTTGAGGATGTATCCTATGATATGTCCTAAGGCAATGTTTTATTTTCATCAGGCACTGGGATATCAAATAGTAGATAGCTTATGAATATAGTCTATGATCATTCAAGCTTCATCAAATTGGATTTCTAACATGATTAAGTAAGTGACTACAGACAGAAATGGGGTAATGTGTATGCGATCTCCAGCTTTTGGTATAATGAATGTTCGAAGAACGTGCTGGATAATGCGGGCATTTTGAGGTAGAGTTTGGAAAAGTGGTAGGTGTTAGTTTGTGGGGATAATCCTAAGTAGCATATTAACTGAGGTCCAATTAAAGTCATTGGTGAGGAGAGATTTGGGATGAGGTCCTTCGGTAGAGAGTCCAATGTGTTCAGCTAAATTAGCTTTAGTGATTTCCATATTTAATTTGCATACAAAGGAGGTCAAAGTTGTGCATTCAAAATCAATCCTAAGATTTGCTAAAAATTTGTAGAGGAGTTCAGAGTGAAAAGGAAAGGCTAGGGTAAGAAGAAACTGGAGAGTAGTGGAGGCAAAAAGATTCATAACCTCAAAATTTAAAGCGGCTTGGTTAAGTATGCATGACGGAGTGATCTTTGCCTCTTTGAACTTATTGTAGGCTTTTTCATCAGCAACGGAGAGAAAATGGTCGGTGAATCACTGAGAGGAGGAAGATCTCCCCTCGATCAGTCTACCACATTTGCTTCCACTGGCCATTGAAAAGAAATACTGAAGGGATGAAAGATTTAGAGAAGTTGAGAGTAAGTTGAGCCAAAGAAACCCTTCAATTTATAAATTTTTTGGATGATCATACAGTACGATAGATATTCATCTAGTATGATCATGTGAATTAATTTGTTAGGATGAATTATCAAAAAAAGGAGTCAAATTATATAGTACGATCAGGATCGTACTGGATGATCTTAAGAGATTTTGTTCATCCCGAGGAGTCATCGGTACGACCTTTGCAAAAGGTATCTTATAGTACGAAAAGATGTTTGTCCAGTATGATGAGCAATTATGATCATACTGGCTGAGTTTAAATTCATCGTTATCCAGTTTGACATGTGGATCATACCATACGAAGAGAGGAATTCTACAATATGATGATTAATAATATGTATCGTACAGTAGGAGTGGTGGTTCGTATAGTATGATGTACATATAAGCAAACAAATCTGGACTATTGATGTAATTAAGGGCTGTGATTTATGTATTTGTGAGGATCATAAAGTATGATTGTGTATCATATAATACGATATACACAAAAATTCAAGGTTTTGGCATCACTAAGATGTGTGTGAGATGATCAGGAAACCCCTTTTTTTAATTTTCTAACAAAATAACAACATAAAAAAATGAGTACAAACACATGAATTTTAAAAACAATTTTTTTAATTTTTTTTTTAATTAAGCATGAATGTCTATGACACCTAATTTTGTGCTCAATGTGCTAAATGTGTCATAAGCTAATCGTTTTGTGAATATATTAGCAAGTTGATCTCCGGTGGCTATATGGTGTAGTTTGATATCTCCCTTGGCTACAAGATCTCTTATAAAGTGATGCCTAATATCTATATGCTTTGTGTGTGAGTGTTGAATTAGATTTTTAGATATGCAAATTGCACTAGTATTGTCACATATAATTAGGATGGTTTCTACAGGTAGTATAAGATCTAAAAGTTATTATTTTAACTACAAAACTTGAGCAACACAACTTCCTACTGCTATATATTCTACTTCAAACATTGAAAGGGCTACCTAATTTTGTTTTCTACTGGACCATGAAACTAAGGATTATCCTATGAATTGATATGTACCAGAGGTGCTTTTATTATCTACCCTACATCCTATAAAATTAAAATTGGAATACCCTAAGATTTCAAACAAAGTGTTGTGTCTAGAATACCAAATTCCTAAGTTTGGGGTGCCAAGTAGATATCTAAGAATTCTCTTGACAGCAGTCATGTGGTATTCTTTTGGGTCGGCTTGAAATCAGACGTAGAGACATACACTAAACATTATATCCAGTCTATTGGAAGTTAAATAGAGAAGGGATCCAATTATTCCCCTATACTTCTTCTGGTCTACTGACTTTCCATTTGGATCTTTATCTAATTGAATGGTAGCACTCATGGGAGTATTCATGGCCTTAGCGTTATCCATTTCATACTTTTTTAGAATATCCTTAATGTACTTAGATTGGCTAAGGAATGTTCCATCTTCTAACTATTTTACACTAAATCCAAAGAAGTAATTAAGTTCTCCCATCATGCCCATTTCAAACTCGTCACTCATTATTTTTAAAAATTCATCACATAAAGTTTTCTCTGAAGACCCAAACAAGATGTCATCTACATAAATCTGAATAATGAGTGTCTCATCTCCTACCCTTTTTAAGAAGAGGGTGGTGTCCACACTTCCCTTGACAAAGCCTTTATCTAGTAGGAATGTGCTAAGTCTTTCATATCAGGCTCAAGGTGCATGCTTTAATCCATACAATCCCTTTTTCAATTTAAATACATGATTTGAAAATTATGAGTTTTTAAATCCTGAGGGTTGCTCAACATGGACATCTTATTTGATTACCCCATTTAGGAAAGCACTCTTAACGTCCATTTGATACAATTTGAAACCCTTGAAGTAAGCAAAGGCTAAGAGTACCCTTATGGCTTCTATTCTAGCTACTGAGGTAAAGGTTTACTCAAAATCTATTCCTTCAATTTGGTTATACCCCTAAGCTACTAATCTGGCCTTATTTCTTGCTACTATTATGAGTCATTTATCTTACTTTTAAAGACCCACTTTGTTCCAACCACCCTTTGTTCCTTAGGTTTCTTGACTAATTCTCACACATCATTTCTAACAAATTGGTTTAGCTCTTCTTGCATTGCTAGGATCTAGAATTCATCTCCTAAGGCTTGATTTATATTTATGGGTTCAATCATGGAGATAAATACAGAATGACTAATCTCCTTCCTAAGTCCATGCCTAATTTTTACACCTTTAGATGGGTCTCCTAGGATCAACTCTGTAAGATGACTAGAAGAATACCTCCAATCTCTAGGCAATCACTCCTAAGGTTCTACTCTATCTTCTATGGCAATGGTTTCTACCCCCTAAATGACCCAACTTCTTCTTTTTTAGGATTAGGTTCAGACGTCTTATTTGATTCAACAAATATCACATGGGTAGACTCTTCTACTATAAGGGTCCTCTTATTGAAGATTCTATAGGCTTTACCTACAAATGAATAGCCTAAGAAGATGACTTCATCAGATTTTGTATCAAATTTTCCTAAGGGTGACTTACCATTAATTAAGATAAATCATTTGCATCCAAAAATATGTAAGTGAGAAATATTAGGTGTCCTACCCTTAAGGAGTTCATAGGGTGTCTTATTAAGTTTGGGTCTAACATTCACTCTATTTAAAACATAACAAGTAGTATTCATTACTTCTACCCAAAAAATATCTAGGAAGAGTGTATTCAGCTAATATTGCCCTAGCAGCTTCAACCAAGGTTCTATTCTTTCTCTCAGCTATTCCATTTTACTAAGAGGTCCTAGGGGCAGAGAAGTTATGTTCTATTCCTATCTCTTGATAGAATAATTCAAACCTATCATTCTTAAATTCTCCATCATGATCACTATGGATTATTGAGATTTCATATCCTAATTTCCTTTAAATCCAAGTGGAGAAGGTTCTAAAATCTTTAAATGACTGATTCTTATCTGCTAAAAATTTTACCCAAGTAAATCTAGAGTAGTCATCCACTATTACAAATCTATAAGATTTCCCTCCTAGGCCAGCTATACTAATAAGTCCAAATAGGTCCATGTGAAGAATTTTTTGAGGCCTAGTGGTATTGATATCCTTGATTGAATGAAATGATGATTTCACTTATTTTCCTAGTTGGCAAGCATCACATAAGTGGTCCTTAGTAAAGTCTAACTTAGGTATGCCTCTAACTAGGTCTTTTGGAGTGATATTCCTAAATGTTTTCATGCTAGTATGACATAGTCTCCTATGCTATAGCTAATAGTCATCAGTTATTATTTTCAAACATAAATGGTTTGAATTTTCAATGCAGTTAAGGTTTAACATATAGACATTATTTATCCATTTTCCTTCTAATGCAAGTTTATCATTTAAGCTAATCATGCATTTATTAGAAAGAAAATTTATGTCAAAACCCTTGTAATACAATTGACTAATACTTAACAGATTGTGCTTTAAACAATCAACTAAAAGAACATTTTCAGTTATAAATTTTTTAGAATTTCCAATGATACCTGAGCCCACAACTTTCCTAGTGGTGTTGTCTCCTAAAGTCACCTTACCTCCTAACCTGGCCTCTAATGTCAAGAACTACTTCACGTCTCCAATCATATGTCTCGAACTGCCACTGTCCAGGTACCACATGCTCTCACTAGGTCTTTTGTGAGAGCACCCCTATAATTTCAATCAAAGATTAGTTTTGGGAACCCAAGTGAGTTTGGGTTCCTCCTTATGCTTGAATGAATGAGATGTATACATGTTATGCTGTAATAAATGCAGCTTAGGTCTCCACACTAGATGTGTCCTTTGGTGAATTATGCAAGTGCAGGCTATGTGACATAAAATTCCACAAGAGTAACACGTACACTGGGAAATGGGTTCACTAACCTATGTGGGTGATGGTGCCTCTTCCTAAGTTTGTGTGATGCATGTAATGTAAAGGAGTTATCCCATTAGACACGTGAGGGTAATGGTTTATTATTTTCTAATGTTATATCCTTTGCTCTTAAGTATTCATTTGCACTTTCGTAGCTTAATACTTCTCATTTCAATGTATGCTTATTGCTATCTAGTTGAGATGTAAGTTCTTCGAATTCCTTAAATGCATTTTCTAGTTCAACATGTGATGATTTTAAGGAATCGTGTGTAATAGTTAATTCAACATGCTTCTTATTTAATGTATCAAATTCATCAAGCAGGGGCATGTGATCTCTATCCAAGTTAGAATATTCTTTAACTAATCTAGCATGCTCTTTTTGTAAAGTATTAAAATTAATGTTAAGACTAGCATGCATTTTCTTTAACTTTCTATATGAGTCATGAATTATTTCAGTAATTACTAATAGTTCATCATAAGAGAGTTGACATACCTCATCTTGATCTGATTGATCAAGGTTATCGTTAGTCATAAGACACAAATTTGTTACCTCCTCCTCTTCTTCTTCTTATGATGATTCTGAGATAAAGCCAGCTCAAAAAGCTTTTTATGTTTTTAGTTTGCCCTTCTCGTACTTTGACTTCTCCTCACCCTTTCCTTGACTGGGTGAGTCTTTACGTTGGGGCAATCAGCTCAGAGATGACCTGGTTTCTTGCACTCAAAGCAAATTATGTCAGATGTAACTTTAGTACTCTTTGAGCTTTTACCTTTGTTCTAGTTGTTTTGATGATGCCATTGCTTTCTTTTTAGAAAATTCTTGAACTGATGAGTCATTAAGGCTATGTTGTCATGTTCCTCCACTATAGAATTATCACTTTCTAAATTGTTCACTTTTAGAGTTGTAGTTTACTCCTTATTCTTTTCTCCTGTATCACATTGCCTTTGACTCACTCCTTACTCGTAGGCATTGAGCGACCCAAGAAAATTATTAATTAAATAAATATTTAAATCTTTGGACTCAGTTATTACAGTTATGTTTGCATCGTGAGAGCTAGGTAAACATCTCAAAATTTTATTAACTTTTTTAGAATTAGATAACTCTCTTCTTAGAGTATGCAAGGATGTCACTATCTGGGTGAATCTAGTGTACATTTCAGATATAGACTCGCTAGGTTTCATGTGAAAGAGTTCATAATCATGTACTAACATGTTTATCCTAGATTGTTTAACCTCACTAGTTCCTTTGTACATGATACACAATCTATCCCAAATCTCCTTACCAGTACTACAAGTAAACACTCACATATAATCTTCTGATTTTAATGCGTAAAAGAAATAATTCAAGCATTTTGCTTTTAATTGTGCGAGTTCCCTATCCTCATTACTCCATTCATTAAATGACAAAATAATTTTAACGCCATTCGTGAGATGAAAAGGTGCAAAGAAACCTTCTTGAACCAACATCTACATGCGATAGTCTATATATTGTAAAAACATAGACATGCAAATTTTCTAAAGGTCAAATGGTATATTGCTAAATAAGGGTGGACGTGTTATTGAATAACCCTCCATAATGTTATGATTATTAAACTGTGCCATGGATCATATGTTTATAGGTTTTCTAAAATACTATTTTAAAATCCCACTCTGATTCCACTTGAAAGTACGAGATGCGCCAAGAGGGGGGGGGGGGGTGTGAATTTGTATTTTAAAAATAAATTCTAAACACGAGTTCTAGTTTTTAAGGGATTTTTCATATTTTTCAAAATAAAAACATAACTAGTCAAATGCTAAAGCTAACGGTTCGTACATACTTACAATAGTGGTGATAAAATTTTAAATCTCATAATAAGTTAAAATAAGATTTTTCACCAAGCTGTTAACACGAAAAATAAATGTAAAATGCAAAAATAGATAAGTCACCAAAAATTTTTATAGTGGTTTGTTCACTTGACCTACATCCACTCCCAGGAGTCCTCTACTCTGAGAGTTGCACTACTAAAATTTGACTCTCCTTCTGATCCCACAGCAAGGCGAAAAAGCCTTTACAAAACTCACTTTCATCTTCCCCGGTGTGGTCGAGTGCCAAACACTATATCACCCTCCTGGTGACAGTAGCGAACCTTCTCCTTTTTCTCACTCTTGGAGAAGGAAGAGAACCTCGAGGATGTTGACCTTGAACCCTCTCTCCTTAGAGAGCTTCCATAAGACTCACCAAGGTCACATGAGGAGCAAGTGTGCAGCTAGCTCGGAGCAAGCGTGTAATCCCCTCACACTTCTTCTCCCTTATGCTCAAGCTCACCTTTTTCTTCCTCTCACACCCTAGATCTCTTCAAAAGCTCCCTCTCAAGAGTTTCTTCAGTAATCACGCTCCTCTTCTTCATACAACAATCACAACAGCAACCTCTCTCTGAATAAAAAAAACTTCTTTTTAAATTAGGGTTCAAAAAACCCTAATAATTTAATTCAGATGAAGTTGTTCGTACAATACGATCAAATATCATACAATACGATTAGTTCAAAATCGGTTCCATCTAGTACGAAGGTAGATGAATAGTTCACAAGTTTTATTTTCAACTATTCGTATGGGATGACTTATGGGATGACCAAAATTCATCTCTATAAATCATCCTGTACTGTACACTTCATGCAGTATGAATAGTTCAATTCAGATCATCATCCTGTATGATATAAATATCATCCGAGATGAATAGTTTAAAAAATCATGGTCTTATCTGGTATGATCTATGGGACGATAAAAAATTGTCTCTGTAATTCGTATAGTACTATTCATATCATACAGTACGAATGACAGTAATTAAAAAACCATGATTTAATTGCCTGATTATGGGAGATAATTTTGGTAATATTTCAAATAATCGTACAGTATAATTAGGATCATATAGTATGATTAGTTCAAGAAAACAAATTTAAAATTTTACCTAAACTACACTGGCAGCTAGGGTTTTTAGATGAAAACAAATTGTACAGTATGATCACGATCGTATAGTACGATTAGTTCACAAACTAATCATTCAGAATTAGCTTGATAGATTGTACAGTACGATTAAAAATCATAAAGTATGATTTACTTCAAAAAAAAATTATATTAAAAAAAAGAGAAACTCTCCCCCTGTGTGTGTGTGCATGGTCACCCCATTTGCATACACTCTTTTGTGGCAAACTAAAAAAATAAAAATTAAAGAAAATATAAAATACAAATTCTTTTACATCCTATTCTATCCAGTCTTGAGTCTCCAGTAGTCTTGAGCGATGTATATCTTACCTGAAATGTTAGTGCTCACAGATAAAAATAAACATCTATATTTTTCAAGAAAGAATGTAATAATCCAGTCAATATTATTTGTCATCATCAAAATCAGAAGCTTGGGATCCTGGATTGCAACAAATTTCTTGCACTTTTTGTTAGTTTTGTTTAAATTATAAATTAAAAAATTAAAGGAATCATTTTTTTCAATTTATGAACAATTATTTTTCTTAATATATTACACTTTTTTCTTGAATTATAAATTTTGAAAAATCAAAATTAAGATCCTTATTTATTTAATAGCACACAATTTGCAAAATTTTCCTAATAAAATAGCTACAAATAAAAACTAATGTTTTCATTTAAAATTAGTTAATTCAGATATGTTAAATTTGTAGAATTAACTTAAGCACTTGACTACTTATAAAGTACTATTAGGCTTTAGGATTATTGCGAATTAACTAATTATATTAATCTTAAATAACATAAAAGGTAATTAGTGTATTGTGAAGCCATTAACAAACATTCGATTATTATACAATGTGTAGGAAATAGACAAGTATTTAAAATCATTATAAGATATTTAACATATAAATGAAAAAGAGTTAAAGTAAAAAGATTGAAAGGGTAAGTACTGAAATATTAAAAATTGGTACCTATAATGTCTAACCTCACTTTAAAATAATAGGTGGAGGCAATAAATAGGTATCCAAAATCATTATAAGGTACTTGGCAAAAGAAAAAGGATAAGAATAAGTGAAAAGCTAAATATTAGAATATCAAAAGTGGTACCTGCAATGTCTAGTCACACTTTCATACTCCTAGAGTAATTATTGGAATCTTAATACTTTTAGAAATCTTATAAGTAGATTTAAGGGTTAAATAAATGTATAATTCCATTAATTCCAATAATTAAATAAATTAAGTGAGCTATTCAAATATATTCACCAACACCCTTAAGAGTTTAATTTAGAAGGAATATTAAGTAAAAATAAAGGAACAGGATGTTATAAATATTTTATTAGCAAATCTTCCAACTTATGTACTTTATAAATAATTTAATTATACATTTTATTTCTTTCCAAAAATTATATTTATAACAAAAATATTTTATCCCAATACAGTATAAATTACTTCTGGACAAGTAATATCTTAAAGTTTGGGGGAATTTGATAAGATAAAATTTGTTAATTCCAAATTGCTTTTATTATGAATATTGTTATTTTATTTATTTATTTTTATATAGGAAACAAGTTAAAAATCATAAAAATTGGACTAGAACCATAATGTCATCTCATCCCCCAACATTGTCGTGCCATTAGTGCATAACCATAGTGGAGAGGACTCAGAAAAATTGTTGGAGAGATTAGTGTCACAACGCTTCTAGGAAGAACCGTATCACGAAATCAACCCTTGCCACCGTTGGAGATAATAGAATTATCGAAACATTGCAATGAATGATGAACTGAATTGCTTGTCTAATAGCATCACAATGCCATCAAGCCAGCACCATGGCTCTAGTTTACTTATTTTATAAAGTTATAACTAGTAGCCTTAGTCTTCATGCAAAGATAGAAGCATTTGGAGAGACGTGTATGTGTGTGTATATGTGAGTGAGTGTGAGAGATAATTCTGGGGGGAATTAGCTCTTATGTACATGTGTAAAATCATGTATTGGTGTAGATTAATGTGGAGGAGTGCGAAGGAGTCTGTATGATTGATTTTGTTCACTTCTAGCCTTTTATAGTTTTTATTTTGTTTTGTATATATATGTCTTTTTATTAATGCAAATAAAATGTTTATGATGTTTCATGTATCTCCATTTGTAGCTAATCTTGTTATTCTTAATCAATGATTATTATTATTATTATTATTATTTTGGGGGGGGAGGGGGGGGGGGGGGGGGGGGGGGCGTTTACCCGTGGAGGGGTCTACGCGTTAACTAAAAAATTAGTTACAATGTTCTTAAAGGAAACCTTCAACTCACTAATGCTCAACAGAGCAACAAAAGAAACCAAAAGAAAACCTATAAGCCTATGGTTTCCTCTACTAAGAGTTAAAAAAAAAACTTAATAACAACCTAGGGCAGCCAGAAGCCTGCACCCAAAAAAGGAAGATCTTAAAAAAAAAAAACTTTCAGCACAATCTTCTTGCAAAAAAATTCATACTAGCCCAAAAGATCCAAAATTCCTTGATTCTACACAAAAAAGACACTATAAAAGAAAACCACTCAACCAAAAATAATAGTAACAAATTTTGCTATAAGTATTTAAAAATTATCCCAAAAAGAGTTGTAACTGTGCGAGTAATAAAAAAGCCAACCATTGACCCTAACCTAGAAAAGGCAGGAGGCCTCATCCCAACCATACCAAGTCATAACCCAAAACATGCTAGAAGAAATAGTAATAACACTAAGGAATGAAAACATATGTCCTGAATGATAAAATGCCCCATAGGAGTCAGATAGCCATATAAAACCATTCCTGTCCTAATAAGCATGGATAGAATAAGGACAACAAGAAATCTTCCCAATAAAAAGCATAAACAAGACCAAACTATTGTTAGGAAATAACAGCCAGCCCAAGAAGATAAAAATAATTATAAAGGGAAAAGTCATGGCACCCCAGAATAAAAAACCACCCACAGCCACAAATGCATTAAATAAGACCAAAAGATGCCACAATATGTCATAATTGATAGCCCCTACGTACCTGATAATACCAAAGCTATCCCAACAGTAGAAAGAAGCAACCACATAAGGAGAAAAGAAATTAAAAGAAATCACATAAGGAGGGACAAAAAAGGCCCGAAAGGAGAACAATAACCCCAACAAAAGATCAGGGCCATAAGAGCTCAGGATTCAATACCCATGACAACCTTCATTAAAAACCCCCGAATGCCACCCAATTCTGAACGCATACACTCTCAAGCACATGAAATAGGATGCAAAAGAGGTGAGTAATAGAAAAGAAAACCATACAGGGCAACACAACCTTAATGGCAGCAATAATACAAAAATAATCCCAAATAATGATATAGTATATAATAAAAGAGACATGAAATATACCGAGCACAACCCACAAAGTTAAACAAAAAACCATAAGCATTCTAGCAATAAAGGCCAAAATAATCAGCCCTAGAATTAAGACAGGCCAAGACCCAACCAGTTAGCACATAAAGAATAAAATAGCCTACCCATAAAAAAGCCCCAGGGAAAAGAAGAGCAACAAAAGGGGTTAAATTAGGGTATGAAAGATTCCAATCACTGCTCAATCCCTTCACATCAAAACACCAAATAGTATTGAGATGAAAAGGATAAGTTTTATAGAAATTGATCACAACAATAGAAAATTGCACCCTCATAAAAATAAAGGGAAAGACAAAACACAAAGCCTTCAACCAGAACCAAGGTTTAGCTGAGCTAAACATGTCAAAGATGACAAACCAATTAAATTTTGACATAAGGAAAAGTCATTTTGTCCCACCTAATCATGCATTTCAGAGGATTAGGTAAATTGTTTGCAGTAAAGTCCATTAGGCAGTCCAACCCACAACCTATTTTTTTTTTCTTTTTTTTTTCTTTTCTCTCTTTTTTTGTAAACCCACAACCTAAATTAACTAACCAATCAGCACAAGCATTACCTTCCTTATGAACATGCGAAATATTAAATTAGCAAAAATTAATAGCTGCTTGATATCTCCAATTAGATAGATAAAATTTGGGTTGCATATGTTATCCAATTAGTTCATAAGATAATGAATAATAGAAGTGGCATCCACCTCAATCCAAATATTAGTAATACCAAGAGAAATGTATAATTTAAGACCATTGAGAATAGCATAAAGTTCAGCCATCAGCATAGAACACTTATCCAAAGGGCCAGCAAAAGCAATGATCATGTTACCAGTATGATCTCTAATAATGCCAGCACAACCAAATGTACATGTATGAACCGAACCATTTGTATTCAGTTTAAAAGTGTTAAGGGGAGGATTTAACCAATAAACTAGTTTAGGATAGTCCAAATAACTGCCATTCTGAAGAGATATGCCAAACTTATGAGCAACAAAAAAGTAATTCCTAAAATGTTTTTGGAAGTTAAGAGATTAGCATTGAAAAGCTTTAGCACTTTATCTTTAATATTTTGGATAATAATGTGATAATCCATGTGAATATTGTTGAAAAGGGAGTTATTTCTAGCATTCCATAAATACCATAAATTGAGGGAAGGTATCACATTTTTTATATGACCTTTTCAATTAATAAACCATAAATCCAACAAAGTATTAATAGACATGTGAGCATTAAAATAATTTAGCTTGAAAGTATCTTCAAAGTAGACCCAAATTTTAATAGCAATTGGACCTAAAATAAACACATAATGAATATTCTCCATATGAAAGCAACGTTGACACCTAGAATTAATAATAAAACCTCTCTTCCTCAAAATTTCATCTGTAGGAATATATTTGTGCATGATTCTCCAAATAAAAACATAAATGGTCTTTGGAATACTTTATTCCAAATCATAGAAAAAAATTTCCCAACATAATGCTTCTCTCTAAACACATGACATGCATCCTTTAAACTAAACATACCATTATGAGACAAGTCACATAAAAGGAAATCATTAGATTCAATATTAATCGGCATATTAAGAATTCCAAAAATAACATCTTCATGGACCATGCCAACAAGTTTATTATAGTCCCAAATATTATCCGTGATAAAGTAGTCCACCTTAGTAGCAACAGTGGTGAAAGAATTAAGAATAGAGCCAATAGACTGACCTTCAAGCCAATGGTCTTGCCAAAAGAAGAGGTTTGCTCAACCAAGGCCCCATTTAATATGAGGTTCAGCTCTCCACTTGATTCTACAAAGCCTTTTCCACACCTTGGAATCACTTTTATTATAAAAATAGATAGTAGGATGCCTACCGACATAATACTTATCAGTCATGAACTTAGCCCAAACAGAGAGTTTAGATTGAAAATTGAACCACAGTTTAAAAGAGAAAGCCTCTTAAGATCATACATATTTTTGCAACCCAACACCCCTTTATCAAGAGTCCCACAACATTTGGGCCAAGAGGACCAAAGAACTTTAGAGTTCACATTGGATCCATGCCAAAAAAACTTATTAAATAAATTTTAAATTATATTAGAACCAGTGTTGGTAGGTTGTAAAGTTTGAAAAATATAACTGGGTAAGGAACACAAAACACTTTTCATAAGGACTAATCTACCCTCAAAACTAAGGAAATTAGAATTCCAAGAATTTAGCTTTTTCTATATAGAAGTAATAGGCTCGTCAAAAAGAAAGGTATTCTTCCTACCCTTATACAATGGGACCCCTAAGTACTTAATTGGTAAAGAACCTTGTAAAAAACCAGTACTATTTTTAATGGAAAGCATCCGATCATGAGAAACCTTTTTGGACATAATAATGGAACTCTTATTCTTATTAATAGACAAACCACTACAATTTTGAAAGCCATTTAAAAAGGTCATGAGTCTATTAACTTGATTAACAGAAGCATTAGAGAATATAATAACATCATCAGTAAAATATAAATGGGAAATAGGAAAACCACCCAAAGTTCTATAGAAATTGCTCAAGAATTTGTCATAAAGATTGGAAATGCCTCTAGAAAGATACTTTATGGCAATAATAAATAAAGCAGGAGAGATAGGATCACCTTGTCTTAAACCATGAGAAGACTTAAAGAAACCATTACTTTTTCCATTAATAATAACAGAGAAATAGGAATTTTCTATGGGCTATTTAATAAGTTTAATGAAAGCCAAACAAAAGCAAGAGATTGTAAAGAAAGTCCCAATTAATGTTATCGTAAGCCTTAGTGATATCCAATTTAAAGATAATGTTTCCTCCAGGCACCTTAATGTCCTTATCATGCATAATTTCTTAAGTCAATAAAATATTATCTGTAATGGGTCTACCTTTAACAAAGCCAGTTTGATTAGGAGTAATAATTCAAGGAGGTAGAGGTGAAAGATGGTTCATAAGCATTTTCAAAATCAACTTACTAAGAAAGTACAAAGACAAATAGGTCTAAATTCATTCCAATTACAAGTTCCAATAGATTTTAGAATAAGCACAATGGAAGTAGAAGAGAAAAACTTAGGCATGATATTACCAGCAAAGAAATCACTAACTGCATTAAAAAGATCAATTTTAACAATCTCTCAAGCTTTTTGAAAAAAGTTATTAGTATAACCATCAGGACCAACAACAAAGTCAACGTTCAAATAAATAATAGTCTTTTTGATTTCCTCCAAAGTAGGAAAAGCAGTAAGAACCATAAATTATATAGTGTAGGTTTGATATTTATAATTTTTATTAATATATTTTTTATTCCTCTGTGCATAAACTTTAAACCTAGTATGATCTAGAGCATTGATAAAGGACTAGAAGAATAATTAAAGGTTTTAAAATATAATCTTATTATAATGTAGACATATTGTTATTAGGGAATGAGAAAGTAATACTATAGTTATAGTGAATTCTTAGCTAATACTCCAATGAGCTAGACAAAGATGAGAAGTACTTATGCTCTAACTCATAGGAACAATAGGTAGAATACCACTGCTATGCAAACATGTATTTTTCATTATCATAAATTCTAAAATTTTATAATTAGTGAATTTACCTTTTACCACTATAGTGTTTTGTTTAATCTTAATTTGTTTCGCAAACTTTTTGAATGATCTTATTAGATAAAAGAGTAGTTTCCATAAATAATACTAAAGTGAATTTAGGAAATTTTAAACTTCCCATGGGAATGATGCTCTTCTCATCATATTATTACTTGACATGATATGTGCACTTGAATAGAATAGAATTTACACAAATTAAACAATTTTATAGGACCAAGTAGTGTGTTTAAACAAAGCCCTATCAATAGGTTGTTCTAGCATAATAGAGCCATTAGTTTAATTTAAAGAAAATGATGAGTTTTAATCTGTCTTAATCCACTACTATAAGTAGATAACTGTCTATGCATTATGACTTAATCTAGGTGATCCACATGATAGATCAACTTGGAATTGCTCTAGTAGGATCAAGACTATGGGAACCTTCAATCAAATGGTTGGATTGCCATGGATTAATGATTTTCTTCATAATGCCGCAATGCATATAAACTAAGTTGCTTAGTTATTATATTACCTTGATTGAGAAAATAATTAATGGGGATTTTTACTACTATAAGATTACCATGCCTTAGCGAACACATCTTCCTCAGACTATAAGTTTTATGAAGCACTAGATCATGATTTGGATTCTTAATATGCACATTAAATTTGAGGTTGCTCAAACTTGCATTGAGAGAGGCATGGAAGGTTGGGGAAGCTTAAGTAACTAGTGCTTAGACTCACTGGATACTATAAGGTTCAAAAGCTAGAGCTTTGGTTTGCTAAATTTTAGAGTATTTATAAGAATTGGGTTGAGAAGTTTGACTAAAATTTAACCAATATAAGCAGTTCCTATAGATTATGCTTGGTTTGAATGGGCCATTAGTGTTCTTCCACCTTGCTTGGATAGTCCAAAGGCTTGAGGAGTAGTAGGAATTCATTTGAAAGGTGGAAGAACATGGGTGCTTGAGCAAAAATGTGTTTTTTCCCACCTAAGGCATACCATGTGTCAAACTAATTGAGAATGAGTTTAAGAATATTCAAGAATCATCCAAGAAAGTAGAAGACAAGCTAGGATTGGATATTTGGCTTGAATTAAAGTTTTACCTACTTAGGTTCTCTTTAATTGTTTTTAGGGGAAACCCACGGAGGGGTCTATGCACTAATTAAAAGAAAATTGCAATGTCCTTAAGAGGGACCTTTAGCTCTAATGAATAGAATGTTGCAAATATGGATTCAAGGATTATGTTTTTGATGATAACAAATATTTCTATTTCTATTTGATTGCCTAACCTTTCAGGTCTGCAAGATTAAGTGCAATCTAAGCCAGCTCAAAATTGAGTCAGTCTGTATGTGGTTCAGGTTCAATGTACTTTTTTCACCTTTCTTGAGTCAAGTGTAATGTAATTGATCCCCAAGCTAAGTAAACTTCCACACACACACTCAGGTGGAGAGTTTTAGTGAGTTAGAGTTTCTGTTTATATTTTGTTCAAATCTTCCTAGGCGATATTCATATCATCCTAAATGATCCATTAAAAATAGAAACCCTAATTAGGGTAGCCATATTAAGTCGGCCTGATTAAGCAGATCATCCTGGAAGATACACCCATCATATAGGATGATATGCTCAAATCAGAAATACTCAGCCGTCAGATAAAGTTAGGCAAGTTTTTATTTTTAGATTTTTGGTCTGATCGTCCTGAATGATATGTGTATCATCCTAGACGATTCATTATAATCTTGCCTAAATTAGTTAGGTGATTAAGAAAAGTAATAAGGTTTGATTGATTTGATCATATCATCCTGGATGATCGCACGATCATCCTGGACGATCAATTAGAAATCATGACCATCTAGAGATTTTCACCTAGATGACCCAATCAGTGTGCTGGATGATATTTCTGTTTATGCAATAATCATATGGGACAATATCAATATCTTCCCAGACATTCAAGTCATTTTGAAATCATCCAGCATGGTTAACATGTACGACCCGAACAGTATGTCGATAATTTTTGGCAATTTTGAACTAATCGAACAAGATGATATACATATCATCCTGGATGATCAAGTCATTTTCCTTTAATCATCCAGGCTTTTCTTCTGGATGTTCTGAACAGTCTTCGGGATGATATTCCTAATTTGAACTAATCATCTAGGATGATCATAGAATCATCCTGGACGATCTAAATAAATTTGTCTTCTAATCGCCAAGAGGAACCAGATCGTTCAAACTATTATGTGTGATTTTGTACTGATCGTACAGGATGATCTACCAACCGTCCTGGATGATCTTTGACAGCAAGTTAAAATTTAGGGCAATTTTTAAGCCTTTGTATTTAAGATCACTTTCCTTCTATCATTGAGATCTTTTGCCACTTTCTTTACCTGAGAGAGCCTTGAGAGAGATAGAGGGAGAGCTTGGGAGAGACAGAAGATCTTGTGAGGGGGAGTTTGTGAGGTGTTCACAAAGGTTACTCCAAGCAAGGATCTGAGTTTTCTACTCCAGTCGTCATCCCTTATCCTTTTTGGTGTCTCTATGGAAGGATCGTCTATAAGAAGATCAAGGTTCTCTACCTGCTTTAGGAGGAAGTGAATGGAGGTAAGGTTCTCTATCTGCTTCAGGAGGAAGAAAAGAATTTCGGGTTCTCTCCCTCACCGAGTTGGTGAAAAGGAGTTTTGTAAAGGCTTCTCTGCCTTGCTGTGGGAGCAGAAGGAGAGTCATATTATTTTAGTGCAATACCTGGAGGGGAGGCTTCGGGGAGTGGATGTAGGTCAAGTTGACTAAACCACTATAAAATTTGGAGTGTTTATTCTGATTATTTTTTGTACTTTATTTTACTGTAATTAACTACTTGGGTGAAATCTGTGTTTGATCAGTGTTATTGCATTTGGTTTAAAACATTCAAAAAATTTTTAAAATCATTTTTACTCACAAATGTTTTAAACTACCAATTCACCCCCCTCTTGGTTAGCCTCAGGCTAGTTCATAAGGGCTTAACATCCCTATCAAACTTTCAAGTGGTATTTGAGCCAGATTCATGAAATCAAGTTTTGAAAAACTTTTGAATTTGATCCTTGGCTAGCTTTGGTAATAGAAACACTACAGAAGGATATTCTATTACTAGACCACCCTTATTTGATAATATACCTTTTGATTTTTGGAAAGCTCGCATGTCCATGTTTTTATAATCTATAGATTATCGCATATGGATGATTATTAAGGCTGGATACTCGGCACCCTTTAGAATTTTTGATGGCATTAAAATTGAACTTCCTTTTATTGAATGGATATTTGATGATCATAACTTAGCACAACTGAACGCAAAATGCTTGAACTATTTTTTCTGCGCTTTAAAATCTGAGGATTACATGCGTGTCTCTACTTACACAACTGGTAAAAAAATTTAGGATAGATTATGTATTACTTATGAAGGTACATCTGAAGTCAAATAGTCTAGGTTAAATATACTTCTTCATGACTACAAAGTCTTTCACATGAAACCTAGTAAGTCCATATCTGAAATGTACACTAGGTTCACTCAAATTGTCACCTCCCTACATGCCGTAGGAAGAGAGCTTACTAACTATGAGAAAGTTAACAAGATTTTGAGATGTTTGCCTTCTTCCTATGATGCCAAGATAACTGTAATCACTAAATCTAAGGATTTGAACACTTATTCTATTGATAACTTGGATAACTCATTGCTTATGAGTAAGGGGTGAACCAAAGAAATCTTGACACAGGTGAAAAAAGAAAGAGAAAACTATGGCATTGAAGGCCAATAATATGGAGACTGGTTCTTCTAGGTCTTAAAGTGATGATGTTGCCTTAATCACTAGGGAATTCAAAAGCTTTCTAAGGAAGAAACACAAGAACTATAAAAAATGGAACAATGGTAAGTCGAGCAAAAATTATAAAGGTTCTTTTGATACAGTTTATTTTGAATGTAGGAAGTCAGAACATATAAAAGTTGATTGTGCTACACTTAAGGCTCACCCAAGTAAGGAGAAGGGTGAGGAGAAACCCAAGTTCAGAAAGGATAATAAGCAGATTCAAAAGGAATTCTGGGTGGATTCCACATCTAATTCCTCTAAGATTGAAGCCGAAGAGGAGACTACAAACTTGTGTCTGATGGCAGATGATCATCATGGTTAGTCTGAAAAAGATGAGGTATGTGATCTTACCTATGATAAATTATTTGGTATTTCTGAGAAAATTTATTCATCATATAGGAAACTTAAGAAAACTTATGCTGGCATGAAATTGAAATTCTTAAACCGATAAAAAGAGCATGAAGTATTTCATAAGGATAATTCTATACTTCATAGCAATCACATGTCATTACTTGATGAATTTGATGAGTTAAATAAAAAGCATTCTGAATTAATTATTGAGAATGATTCATTGAAAGCATTACATGTTGATTTAGAAAGAGCTTTTAAAGAACTAGACACCATGGCATTTGATTTAGATAGTAGTGAGCAAACATTAAAATGTGAAATTATAAGTCTTAAAAAGGAAAATGAATTTCTAAGTGTAAAAATTAGTACATTTGAGAATAAATAAATACCTCCTACATTTGCACAATTTAACAAACCTCCATCACTTGAAGAATCTCATTCAAAATCATCAAAACATGCATCATTCAAAACTAAGAAGAGGCACTATCACCCACGTAGATTAGTTAACCCTTTTCCTAGCATTAGATGTTTCTCTTGTGGTATGTTAGGACACATCTCGCTCACCTGTACTGTTCACCATAGTACACATTGGGTGTGGAGGCCCAAAATATATGATTCACATCATAACACATATGCATTACATTCTTCTTTTCATAAGAAGGAACCTAAACTTGTTTGGGTCATAAATCTGATATTTGATGATTTTATAGGATTGCTATCACACTAGACCTCGTGAGAGAATATAGTACCTGGATAGCGGATGCTCAAGACATATGACTGGAGATGTAAATCAATTCATTTCATTGGAGGCCAGGGTTTGAGGCAAGGTCACTCTTAGAGATAACACCACCAAAAGAGTGATGGGTGCAAGTATAATTGAAAACTCCAAGAACCATTTGATTGAAAATATTTTGCTTATAGATGGACTACAACACAACCTACTCAGCAACAATTAGCTTTGTGATAAAGGGTTCAGCATCAAGTTCCTGGAAAACACTTATATTATAAGCTTAAAAAATAACACTATTTTGCAGGGTAAGAGGATCAACAACATCTATATGCTTGATTTAAATAACATCGAATATGCTGCTTCATTTTGCTTAAAAATTGCTAATGTTGAGTCTTGGCTGTGGCATAGGAGGTTATGTCATGCCAGTATGAAAACTCTTAGAAGAGTCACCCAAAAGAACTTAGTTAGAGGTGTCCCCAAGCTTAAGTTCAGTAAGGATCACCTGTGTGATACCTGTCAACTAGGGAAGCAAGTCTAATCCTTTTTCAACCCCATTAAGGATATTAGCACCTCTAGACCTTTAGAAGTCTTTCACATGGATCTCTTTGGACCCATTAGCATGCCCGCTTAGGGGAAAAAGTCTATTGATTTGTGATTGTTGATGATTACTCGAGGTTCACTTGGATTAGATTTCTATCACATAAATCTGAGTCAATTGATGAATTTAAATATTTCTGTGCATTGATTCAGAAGAAGTTAGTTATGAGATCTTATCCATTCATAGTGATCATGGAGGGGAGTTAAAAATGTGAAATTTGGAACCTTCTGTGAGGAGTAAGGGAATAGCCACAACGTTTTAGCTCCTAGGACCCCTCAGCAGAATGGGGTAGCTGAATAGAAGAATAGGACCTTAGTGGAAGCCGCTAAAGTCATGCTTGCTGAGTATTCACTTTCAAAATACTTTTAGATAAAAGTGGTGAACACAACCTATTATGTGTTGAATAGGGTGAATGTTAGATCCAGTTTGAATAAGACACCCTATGAGATCATTAAGGGTAGAACTCCTAACCTATCCCACCTCCATGTCTTTGGCTGTAAGGTTTTCATTCTTAACAATGGGAAATCATTCTTAGGAAAATTTGACCTAAAATTTTATGAAGGAGTGTTCTTAGGATATTCAAGTGCAGAGAAATCATTTAGGGAGTTTAACAAGAGGGCATTTGTGGTGGAGGAGACTACTCATGTGGTGTTTGATGAATTTGATCCTAAGGAGTCTAGAGTTGAGGAAGAAGAAGAGATAGGAGAGATTACCCAAGGAGTTAAAAATACAAATATGGAGGAAAGGGTAGAATCTTAAAATACTTTGCCTAGAGATTGGAGATATTCTTCGAGTCATCCTAAAGAACTAATCTTAGGAGACCCTTCTGAAGGTGTTAGAACTAGGCATGAACTTAGGAAGGAAGTAAACCATTCTTGCTTTATCTTAATGATTGAACCCACTAACATCAATCAAGCCCTTTCTGATAAATTCAAGATCTTAGCTATACAAGAAGAACATAAACAATTTATGAGGAATGATGTTTGAGAGTTAGTAGAAAGACCTAAGGATCAAAGTGTAGTGGGAACCAAATGGATCTTTAAGAATAAAATGAATGATTTTGGTGTGGTGGTTAAGAATAAGGCAAGATTGGTGGCTAAGGGGTACAACCAAAAAGAAGGGATTGATTTTGAGGAGACCTTTGCCCCTATAGTTAGATTTGAAGCTATTAGAGTGCTACTCGCCTTTGCCTGTTATAAGGGATTTAAGCTTTTTCAAATGGATGTTAAGAGTGCCTTTTTAAATGGGGTAATAACGAAAGATATCTTTGTCGAGCAACCCCCAAATTTTGAGAGTTCCCAATATCCAAATCATATTTTTAAATTAAAAAAGGCCTTACATGGATTGAAATAGCACCTATAGCTTGGTATGAGAGGCTTAGCACATTCCTACTAGAAAGAGAGTTTGTTAAAGGGAGCATAGGCATCACCCTTTTTCTCTTGGTCCAGTAGAAAACAAAACTGTGTTGTACTTTCCACTGCTGAAGCTGAGTATATTGCCTTAGGAAGTTGTGTGGCCCAAGTTCTTTGGTTGAAGCAACAGATTTTGGATTTAGGAATACCTGTTGGAATAATTTCAGTTCTATGTGATAAGACTAGTGCCATCTACATCTCTAAGAATCCTATCCAACATTCACGAACCAAATACATTGATATAAGACATCACTTCATTAGGGACCATGTTACCAAAGGGGACATTAAGCGACACCATGTAGCAACTGAAAACCAACTGGCTAACATCTTTACTGAACTACTGGCCTTTGGCTCATTCAGCATTTTAAGATCTAGATTTGGTGTGATTAACATAGATGCATGAATTCAATGATCAATGATTTCTAAAGTTTTAGTTTTTCAGTTTTCCTTTATTTTATATAATTTGATTATTCTATTTTCTTTCTGATTTTTTATTCTCTATAGATTTTCCTTTTGTCGTTGTTATTTTTCAGATTTGATTATTTCTCTTTATGCAATTTTCCTTCTTTCTTTATTGATTTACTATTTATTTTCTTCAGAATTAGATCACAGCTCACTACTACTGATAAACTAGATTTCTAACTGAGAGTTTTTGCCTTATTTTTGTTTAAAAGCCTATAAGTAATGATTGACTCCTCTGAAAAAGTTAAAGGGATGAAATATTAATGATTGTTTCTCTTCCTCTAACTCGTTTAATGGTGTATTGTTCCTTTTGGATAAAAATCATTTTCAAAATTAAAAAGTTGGTTTTTGAAACAGAGATCTATTCTATCTTCCTACAGTAATCTATCTTATATGAATAGTATTTTCAAAGAATTGAATCATTATTATATTTTTTCTTAATCAGGTGATTGCACTTACCATATAGAGTATGATTTTTATTCTATGAATTACTCTTCCTTACTAAAGAGAGTGAGTTTTTTTTCTTCTTCTCTAATTTTTGAAAGGTAATCTCACAATTAAGATTATTTAGAGATTATGAAAGGAAGCAAGCTTGCAAAAGAAATAAAAAGTGGCACAAAATGGGCCAAAAATGAAAAGATGCACAATGCCGCCCAAAAATTAGAAAGATACACAAAGTGTATCTAAAATTAAAAGATGTGCAAAGTGAGCCAAATAAATTGAAGAAAGAGGGACACAAAATGAGCCCCCAAAGAAATAAGTTTTCTTCCCTTTCAGATCTTTAAATATCTTAGAAAAAATTCCTATGCCACTTAATACTTTCAAAAGCTTGAGATTGAAAATCATGATTTCTGATTCCTTACTTTATAATACTATTTTATCAAATATTTCTCTGGAACGAGGCTTGAAAGATCTCTTTTCAAATCTAATTTCATTTCTTCTGAATTGGACATTTATTTGTAAGGAATTTGAACCTGTAAGGTGTCTGAGGTAGGAGTTATGAAAATTGGTTTTCTAACTTTTCTGGATTTCAACGTCATCGATTTTCTTCTTAGTGGCTTTTAAATTGAAAATCAAGGAAAATATTTGATTTATTGGAGCTGATCGATTAAAAAAAATACTGTATTTTTTTTTATGTTTTCTCGTGTTTTATTTTTTTCTCTTTATTTTGGTTTGATTTTATTTTATTTTTTTGTGTTTTGGGATCCCTGATCATTCCTCTGCATCCTTCATCCTTTTTCATTTTTTTTGGTCACATCATCCTGAATGATTCATACATCGTCCTGGATGATATGATCAAATCATCCCCATCTTGGCCAACGGCTAATCTGAACCAATTATCGGTGATCATCCTGGATGATACACCTCATCATCCTAGATGATCCATATGGCAGCAACAGGATGACTCAAATTCAGCCCGTCTGATTTATTTATTGCATATCATCCTGGACGATCCACCTAATCATCCTTGATGATACTTTTCATTAATGGTCATCCAACTTGACTCGTCGGGACGATCGCCTGTGTCTAATTATCCTAGATGATATCTGATTATCCCAAATGATTTGACTACCTTTTTGACCAATCATCTTGGACACCATTATAGCTCCTATCATCCTGGATGATCCTGCGATCGTCCTAGATGATATGTCTATTTTCTACTTAAATAACCAATCTCAGCAAAAATTTTCACCACACTTTCCTTCTACACCCATACAATCTTTTCCTCATGGCTAGTGGCAAATGATCTAGACATCAGGGTGCTAGTTCCTCTCGAGGAAATGTCAATCCCTACTTTCCTGATGCAGTCGATCAGGATGCCTTCCAGTGCTACCTTGACATGGGGATCACTCAATCCAAAATTGTCAATCCCCGCAATCTCACATATTCGATACTTGACCTTTTTGCTCATACTTCCCTCACCTTCATCCTGACACTAGATTTTTTCCTTTAGTGCTAAGCTTCTCCGCATTTTCTTTATGAATCTTTGGATCTATTCCTCTTACTCCACCCTTCGCTCTTTTGTTAATCGCCACCCTGTCGAGCTAACCACCTAAGACTTTCATGATATTCTCCAACTTTTCATTACTGACGATAAGCACCATATTTTATCCTCTGACCCTGACATTGACTAGAGTGTCACCAATCACTTTCTTAGGAATACCAATGTCCCCAACCATGATAATGCCTGCTCTTCCTTACTCAAGAATGCTCAGACAATCCAGCATGTCCTTCACTCCTCTATTATTCCAAAGGCTGGGGACCACATCCACATTACACCTCTGCTCTCCATAACTATGTTCTACGTCGTAGCCCACTGTGATTTCAATGCCACTGATCTCCTTTTTTGCTACATTTAACACCACACTAGCATTAGGGATCCAGGCCACAGGAGACACCCAAATCTAACCTTAGGCCACTTCATTGCCTATGCTCTTGAAACTAAGTACAATCTACAATATCCAGTTCCTGCTAATGTCTAACCTTCCTTCTACTCCAATAACTCCTTCCATGTTCTTCACAGTACTAGACTTCATCCGGAGCCCAGCACAGATGTTATGGGAGAAGAGGAAGAAGCTACTCCTGAACCTGCTGCACCTGCTCCTCTCCATATAGAATTACCGATAGATCACTTGGTGTATGGGTTTGACCAATGGGAGACATGCTTTGACTCCTACGTGGTTACCCAGGAGCAGTAGCATACTGAGGACGTCCATCGATTCAATACCTACGTAGCCCAACAATAGCAACAGCACGACCAGGACATGGCCTAGTTTGGCAAGCAGTTTGTCTCCATCCACAGTTTGTTTCAGCCACCTCCACCTCCATCTGATCAGGATCCCCCTTTGTACTAGTTTGTTTTCTCTTTGCTATTTTTCTTGTGTTGGTTTTTATACTATTTTTCCTTAGGTGTCTATGTGATGTTTTCCCCTTTTTGCGATGTCAAAAGGAGGAGTTATTTGTGTTCTGGGTCATTTTACGCTCTTGAATTATCAATGTTTAAATGTTTAATATTTTGAATTATCAATGTTTAATGTTTATTTATTGAATTTGAAATTACTAACAAATATTTGTCATCATCAAAAATGGGGAGATTGTTGCAAATCTAGATTTAAGGATTATGTTTTTGATGATAACAAACATTTCTATTTCTGTTTGATTGCCTAACATTTCAGGTCTACAAGATCAAGTGCAATCCAAGCCAGCTCAAGATCGAGTCAGTCTATATGTGGTTCAGATTCAATGTAATTTTTTCACCTTTCTTGAGTTATGTGTAATTTAATGGATCCCCAAGCTAAGTAACCTTGCACACACACACACTCAGGTGGAGAGTTTTACTGAGTTAGAGTTTCTATTCATATTTTGTTCAAATTGTCCTGGACGATATTCATATCATCTTGGATGATCCATTAAAAATAGAAACCCTAATTAGGGCAATTATGTTAAGTCAATCTGATTAGGCAGATCATCCTAAATAATACACCCATCATATAGGACGATATGCTCAAATAAAAAATTCTCAGCCGTCAAACTAAGTTAGGCAAGTTTTTATTTTTAGATTTTTGGTTAGACCATCCTAGACAGTACGTGTATTATCCTGGACAATTCATTTTAAGCATGCCTAAATTGGTCAAGTGATTAAGAAAAGTAATTAAGATTTGATCGATTCGATTATATCATCTAGGACGATCGCAAGATCATCCTAGATGATCAATTAGAAATCATGACCATCTAGTGCTTTTGACCTGGTCGACCTGAACAAAGTGTGGGATGATATTCCTATTTTTGAACTAATCATACGGGATAATATCAATATTATCCTAAATAATTAAGTCATTTTAAAATTGTCCAGCATGGTTGACTTGTATGACCCGAACAGTGTGCCGGACGATTTTGGGCAATTTTGAACTAATCGTACATGATGATATGAGTGTCATACTGGATGATCAAGTCATTTTCCTTTGATCATCTAGGATTTTCTCCTAGACATCTCGAACTATCTTCTGGAAGATATTCTTGATTTGAACTAATCATCCAGGATGATCGTAGAATCATCTCGGATGATCTGAATAAATTTGTCTTCTAATCATCCACAGGAACCAGATTGTCCAGGCTGATATGTGTGATTTTATACTGATCATATAGGATGATCTATCGATCATCTTGGATGGTCTTTGATAGAAAGTTAAAATTTAGGGCAACTTCATTTCCTTTGTATTTAAGATCTCTTGTCTTCTATCATTGAGATATTTTGCCACTTTTCTAACCTGAGAGAGCCTTGAGAGAGAGAGAGAGAGAGCTTTGGAGCGAGAGAGGATCTAATGAGGGAGAGTTTATGAGGTATTCATAACGGTTGTTCCAAGTAAGGATCTGAGTCATCTTCTCTAGTCATCGTCCCTTATCCTTTTTAGTGTCTCTGTGGAAGGATCGTATGCAAGAAGATCAAAGTTCTCTACCTACTTCTGGAGGAAGAAAAAGGAGGTAAGGTTCTCTGCCTATTTCAGGAGGAAGAAAAAGGAGTTCAGGTTCTCTGCCTCACCGAGTTGGTGAAAAAGAATTTTTTAAAGGCTTCTCCGCCTTGCTGTGGGAGCAAAAGGAGAGTCACTTTATTTTAGTGCAATACCTGGAGGGTAGGCTCTAGGGAGTGGAAGTAGGTCAAGTTGATCGAACCACTATAAAATCTGGTGTGTTCTTTCTGATTATTTTTTGAACTTTATTTTACTGAAATAACTGCTTGGGTGAAATCTGTGTTTGATCTGTGCTATTATATTTGGTTTAAAACATCCAAAAAGATTTTTAAAATCATTTTTAATCGCAAATTTTTTAAACTACCAATTCACCCTCCTCTTGGTTAGCCTCGGGCTAGTTCATAAGGGCTTAACATCCCTATCGAACTTTCATAGAAGATCTACAAAACAAAGTAAAAGAAAACCTATGAGCCAATGGTACCATCTAAAAAAATTACAAAAAATCCTAGGTACATTCTAGGGCGGCCAAGCACTAGTACCCAAAAAAGAAAGAACAAATTATACGCATTTAGCTCATTTTTTTCTACCAAAAAAAGATAGTTTGCAAACAACAACAAAAATGAGGAGCACCTAAAAAAGCAAGGGACTACATAAAAGATTAATATAACAATTAATAGAATGATATTTAAACATCAAGTAGTCAGAGTGAATCAAAGAAACATAAGCAAAGACAATAATAACATAAAGTTCAAGTGAATAGTAGTCCGAATAATCTTATACCACCTAAACAGATTTATGAAATCATTATCTTTGGTAGAAAAAAACAAACAATACTAACGCAACCAAAAAGGAAAATAGGCACTGAAGTAAACTTCACTGTGCTCAACTGGCCTTGAAATGAGTAAATCCATTCGCATGTAATAGAGAGTAGCAACCAATAGAGACGAATGACATTAATTCTAAACCCAAAAATGAATCAGGCTGCTACAGTAACCCAGAATTAGATACTCAGCCAAATCACAAAGGCAACAGCTGAGAAGAGGGCATAAGTAATCCAGCCATAAACAAGGGAATTTTCTAAGAACATAAATAAATTGAGAAGTGCAAATCCACCTCATGGAATAGATGAAATATATTTTACGTAAAAAAGATCCAAAAAATTTAAAGAAAACATGAAAAAGAGAACACAACAAATATGGGATACATAATGACATATTAGAAGCAGCAGCAAATACCGATCCCACTTAAAGGCCACGATCATAAGAAGGATAAACCCAATACGAGTGATAAGATGGCTTAGGATTGTATGTTAGTCCAAGTTCTTGACCTATGTCAGCTAATTAGGTTGGTAGGTCAAATTGATAGTTTAGGATTCTAGGAATCTTGGGCCACAAGCTAGGGAGATGGGCTTGAAGGGAATAGCCTCAACCTATGAAGCAAGTATAAAGGGTCTTTTTTGACCAATTAGGGTGACATGGCTAGCCATGGTCCACTTGAGGTTGTTATAAGTTTAATTAAGTTTAATGAAAGGTTTATTAGTCTTAGAACACAACCCTAAGGGCTAGGTTTAGGAGTGTCCAAGAAAATCTATTTAGGTAAATTTAGGTTTTTTAGGTAATTTTAGGTTTGACCATTGTCACTAATAAGACTACACAATGTTATAAAAGTATATGAAGATTACAACTTCGTAAAGAAGTGTACTTATAAAAAAGTAATAAAATTATGATTAGAGTGTTATTCCAATCGTGATTTAAGTTAAGACAATTTTAAAAAGCTAATTACTAATTCTATCAAATAATACAGTTTATATTGCTAAATTAAAGTGAATTGGAAAAAGTAAAATCTATTGTATAACTTCTTTTACATTTTTTTTAATTTTTTTAAAATATACAATTTCTAAACTAATAATCTTCTTAATTTCAAGTAAAGAAATACTAATTTTGGTAGGTTAATCTGGATTAGAGCACTAGTAATCCTTCACCTCTATGAAGCTCATCTAGATTCCCACTATTGTTGAATTTTAAACTTCTCCTTAAGATCATAAATGTTAATATATTATATATCTAGGTCTAATTAACACTTGTTCAATTTTCCTTTGTTGATTCCATTATGTTGCCACCGAGGTCATAGATCACATTCAATTTTAAAAAGTTAGTAGCCAACTACATAGTTAAACTGTGCAGAAAGAAACATGTAATAGAACATAACATTTCTCAATTGATATAATCTATTCTTTGAACATGCTAAAAAATAAATTCACCATTGACATAGAGAAGTACATTTAATTACTAAACATTCTTGAAATGAAAAGTACAGCGTATTTTTTGCACATAAAAATTGGAAACAAGAGTCAAAGTTAGGGAGATAAAATGAGTATCATGTATATAGGATACTAGAAATTTGATATGATCATAACTAAACACATTAATTCACACAAGGAAAACAAAATACTCCACCACAATCTACAATCTCACATAAAAGGCTACACTTATATGAGAAATTAGCCATGTATTTATAAATATTTTGAAATACCTACACTGATGCTGTAGCGCTGACTTATATGGTGCTATGGAGAATCAAGTGCTACAACTCTACTTTGTCTATCATTGCAGTGGTGAACTAAGTAAACATGTTAGTTCATGTATCATTGCATCAAGTTGCTACTTCAACTGTCACTATATTTCACCACCATGACACTTTATAAAATTAGCAATGTGGTGGTGTTCTGGCACTTTAATTCCTCCACCTCGATGCCTTGCACTCTATCTTGAATCAAAATTATCATGTTCATGGTGATATTTTATGAACTTCGGTGCTACTCTATGTGGCACTAATGATCCCTACTTAATTGCAGCACTGTGCTTCTTCAATCATGACTTTTTTTCAATCCTATCTTGTATAAAAATATAGAGTAAGATACCATTTCATAAAATAATTCTAGTTTGTAGTATCCATTTTTTTTATTAGGAATTTCATTTAAATGAAAAACAATTTTTCATTTCTAGAATATAATCTTCCGAAATTAAAATGTTAAAAATTTAAGTATCTTTATAGTGATATAAATTATTAAAATAAATCAACTAATGACAACTTAATTATCATCTTTAATTAATATTCCTTCTAAATTAAACTCCTAATGGTGTTTGTGAAAATTTTAACTAAGTTATATTGGGTTAATGATTTTGGGTATTAATGGAACTTCAAAATTAATTAATACATCAATCATACTATAAGAGTTCTTCATGTTTTATAATTCTAATTGTTTATCTTAGAATAGTTTTCTTGAAATTGTATAAGTGGGATTAACATTCTAGGTACCAATTTTTTATAGTCATGTGCTTAACATTTTCACTTTCTGTTTCACTTGCCTTTTTCATTTGTTAAATACCATATAATAATTTTATATACCTATCTTTTGCCTCATCTCTCTCTCTCTCTCTCTCTCTCTCACACACACACACACACACACACAAAATTTATGTTTGTTCCATCTAAGGTTCATTAGAGGTTTCATAATTCCACAAATACTCACATATTAGTTTACTTAAAATTAATCTAAATAACTCATTCACATTAATCCCTTAATAAATTAATCTGATAAAAATAGTTAAGTTCTTAAGTAATTTAAGGAGTTTTACTTATTTGGAATTAATTATTTAAATGAAATGATTAGTTGTTGGTTAAGTTGCTTTATTTAGTAAACTTCTAAATTTATTTGCTGTTAATTACTTAATAATCTTTATTTTTTAATTTTTAAAATTCATATTCCTTGCAATAATATGATTTAAATAAATCAAAAATAAAAGTGTAAAAGAATTATTTAAAGAAAAATAATAAAATTATAAAACATAGAAATTGGAGCCTTTGATTTTTATTAGATTTCTCCAAGCTATAGATAATAAAAAAAAAATAAGATATAAAAACCTAAAATATAACCATTAGAAAATACTACCTTTGGTTCATCTTCTTTTTCCTCTTAATTTACTTCTACTAAAGCTTCACTGGTATATATCTTAAAAGGTGGGGGACTAGCAAAAACATTTATTTGACCATGAGAGTCAATCTCCTTGTTCTTATAAATACCAACTATGGCTACATTTAAATTAGTCTGCTATTGGTATTTCCTTTAATTTTGGAGCATCATACAATCATAGCACTTGTACATTCCCTATTCCAACCCCAAAATTTATTGCCCAAAGCTATTCATTGAAACATGCATCAAATCCACTTTACCCTTGAGGTTAGCCCCTTGGTCTTGTAGAATTCTAGGATCACTAACTTAAGACTGGCATGGTTAGGTATGCTAGCTAGATCTTTCTCACTACTCTATAATGTATATTTTGAAGGATTGGATTTTTTTATTTAGTGTGGGTAGATATAAGGAGAATTCACTCCTTCCATAGGTTTCTTATGGCTCTAGAAGCAACACAGAACAAGTAAATCAGATAAGGGTGACCTAACCTTACAATGGTGGGCCCTCTAAGCATATTATGAATGAACTAAAAAATAACCATCCCAAAATCAATAGTAAATTCCTTATAAACATAATAGTTCAAAATGGCCCTATCCTTAGTAATTTCACTAATATTTTTAACAGGCATAAGTTTACAAGAAATAAAATAATGGCAGAATTTGTATTCTTAGGTTAGAATAGATAAAGAAAAGTTGACTATCTTATCCCTTTTTTCTTTTCTTTTTTGCATTAGAGTTTCTACAGTAAGAAACCTAAATATTCAATCATAATAAATGGGGGAGATAAAAAAGTTAAGGTACCCATCCCAATCAAACTCTTAATTGGGATGTGGAAGGCTTAATTTATTTCTGTTGGGTACAGCGTACCCATTTCCCTCTTAAAAAGATAGCATTGTTAAGAGGATTCATTGTGTAAGAAAAGAATTCCCTTCCAATTGGGACAACAACAAGGATGGACCGACTTACAAAAAAAGTCCCAATTTTTCTTAACTACAAATTTTCTATAACCCCTTCCCCCGTGAGTTACTAAAGGCACGCTCAGAGAAAAAGATCTTATAAGTAATCAAATTATTGTACCTATCCTTCACAACACCATTAAAAATCTTTTAGCAACATGGGAGGTGCTTTTCCTCTTCTTTTGAAATGTAATCTTAGGAGCCTTATGTTGATAAAGAGAAGAGCATATAATGACACAATTTAAAAAGATTTGAGTGTAAGAGAGCTGGTGAGATGAAGTGGAACATCTTTTTTTTTAATAAAAAGTAAAATCACTGTGACACTAGATCTTATAGTATTTTGGCATTGATAAAATACTATTTTGATTTGCTGGCATTATGCTACAAAGATACTCCTTGAATTTCTCCCACTACTTGACATGATTTGCAACTATGATTGAGCTTAATAAGTTTGTAACTCCATGGCACTGATCCAAATTTTCATTTTTCATTCTTTTTTCTTTTTTTTATTGGGGGAAAAAGTTTAAAATACAACATAGTGAACACAAGAAAGATGCTAAACACACAGTCTAATCTAAAAGAGTAGCAAATATATATAATCTTTTTGGTTGCTTCCCTAGCAGTGCAAAATTTATAGTCTTCAGCCAGACTATGATAAAACCTCCACTAAGGAATACTACAGTGGCCCAATCGCTTAGGCCACACATTCTTTATCATTGGCTTGTACGTTGGGCTAGTGCACATTATAGGAAAATAAAAGGCATATATATGTATGCATGTGTAGGTTTAAGGTTTATGAAAAGGAGACCATGCTTAGCCTTGGTTTGACCATTTCTTAGGGGTTGACCAAGTTAACACACCATGAATGGTCTAAGTTATGGATCAGGTTTGTTTAGGAGGTCAAAAGGACTAGGCTTGAGCAAAGGGGCAAGTTCATTTGATCATATAGATGGATTTAACATAGGTTAGGCTAGTTTGAGTAGCATAGGTTGAGCTAGCTAAGTCAACCTTTGACCTGGGAGGTAGGCCAAACTAGTCTAACTATTTGGAACCTTTGATATGTTTAATTGAGTGAGGTTTTATGGAGTGATGTAAGCTATAGAATGTCTTTGCATGGGTTTGACCTAGTTATATAGTTTTACTTAGCTCAAGTAGCTTTAATAGGTCAACCTCTAGCCTTGGGAGCTAGGGTCGATGAGTTTAGTGTGTAGAGCACCTAAGATGGAATTTTGGATGTGCTTTGAGCTCAACAGACCAATGTCATGCATAATGTAGTATGTTAGACTAGTTCAATATAGATTAGGGTCTGGCCATTGGCTTTTGGGTCAACCAAGGCAAGGTTTAGTGTTTAAAATGGTTTATAAATAAGTTATTATTAAAGGAATTAGAGTCCAACAGGCAGGTTTAGGTCACCTAAACTAATCATTAATTACAAGGCAAGGTACTAGGTATGATGAGGTTTGAAAGGATAAGGTAAGGAACCCAAGATTAGGTTCCAAGTGCTTGATGAAGCCATATAACACTATTATAGTGTGGGGTCAAGCTTGAGAAAGAATTTTAGTGTTTTAGGGTTTGAATAACCTTACTTAAAAATAAGGTCAACAACATACTTTCACAAAAGCCAATCGATAGGGAGACATTCTAATATGAGCTTTAAATGCAATCATATAAACCCATAAAGAATCATCCAATCAAACTGACCAATGCTTCTTATTTTAATTTACAATGTTTTCTAATATTTTCTTAATCTCTCTAATGGCAATTTTAGTTAATCCACTAGTTTGAGGGCGATAAACTATTACTTTTCTATATAAAATACTTGATTTGCAGATTAGGTTTTCTACTCTTCTTTTATAGAAAATGACTACCCTTATCAACATTGATTACCCAATGTGTTCAAAATCAAGAAGAAAATATTTCATTTAAAAAAAATTCACCACAACCTTTGCTTCATTCGTAGGGCAAGACAAAGCTTCTATCCCCATAGATTTATAGTAAAAAAGTATCAAAATAGACTTATTACCTAATAGATAAATAAATGATCCAATAAAGACCAACCCCCAAACATCAAATAACTTAACATCTAACATAAAGTTCATGGGCAATTCATTTCATTTTATAATGTTACATACCATCATTAACATCCTTAAATAGGGTATGCTAATATAATCTAGACAGATGAATCTTGGATATAATTATATATCCTCCAAAATTCGTGCCATGACCAGAGACATAACACTAATAAATAATACTTTGGGTTTCTTATAAAGGGATACTATTAATAATGATTTTAGCATTACATCTTCTATAAACATATGGCTCATCCCCAAAATAATACAATGAAGCATGCAAAAGTGTTTGTCTTTGGTTTGTCTCAAATCAAGTGGTATAATACCACTGATAATATAGTTGACAATGTCTATATACCAAGGCACAACAATGTCATGTAGTGCTAATAGCTTATCACCAGGGAACAATTCATTAATATCAAAATCATTATGCATAGAATACTCTCACTCTAGTCTAGATAAATAATTAGTAAGCTAATTCACAGATCCTTTCATATCGAAGATCCCTACATCAAACTCTTGTAGTAATAAAATCAATCTACTCAATCTCATTTTAGCACCCTTTTACTTAACAAATATTTAATAATAGAATGATCAATCAAAATAACAAACTTGGTGCCAATCAAATATGATCTAAATTTTTTTAATTCAAACACATTCACTAGAAATTCTTTTTAAATTGAGGGGTGATTAGTTTGTGTATCATTCAAAATTTTATTAGCATAATCACTTGCATCGCACATTAATTCTATGTTTAAAGATCATTGGGGTGAAATGATGATAGGTGTTGTAATCTAAAGAAAACCTAAATGGTACATCCTTCTTAAATAAATGACATAGGGGTTTAGTAACCTTTTAAAATTCTTTAATAAATATTCTATAAAAATAAATATTACCTAGAAAACTCTATACTCCATTAATAGTAGTAGGAGGTGGAAAATTCTCAATCATGTGGATTTTTTTCTTATCAATTTCCACACCTCTCTTAGTGATTTTGTGCTCAATAAAAATACCTGCATTAATCATAAGTAGGTTAGATTTAACACATCTCCTTAAAATAGGGGCCAAATGAACTAAGCAAACATCAAATATTATTACAAATATAGAAAATAATCCATAAATATTTTAATACCCTGCTCTATTACATATGAGATGATAAACATTATGGATAACAAAAATGTTACAGGGGCATTACCTTATTTGAAGGGATTTCTTCTAAATGCAAAGGTTTCCTAGGGACTCATAAAGGTAATCTTATCCTAGTCCTCTGGGGTGGTTGAAATCTAATAGATACCTAAATATCCATCTAATAAATAATAAAAATATGCCCTATAAACCTATTAAGAATTTTATCTATAAAGGAAAATGAAAAATGGTCCTTTATAGTAGCTTTATAGAGTCTCCTATAAATGATACAAATCCTCTTCCCAATCAGAGTTTTAGTCTAGATAAGCTTATTATTCTTATTGTTGATTATAACTAACCATGCACACAACAAATTGGGATAGCCCAATCACTATCAAAAAGAGGATAAATGATACCTATGTCCAACATCTTAAGGATCTCTTTCTTCATTACTTACTATATAGTTGGATTAAAGCATTTTTATTGGTCAACTTTGGGTTGATAAACTTCATCCATCAGGATCTTATGCATGCATGTTGATGTACTAATCCCTTGAATGTCAGCTATAGTCTACCCAAAGGCTTTCAAAGGTCTCTATGAACCTTAGTAAACATTTTCTATTAAGATTCATCCAAATCAGTAGATATGAATGTTGAAATCCAGGATCCCGAGCACTTAATTTTGATGGTGACAACTAATACTTACTGAGTATATATAGACTTCCTTTAGATTACAAATGCTTAATCCTTGTATATGAGCACTAACATTTCAGGTCAGATGCACACTGCTCAAGATTACTGGAGACTCAAACCGGGTAGAATAGGATGTTGAAGTGTCTGTAATTTTTATTTCTTTATCTTTATTTTCTTGAGTCTGCCACAGAAGCATGCATGTGAAAGGAGCAACCATGCACACACACAGGGGGAGAATTGTTTTTTAAAATGATTAAAATTTTTTTTTAAGAAAATCGTACTGTACGATTTTGTATCGTACTATACGATTAATTAAAAAAAATCACGCTAACGGCTAATTTTTGAATGATTAAGTTTACAAACTAATCGTACTGTACGATCCATATCGTACTGTACGATAAGATATAATTGAGAAACCCTAGCCGCCAGAATAAGTTTGGTAAGTTTTTTAATTTGATTTTCTGTACTGATTGTACTGTACGATACTTATCGTACTGTACGATTAATTAATACTTACCAAAATTATCTCCCCGATCAGGAAATAAATGTTGGTTTCTAATTTATATGTCGATAGTACTTTACGATCCTATATCGTACTGTACGACTGACATAGATGATTTCATTCGTCCCAGAGATCGTACCAGATAAAACTAAGGTTTTTTGTTCTATTCGTCTAGGACGATATTCATATCGTACAGGACGATATCAAGAAATGAACTAATCATACTGTACGACTGGTGGAGTGCTGGATGACCGATAGAGACGATTTCTTTCATCCCAGCGATCGTACCAGACGATACCAAGAATTTTTGTTCTATTCGTCCTGGATGATATTCGTATCGTACAGGACGATATCCTAAAAAACACTAATCGTATTGTACGATTTAAGGAGTGCTGGACGACTAACAGAGATGAATTCTTTCATCCCGAGGATCATCCCACAGTTCGTCCTGTACGAATAGTACGAATCAACAGTATCGTCCTGTACGATATACGTATCGTACAGTACGATATGAATAAAATTCGATAACTGTTCGTCTGCACTCTTATTGGATGGAGCTGTAATTGAACTGATCGTATTGTACAATCTAGATCGTACTGTACGAACAGAAACGTAAAAGTTGAAACTTTTAGGGTTTTCTGAAGCCTGATATAAAAACAACTTAAAATTTTCTTTAAGGAGTTGTTGATCTATCCTTTTACTGTGAGAGGCTTGGAGAAAAAGAAGGGGATTCATTAGAGAGAAGTTTTTGGAGAGATCCAGGGCTTGAGAGAGGAAGGTGAAGGTGAGCTTGAGCGTGAGGGAGAAGTAGTGTGAGGGGATCACACGGTGGCTCCAAGCTAGCTGCATGCTTTGCTCCTCTTGTAGCTTTAGGAAGCTTCAAGAAAGTTCTCGAGGGAAGAGTCACTTCAAGATCAACATCGCCAAGGTACTCTGCCATCTCCAAGAGGGAGAAAAAGGAGAAGGTCTGCTGCCGTCACCAAGAGGGTGACATAGCATTTGGTATTCCGCCGCACCGAGGGAGGTGAAAGTGAGTATTGTAAAGGCTTCTCCACCTTGCTGTGGGGGCAAAAGGAGAGTCAACTTTTACTAGTGCAAATCCCGGAGTAGAGGACTCCGGGGAGTGGACGTAGGTCAAGTGACCAAACCACTATAAAAATCTCTGGTGTGTTTTTTCCTATTTACCGTACTTTACCTTTCATGCTTTTAATTTGTACGTTTAATTGCTTGGTGAAAAATCATTATTTAAACCTTGTGGTGTAAAATCTAAAATTGAATTATCAATATCATCGTTGTGAGCGTTGTATTTGCTTTCGCACATTATTCGTTAAGTTATATTTTGAAAATACAAAAAAATTAGAACTCTTGTGTAGGGTTCAATTTTTAAAATACCAATTCACCCCCCCTCTTGGAGCATCTCGTACTTTCAAGTGGTATCAGAGAGGGGTTTCAAAATAGTGTTTTAGAAAACCTAGAAACGTAAGATCCATGGCTCAATTTGGTAACCATAACACTGCGGAGGGTTATTCTATAACTTGTCCACCTTTATTTGACAACATACCGTTTGATTTCTGGAAAATACGCATGTCTACATTTTTACAGTCTTTAGACTATCGCATGTGGATGTTAGTCCAAGAAGGTTATTCTGCACCATTTCGTATGTTGAATGGAATTAAAACTGAACTGTCATTCAATGAATGGAACATTGAGGATAGAGAATTTGCACAACTAAATGATAAATGTCTAAATTGTTCCTTTTGCGCATTAAAATCAGAAGACTATATGCGAGTATCAACTTGTACTACTGGTAAACAAATTTGGGACAAACTGTGTATCACGTACGAAGGAACTAGTGAGGTCAAACAATCTAGGTTGAACATACTGCTACATGATTATGAACTATTTCGCACGAAACCTAGTGAAACTATATCTGACATGTACACTCGATTCACCCAGATTGTAACATCTCTGCATGCTTTAGGAAGAGAGTTGTCTAACTCGGAGAAAGTAAATAAAATACTGCGATGTTTGCCTAGCTCATATGATGCTAAAATCACTGCAATAACTAAGTCAAAAGACCTGAATGTTTATTCTATTGATAATTTGCTTGGGTCACTCATTGCCTACGAGCAAGGAGTGAGTCAACGACAAAGTGATGCAGGTGAAAAGAAGAAGGAGCGAGCGGTGGCTTTAAAAGCAAACAATTCTGAAAGTGACAGCTCAGCAGCGGAGGAAGATGACGACATCGCCTTGATGACTCGTCAATTTAAAAATTTTCTGAAAAGAAAGTAGCGCCGTCATCAAAGCAATTGGAACAAAGGTAAGAACTTAAAGCATACTAAGGTTGCATCTGAAATAATTTGCTTTGAGTGCAGGAAACTCGGTCATCTCCGAGCTGATTGCCCCAACATCAAGACTCATCAAACCAAGGAGAAGGGTGAGGACAGATCAAAGTTCAAGAAGGGCAAATTTAAGACTCAGAAAGCGTTTTGGGCCGACTCTGCCTCAGAATCATCAGAAGAAGAAGCAGAGGAGGAGGTAACGAATCTGTGTCTTATGACTAATGATAATCTTGATCAATCAGATCAAGATGAGGTATGTCAACTGTCTTACGATGAACTGCTTGTTATTTCTAAAAAAATCCATGACTCGTATAGAAAGTTGAAGAAAAAGCATGTTAGTCTTAATACTGAGTTTAGTACTTTACAAAAGGAGCATGCTAGTGTAGTAAAGAATTTTTTTGACTTAGATAAAGATCATAGGTCTTTGCTTGATGAATACGATGCAATAAACAAGAAGCATATTGACTTAACCACTGCACACGATACCTTGAAATCATCACATGTTGAGTTAGAAAATGCATTTAAGGAACTAGAAGAACTATCAGGGGAACTTAGTAGTAGTAAGCATGCATTGAGATTCGAATATGCCAGTCTTAACCAAGAGAATAAATTTTTAAACGAAAAACTTCATGGAATCGAGAATAATAAAAAACCTCCCACAGTTGCTGAGTTTTTTCAGCCTCAACCATGTGAATCATCTCATTCAAAACCAGCACGGCATGCATCATCCAAACCCAGAAATAGGCACTACCACCCTCGTAGATTAGTGAACCCATTTCCAGGTCTTAGATGTTATTCTTGTGGCATACTAGGTCACATAGCCCACACGTGCTTAATTCACTATAGAACACATCTAGTTTGGAGACCTAAATTGCATTCATCACAGCATAACATGCATACATTTCATTCATACAAGCATAGGGTGGAACCCAAACTCACTTGGGTTCCCAAAGCTAATCCGTGATTGACATTGTAGGGATGCTCTCACAAAAGACCTAGTGAGAGCATGTGGTACCTGGACAGTGGCTGCTCGAGGCACATGACTGGAGATATGAAGTAGTTCGTGACACTGGAGGCCAGGTCAGGAAGCAAGGTAACTTTGGGAGACAACACCACCAGGAAAGTGGTGGGCTCAGGTATCATTGAAACACTAAAAATTTAATTATTGAGAATGTACTTTTAGTGGATGGTTTAAAGCACAATCTTTTAAGTATAAGTCAACTATGTGACAAGGGCTTTGACATAAAATTTCTGTCTAATAAATGCATGATTAGCTTAAATGATTCACTTGTGTTAGAAGGAAAATGTATAAACAATGTTTACATGTTAGACTTGAACTGCATTGAAACCTCAAACTCTTTATGTCTGAAAATAATAGCAGATGACTCTTGGCTACGGCATAGGAGACTATGCCATGCTAGTATGAAAACACTTAGGAACATCACTCAGAAAGACTTAGTTAGAGGCATACCAAAGTTAGACTTTACTAAGGACCATCTTTGTGATGCTTGCCAATTAGGAAAACAAGTTAAATCTTCATTTCATGCAATCAAGGATATCAGCACCACTAGGCCACTAGAAACTCTCCACATGGACCTGTTCGGACCTGTTAGTACAGCCAGCCTAAGAGGGAAGTTGTATGGGTTTGTAATAGTAGATGACTACTCTAGGTTTACTTGGGTGAAATTCCTAGCTCATAAGAGTGCGTCATTTGAAGAATTTAGAATTTTCTCCACTTGAATTCAAAGGAAATTAGGATGTATAATTTCAACAATTCATAGTGATCATGGTGGGGAATTTGAGAATGATAAATTTGAATCTTTTTGTAAAGAGGTTGGAATAGAACATAATTTCTCTGCTCCTAGAACTCCTCAGCAAAATGGAATAGCAGAAAGAAAGAATAGAACTTTAGTTGAAGCTGCTAGGGCTATGTTAGCTGAATACACTCTCCCTAGATACTTTTGGGCAGAAGCAGTAAATACCGCATGCTATGTGTTAAATAGGGTGAATGTTAGATCCAAACTTAATAAGACACCCTATGAGTTGCTTAAGGGCAGGACACCCAATCTTTCCCACTTACACGTTTTTCGGTTGCAAATACTTCATCCTAATCAATGGCAAGTCACCCTTAGGAAAGTTCGATCCTAAATCTGATGAAGGGGTTTTCCTAGGCTACTCATCTGTAGGTAAAGCCTATAGAATATTCAATAAGAGAACCCTAGTAGTAGAAGAGTCCACTCATGTGGTATTTGATGAATCCAATAAGACCTCTGAACCTAATCATGAAGAAGAAGAAGTTGAGGTTATACGGGGAGTAGAAACCATTACCATAGAGATTAGAGCGGAACCTCAGGAACATCTGCGTAGAGATTGGAAATTTTCTCTAGTCATCCTAGAGAGCTGATCTTAGGAGACCCATCAGAAGGGGTAAAAACTAGGCATGGACTCAGGAAAGCGGTTAGTCATTCTGCATTCATATCTATGATTGAACCCACGAGTATAGATCAAGCCTTAGGAGATGAATTTTGGATCCTAGCAATGCAAGAAGAGTTGAACCAATTCGTTAGGAATGATGTATGGGAGTTAGTCAAAAGGCCTAAAGAACAAAGTGTGGTTGGAACTAAGTCGGTCTTTAAAAATAAGATGAATGACTCTGAAATAGTAGTAAGAAACAAGGCTAGGTTAGTAGCAAAGGGGTTTAACCAAATTGAAGGAATAGATTTTGAAGAAACCTTTGCTCCGGTAGCTAGACTAGAAGCCATCAGGGTACTGTTAGCTTTTACTTGTTTTAGGGATTTTAAGCTGTATCAAGTGGATGTCAAGAGTGCCTTCCTGAATGGAGTAATCAAGGAAGATGTGTATGTGGAGCAACCTTCGGTGTTTGAAAACTCATAATTTCCAAACCACGTGTTCAAACTGAAAAAGGCACTATACGGGTTAAAACAAGCACCTAGAGCCTGGTATGAAAGACTTAGTACGTTCCTACTAGATAGAGGCTTTGTAAAGGGTGGTGTGGACACCACCTTATTTTTGAAGAAGGTAGGAGTTGAAGTACTCATTATTCAGATTTATGTAGATAACATCTTGTTCGGATCGACGGAGAAAAGCTTATGTAATGATTTTTCAAAATCAATGAGTGACGAGTTTCAAATGAGCATGATGTGAGAACTTCGTTACTTCCTTGGATTTAGTGTAAAACAAACGGAAGGTGGAACGTTTCTTAGCCAGTCTAAGTACATCAACGATATTTTGAAAAAATATGAAATGGACAATGCTAAGGCTATGAATACACCCATGAGCTTTAACATTCAATTGGATAAAGATCCCAGTGGGAAGTCTGTAGATCAAAAGAGGTATAGGGGAATAATTGGATCGCTTCTCTATCTGACTGCCAGTAGACTAGACATAATGTTTAGTGTGTGTCTCTGTGCCAATTTTCAAGCTGACCCGAAAGAATCTCACATGGCTACTATCAAAAGGATTCTTAGATATCTACTAGGCACCCCGAACTTAGGAATTTGGTATCCTAGACACAGCACTTCTTTTGAAATCTTAGGATACTCAGATTCAGACTTTACAGGGTGTAGGGTAGATAGAAAAAGCACTTTTGGCACTTGTCAATTCATTGGACAATCATTAGTCTCATGGTCCAGTAGGAATTAAAATTCAGTAGCCCTATCCACAGCCGAAGCAGAATATATAGCGGTAGGTAGCTGTGTTGCACAAGTTTTGTGGTTAAAACAACAGCTTGTAGATCTAGGACTACCTGTAGGAACCATTCTGATCATGTGTGACAACACTAGTGCTATTTGCATATCCAAAAATCCAATTCAACATTCACGAACCAAACATATAGACATTAGACATCATTTCATTAGAGATCATCTAGCCAAAGGAGATATTGAACTGCACCATGTTGCTACTGAAGATCAATTGGCTGACATTTTCATAAAACCATTAGGTTATGACACATTTAGCACTTTAAGAACCAAATTAGGTATCAAAGACATTCAAGCCTAAAGTAAAATAATAAAATAAAAATAAAAAAAAAACAAAAAAAAACAAAAAAAATTTGTGTTTGTTATGATTTGTTTTGTTCAATAAAAAAAAAAAAAAAAGGATTCCAGATCCTCTTCCCATACTGCTCACAAACCTTGATATTCTCTGACAATCGTACTGTACGATCCACTATCGTACTGTATGATAAGGTTCAAATCACTCCAATCTCAGCCGTCCATTCCCATTCACGGTCCAGATCTCTCATGTCTTATACCTATCGTACAGTACGATTCACCACTCGTACCGTACGATACTAATTATTGGTCATCGTACTGTACGACATACCAATCGTACTGTACGATCCACATGTCAAATGGATTAGGACGAATTTAAAATCGGCCGGTACGAACATTATTGCCTATCGTACTGTATGAACACCTGTTCGTATTGTATGAACACTTTTGTCAAAAAGTCATTCAGATGACTCATTGGGACGAACGCCTCACACTCACGTTCGTACAGTACGATACTGATCGTACTGTATGATTTGACTCACTTTTCTGAACAGTCGTCCAGACGACATTATTGTGCATATCGTACTGTACGATCCTCGATCGTACTATATGATATCTCTCAAATCTATAAAAAGGGAGGGATTCTTTGCCTATTCTCCTCACTCTCATTCAATCTGAATTTCCTCCTTTCTCCAATCCTTTCTTCCACAATGTCTGGGTCCAGTAAGCGCGGTCGAATGATCGTCGGGAGCTCTTCCTCCTCTCAGCATTTTGATGATCATTTTCTCTCTGCTGTGGACGAGAAAGCGTATATTAAAATCAAGGAGGCCAAGTTCACTCCATCCCGCATGCTAAATCAAGCAGCCCTAAATTTCGTGGTGATGAATCTGTTCGCCTCCACTAGCCTTCAATTCCTTCTGACTCTTGCTTTTCCGTTTCACTCTGAACTCTTGTTTGAGTTTTTTGCCAATATCTGAGTCGACCTCAAAAACACTACTTTCACGTCTTATGTTTGTAAACAGAATGTCATTATCACCGTCAATGACATTACTGCGCACATCGGGCTATCCACTGATGGCCCTCGTCCCCAATCCATGATCTCCCACGACTATGATTGGACGTCAGTAAATATGACCCTTAGAGGTGTCCCCTCCAATCAACACCTACCCCTGGTCCAAACCCTAAATCAAAATACCCACATTATCCAGCATGTCCTACGCACATCCATTATACCTAAAGCTGGAGACCGCATCCATATTATTCCACTACTTTCTGTCGTCACCTATCTAATCATGTCTGACATAAAATTCAATGAAGCCCAAATGGTGTTTGACTACATTCATACCTTGTCTGCCTTCCGATATCCTGGTGCCCGTCGTAAACTGAACCTTGTTTTAGGGCATGTCATAGGATACATCCTAGATGCAAAATACCAACTTGATTATCCGCTCCCTCCTGATCACCTTCCTATCTTCTACTCGGATGCCTCCTTTCGTATCTTATTCCATCGGGGGGCCGCTCCCGCCGATCCCGAGTTTGATGACGAAGAGGCTGCTGCGCCTGCTGACGCACCTCCACCACCACCAATCCAACCACCTGGCCTTGCTCCTCCCGACTACCCTCATGACGACATTATTCGACGACTTGATCGTCTGGAGACTAGGTTGGATGCCCACATTTCTCAACAACATCAGGAGCATGACACGGATATGAGATGGTTTAGGGAGAGCTTCACATTGATCGATCACCAGTTTGCATCCCTCCATCAGTACCACCAGCTGTTTCCGCAACCTCCGCCACCACCTTCGGATCAGGATCCAGATTTTTGAGCTGTTGTAGTTGTTTCTGTTTTCTGTTTGTTATCATTATAGTTGTTTTCTTTTTCTTCCCTTTTTGGTGTTGTCAAAAGGGGGAGACTTTTCTGTGTGTTATGTATTCTATTTTTGCTTACTATTAAATGCTATTGGTTGTTTATGTTTTCACTACATTTATTTTTTTTCTATCTTGTTGTTTTATTTATGTTATGATAAAAAATAAAAAATAAAACTGTTTCTTCTCCTCCTATTTAAAAATTAATAAGCTACTCTTCTGAGGGGGAGCTAAAGAAGTCAGAACATCTGTCCATCAGAAAATATTATTTGACACCATCAAAAAGGGGGAGATTGTTGAAATCCAGGATCCCGAGCACTTAATTTTGATGATGACAACTAATACTTACTGAGTACATATAGACTTCCTTTAGATTACAAATGCTTAATCCTTATATATGAGCACTAACATTTCAGGTCAGATGCACACTGCTCAAGATTACTGGAGACTCAAATCGGGTAGAATAGGATGTTGAAGAGTCTGTAATTTTTATTTCTTTATTTTTATTTTCTTGAGTCTGCCATAGAAGCATGCATGTGAAAGGAGCAACCATGCACACACATAGGGGGAGAATTGTTTTTTAAAATGATTAAAAATTTTTTTTAAGAAAATCGTACTGTACGATTTTGTATCGTACTGTACGATTAATTAAAAATACTCAGGCTAATGGCTAATTTTCGAATGATTAAGTTTACAAACTAATCATACTGTACGATAAGATATAATTGAGAAACCCTAGCCGCCAGAATAAGTTTGGTAAGTTTTTGAATTTGATTTTCTGTACTGATCGTACTGTACGATACTTATCGTACTGTACGATTAATTAATACTTACCAAAATTATCTCCCCAATCAGGAAATAAATGTTGGTTTCTAATTTATATGTCAATCGTACTGTACGATCCTATATCATATTATACGACTGACAGAGACGATTTCATTCATCCCAGAGATCGTACCAGATGAAACCAAGGTTTTTTGTTCTGTTCGTCCTGGATGATATTCATATCGTACAGGACGATATCAAGAAATGAACTAATCATACTGTACAACTGGTGGAGTGCTGGACGACCGACAAAGATGGTTTCCTTCGTCCCAGCGATTGTACCAGACGATACCAAGAATTTTTGTTCTATTCATCCTGGACGATATTCATATCATACAGGACGATATCCTAAAAAACACTAATCGTACTGTATAATTCAAGGAGTGCTGGACGACTGACAGAGACGAATTCTTTCATCCCGAGGATCGTCCCACAGTTCATCCTGTACGAACAGTACGAATCAACAGTATCGTCCTATACGATATACGTATCGTACAGTACGATATGAATAAAATTCGATAACTGTTCGTCTGTACTCGAATTGGACGGAGCTGTAATTGAACTGATCGTACTGTACGATCATAGATCGTACTGTACGAACAGAAATGTAAAAGTTGAAACTTTTAGGGTTTTCTGAATCCTGATATAAAAACAACTTAAAATTTTCTTTAAGGAGTTATTGATCTATCATTTTGCTGTGAGAGGCTTGAAGAAAAAGAAGGGGATTCATTAGAGAGAAGTTTTTGGAGAGATCCAGGGCTTGAGAGAGGAAGGTGAAGGTGAGCTTGAACGTGAGGGAGAAGTAGTGTGAGGCGATCACACGGTGGCTCCAAGCTAGCTGCATGCTTTGCTCCTCTTGTGGCTTTGGGAAGCTTCAAGAAAGTTGTCGAGGGAAGAGTCACTTCAAGATCAACATCACCAAGGTACTCTGCCATCTCCAGGAGGGAGAAAAAGGAGAAGGTCCGCTGCCGTCACGAGGAGGGTGACATAGCGTTTGGTATTCCGCCGCACCGAGGGAGGTGAAAGTGAGTATTGTAAAGGCTTCTCCGCCTTGTTGTGTGGGCAAAAGGAGAGTCAACTTTTACTAGTGCAAATCTCGGAGTAGAGGACTCCGGGGAGTGGACGTAGGTCAAGTGACCGAACCACTATAAAAATCTCTGGTGTATTTTTTCCTGTTTACCGTACTTTACCTTCCATGCTTTTAATTTGTACGTTTAATTGCTTGGTGAAAAATCATTATTTAAACCTTGTGGTGTAAAATCTAAAATTAAATTATCAATATCATCGTTGTGAACATTGTATTTGCTTCCGCACATTATTCGTTAAGTTATATTTTGAAAATACAAAAAAATTAGAACTCTTGTGTAGGGTTAAATTTTTAAAATACCAATTCACCCCCCCTCTTGGCGCATCTCGTACTTTCAATGATCACTGGTAAAGTTAATTAATTACCCCAAATACATACTTAAGGTGGCTAGGATTGCTTTGATCTCTGACGTGTGAGCCTCTAAAATAAATAACTTCAAATATCTGTCTAACACTTATGTATCTAAGGTCCCTTACCTATCTAGGAAATTTATAACACCAATATGTGTAGCAACATCACTTTTAGGCTCCTCTATGTCATCATAAATCTAAATCTAATCCAACACATCTAAATCCAAAATATCATCTAATGCATCCTTTATATAGCCATCTACTATATCAACTCTATAATAATGGTTCTCACTGTAGTTATTTAAGAATTTTATTGACATCAAAACATCAAAGTTTCAAAACAGTAAAGGTTCAAAGCATTAAAGGTTACTTCTTCATTCTGAACTCTCATGGTTAATCCCCCATTTAAGCATCTATCATAGCCCTATTAGTGTCTAGAAAATGCCTACCTAAAATAATCAGTATTTTTTGAAAGTTTAAATATATGTGACCAACTTGAACTACAAGTGCACACAAAGATCCTCTTATCTAGGAGATGCTATGCTAGTCAAATTTAAATCTATCTATTAAGAGGTGCTATCTCATCTAGAATTTAATATCCATTTGTATAGGATATACTATCCTAGTTAAGTATAAATCTCATTTGTTTAAGAGCCACTATCTCATTCAGATTTTAATCTCATTAGTCTAGGAGATGATGTCGTAGTCAAGTATAAATCATATTTGGTTAAGAGCCACAATCTCATTCAGATTTTAATCTTCTTTTTCTAGGAGATGCTCTCCGAGTCAAGTATATATTCATCCACAGTCAAATTTAAATATAAAGCAATCTTTTGGATTTTGCTGATCGCATCGGTAAATACCAACATGTATGGTTTATCTTTTAAGTTCATCACACCTAGGGGTCCATTTGTTGAGCTCATTTTGGAATGAGGTTAATTTTCTTATATCAAACACCAATCTCCAGGCATCAATCATTGAACAATGCATTGGCATAGTGCCTTGACCATTGATACATAAAATTATCACTTGAAAATCACCCATAATTTTCATTTGATCATTTGATTTATCACCAAATGATTATCAGTGATATGAACATTATAAAGAAAATATTCCTTCAATCATTAATCTCTATCATTTGATTGTCCCTAGTGGTAATAATTTGATCACATATTTAATCACTATTGATCATCAATGATTGTTAATGATATGAGCATTTTAAACCCTAAATCCTTACAAATCATTGTCTAAATCAAACTTAAATCAAATCTAGTGATTAAACCTATGAACAATTCATAATTCTAAAGTCCAATGTTATAACTAAACCCAAAATCTCTAAGTCCATAACTTATTCTCAAAGAAATTTTTCTTGCCTTGAAACCAAACCAAAAAATGTTGAATTCCTGATCTATCACTTGCATAATGATTAAACACATCCCTAGAGTCAACCACATTAGTTTGAAGGCATTTCAAGATACCTAACCTCTAAAACTCAACGCATATCCATAGACTGCAAAACTTTTAAATGTTTACATCATATGCCACTAATCATGGCATATTATAATTTTTGACATTTGAGGCCTCTCCAAACTCATTGATCATGATCATCATCACAAGTATGATGTATTAAACTAACCTTAAACCTTGGTTGACCATGGTGTACCCTAAAATCCTAAAACCCTAATACTTGGACATTGAATTTTCCTTAAACCTCAACATTTCTCAATCAAACCAAGCAATGCAACCCTCTATAAATATAATCAAAAGACCATTTGACATCCATTGAAAGAAATCCCAAGCTTGACTAAATCAGTCTTGGCTCACCAAATTTCCCTTTTGTCCTTCAAACTACATTACATGCATGCAGACCCAACCAAGCCATAGGGCCACCTCCAACAAAACCTAAATATCATTTAGAATGCATTAATCCAAGTTCGAACCCTTATTAAAAAAAATCACCCTATACAATTAAAAAAATTATTTCTCATGATTTTGTCCAAATCATTGAACCATACTCTTGGTTACAATTCATGAGGTCAACATGAGTCTCCTAAAAAAATTCTAATCCTTAAGCCTACGTGGCTTGATGAATAGGCTTGAACCAAGTGCTAAAAATGGACTTTTCTTACTCTAAATCAATACCCTTATCAAAATAAAATTTGAAAACTATTGTAGCAAGTATGTGTTAACCTCATTCAAATACCCCAAGAGTTTGAGCTCGTGGTATTACCTAGGTAAAAATTATGGGTTGAACCAAGCCTCCTAAAACCCATTAAATAGAGCTCCAACCCAACCATCCTAATTTGACTTGAGCCAACACATGAGTAGATTCAAGAAGCTAAACTATGTCATGCAATATGGGTTGATGATGTGGAAAGAATCTCCAAAACTACCTCTCTCTAATGATTGGTTCACTCCTAACTCCCTCAATAACCAACAATGTAGAACCAAACTCTCCAGATCATTCCTTTAGATCCTACTAGTAAGTCCTTGAATGAAAAGGCTATTGGAATTAGCTTACAGGGTTAGATCCAAGCCATCCATATTATTTTCTCTCTCATATTATTGGCTTAATCATAACTTACTTGCCACATAGGTCATGGAAAGATCCAAACCCTCCATCTTATTTTCTCTCTCCTTTGATTGGTTTAAGCATAACTACCTTTCCACATAGGCCAATGAGCTAAAACTTCCCAAATGATCCATTAGCTTCTTTTGGCATATCCTAGGGTGCCTTGGATCAATGATATGGCATGCATGTGGCTAACATAATTGGAAGGTTTATTTTAAAACATCTAGAAATATACCCTCTTTCAAAAGCTCAAGGGATGATTAACTAATTTCCCTAGCTCTCTAGAATCCTCCCTAGCCTCCCTCAAGTCTTTCTCATCCCCCTCCAATTCAAGTAAACTTCAAACCAGTAGTAGAGGGAAACAAAAAGTGAAAAATAAAAATCTAGATAAATCCACTTATCTAGTGTAATCCAGCTCAAGTGGCTTTCGAAGAAGTTAAAGAGGACCTTCCAAGCTTTCCATAGAGTCCAAGATCATGAAAATCCACCGATAGGTTAGTGACCAATCTCCACTTGAAACTTTAAATTTAATTTTAATTTCCTCCAAGATCTCAATTTATGGAGCCTCCAAACTCTATATATTGAAAGTCTAGTGTGTCAAGATTTTTTATTTCAAATTTTATCAAATTTGGCCAGTTGGATTGAAAGTTATAAGCATTTAAAATTTAGTTCAAACTTGAAGTAAATGAATTAGTTCAATCTGAGCCATTCGATCGATGGATCGGACAACCCAAATCAAATCGCACACATGGGAGACCACTAGGATTCAAAAAACTATCAAATGGTGGAGTGTCTGAGATAATGTGGTGTGATAAGAGCCACTAATCAGAACACCACAGATTTGACAGCACTGACCCATGGCTGACATTAAATGGCTCTGATCCCTCAACATCTAATGCATATCCCTATGCATGGTGACTGCTCTATAGTTTTAATCATTGACAATGATTGGCAATGATTGTGGGCCGATAGTTTAAGGTTTTAAAATTAATTTAAAAAATTAATAAAATGCTCATAACTTCAAAAATTCATACAAAATTCCTTTTAAATCTGAATTGTGTTTTCTTGGCCTTGGTGAAATGATCTTGAGCTCTATTTTAATTTAAAAACAATTTTAAGACTTTTTGACCAAGGGATATTAATGATGGTTTTCTATTTTTCTTGAATTTCTCAAGATCCAATGGTGAAATGAACAATAAATTTTGATGGTAGATATTAGGAGGTATCCTTGACCTACCCTAATTTTCTTGGGTCTTCATTTGACTAGATTTTCTATGAATTAAATTTTTAAATGTATGGGTCCATTTTTGGACCCATAACTTTAAAGTTCATTACTATTTGTGCACTCAGAATTAGATATTCATCTTTATATGGTGTATTTATATTTGTGCAAGGTTTAGTTAGCCACTAATTTTACCCAATTCCAACATATCTAGATTCTAAAATAAATTATCAAATCTATAGTTACATTTAACTTTATTAATTGATTTCTAAACCTAGGGAGGCTTTGATCAGCCCAAATTTAGTTATTTTGAAGCACAAGTACTCATATACCTATATTTGAAATTTCACTATATTTTGAGGTCATTTGTTCTGTCATTTAACAAACCCAAAATTCATGCACAAAATTAACTTAGAATCTTTGAAAATTCAGAATAAATACATTTTAAATCCAAAAATTATAAAACATTTATCAAAATTCTTAGAATTAAAATTTCAATAGAGGAAAAATAAAAGCCCCATCAGATTCATCCAAAATTAAAATTAATTTTAAAAATGAAGAAATTTATTAATTAATTAAAATAAGTATTTAAAAATATATACAAATTACCAAAATTATTTTAAACATTTTAAATCATCCCCAATGGTAATTTCTGACATTTGGAGAAAATTCTAAGAGGTTTGTAGTTGATTTGGTATAAAAATAAGAAAATGCCCCTAACTTAATAATTAAATAAATCCATTAAATAATCAGACTTCAATAATTCTTAACTAATTCTAGAAAATTCCAAACTAAGAAAAATCAAAGGTAGTGGACTCATCTATTGATCTAATATTTATCAAAAATTTAAAAACTAAAGAATTCAGTATAAATCAAAAGTCAATATATAGTCAAATTTAGTTCACAAAATGCACCAAATTTATATAATTCATAACAAATTTTAGAAAAATTCAAATTGAACAAACTCAAATGCATTGGACTCATCCCTCTGTCTAGTATTTATGAAAAATAGATAAATTATAGAAACTAATGTAAATCATGAAGTCAAGCAATGGACCCTATGTTTAATGCATAGAAATATTCATTAAAATATGGAAAATCAATAAATCATTAAAACTTTAGTAAATTATCAATTTAATGAAATTAAATCAGTAAAAAACATTAATTAAATAACAAATAAGGTTTTTAGGCTGGACTACCTTGAGCTGTAGCATTGTATATACTAAGGAGGCCATAGTCCTCGTGCTCATTGTGACAATGCCATAAATAAATTTGACATAATGTAAACATTAAAATACAAATTAAAATAAAATAAAAAATCATTAATAAAACATATAGATGTTGTAACTTTTATATCCTTATGCTTGATTCCCTTTAGGAGGGCAAACATGTATTTGATTGGGAAAGCTTTAAACATTAAAATATTTAATAAAAATGAAGGACTCTATGCTATCTATCTACCTAGTCTTAGTGGATTGGTAGTATTAAAAATATGAGCCTGCGACATGTAGATCAATAGCTTCAAGCACTTAAAAGTTATTGAATGCTATGTTCTTTAAAATCTATAGATAAATTATTTCAACAATAAAAAAATTTTTAAAAGAAATTTAAAATCTCTAAAATAATTAAACATCAATTCAAACCACCCTATAAGGACCTTAAACAAATTAATTCATTTATAGACAACTCTAAATAAATAAAGCCTAGAAATTATCTAAGCCACATAGCCTTTCTACACGCACTTAGATGGTTTTTTAGGACAACTAACTCTAGCTTAGGCTAGGCTAGTGGTTTGATTTACTTGCCAGGTACCTTTGCTTGTAGAGTACCTTGTCAATGTCTTTTTATTTTTTCAGTAATTTGCATGTCAAACATTTTAAATTCCTATTGGTACACTTTGGCTCTTTAAGGATTGTATTAGAAGCATAAAGTTATTACACAATTTCTTTGTATCTAGCATGCTTTTATATGCTTTTATATCAACTTTAAATTTCTACAAGAGTCAAAGTAGAATGTTCCTAGGAATTATGTATACATGTATGAGTCATTGTAAAAGTAAAATGTATGTAAATTGAGTTGTACAGTGTCTTGACTGGCCAAAGATTTAATTATATCTACCTATACATATATAGATAGGGCTCAAATAGATGATATAAATCCTTTTAGAGGATACTCTCTTTTGGAACTCCATAGAAGACTTACATTTTGAAGACCATAAGTAAGTATATTTGAATCTATATACATGGTAGGATTAGATACCCAGGTTTGTTATGGTGGAGCCTGACCACCATTCTTTTCTACAGAGTTTAAGTTTGTTGTAAATTATCATATCAATGAATAAATAATTTGGTTTTATCTATAATCAGCCTTTCATTTGTTACATTGCTTAATGCATTGCATTCATATGGGTGGTAGTTTGTATTAGTTGATAGAAATTTTCTACATTTTTTATGGGGGTGGTGGAGTAACCTAATGAAGTTATGAATGTGATTTAAGGCTCTATCAATCCCTAAGCCATGCTTAGGTTTTCTTTGATATAAAAACTATAAAATTCCTACTTAATATTCATAAGTATACATGTTGAATCATGTAATATAGTGATAGATTACAATATCGATCCCACGACAAAGAATGTTTACCCGCAAATGCTAGTACTATCTACTTCAACTATAATAATCTTCCTACTCAATAAAAATAAGGCTTGATGGAGATTCAAGCACTTTAGTAAAATCAATAATAAATTAATAGGTATACTTATATAAATAAAATATTTTTTATTTATGAAATATAAAATTAATATGTTTCATACTGATTCTCTTAATAATGTGATGTTATTTAGACCATAAGCATCATCGATTGCTAAGGCAAGTGTGAAGAGACAAAGGAAGTTTTTAACACTTTCCACTCCCAATACCACTCTAAACTTGCATAGTTTGTCACCATAAGAAAATATTACAAGAGTAAGTTAAGCATGCATTATTAATCACCCCCTAATGATAATCCATCTTTATAAATTTGATAGATAACATGAACTATGCCTATGCTTACATCATACTAATCCAATATACCTCATTGTTCCTACTTTTCTATTCCTAGGCTCCATAATACACATTATATTAACTACCGATATAGCCACTATGTGCAATAAATACAGGCCTAGTATATTAAAAATATCTTATCATTAATTTAAAGATAAAGACAAATCATAACTATTCCATATTTAATTTATATCATCAATCCAAACTTTTGGAATTAGCCAGCCATGAAAATTAATTTGATCAAACTCATTTTCTTTAATAACATACAAGAAAGAAAGTAAAGATTAAAAGATATCACAAGATGGTTCAATGTTCTCCTCTACACACCCCCTTGAACTTACAAAATTGCTTCCACAAACACTAACCAAATACTTTAAAGTAGTTGATCTAGTGCTCTTTGAATTTCCTTAGTTGTCACTCCTAATAAAACTGTAGGGAGACACTCTGAAGTCTAAATTTTACAAGTGACTTAACTGCCCTACTAACATAACAAACAGACTATTTATAGAAAAATATAGAAAATAAATTATTGCACCACAATGTTTGAGGCATTTACATTGTAGTACCTATAAAATGAACTAACAGCATAGCACTAAAAAGTTTTCTTCGTTGTCATGATTACTAACATTAACCTACTATTTAATGAAATGATGCATTGCTTCACTTGTAGATTATGGGTTATACAGTTACAATTGTAGTGCCATGCTGTTGTTGAAATTTAAGCACTATGAAGTCCGCGTGGCACTCCTCTGACTTAGTGGAACTAAAATTTGGTGCTACAGTGGTGTATAAATAGAGACTGGGCTTTACAGTGCTAACTCCTCTGACACTGCAGCATTGGGATAGATAGCTAGGCTTTGCGGCGCTGACTCCTTTAACGCTGTGGCACTATCCAAAAGAGACTGGGCACCACCATGTCCATTTTTGGGCACTCTAATGGTGTCAAAAATGGCATTATAAAGGTATTATATTTGACGCCATGGTGCTTGCCCTACTTAAAAATTTTTACCATTTCTTATATTTTTCTGCACAAACACAACTAAAATAACACATTTTCACTAAAGAATTAAAACATAAAACATAACATTATTTGTAGTTATCAAATTCTTCCCATCTTAAACTCTTGCTTATCCTCAAGTAAATGAAAGCTTGTAATTCTAATTAATTGATTAACTAAAATAAAAAATTATAATAAAAAATTAATATAATGTCGGATAGTACATCACTATCTAGAATTAGTAAAAAAGAATGAATGCTATACCTCTTATTTCAAAAATGCCAATATTTAAACTTGATCAATCATTCTTATATTTACCTAATTTGAAATATAGGTTATTGATTTAGTTATTAACTTTTAAATGTTGAAGTGAATATTGTAGTTTTAATAATTTGATATGGTTATAGTTAAAATTATACTTTCATTAGTTCACCATCCCTTGATTTAGCTCCCTCATCTAATCCTTTATAATATTATTATAAGATTGTATTTTAAATCTTTAATCTTTCACTAATACAAATTTTTTAATATACTCATCTACTTCTTTTGAAAATTTTAATTTCAATTTCTTTTTTAGAACTATTTGTAGCTCTTCTACTTTTTTTTATGGAGTATATAATTAATGACTTTGAATATCAACTTTTGCTTTTAAGATTCTCAAATAGTCTTAATAATTTTAATGTATGGACTTGATTAGATTACTAATTCCATATTCAGGTTAGCCATAATTTCAAATTTTAATCTACTCAAATCAAATTTTTGATATTGATTATTCATCTCAAAATTTTTAAAAGTTAAATTCATAAAGGTTTACTTATAAATTCAAATTAGAATAATAGCTCAAATAGTTGAATATGTTAAGTTTTAGTTTTTCTAACCTATGATGTATAAATAAAGTTTATTCAAAATATAGTCTAGGGTTCTATTAATATCCAAAGTTTTCATAATTTTTAATTATTATTTTTATAAGGGTCAACTAAATAAATAGAATTTAATAGTATTAAGAGGATGATAATAATTTAAGCATGAAAAGAATTTTCTAATATGTAAATAACCACATAAATAAATACTACAAACATATGATTTCGTATGAGTGATAAAAAGTGTATAAAAATTATGTTAAAAATAAAACATGACATATCATTAAGATAACATATCTGAGACTAACATTACAGATACATAGATTGCCCCCCAGAAGTGCTAAGTTTAAAGTCTTCATCTAGATTGGATAACTAACTAGACCTATGGTTTGGTTACCTCCCAAGCAGTGCTAAGTTTATAGTCTTCAACCAAACTTTGCCCTGATTTTCCATTTGGCTAAGGTGGATGATTGCCATTCTTCAATTGGGTCCCATTGGTATCTCTTTCCTTCTCTTTCGGATTAACTTCAATATTATTAGGAAGGGATCCAATGGGTCTAATACTTACAGTAATTACAAGCTCGCTTAGTTGAGTTTTAAAATTTTTAATTGAAGTAGCTTGGTTTTGTAATTGAGTTCCTAATTTCATGACCACATCTTCTAGTGGTGTCTTCCTAGTTCCATATTAATTGATTTCATTTAATCTAGGAGGATATGCTTGTCTTAGATTATTAGTCGCTTGAATTTGATTATTCTAATTTTTTCCATGGTTTTTATGACTAGAAATCCATTGATTTCCTCCATTATTATTTGACCAACTAAAATTTAGGTGATTCCTCCAATGTGGATTATATGTATTTGAATAGAGATTTTTTGTCTTCCAATCAAATTTATATTTTCAATCCCTTGGATATCATTTTCTTGTACTGAACTTTTATCTTCCAAAAGATAAATAAAAATTTAAGCCTAAAATGTTCAATTTCTTTGATATTGCTATAACTTGTGCAGTCAAAATAGATAAAGAATTATTTTCATAAACTCCATCCACTATCTTAGGATTCACCTTATCAGTAAGCCACTAAAAATTATTTATTGACATTTCTTTAATTAATTCATAAACATCTTCAAAAGGCTTTAACATCAAAGAACCTCTAGTTCCAACATCAATATGGCTCTATGGGATCCTTCCAATTCATTATAAAAAGTTTGAATTATCAACCAATCAGGTAAGGCATGGTGAGGGCACCTTCTAAGCATCTCCTTGAATCTCTCCCAACACTCATAAATAGATCCTCCTTTTAAATGAGTAAAAGAAGTAATGTTATTTCTAAGCTTGGCAATCTTAGAAGGTGGGAAATACTTTCCTAAACATTTATGGGCCAAGTCATTCTACATGGTAATAGAGCCTAGGAGTAAAGAATTTAACCATATTTTTGCCTTATTTCTTAGAGAAAATGGGAACAATTTAAGTCTAATGGCATCATCACTAACACTATTGTACTTAAATCTTACACAAATTTTTTGGAAGCTTGCTAAATATAAGTTAGGGTATTCAAAGGGAATTCCCCCAAAATAAGAATTTTATACAATCTGAATGATAGCAAGTTTTAATTCAAAATTATTTGCTTGGATGACGGGTCTATTTATGCTTTGGTGAATTCTGTCTACTAAAGGGTTTACAAAATCCATAAGAGGTCTAGAATGATCTATGCTCTGAATAGGATCTGCCATTTTAAAATATTTTTGGTGGTTCTAATTTTAGAAAGGGTTATCTAGATTTTAAAATCAAAACCTATATGTGCCTCCTTTCAATATCTTATAAGCATGAAACCACAAATATGTAATCAATAAATTGAAATTAAAAAAATAAAAGATTATATTATGAATAACTATGCAATTGATTCAACAATATTATAAATATATAAATATAAAATATTCTTCCCTAACAATGGTGCCAAAATTTGATGGGGGCGGTAGAGTAACCTAAATAATTATGAATATGATTTAGGGCTCTATCAATCCTTAAATAATGCTAAGTTTTTCTTGATATAAAAAATTACAAAACCTCACTTAATATACACAAGTATAAGCATCGAATCAAGCAATATAGTGATAGAGTAGACTATCAATCTACCAAGAAAGAATGTTTACTTATAAATACTAACATTGTCTACTTCAACTATAATAATTTTCCTACTTAATAAAAATAAGGTTTAGTATACATTCTATCACTTTAGCAAAATTTGTAACAAAGTAATGAATATAGTTATATAAATAAAGTATTTTCGATTGATGAAATGTAAAATTAATATGTTTCTTACTAATTCCCTTAATAATGTGATATAATTCATAGCATAAGAATCATCGACCAATAAGTCAAGCGTGAAGATATAAAGGATGGGTTTAATGCATTCCAGTCTCAATACCACTCTAAACTACCATACTCTGTCACCCTATAAAAATCTTAAAAGAGTATTTAAAACATATACTATTAATCACCCCCTCATGATAATCCATCTCAATAAATTTGATAGATGATAAGCACTATGCCTATGATTATATTATACCAATCCAACATACCAAGTTGTGGCTTCTTTCCTATTCCTAGGCTCCATATTACACCTGATATTAACTACACATATGGTCACTATGTGCATTAAATGAAGACCTGGTAAATTTAAAACATCATATCATTAATTTAAAGATTAAGAAAAATTATTACTATTTGATATTTAATTAACACCATCAATCAAAAACTTTAGGAATTAGCTAGCTATGAAGAACAATTTGGACACTCATTTTTATTAATAACATACAAGAAAGAAAGTAAAGAAGAAAAGATATCACTACATGGTTCAACATTCTCCTCTAAGCTCATCATTGTACTTATAGAATTTCTTTCACAAACACTGACCAAATACTCTAAAGAAGTGGATCTAGCGCTCCCTGAATTTCCTTAGTTGTCACTCCTAATGAAATTTCAGAGAGAGACTCTGAAGTCTAAATTTTATTAAGTGACTAAACTCCCCTACTAACATAACAAATGAAATATTTATAAAAAAATATAAAAAATGGATTTGGGCACCACGATGCTTCAGACATTTCCATTGTGACACCCATAAAATGAACTAATGTTGCAGTGCTGAAGGGTTTTCTTAACTGCGGTGCTTTCTGATATGGACCAACTATTTAATAAAATGATGTATCGCTTTACTGGTAGATCATGGCTTAAATAGTTACACCTATAGTTTCACATTGCTACTAAGTTTTATGCACTGTGAAGTCCACATGACACTCCTTTGACTTAGCAGTGCTAGTGTTGTAGAAATAGAGATGGGGCTTTGAAGTGCTGACTCCTCTAATACTGCAGTGTTGGGATAGTTGGTTGGGCTTTATGGTGCTAACTCCTCTAATGCTACAGAATTGCCAAATAGAGACTTGGTTCCACCATGTCCATATTTGGGAGCTCCGGCAATGTTAATGATGGCACCGTGGTGGTATTATGTCCAATGCCATGGCACTTTGCCATACTTCAAAAATTTTCCCATTTCCTCTATTTTACTGCATAAATACAACTAAAATAACATGATTTCACTGACAAAATTAACACATAAAATATAAGATTATTTACACTTATAAATTTCTTACAATATTCTTATTCCAGACTTTATAGGAATATGTATACTAGTTCTAGGATGATATAGTACTCGGTACAGTATAACGAACCCCTTTGCCCAATCATGCATACATACATGCATTTTAATTTATGTAATGAACATTAATCCAAACTTTTATGCCATAATAGGCAAGGTAAAAATATTCCTATTGTGCTTGGGGGATGCTACTCTTTTCCTTCTAATACGGCCATTATGCTGCCAAAATTTTAAAGAATTTTAGAGTTAGAAAATTAGTTAGGTAAATTAAATAAGATAAAATTTAAGGTTCTTAGTGAGTCTTCTTACTAGTGTCATTTGAACTTAAGGTTAAAATTATTCATCTTGAGATATAAATTTTAAAGTTTGATTCATCCTTTGATCTCTTAGGATAGAGCTTAGCTTCTCATTCATTGCATATAAGGTGATTGATTGTGCATTATGATTATTAGCTCGAAAGTCACTACAAATAAGTATAAGTCCAACTTATAAATACCTCTTCAATATTTGCATAATAAGATTCAATTCTTTTAAAATTTAAAATCTAAAAGCTAAATTTAGAGGACAAGTAGAGAATTTATAGTCTGAAGCTTATATATTAAATCTTGTTAGCCAAAATATTTCTTTAGATACATATGTCTTTAAAATTCTTTAGTCTTCACTTTAATCAAGAGTATTCTCCTAATAGTATTCTCTTAGGAGATATAATTAACTATTAATGCTTACCCCTATAGGGAGTCTATAACCAAGAATAAAATAAACCATATGTTAGTATTTTTTTTTAAGATGGGGGAAAGATTTGTGGAATGTAGACCTAAGCTTAAAAAGGTGGATTAATTTCATCATTGAAATGATATGTGAACATTTTTTTTATCCTTCAGGACTAATTGAATATTCTCTATAAAGTATTTAATTAATAATGGAAAGTTTCTTTTTTTGAATCGATAGTGACATATTAGTCTATCCTTAGGGATGGTATAATATCAATCTATATTGATTTGACAAAAGAAACTCAAAATATAAATTTAAAGTAAATCTTGCGTGACATTACATTTGAACATTCAAAAAAAAATTTCCACACTATGCCATCATCGTTTCCATGATACATCATTCTCATATGGGGACATGTGTCAGCGAAAGATTGACCACCATTGAATAAAGACAGTCAATGACTTATCAATGTTGGTGCATGATTCAGGTGATTTAATCGTGTGTAGTTTTCATCGATGATGTCAATCAAGTTAGACAGATGCTCAATTCTTCCTACCACTTGATCCTATCGGACATATATGAGGTCCATCCCACTACTCAATCTGGTTGGACAGATTGCACCAACCAGCAAAATCTAGATTATTCAATTGGATATATGTAATATCATATGGCTAGAATTCTATACATTTTTTTATTCAAATTTAAAATATGTAGTTTAAACTTTTTAGTTACCAAAAAAAATTGAATGAAATTTTAGGTAGGGATTATAGGTATTTAAGACCCTATTCCATGATATTTGGGGGCCTCGTGACATAAGATAGTAAAGTTATTTAAATTGTAGATCAAGATATAGGGTTTGACATTTACCTTTAACTAGTGGATGAAATTGTTTAATTTAGGTGTCCATAGACTCGTTGGAAGATTCTCTTAATCTTCTTTGAATACTTCAAGGTTGGAGGACCACTAGAAGAAGAGTCCTCTAGCTTTAAAGGTTTGAACACATGGCCAGTGTTAGAGCTCACCACGTAATAGTTTTTGGAGCTTAGGATGATTTCGTGAGATTGAGAGGAGTTTTAAGGAGGAAACGCACTAAAAGAATCGAACTCTTACATCTCAAAATAGGAGGGTATTTATAGGACGGTGAAAATGGAAGAATTATTCAAATTCCTTGCAACCTTATCGGATGCCTAGCCACCAATTCATTTGGGGAGGTGAACAACTCATTCTTATAGTTAGAGCCCATGTTGTCAAATTTTTAGGAAGTTATAACTGAGCCAATGAATGTATATGAGTTATTTTGAAGAATCTTGTCAACCATCCACAAGGCTGAAGATAACTAGGATAAGTATAATGAAAATTCTAGAATGCATTTTAACAGTATATGGGGTTTAATTTGAGATGGGTATTACATGGGCATAAGAATTTAGGTTTTTAATGGTTTGAGTTAAACCAATTAGTCGATCCAGGCCAACCCATGGGATGGGCTGGGCTGGTTGGGTTTCGTGTAAAGGGTCTATGGACACCTCATGTAAGTATTTATGCAATTTTATTTTATAAGCATTGGGATTTGGCTCATGAAAACCCCTTTTAATTCATTTCGATCAAGCTATGTGGCAAGCCTAAATAGGCCCATGAGCTGAATCTTTTTTTAGCTAACCCTTAGGGAACCAATGAATACTCCCCATGGGTTTAGGCACCTTTAAGTGCCAAAATTTTATTTTTGGAGGAATTAATACTAGTTTGGCAACCATGGTTAAATTGGTCAGCCAAGTTTGACCATGGGCTAGGGTTGGGTCAAACTAATTTCAAGTGATAATTAGAGTATGTTGGAGGAGTTATTATGCAATGGTGAAGTCCTGATGTATGAAATCAAATTTCTAGGGTAAATGGGGCCCTTTGGTCAACCTAAGTTGACTTGGTAAAGTTGGTTTGACTAGAGTGTAGGTTTATATTCAATCCACTCCAAATATAATTTTGAGTTTATTAGAAGTGGTCTTGGATCATGTCATAGCTGAGCTAAGAAGGTTTTATTCAAAAGGTCATTTTTAGGGTTTTTAGGGTTTATAAGTTTCTTGGTCAACTATGGTCCACCAAGGGTTCAATAAAGTTCAAAAAAATATGATTAATATTAAAAACATGTTTGTTGGGTTTCCAAAGCATCCCAAGGATGTTTACAAAAAGTTGACATGTCTAGTGCGATGAGCTGCAAATATTGGATGGTTTTGTAGGCTTGGGCAAAGCTTTGTATTTTAGAGTTTAAAAGGACATAGAAGCCTAAAAAATGGTTCGATAGACTCTATAGATATGCCTAATAAATATGAAAATAATAAAATATCATTCTAGATCCTTTACATAAGGTTTTTACTTAGTTAAAAATTCCTCTAAAATAGGAAAAAGTCCAAAGGCTTTAGGCTTCAGATTTGACCACTACATTTTAGGGTTTGGATTTTGAAATTGGATTTAGATTTGGATTTTATTTAGGATTAATATTTATGGTTGATTGAAGAGTTTTAGATTTTAATGTATCCAAATCATGATAATCATTGGATGATTGATAATGATTGAGTGGCTGACTAAATGACCATCAACAGTAACTATCAACTAACTGATTTTAGGTTCAATGATTGAATGACCATGCTAGACCACAGCGGGGAATTAGATTTAAGATTTAAAGTAGAGTTCAAGGTACAAAAAGATAAAACTAAACTTAAGATTTAGCGTTTATACCTCATACAAAAATGGGTCAATAGTTGGGTTAGGCTTAGGGAGGTCCCAAAGTGAGTTTTTAAAGTTTAGATTTTAGGGCTAGGGTCTAGGTTAGCCCAGGGTTTGAGTGCTTAGGTTTTTAGGGCATTTAGATTGTTCAAAATAATTTTGGTCAACTAGGTTGACCAAGGGTCAAGATTGAATCAAATCATACCTAATAGATATTTAGGACTAGTTTGAATAAATCATGTGGCCTATGGTTCAATTCTTGTTTTAGTTGACCCATAAATTAAGGGTTAGCGTATTTTGGTAATTTTAGGAAATATATGTTAAATATAATGTTTATAGGCTTACGCTTTTATTTTATTCATATAGATACCCGTCTAAGGCAATTAGTGAATATTTAATTGGTTTATGAGATTTTTAGAATTGAGTCAATGCTAAGTCTATGGTTCACCTCTTAGTATCTCTTATAAGTTACTTATATCCTAAGGATCTTCTAAAGACAAGGATAACATTTTCCTCATTTAAGAATGAGATTAATATTAAGTGTAATTTTTTTAGTATTTTTTTCTTTTAAATATCAGTAAAAATATTTTTTTTGTTAAGTCGTGTATGAAATGTTCAGGGAAAAGGAGAAAAATTCATATGTGTTGAACAACTGTCATAGTGCTCCAACTACAAGCACTACATCATCCACAATGCCTTGATTATAGATTAGGAAATTATAGCGTTGGAGCCTCAGAAAAAATTATAATTAATTTAGCACATCGACTGAGGCAGGGTCAATGATGCAGCACTTTATAACATTGTAACACCAAAAATCAATGTTGCAACACCTAAGTATCGAGAATTTGTGAGTTAGAGCATTGAGATTCACTATGCCATAGTGTCGGATAACTCATTCAAGTGTTATAGTGCTCAACTTTTGCAGTGTTACGGCGGAGTGGTTGATAAAAAATGAAGCCTTACCGAAATAGCTAAGCAACACACCTATTTAGCCAATAGACACACCGAGTCAGTGTAGCACCACAACAAAGCAAGCCCAATAGTGTCAAGAAGCCAATTAAATTCTACTATGCCATGATTCTACCATGTCTAGTGCAGCAGTACTTATGTCCATTTTCATAGTCAGTATAATTAGTTTTTTAGTTATGTCTATCATGAGTTATATCATAATTTTTGCTAGTTCAGCCCAGACTGGCGTGCCCCTTAGAGTAAAGTATAAGGGAGGCTAGAGGGGAGAGGGTTATTATATTTGGGAATTATTAGCCTATATATTCGTAAGAAATAAGATAATTAAAGGAGAAAGGAGTGTAGAGAGATGATTTATACTATTTAGGTAGAAAGTAATGAAATCTAATTTATTTTCTTCATATTTTATGTTTGGCTAATTCTATAATTTTTGGCTAATGATGTGAATACAATGTTAGCACAATTATAGAATCTTATGCTTTGAATGATAAATAGATGTTTTCAATATCTCTAAATCTTTACTTTATACATATAATGGCTATGTGTGTTGTTAAAAACTAATGAAATATATTGCCTCAATGTAGGAATATTAGAACAAATTGGAGTATTATAACAGAATGTTTGCATGCATAGACATAAGATGTTTAACCTTCTAGGTTCTATAGAGATGCAATCACTGTAACAAGGCTATAAAACTCCCTTTTACATCCCTATAAGCTTGATATAGATCTAAGGATGTTTATGCTTTGATCGACATCAATGAAAGAGAGTTTCAGTAGGAAAACTTGGGTCATTCACATTCAGTTGTCTGAAAAATTTGTCACCTGGTATCTTATCTTTTATTATTTAATTCTCTATAGAGACAGAACCAAATCCTAATTTTCATTCAATAGGATAAATATTATAGGTGTAGTAGGTTGTACTTGTTTACTTGCATGTTAGTACAACACATTCTTGTGGGATCAGTACTCTCTCATATCACTTTATTACTTGATCGACATGTACACTTGCATATCTAGTAAGTGATTCATACTAAAAAATATCTAAGCATATTTCAACAAAAAGCATATCATATACACAAATACACAATTCCATACATGTCTAAACCCATTGCATTCACCATTATATTTTTTGCATTGATGTCGGGGAAGTAACGTGCATATTATAAGTTGAGCTATATTATTTAACTAGTTTCATACTTAATCCTGCTTGTATCTTGCATCCTATTTTTATTTTTATTTTAAAAATTTTTTGAAAGAAAGAAACTCTTTACAAGTTATAGTTACTTTATTTTTTATAATTTAATTAATGTATTATTATTGCATGTGTAGTAGATCTAGTAAGGAGCCCTTATTGTTTGACTTAAGGATTCAGAGGACCCTTACCAAAATTAGAAAATATAAAAGGCTTTAGATTTAGTTATGACTAAGCCAGTTCAAGATAAGGACTATCCTTGACCTCTTTGGGAGTATGTTAATTTTGTAATTGATGGAAACCACCAGAGTATCATCAGACCTACTATTCAGGCTAATAACTTTGAAGTGAAACCCACCATAATTCAAATTGTTCAAAATTCCTAGTTTGGGGAAACTTCTGTTGAGGAACCCTACCTTTACTTAGCTAACTTGTAAAAAATCTGTACAAGTATACTGGTATCAGTGATGATACTATTTAGCTTTTATTGTTTACATTTTTACTAAGAGAAAAGCTAAGATGTGGTTAAATTCCTTTCCCAAATGCTCTATAACCTCTTTGAATGTATTGGCATAAAAATTCTTAGCTAAGTATTTACAACCTTCAAAAACTATCATGCTTAGTAATGATATCACATTTTTTTTCCGATTTGAAGGAAAATCAATTTATAAAAATTGGGAATAATTTAAAGAAAATGCTTAGGAAATTCCCTCACTATACTTTACCTGATTGGTTTGTTATTAAGGCTTTTTATAATGGACTGGCATGATCCCTTAGGTCAATCGTTATTAATGTAGCTAGAAGATCTTTAATGTCTAAGCCATTTGAGGAGGCTTATGAATTAATTGAGAAAATATTTATAAATAATTTCTTGTGTCCTTTTGATAGGGTGAATCCTAAGAGAGTAGTAGGAATGAATGAGCTCAATTCCTTATTTATTTTGATTTCTCATTTAGCTACTATATATATAAACTTAGATATTTTGGAGTTAGTTCAGGATCCAGATCTCCTACGTAATTAAAAGAGAATGATTTGAACTTTTTGGTGATACTAATGTTCAAGGGATTGAGAATGTAAATTTAATTAGAAGACAAAAAAATCTCTATTTTAATACTCACAATCTAGGTTGGAGGAACCACCTTAATTTTAGTTGGTCTAATAATAATTTTTGTGGAAATAATTAGTGGAATGCAAGTAAATCAAATCAAGGAGGAATTTTGAATTCTCATCAATATCCTATAGTAAACCCTAAACCCTCTTATACCCTAGGTTTTAATTATAATAATTCATTTAGAGACAGGAAGACAACTTTGGAAGAGGTAATGATTCAACTAGGAACTCAATTACGAAGTCAAGCTGCTTCAATTAAAAACTTGGAAAATGAACTAGGACATCTTATAATCTTTTTTAGTAGCATCTCATTTATCATTATCCAATAATATTGAAAATAATTAGAAGGAGAAAGGGAAGGATCTTAGTGTGGACCACTTGAGGAGTGGTAGTGATGTAACCCCAACAAAATGATAAATCTAGGCAAGTCAGGATGAATACTATAACTTTAGCATTGCTTGGGAGGTAACCCAAATGTGTTGATGTTAGATCTTTGTTTTTTATGAATATTATTTTTTAATTATTATGTTTTGGTTATATGTTTTTTTTAATAATTGAGAAAAATATATTTCGTGTGTTTGAATGTATTTTACTAACTATGGTTTTGACCAATATTATTACTTATAAATTTTTTCCATAATTTACATTAAGTTATAAATTTAGCTCAGTGCCATGACGCCAGATCCTTAGGCACTACAGCATTTGCTTGCCAAGCCCCATAGCATTAAAATCAGTCACCGTAGCATTGATGTCTCAGGAAAATTAGTGTAATAGCATGTAATGTAACCCAAAAAAAACAAATTTTTTTAAGAGTCATTATAATCCAATTTGAAATTTGTCTTTTCCATAAGATAGATTTTTTTGGTGTTTTAATAATAATAAATAATTCATAATTTTTGGGCACTCATGCAAATCTTTAAGAAATTGACAACAGTCAAGACAAGTGAAGATGTTGGGACCATCAAGTATCTATTTTGCAGACCAATTTCAATAGAATTTTTAAAATAAAGTGAGTTATTTTATGGATATATTTTTTATAATTTTTTAAACCCTAAAAGGATTTCTATGAATTTATATTGAAATTTTGATTAAATTATATAATTTATAATATTATATTATTATTTTAATACAAATATCCTAATCCATTAATTCAATTAGTTAAATGCCATTTATTCCTTTTCCCATTCATTTTTAATAATGCCAAAGAAATAGAAAACCAAAATTAGGGAGAATTTAGAGGAGCTAGAAAATAAAACTCAGGATTTAGAGGTTGTAGAGGGATTTTTGCCACTCAATCTTGTTGGGAGATTTCCTCGTCTCACTATATGAAACCATTACCCTCTTTTTATTTCAATATTTGATGTTCTTGATTTTTTTTTGATCAAATTTGGATTTTTGTTACCGACAAATGAGGATAATCTTATATTGGTAAAACTTGCATTACATAACTTTTGGTATGCAATTGATCTCGTCCATATGAACATTTTGATAGAAATATATTGAATTTTGACTGATTAAATTGGATGTTATGATTTTTGAAGTAAATAATCCATTAAAAGAATTACAAAAATTCCATTTATTCCTCTTCCCAATTATTTTTAAGAAAGCTAAATAAACAAAAAACCAAAACTAGAGAGAAATTAAGGGAGAGAGAATATAAAACTCAGGATTTCGATGGTAATATAGTGATTTTTGCTACTTTGTCATATTTGAGATTTGGTCGTCTCACTGTAAGGAACTCTTACCCTTTTTTTATTTTAATAATTTTATGTTTTTGTATTTTTCTGATCAAATATGTATTTCTATTACCAAAAAATGAGGATAATTTTATATTGGTAAAACCTTCATGCATAACTTTTGGTATATGATAGATCTCATCAATATAAACATTTTGATAGGAATATATTGAATGTCTACTTGTTAAATTAAAAGTTATGATTTAAAGTAAATGCATAGCAGATAAATTCAATAGATTTTCCTATATTATATGAATTACTATATTTCATAAATGATATTAACAAAAATGTATCATTTGCATGTAAGGGAGGCTAGATGGAAGGCTATTTTTTAACATGAAAGATGAAGATTGATACTAATTAGTTGACAGCTGGCCCTAATTAAGGTTGATACCTAATTGGGTGATAATTGGGGTAGACCGATACCCAATGGTTGATAGTTGAGCCTAATTAAGATTGATACCCAACTAGGTAATAATTGGGGTTGACTGATACTAATTAATTAACAATTTGGCCTATATTAAGATTGATACCCAATTGAGAAATAATTGGGTAGAAAAAGATGTTGTATTCATGATAACATCTACATAATAATGCCTTAGAATTGATTGATTATATGATAGTGTATTGAATTGATTGATATATATAACTAAAATCATACTGTAATGGCATGGTTCATTAGGTGATAATACTCTTTTTAGTATATCTAATAATTTAATAGATTTCTTTTGACTTTATAGATCATACTGATATTATTATTAATTTTTGAGATTTTTAATGCTCATATTAAGTGATTATTGATATTGACTAAAATTGAAAAACACATATTTATTCTTTGATGTTGCATTAAAAGTAGTGATAGAGTTTTGGTTTCCTCCTTGGCTTTTTAGCTCATTATGTGGATTTTAATTATTTTAGGTCAAGGAAGGGGTCAGGATCGTAAGCGGTGATATTGATAACAATCTTTAGGTGCTTCTTTAGACTTTATTTTATATATTTTTATTCTTTTTTAGTCAGGAACCTGTAATAGATTAGTGATTGTAGTAATCTTCTGGCTAGTGTAAATGACATTTTGGTGATTAAATAGTAAAAATATTTTAATGTATATGATTTTAGTTGCTTTCGTTGGCTATTATTTATATTGATGATTTAAAAAAGCTCTAGTATATTTTTAAAATGATAAATAGACAATTCTTCCAAATTTAATCTTTAGGCAGTCATTACAATTAGCATCTTATAATGCTTCTATTATTTATCAAAGCATTGGAGTGCTACTCTTACTCATACAACACTTTAGTGTTGATCCATGCCTAGCCATTGTGCTAAATTAATCTTTGCTACAGTGCTGGCACATTATATTCAACATTACTTTCTGGTGAAACTACTTTTATTATGATTCTTTATGAGGAACGGTAGAAAGACCACCACTATCAGTTTAGAAGATCTTTATGACATTCTCTGCAATGAAGAGGTCAATCAAGCTTCTGATGCTATCAAGGACCTTTCCTTATACTCCATTACACCCACTGTTGATCACCAGCTTTCCCTTCTCTCCAACCGAGGACGTGCTCGAGGACATTTTTTATATTCTCATGGTCATAGCTTCATTCATTCCTCTAACACCCACATGGCCCCTCGTCCGCCTCGTATTTTCATCGACTTCAAAATCTACGACAAACATGGCCACTCAGGTCTAACCTATTGGTATAGATGAAATTTCCAATATATTCCATTGAATTCTTCCTCCAATGTAACCCTGCTTGCTGATTCTGACAACACTCCTTGGTAACTAGACAGTGGTGCCACTACTCATCTCACCCCAGATCCTACTCGCTTCAATATGCCACCACTTACTCTAGAAAAAGATCTAGTTCTTGTTGGCAATGCTTCCTCTCTTCCCATCCTCCACTCCGGTAAAGTTTTACTCCCGACTTTTACGCATAAGCTCCACTTAAATCCTTTTCTTCATGTTCCCCACCTCACTCATAAACTATTGTCAATTTCCAAACTCATTAATGATAATAACTACTCCACTGTTTTTAATAAATATGATTTTCTTGTTACGGATCCGAAGACCCATCAACTTCTTCTCCATGGTTCATGCCACAAGGGTCTACACCCAATTTCTATATCTACGCCTCATCATACACTTTTTGCTACTCCAGTTTCAATCTCAGCTTCGTTGCCGGCTCAGATCTAGCACAAACATTTTCAACATCCCAGCTTTAGCAATCTCTTTGTTATAACAAAATAATTTCCTTCTTTATGTTTCTCTCCCTCTAATGTTATTTGCAATTCATGTGTTATAGCAAAAAGCCACAGGCTACCATTTTCTTCTTCTCAGTATGTATCTAAATTTCCCTTAGAACTACTTCAAGCTCATGTTAGTGGTCCTTCCCCCATTATTTCTTGTGATGGTTTTCGCTATTACCTTTTGCTTATCGATGACTTCTACCATTATACATGGCTCAGTCCACTAAAAAATAAATCTGATGTCACTCAAACTATTATAACATTGAAAAAACTAATTGAGAACCATCTCAAATTTTCCATTTGCACTCTTAGAATTGATGGTGGTAAAGAATTTCTTAACAATGCTATGCAGTCTTTTCTTTCACATCATGATATATACCATCAATACACATATCCCCATACTCCCTAAATGGATGGTACCACATAAAGAAAGCACCGTGATCTTCTAAATATTGTTTGCACACTCCTAGTCGATGCTTAATTACCTTCCCATTTTTGGCTAGATGTTGTCCTTACTACTGTCTACCTGATAAATCATTTACCTTCTCCTAACACAACCTCCCTGTCCCCATACCAACATCTATATCACACCCCACTGGTCTACACACATTTTCATCCCTTTGGTTGTCGTTACTATCCTTGGCTTCAACCATATGTCTCACATAAGCTGGCCCCAAACGCAGTTCCCTGCATATTCTTAGGTTATGATCCTACTTAAGAAGGGTACCTATGTTTCAATCCACTTAAAGGAGAAATAATTAACTCTAGACATATAACCTTCGATGAGTCTATTTTCCCTCTATTTCTACGAATTCATCCACTTAAGATGACACACGTACCTCTTTCTTCTCACTTCCATTCACCTCTCCCATTTCTCCACATTTAAAATCCTCCAACCTACCTACCTCCTCATCTCCACTATCTCCATTGCTTTTCAACTAATCACTCTACAATTCCTCTTATACATCAGCTTCTCTGTCTCCAACATCTTCCTCTACAAACTCCCTCTCTCCAACTACTAACTCCTCCTCCACCTCTACCAGCCCCACCCCATCTCCCAAACATCCAATGGTCACTCATCTACATATAGGTTCTCTAAAACCACGTGTCATTTTAGATCTTCACCACACCCTCCAAGCCACCCCAACATCTTATACAACTGCCAACAAAATTCTTGAATGGCGATAGCCATGTCTGCTAAATTCTGAGCTCTTCAAGCTCATGGGACTTGATCATTAGTCCCCCCACCCAAAGACCAACAAGTTATTGGCTATAGATTGATCTTCAAGCTCAAAAGGCTGTCAGAGAGTTCCATTGCTTGACAAAAAGCCCGTCTCATTTCTCAAGGATTCAAGCATGAATACGGCATTGATTACCACAAAACCTTCAATCTTGTGGTCAAATTTCCAACTATATGAATATTCCTTACAGTTACTTTACACCATAATTTTCCCTTTATTCAACTTGATGTTGTGAACGCATTCCTTCACGGAAAACTCACTAACACAATTTCGTGCATCCACCACAAGGCTTTTAATTTACTTAATACCCGCACTATGTATTTCATCTCCATAAAGCTATCTACGATTTGAAGAAAGCACCATGTCCTTCATTTACCACGCTGTCCTCTTACCTACTCACACAAGACTTTCATGTCAGCTCCGCCGACTCTTCCTTTCTACTTCTACACAAAAACTCTATTATTATCTACTTATTAATTTATGTAGACGATATTCTCATAACTGGCAACGATCACACATTTAGTTCCTCTCCGATCAACGTTCTTCAACTAACCTTTCATACACGCAACCTTGGCTTGTTGTCTTGCTTCCTTTGCATGGAATTGCCTGCTCTTCAACCAATTTTCATTTGTCTCAGAAATTCTACATTCATGAGCTTCTCCAAAATGCTGCCATGTCTTATTACAAACCAATCTCAACTCCTTTACCTTTATGCTCCCAACTAATCATGCCTTATAGGTTTGCTTTAGCCAACCTTCCCTTTTCCACCAATTAGTAGGCTCTCTACAATATATGTCCTCCACGAGGCCAGATATTGCCTTTGCGGTTAATAAATTACATCAGCATATGCATCAACCCTTATTAGCTCATTATCAATTGCTTAAGTACATACTTCGCTATCTTAAAGGCACCATTGATTATGGCCTCCTACTACCCACAAGCAATTAGCATCTCTCTATATTTTCATATTCTGATTGGGCAGGTGAAAGTTTGGACATAAAATCTACTACTGGATAATTCATTTTCCTCAGAACAACACCCATTACTTGGTCTGTCAAATGGAAATCAATAGTCACCAGGTACTCTACTAAAGTCAAAGACCAGTCTCTTGTTGCAAGTGGGCAGGAATTTGATGTTGTATCCTGTGTCACAGAGTTGACTAATGCTCAGCAGGTTGTGCTTCAATCCATCTATAAGTAAAACATTATCAATCATGAAATTCTTTGAATCACCAATTATACCTGATCCTACCACCCTCCTGGTGGTGTTGTCTCCAAGTGTAGCCTTACCTCCAGCCCTGGCCTCCTACAAAATGAACTGATTTGCATCTCCAGTCATGTGTCTTGAACATCCGCTGTCTAGGTACCACATGCTCTCATGAGATCTTGTGTGAGAGCACACCTAAAAAATCATTTTCCTTAGAACAACACCCATTACTTGGTCTGTCAAAAGGAAATCAATAGTCACCATGTACTCTACTAAAGTCAAATACACGTTCTGCTGAGGGGTCCTAGAAGCTAAAAAATTGTAACGAATCCCTTGCTCCTCACAGAAAGTTCTAAACTTCATATTTTCAAACTCTCCACCATGATCACTATGTATAGTTAAGATCTCACAACTTAACTTCCTCTGAATCCAAGTGGAGAAGGACTTAAATTCATCAAATGACTCAGATTTATGTGACAGAAATTTAATCCAAGTGAACCTCGAGTAATCATCAATAATCACAAAATCATAGACTTTACCCCCTAAGCTGGTAGTGCTAATGGGTCCAAAGAGATCCATGTGAGGACTTCTAAAGGTCTAGAGGTGCTAATGTCCTTAACACAGTGAAATGAGGGTTGGACTTGCTTCCCTAATTGATAGGCATCACACATGTGGTCCATAGTGAACTTAAGCTTAGGGACACCACTAACTAAGTCCTTTTGGGTGACTCTCCTAAAGGTTTTCATACTGGCATGACATAATCTCCTATGCTAAAACTAAGACTCATCAACAGCAATTTTTAAGCAAATTAAAACATCAGATTTAAAGCAACTTACATCCAGCATGTAGATATTGTTGATCCTTTATTCCTGTAAAACAATTTTGTCATTTAAGCTTGAAATGTAGCAAGTGGGCAGGAATTTGATGTTGTATCCTTTGTCACAGAGTTGACTAATGCTCAGCAGGTTTTGTTTCAATCCATCTATAAGTAAAACATTATTAATCATGAAATTCTTTGAATTACCAATTATATCTGATCCTACCACCCTCCTGGTGGTGTTGTCTCCAAGTGTAGCCTTACCTCCAGCCCTGTCCTCCAGCAAAATGAACTGATTTGCATCTCCAGTCATGTGTCTTGAACATCCGCTGTCTAGGTACCACATGCTCTCACGAGATCTTATGTGAGAGCACACCTACAAAATCATCGAATGTCAGATTTATAACCCAAACAGGTTTGGGTTCCTTCTTATGAAAAGAAGAATGCAATACATGTGTGATGTGCTGTGAAACAGATAATTTGGGCCTCCACACCCAATGTGTACTATGATGAATAGTGCAGGTGTGGGAGATGTGTCCTAACATGCCACAAGAAAAAAATCTAACACTAGGAAAAGGGTTAACTAATATACGTGGGTGATAATGCCTCTTCCTAGGTTTGTATGAAACATACTTTGATGATTTTGAAACAGATTCTTCAAAAAGTGGAGGAACATAAAACTATGCAAAAGTAGGAGGTGTTTCATTTTTCTCAAAAATACTAATTTTTATTTTTAGAAATTCATTTTCTTTCTTCAAACTTATAATTTCAAACTTTAATGCTCCCCTACTACTCTCCACTTCACATACCATATTATCTAATTCTTTAAAAGCTCTTTCTAAATCAACATGCAAGGTTTTTAATAAATTATGCTCAACAATTAAATCAGAATGCTTTTTATTTAGCTCATCAAATTCATCAAGTAAAGACATGTGATTGTTGTCAAGTGTGGAATGATCTTTAACTATAGAATCATGCTCTTTTTGCAAGCTTAAGAAATCCAATTTCAGACTAGCATGTAATTTCTTAAGTTTCCTATAAGATGCATGAATTCTTTCAGACACTTCAAATAATTGATCGTAAGTAAGCTCACATACCTCTTCCAGGTCATACAGACCAGGATGATCATCAGCCATCAGACACAAGTTGGTTTCCTCCTCTTCAGCTTCAGTCTCAGAGGAGTCGGATGCAGAATCTACCCAAAATGCCTTTTGAATATGCTACTTGTCCTTCCTGAACTTGCGTTTCTCCTCAGCTTACACTTTGCTTGGGTGAGCTTTAAGTGTAGGACAATAAGCTTTAATGTGTCCAGGCTTCCTGCTTTCAAAACAAACAGTATCAGATGAACTTTTAAAATTTTTACTGGACTTACCCTTGTTCCACTTCTGAAAGTTCTTATGTTTCTTCCTTAGAAAGCTTTTGAATTGCCTAGTGATTAAGGCAACATCATCGCTATCAGACCCAAAATAATTAGTGTTAGTATCATTAGCCTTCAGCGCCATAGTTTTCTCCTTCTTGTTCTCACATGCATCAAGCTGTTTTTGGTTCACCCCTTGCTCAGAAGCAATGAGTGACCCAAGTAAATTATTAATAGAATAATTATTGAAATATTTTGATTTAGTAATTGTAGTTATCTTAGCATCAAACGAAGAAGGAAAGCACCTCAAAATCTTATTTACTTTTTCATAGTTTGTAAGTTCTCTTCCTAAAGCATGCAAAGAAGTGATGATTTGAGTGAACCTCGTATACATTTCAGAAATAGATTCAGTAGGTTTCATATGAAAAAGTTCATAGTCATGAAGCAATATGTCTAACCTAGACTGCTTGACTTCAGTTGTACCTTCATAAGTGATGCACAATCTATCCCAAATTTCTTTACCAATTATACAAGTAAAAACACACATGTAATCCTCAGGTTTTAAGGCACAGAAAAAATAGTTTAAACATTTGGCATTTAGTTGGGCTAAGTCAAGATCATCAAAAGTCCACTCAATGAAAGGCAATTCAGTTTTAACATTTTTAATCATTCTAAAGGCGGTTCATAGCCATCCTTAACAAGCATCCACATGCGATAATCGATAGATTAAAGAAAAGTGGACATGGGAGTTTTCAAAAAATCAAAAGGTATGTTATCAAATAATGGTGGTCGTGTAATTAAGTAACCTTTAGCAGTATTACGATTACCAAAGTTAGCCATGGATCAAATTTAAAAGTTTTTAAACTTAATTTTTGAATCCCGCTCTGATAACACTGTTAAGCCCTGATGAACTAGTCCCGAGGCTAATCAAGAGGGGGGTTAATTGGTTATTTAAAAGATTCATGAGCAACAAGAAAGATTTTTTTGATAATTTTTTGCAGAAATAAATAAACACAGAAGTGAAAAGATCAACCATAGATTCACCCAAGCAGATAATAACAGAAAAGTAAAGTGCAGAAAATAATCAGAAAGAACACATCAGATTTTATAGTGGTTCAGTCAACTTGACCTACATCCACTCCCCGGAGCCTCCCCTCTGGGTATTGCACTAACATAAAAGTGACTCTCCTTCTTCTCCCATAATAAGGCAGAGAAGACTGTACAAAACTCCTTTCCACCAACCCGGTGAGGCAGAGAACCTGAACTCCTTTTGCTTCCTCCTGAAGCAGACAGAGAACCTGGACTCTTTTAGCTTCCTCCTGAAGCAGGCAGAGAACTTGAACTCCTTTTGCTTCCTCCTGAAGCGGGCAGAGAACCCAGATCTTCTTGCGAACGATCCTCCCACAGAAAACACTGACAAGATGAGAGATGATGAATGGAGAAGACGACTATTATCCTTGCTTGCAGTAACCTTTGTGAATCCCTCACAAACTCCCCCTCACAAGATCCTCTGTCTCTCTCTCCCAAGCTCTCTCTCTCAAGGTTTCTCTGGAAAGGAAAGTGGCAAAAGATTTTACTTGTGGGAAGGAAAAGATCTTTTATAGGAGGGCTCAAAATTTGCTCTAAATCTCAACTGGTCAGCCAATATCATCCAGGAAGATCACTATATCATCCTGTATGATCAGTTCAAAATCACTTATTTCAGCCTGGACGATCTGGTTCTTCTTGACGATTAGTAGAAAAATATTATTCAGATTGTCCCGTACGATTCTGCGATCGTTCGGGATGATTAGTGTAAATCAGGAAGACCACTTTGGAAGCCCAGAGGAACTTCTACTGGACGATCTAAAAATGACTTGATCATCCAGGATGATATGTCCATCATTCTGTACGATTAGTTCAAAAAGTGCCAAAATTATCCTGAGCACCGCTCTGGACGTACAGGTGAAACATGCAGGATGATTTCAAAATGACTTGATCATCTAAGAAGATATGGGTATCATCCCGTTTGATTAGTTCAAAATTGGAACTATCATTCCACAAATAGCTCTGGATGTACAGGTGAAAGGCACTGGATGGTCAGGATTTTTAACACATCATCCTGTACGATCCTGCGATAGTGCGGGATCATATGATTGAATCAATCAGACCTTAATTACTTTCCTTAATCACCAGACTAATTTATGCATGATTATAATGGATCATCCAGTATGATACACGTATCGTTTGGGATGATCAGATCAAATCTCTAAAAATAAAACTTGCCTAACTTGATCTCGCAGTTGAGAATTTCTTATTTGAGCCTATCATCCTGTATGATATTAGGATTGTCCAGGATGATCAGCTTAATCAGACAGACTTAATTTGGTCTCCCTAATTAGGGTTTTTATTTTAATTGGATCATCTAGGACGATGTGAATATCGTCCGGGACGATCAGAATAAAAATTGAGTAGAAACTCTAATTCACTAAAACTCTCCCCCTGAGTATGTGTGTGCAAGGTTACTAAGCTAGGGGATCAATTACATTACATTTGACTCAAGAAAGGCAAAAAATTACATTTACACGCACTTGGACCCGATCTTGAGTTGGCTAGAATTGCATTTGATCTTTTGTACCTGAAATGGGTTAGCCAAGCAAAACAGAATACAAACATATTTGTGATCATCAAAACTATACTTTTTGAATCCAGATTTGCAACATTTTTATGGTGGATGTAGAAGCTGTCGTAGTAGAGAGTCTAAAAGAAGAATTGCATTTGATATTTTAGAGACCTACAAGAGCTTTTTTACTTTACTTGACAAACAGTCAGGGTGCTTCTTATCCCTTTCACATTAAGAGAGGAAAATTATAGCCCTTCTCATAAGCTTCACACTTGACATTACAAGCTCTACAGGGTCCATTATATCTTACTATACATGAAGGTTCATCTGGATGTTTAAGGCCTCATGCATCAGATCCCTTCTTGTAGGACTAGATATGTGTGGCATCACATCACTGTCATTATGAAGAATTTGTATGAAATATATGGCTATAACAAAAAAAAAATATACTAATATTGAATTCAATTTCTTTAATTTTTTTGAAGTTATAATAAATGCTTTTCGTTAATTTACTTATCCTTTTCACCACTCAACCACTAAAGGGTTATGAATCAAAAAAACTAAATTTACACTCATGTAATCCTTCATAGTCGTTTAATTAGTAGCTGATAGGTTATAATTGGTGAACTTGTACCTTATAGCCCTCAACAATGAAGAATCACCTTGGGGTCACAATGCCCAACTTTCTAGAGCTTATCTGATACCAAATGTTTCTTAGAGAAACACTGTGGGTTCACATAGGATCTAGCTAGTTAGGAGGAGTTATCCCTCATATTATAGTTAGTTATCAGGAATGATCACCCCAAAAAGGCTTAAGGTTGCTTTATCACATAGCCATTTACAAAGATCACTAACCCCATAACACAAGTAAACTCACCCCCCATATGAATATATTTTAGGGACTCTATCCATAAGGTAGTTAGTGTTGATGAGGGTTTCATTAACAATAATCCCTTTTTTTACCTTTCAAGAGAGTCGCCTCCCCATAAGAGCTCAAAAGCTAGAGACTCACCACTTGTCTAATGGTTGAACAAAAAAATAAAAGCCATTCTTGTGCAGGACCAGAGCAGCTTAGGGAGAGGGTTATTTCTTATTATTATTATTATTATTATTATTATTGTAGCATTCCCTGTAGTATTCAAAACCATATAGGAAAAGTGAAGACTTTAGATCATTTCGAATTCTATAAAGATACTATTAAGTTAATAAAGCACTTTCCCCAAAAAAATCCCAAAGATGTTGATATCTTAAAACTTTTCCTAAGTTCTAGCAATTTGGAAGATTCCTCCACATATAGATGAATTTAGATAATTCATAGACAAGAAGATGAATAATTTGGTGATATCTTGGTTTTAAATTTCATGCCTATCTTAAATGAATAAATGAAATTAAAGTTACCTCTTTATTAAAAAAGCTACTTTCTTTGATCCTTAACTATGGATAACACATAGTGGTTGATGGAAACATCAAAGATTAATAATCTAAGAATATCATATTATTGATAGGGGTATCCTAATCTCAATGGTATTTTAAAATTAGAGTTTAGTGAAATGGATTAACATGAAAATTCTTCAAAATATTTCTTTACTAGTATAACCGTTGTAGTATGCAGTACTAGTTTACTTGCATCTTAGCATAATACTTTCTCATAGGATTGACACTCTCTCATATCACTTTATTACTTGATCGACACATAAACTTTTGTATCTAGAGGGTGATTCATATCAAATAAAACCTAAGCATATTTCAACCCAAAGCATATCATAAACATATATTCACATCACCATGCACTCACACGTGTTGCACCACCATTAGTTAACACTAGTTCATCAAGATTCTATGTGCCATAAACTTTTTGTTTGAAAAGTATTCAATGGACTCAATGCATAGAGATAATTCACTAACTCACTAAAATTTTAAACAAAAAAGATAAATATTAAATAATCCATGTATTTTTTAACCATATCATGATATTGAAAACAAACATGTAGTAGTTGACACAATGGTGAAAGGTTAATTAAAAATGTAGTATAGGAGATCAATATAAGAGTAACTGCGTCAAAACAAAATTTATATTACTTAAAAAGTATAATATTACTTTCTATATACATAAGAATATAAAAAATAGGTGCACCCACTTGCCACCTATAAAAATCCTACATATAAGGTTAGTCACTGCCTCATATAATAACCACCCCAATTCTAGATCATACTTTAGGAGGAATTGTTTAACAAGAATGAAAAACTAACTTATAAAAGGCTACGATTCATGTCCATCTTGGCATATAAGGTAGAAATGCCCTTTTAGAGCTAGTGGTCCACCTCTAAGATGGTTCCCTTCTAGAAATATCCTTCCTCCTTTGTCAATAACCATATGTAAGTTGAGTACTTTATATTCGATGCTAACCCAATTTTCCAAGGCTTTGAGTGTTGTCAGCACCATGTGAACCTAGCAAAGGGAAGAGTAGTAGCATTTTAGGCACCTCCATTTGCTTGGTGGTAGGGTTTTCCAACAATTTGGATGCCTCCTCTTATTACTTGGTAGTTTCATCAGCTAGCTTGATCCTTGCCATGTATCTGTGTCTAAATGTAATCTTGGTGACATCAGCACTTTTCGTTGGATATGTGCCTATATTCTATAACAAAGGATCAATATAAAAACCCACTATCCAGAAAAACTTTAAGGAACTCCAAGAAAGTTATTATGAGTGATCATCAACTCAAATTATAAGATAAATTCCTGTTGCATCAAAGTTAATTGCTTAAACTCGATTGATGGGGGAACCATTTGCATACATGAGGAAAGGCATGCTATGGGATCATTGATGGTGGAGCAAAACCAGGCCACCAAACATAATCCCTTCCAAGGATTTCTAATAGATCTTAAAATCTTTAGAAGAAGCAAACAACTTGGCTCTAACCAAGGTCATGGTGACCTCTGTAGAACCTACCTCCTTGACAGATGTTTTCTCTATTTCACACCACAAAGAAACTCTCTATATTAGTCTTAAACTTCGTGGAAGATCCTCAAAATTTGAGGAGAGCAATACTCCCATTTGTCTCACTAATATCTCATTCTTAATAGTAGGTTTTGAGGGTCTCATGGCTTTTGTCGACAGCAGCCTTTATTACACCCATAAAATTATTCATCTTCTTCAAAGGGAAGAAGAAAAGAGCCTAGTAGACCTCAAGACTATTTAGATACATGCATGATCTTTTTCTTACTTTAATATCCAAATGGTCATGACGCTTCTTAGCCTATTCACATTTAGAGAGGCAAATAATAGCCCCTCTCATAGGCTTCACATTTGACATTACAAGCTCTATAGGGTCCATTATATCTTAGTATACATGAAGGTTCAACTAAATGTTTAAGGCCTAAAGCATCAGATCGCTTCCTATAGGGTTGGATAGGAGTGGCATCACATCACTATCATTATGACGAATTTGTATGAAATATAATGCTATAAAAAAATGATAAACATTGCATTAATTTTATTTAATTTTTTGGAAGTAAGAATAAATGCTTGTCATTAATTTACTTATCCTTTTCACCACTCACCCCCGAATGGGTTGTGAATTAGAAAAACTAAATGTACACTCATGTAACACTTCATAGTTGTTTAATTGGTAACTAATAGCTAAATTATTGAACTTGTATCTTATAGCCCTCAACAATGAAGAATCACCTGTGGTCTCAATGCCCAACTTTGTAGAGCTTATCTGATAGTAGATGTTTCTTAGAGAAGCACCATGGGTTCACATTGGATCTGGCTAGTTAGGAGGTGTTGTCCCTCATATTTTAGTTAGTTGTAGGGAATGATCACCCCAAGAAGGCTCAAGCTTGCCTCATCACATAGCCATTTACAGAAATCACTAACCCCACAACACAAGTAAACTCACCCCCATATGAATGTATTTTAGGGACTCTATCGATGAGGTTGTTAGTGCTTATGAGGGTTTCATTAATAATAATCCTTTTTTTAACCTTTCGCTTGACTCGTCTCCCCATGAGCACTCAAAACTTGGAGACTCACCACTTGTCTAAGGGTTGAACCAAAAGATAATAGCCATTATCCGTTCCTATTAGAGCATGACACTTGACTAGAGCAACTCAGGGTGAAGGTTAGTTATTATTATTATTAATTTATTTTTTAGATGCAACATTCCTTGTAGCATTCAAAACCCAATAGGAGGAGAGGAACATTTCAGATCATTTGGAACTCTCTAAAGATACTATTATGTTAATAAAGCACTTTCCCCAAAAATAAATTCCAAATATGTTGGTATCTTCAAAATTTTCCTGAATTCTAGCAATTTTGAAGATTCCTCCACATATCGACGAATTTCGCTTATTCGTAGACATGAAGATGAATAATTTGGTGATATCTTGGTTCTAAATTTCATGCCTATCTTAAATGAATAAAGAAAATTAAAGTTACCTCTTTATAAAAAAAAAAAAAGCCATTTAGAATTGAATTTTATTCTTGCTTGCTTTGATCCTTAACTATGAATAACACATAGTTGCTGATGGAAACATCTAAGATCAATAATCCAAGAATATCATATTAATGATAGGGGCATCCTAATCTCAATGGTAGTTTAAAATTAGAGCTTCATGAAATGGATTAACATGAAAACTCTTCAAAACATTTGTTGCATCTTAATTTTTGGATATGAAAGAAGGGCATAAACGTCTTTAAAATTTTTTTATGTTATTATTCCCCTCATGATGACTACTCAAAAAATTGTGTAGTATTAAAACTATAGAAGATATGAACATTTATAGCTAATTATTCAGAATAATCGTATGTTAATAAAAAACGAAGCTATTGGTGTTTGGAGCCTCATAAATAAGAAAAATATGGGTTTCATTTGTCAAAGCATATTTACTTGGCTTCAATTCATTCATCATATAATGGCCCCATTGAAATAACATAAAAATTAGGTTTGATTTGTCAATGAAGTGGAATTTGACCAATGTGTTCTATAAGCCCTAGAGGCTAATTAATTCTATAGCACCTTGCTGGCGTGCATCAAAGAAATTTGAAAGGGGAGCATACATAAGATAGAAATATCATCATCTTCATCAGTTTTATCCTAATAATTTATGATGGGAATATATGTTAAAAAATTATGGAATGATGTAATGTCTACAATATAATTGCCTATCTCCTGCTACACATGATTGCCCATGCCTAGGACCTAGCAGGAGACTTATCTCCTAGCTGTATTAGATAGTTATGAGGTGTTGCTCTAAATGGAAGCAGGCGGCTAATATTTTTTTCTTTGATGAGAAGGCCGATCAAACTTTATAATTGCAGGCGAATCAATTATGGCACGATCTGCTATGTTGTAAATTAGGCATTTGGTCTCTGTCAAGTGCTATATGCGTAGAAGTAAATAGAAAGAATATGAAAAAGCAATACTGATATAGCTTCTAAAAACAACAGTGTTTAATTATTTTAAAATAAAAATAACACTCATCTATTTTCAGATTATCACAAAAATTCAGGCCACTATTTATAACAACTTTAATAGATGTTGTTTTTTTTTATGATGAATGTCTTTTATTAAAAAATGCTTATCATTAAATTTATGCAATATTTATTTTTTTATAACACTAAGTAAAATTTTATTTTCAATTGAATTATAGAAAAAATTTTATATTTTTATTATTGAGAATGTGACTAATTATATTACTTATAAATAATTATTTATATATATTTATAATTTAATCATTTCATGATATTTTAGGGTTATTTTTACAAGATAGGTTCATCCTGATAACAGCAGCTTAACTTCATCTCCACTTCAGACCAGCTAGTAGCCTTCCTCCATCTTCTTTGCTGCTTTCCAGACTTGTCGCGATTTTTCATATGGCTCTGCTACTTATAACACATATATGTAAATATAAGGGCTTTATAGTCGTTACACTTTCCACTTAATGTTTTATATATACTCATACATCATGTAGCTTCAAGTACCATCACTGTAGTTAACAAATTGTGAAACTGCTCAACTTACCTATGTTCTCTCCTTTTGCTCTGTTTAGTGCTTAAGCTTTATTAATGTCCTCTCTCTCTATATCGGTTTCAACATCGTATCAGAGCCAACTTCTTAACAGCAATTCCCTTCATCTCTAATGGGAGACTCGTCAATGCCTACACGCTCCACTCCGCAATCCGCATCGCCAACTCAACCATATGTCCCTGAGGTTTCCATTCCTACCACCCTCAAGTGTCTTGTCTCCAACATTAAAATTGTCATTCACTTTCAACTGCTTCCTGATAACTACTCCACCTGGCGATCCTCCATCCCCAAACACTTTGCTGCAAAAAGTTTCTCTGGCTATCTTGACGACAGCCACATTTACTCTCCCAAGCATCTTCTTTCAGCTTCTGGGAAGCTAACTGAAACCCCTCAATTTTCTACCTAGACATTGGTTGATCAAAACCTCTCAGTCTCCTTATTTTCAACCATTTCCCCTTCGATTCTTCTTTATATTCTTATCCTAGATACTTGTGCGTCCATCCGGACAACCCTAGAATGCCGCTTCTTCTGTACCAACCTCTCTCATGACATTCAACTCAAGAACGAGATGCATTCACTCTATATGCAAAGCAAAACAATGTCCAACTATCTTGCCACTGTTAAATCCCTTGTCGATAACATCTCTGTTGCTAGCGGTAACGTGGATGCTGAAGACATTATACTTTACATCTTGAATGGTCTTCCTCCCAGTTATCAATCTTTTAAAACAGCTATTGAGACAAAGCTTACTCCTATCAATTTAGAAAACCTTTATGCCATTCTCTACAATGAAGAGGTCAATCAAGCTTCCGAAGCTATCAAGGACCTTTCCTTACACCCCATTACACCTACTGCTGATCACCAGCTTGCCCTTATCTCCAACTGAGGACGTGCTTGACGACATCTTTCATATTATCATGGTCATATCTTCTTTCATTCCTCTAACACCCACATGGCCCCTCGTCCTCCTCATATTTCCATCGACTTCAAAATCTATGGGAAACGTGGCCAAGCTAGTCTAACCTATTAGCATAGATGAAATTTCCAATATATTCCATTGAATTCTTCCTCCAATGTAACCTTGCTTGCAGATTCCGACAACACTCCTTAGTACCTAGATAGCGGTGCCACTGCTCATCTCACCCCAGATCCTACTTCGCTTCAATACGCCACCACTTACTCTAGAAAAAGATCTAGTTCTTGTTGGCAATGTTGCCTCTCTTCCCATCCTCCACTCCAGTAAAGTTTTACTCCCGACCTTTACCCATAAGCTCCACTTAAATCCTTTTCTTCATGTTCCCCACCTCACTCATAAACCCTTGTCAATTTCCAAACTCATTAATGATAATAACTACTCCATTATTTATTAATAAATATGGTTTTCTTGTTAAGGGTCTGAAGACCCATCAATTTCTTCTCCACGGTTCGTGCCACAAGGGTCTGCACCCGATTTCTATCTCTATGCCTCATCATACACTTTTTGCTACTCCAGCTTCAATCTTAGCTTCCTTGTCGGCTCAGATCTGGCACAAACATTTTAGACATCCCAGCTTTAGCAATCTCTTTGTTATATCAAAATAATTTCCTTCTTTATGTTTCTCTCCCTCTAGTGTTGTTTGCAGTTTGTGTGTTGTAGCAAAAACCCACAAACTACCATTTTCTTCTTCTCAGAATGTATCTAAATTTCCCTTAGAATTACTTCAAGCTCATGTTAGGGGTCCTTCCCCCATTATTTCTCGTGATGGTTTTCACTATTACCTTTTGCTTATTGATGACTTCTACTATTATACGTGGCTCTATCCACTAAAAAATAAATCTGATGTTACTCAAACTATTATAACATTGAAAAAATTAATTGAGAAACATCTCGAATTTTCCATTCGCACTCTTAGAATTAATGGTGGTGGAGAATTTCTTAACAATGCTATGTGGTCTTTTCTGGCGCAGCATGATATATACCATCAATACACCTGTCCTCATACTCCCTAATAGAATGGTATCACATAAAGAAAGCACCGTCATCTTCTAGATATTGTTTGCACACTCCTAGTCGATGCTTAATTACCTTCCTATTTTTGGCTAGATGCTCTCCTTACCACTGTCTACCTGATAAATCATTTACCTTCTCCTAACACCACCTCCCTGTCCCCATACCAACATCTATATCACACCCAACTGGTCTACACACATTTTCATTTCTTTGGTTATCGTTACTATCCTTGCCTTCGACCATATGTCCCACATAAGCTGGCCCCAAATATTCTTAGGCTATGCTCCTACCTAAAAGGGGTACAGATGTTTCAATCCACTTACAGGCAAAATAATTAAATCTAGACATATAACCTTGGATGAGTCTGTTTTCACTCTATTTCTACTAATTCATCCGCTTAAGCTGACACACATACCTCTTCCTTCTTACTTTCATTCACCTCTCCCATTTCTCCACATTTAAAATCCTCCAACCTACCTACCTCCTCATCTCCACTATCTACATTGCTTTCCAACCACTCACTCCACAATTCGTCTCATACATCAGCTTCTCTGTCTCCTACAACTTCCTCTACAAACTCCCTCTCTAACTACTAACTCCTCCTCCACCTCTACCAGCCCCACCCCACCTCCCAAACTTCCAATGGTCACTCATCTACATACAGGTTCTCGAAAACCATGTGTCATTTTAAACCTTCACCACACCCTCCTAGCCACACCAACATCTTATACAGCTGCCAACAAAATTCTAGAATGGTAACAGGCCTTGTCTGCTAAATTCAGAGCTCTTCAAGCTCATGGGACTTGGTCCTTAGTCCCCCCACCCAATGACCAACAAGTTATTGGCTGCAGATTGATCTTCAAGCACAAAATGCTATCAGACAGTTCAATTGCTCGACATAAAGCCCGTCTCATTGCTTAAGGATTCAAGCATTAATAGGGCATTAATTACCACAAAAACTTCAATCTTGTGTTCAAATTTCCAACTATATGAATATTCCTTACAGTTACTTTACACCATAATTTGCCCATTATTTAACTTGATGTTGTGAACGCATTCCTTAATGGCAAACTCGCTCACACAATTTACATGCATCCACCACAAGGCTTTCAATATACTTAATACCCGCACTATGTCTTCCATCTCCATAAAGCTATCTATGATTTGAAGAAATCACCATGTCCTTGGTTTGCCATGCTGTCCTCCTACCTACTCACACAAGACTTTCATGTTAGCTCTGCAACTCTTCCTTTCTGCTTCTACACAAAAACTCTATTATTGTCTAGTTATTAATTTATGTAGACAACATTCTCATAACTAGCAATGATCACACATTTAGTTCCCCTCCAATCAACTTTCTTCAACTAACCTTTAATACATGCAACCTTGGTTTGTTGTCCTGCTTCCTTGGCATGGACATTGCCTGCTCTTCAACCAATTTTTATTTGTCTCAGAAATCCTACATTCACGAGCTTTTCCAAAATGCTGCCATGTCTTATTGCAAACTAATCTCAACTCCTTTACCTCTAAGCTCCCAACTGATCATGCCTTATAGGTTTCCTTCAGCCAACCTTCCCTTTTCCACCAATTAGTATGCTCCGTACAATATCTGTCCTCCACGAGGCCAGATATTGCCTTTGCGGTTAACAAATGATGTCAGCATATGCATCAACCCCTATTAGCTCATTATCAATTGCTTAAGTGCATACTTTGCTATCTTAAAGGCACCATTATTTATGGCGTCCTACTACCCACAAGTAATCAGCATCTTTCTACATTTTCAAATTCTGATTGGGTAGGTGAAAGTTTGGACAGAAAATCTACTACTGGATAATTCATTTTCCTCAGAACAGCCCTCATTACTTGGTCTGTCAAAAGGATATCAATAAGCACCATGTCCTCTATAAAAGTCAAATACCAGTCTCTTGCCGCTACCACCTCTAATTTAATTTGGATTTGCCGCCTATGTCAAGACTTCTCCAATCCATTAGACCCCACTCCTATTTTCTGTAACAACATCTCCGCCATGTCCATTGCTTCTAATCCAATATTTCATGCACGTATAAAGCATATCGAGATCAATCTTCACTTTGTTAGAGACTATAATCAAGCTTAGCATCTTACAGTTCATCACGTCTCAACTACAGATTAGCTTGCGGACATATTCAACAAATCCTTGCGAATGACCAGACTGCAGCTTCTTTGCAATAACTTGATGGTCATCCCGCCCATCACCTTAAGGGATGATGTTAACAGCAGCTCAGCTTCATCCCCACTTCAGACCAACTAGCAGCCTTCCACCATCTCCTTTGCTGCTTACCAGACCTATCGCTGCTTCTCATATAGCTTTACTACTTATAACATTTTATGTAATTATAATGGCTTTATAATCTTTACACTTTGCACTTAATGTTTTATATATAATCATTCACCCTATCGCTTCAAGTACATCACTAAAGTTAACAAAATGTGAAACTGCTCAACTTACTTGCGTTCTCTCCTTTTGCTCTGTTTAGTGCTTACACTTCATTAATGGTCTCTCTCTCTCTCTCTCTCTCTCTCTCTCTCTCTCTCTCTCTCTCTCTCTCTCTCTCTCTCTCTCTCTCTCTTTGTGTATCAGTTTCAACGCATCCATGGAAACAACTTAGAAAATAATTCTTGCCGCAAGTTTATAAAATTATCATCTATTTTACTTGGCACACAACACTACATAAGACAAGAATGCATTTCAAAATTGAACTAAACTTTTATTATTACTCTTATATTTTGTAGAAAATTTGACTTGGAAAATATTTTAGGCACAATTAATTATAGACTTTATACAATTATGACAAACTGAAGTTGGCATATATACTTATTGAGGCTTCGTTTGGGATGGCTTTCTTATTACTTTAAGCAAAAGTGGGTGAATCCAAATGATGCCTAAGATGAACTAAATCTATTAATGCTTAAATGAATAAAATTAGTCAAAATTGTTTCAAACATACTAAAATAAAAATGATCAACCTGAAATGTGTGAATCCAAATTGAGTTTGTGATTTTGAAAATCTCACACGGTAAGAGATATTAAGGTAGGACTCCAAAAAAAAAATCCTAGCACCCCCAAATGAAATGTCATCATGAATACAAGAGATCATGGGTGAGGGAGAGCAAAAGAGGGGTGAAATAGCGGCTACAAGAGATTATGGGAGAGGAAGAGAAAAAGTACAATGAAATAGTGGCTTTCTCATCATTCCCTTGGGTTTTATTCATTTTAAAAGCCAAAAGGAATTTCTTCAAAATGGAAGCCCTTTTATCCAAGATGATAAAAGGTATAAAAGTTATATGAGCTATTTACTTTGTACTTATAACTGAATTAGGTCTTTTTTGCATTATAGACTTTTAATATAGAATATCAATTAATTACATTGCATGAAAATTTTAGCACAAGGCTTCAAACTTCAAATTAAGCCTTCAAACTCACTAAGATAAATTAAATCAATCATTGCTTCAGTGAATAAAGTTAACCAAATTGGGTCGTTATTATGACCTAAGCTACAAAAAAAAACTCTCTCATAAATGGACATCACAAGATTTAGGCTTCATTTTGGAGAGCTTTTGGCCACAAATTTTTTACAGCTTTCAAAAAAAATTTTATATAATAAAATTGCTTTATGTTGTAAGAAATCTATCTCAAATGAAGCCTTAAGTAATAATATAACTTGTTGCACATCAAGACAAGTCGCAACCTAACCTATAGTACCACAATAAGTCCTATCTTATATTTATTCTTCTTCCATAATATCCACATTACAATCATCAATTAAAATACGTACATCCTAGTTATCTTATATATCATCAACTATAGAACTTGTGACTTGAGTTGTAGCTACCTCTAAATATGTCAAGCATTATCCAACATTATGTTTATGAATGTGAAGACTATTAAATTATTTACAATAAATCAAATGAATAAAAAACTGCTTACATTTAGAGTAATGATTATCAAACAAAAGTAGCTTTAATAGGTGAAATAAATAAAGAGAGTAAAAAGAGACATGTTAAGCACCATGTGTCCAATAAGCTTAAAGAGGTTTCGATGATTACCAACATTATTTGTTGTGATAACTTTTAGCTAATTAATTTGTTTGTGCTAGCCTTCTAGTTAAGCTAACATTTCAGGTAAATAAGAGATGAAGGTCAAATGATATTGGAAATACAACTTGGATAGCAATCACATGCAGATGTAGGTGCACTGAACCTAAGCTGAGTAGAGAAGCCATTATGAAAAAAGAAGATTGCCAATCTGCTACATTCTTATATTTTTCAATTTATTTAGACATATTGTATGTGCTAAGCATATAAAGGCTCACCAATCAAGCATTTAGCATATCCCTGGGTCAAATCCCCAAAAAATTTCTTATGTATCAAAATTGTCCAGCATTTTATTTTTTTCTCAAGCCACTCCTTGAAGGTTATACAATTTTCTAAATTGTGACCCAGCATCCAGTGATATGGATAGTAACTGGGTTGCCATGATTTGTCTACTTTTTCTAGCCTCTAGGGTTCAAGAAGTTTAAATTCAGACTTCTTTAAGAGGTTCTTGAAAATTCTTTTAAATGCTTCCCATTTAAATGAATATGTTTTATTGATAAGTGACTCAATCCTTTCACTACTCTCTTCTTAAGAAAGATTGGAATGTAGCCTAAACTGCTAATTATATTGGGGTTTACTATATTGTTGATAGTTGAAGCATGAACTAGATTTTCTACTATTACTTTCATTACTTGTTTGCCTTTATCAACAATTGAAACTGGCCCATTATTTTTCTAAGAACTTATGGGGTTTTAATTTCCTAATCTCTACTGATAACTAATCTTCTAACATAGATAATTAAGAAACTTCCTCTTGGAGATTAGAGGCTTTGTTCAATAACTTCTCAAATGTATCTATGCTAAACCCGTTTAACAAGAAGGCTACCTAACAATGAATATTCTTTAGAAGGATTTCTATTGCCTATTATTATTGTAATTTAGGTTCGCACTTCAAGGTAAGGCTCTCCCATTTTAAGATGTAATCTACTAGATTCTCATCAGGTTTTTATTTTTCAATCATTAGATCCTCGATAGTGACATGAAGTCATGCTCCAACAAATCTCTTTAAAAATAATTTTTCTAACTCAATAAATGTCCAAATTGACCCATTAGGCAGTTTAGTGTACCAATTGAATATGACTCTGGATAAGCTACTAATGAATTATCTTAACAATGATGCATTGCTACCCCCAGCATTACATTAACTGGCTTTCAAATATGCTAGATGTTCCTTAGGGTTTCTGATGTCATCAAAATTTTTAACAAAGGTGGCTCAAATCCATTTAGATATGGGACCAAGTCATATTCTACTGGGTATGGCCTACCCCTTAGAAAAGATGAAGTACCCCTAGACTATGCTAATACCTCTTTTACTTGTTGTTCTACCATTTAAATTAGATTTATTGATTATATTAATTATTTTTCTAGCTTTACTTATTAAAATTTAGTTTCTTTAACCACTTCTTTTTATTTGCTACATGCTGGACATATTTTACTTGAAGTGATTCTATGTGTGCTCTAGATGAAAGAGATTCCTTATTCTACAAGAGGACATTGTATCCTCCATTTAGAAATTTGTTTATCCTTTTGACTTAACTAGTCTAGTAAATGCTAGGTTAAGTATGGTATATCACCTTCCATAACCTCTGCATCAAAAAAATTAGCATTAGTTTTGAAAGTTCGATAGGGATGTTAAGCCCTAATGAACTAGTCCTGAGGCTAACCAAGATTGGGGGTGAATTGGTTATTTAAAAATTTGAGAGCAACAATGAAAATCTTTTCTATGATTTGCAGCAGAAATAAATAAAATGATCAAACGAAAAGATCAACCACAATTTCACCCAAGCAGTTAATCACAGAAAAATAAAAGTGCAGAAAGTAATTAGAATGAACACACCAGATTTTATAGTGGTTCGGTCAACTTGACCTACGTCTACTCCCCGGTGCCTCCCCTCCGGGTATTGCACTAACTCAAAGTGTCTCTCCTTTTGCTCCCACAGCAAGGTGGAGAAGCCTGTACAAGAACCTTCTTTCCACCACACAGTGAGGCAGAGAACCCAATGTCCTTTTGCTTCCTCCTGAAGTAGGCAGAGAACCTCGGATCTTCTTGCCGATAATCTGCTCCCAAAGAACACCAACACGATGAAAGAAGATGAGCAGAGAAGAAGACTCTGATCCTTGCTTGGAGCAACCTTCATGAACCCCTCACGAACTCCCCCTCATAAGATCCTCTCTCTCTCTCCCAAACTCTCTCTCTCTCTCCAGGGTTTCTCTAGAAAGGAAAGTGGCAAAAGATCTTTCTTGTTGAAAGAAAAAGATCTTTTATAGGAGGGCTTAAAATTTGCACTAAATCTATCGATCGTCCTGTACGATCAGTTCAAAATCAGCTGCTTCAGCCTGGACGATCTGGCTCTTCTGGACGATCAATAGAAAAAGTTATTCATATCGTCCCGTATGATTCTGCGATCGTCCGGGACGATTAGTGTAAATTGAGGAATTTTGTCCAGAAGACAGTTTCGGTCGTCCAGAGAAACTTGTGCTGGACGACTCAAAAATGACTTGATCATCCAGGACGATCGGGATATCATCCTGTATGATTAGTTCAAAAAGTGCCCAAATTATCCTGAACACAGTTCAGGACGTACAGCTGAAACACAATAGATGATCATTTTCATCCAGGATGATCTTGCGATCGTCTAGGATGATATGATCGTATCAATCAAGTCTTAATTGCTTTCCTTAATTACCAGTCTAATTTAGGCATGATTGTACTGGATCATCCAGGACGATACACGTATCATCTAGGACGATCAGACCAAATATCTTAAAATAAAAACTTGCCTAACTTGATTTGGCGGTTGAGAATTTTTTATTTGAGCATATCGTCCCGTACGATCCAATGATCGTCCAGGATGATTTGCTTAATCAGACACACTTAACTGGGTCGCCCTAATTAGGGTTCTATTTTTACTGGATCGACCAAGATGATATGCATATCATCCAGAACGATCTGAACAAAAACTTGAATAGAAACTCTAATCAACTCAAGCTCTCCCCCTGAGTGTGTGTGTGCAAGGTTACTGAGCTAGGGGATCAGTTACATTACAATTGACACAAGAAAAAGAAAATAGTACACTTAGCACACTTGGACCCGATCTTGAGTTGGCTTGAGTTGCTCGTGATCTTTTGTGCCTGAAACGGGTTAGCCAAGCAAAACATAATAGAAACATGTTTGTCATCATCAAAACCAGATTTGCAACAATCTCCCCCTTTTTGATGATGGCAAACATTTATGCAGTAGTTTGAAAAATAAAATAACTATGAGATCAAAAAACAATTTTTTTCATTTTTATTTAACAACCAAAGCAATACAGGAAACACAACTACTAAAACATAACAAGAACAGAAACTATTACAACTGACTTCCCCTTTTGACATCACAAAAAAAAGGAGGAGGGTAAACAGAAACAATGAAACATCAGTACAAATAGAAAAGAAAAACATCTACAAACATAACACTAAATTGGAGGTGGATCCTGATTAGACGGAGGAGGTGGCTATGGTGGGTTGAAGTAACTGTAGATGGCTGTAAAGTGGGCTCCAATCCAGGCAATATCCTGGTCATGCTACTGTTGCTGCTAAGCAGCATAGTCAGTAAAACACTGCAGGTCCTCAGCGTACTGTTGCTCCTGGGCAGCAACATAGGAGTCGAATCTGGCCTCCCACTGATCGAAGCGCTACACCAGATGGTCAAAGGGAGAAGCGATGTGAAGGGGAGCAACTGCTTCTGGTGCAGCAGGAATGGGAATGGCTTCTTCCTCTTCATCCTCAACATCCAGGGTAGGCTCCGGATGTAGTTGGGTGCTGTGTAGGACATGGAATGAGTTGTTTGTGAAGAAGGAAGGAGGGACATTTGGAGGGACTGGATACTGTAGGTCATATTTGGTTTCTAAGGCATATGCAATGATATGACCTAAGGCTTGATTTAGGCGACGCTTATGACCCGGATCCCTAATAGTGGTGAGGTGCTCGATCTATCAGATAATAAGGTCAGTGACATTAAACTCCCTATGGGCTAAGATGTAGTATGTGGTCAAGGACAGTAATGGAGTGATGTGAATTCGATCCCCCGCCTTTGGAATGAGGGAGGAATGAAGGACATGCTGAATGGTCTGTGCATCCTTAAGAAGTGAAGAGTAAGCATTGTCATGGTAGGGTGCATTCGTATTGCGAAGGAAGTGACTAGCGACACTCCAATCATAGTCAGGGTCAGTTATAAGAGTGTGGAGTTTATCGCCAGTGAAAGAAAGTTGAAGAATATTGTGAAAGTCTTTGGTAGTGAGTTCCACGGGACGTTGATTGACATACGAGCGAAGAGTGGAATAATCAGTAGAAATGCGCAAATTTGTAAAGAACACTTGAAGAAGTTCAAGGTTGAATGGAAAGGCTAGGGTAAGGATGAAGGTGAGGGAGGTGTGTGCGAAAAGATCAAGAATAGGATAAGTAAGGGTGCAGGGATTTACTATTTTTGATTGTGAGATCCCCACCTCACGATAGCTCTCGAAGGCAGCCTGATCGGCTGCATTTGAAAAGCGAGGATTAACATGCCCCTGGGAGGAACTCATGCCCTTTTGTCTAGAATGTTTCCCGCCAGCCATGAGAAAGTAGAAGGGAGGGAGAGTGGAAGGAGAGGTGTGAAAAAAACCTTAAGAAATTGGCTGTTTAAATAGAATTTGGCCTGATCATCCCGTACGATCGCAGGATCATCCAGGACGATATGGGCATTTATGACGGCCAGGATGATTGGTCAAAAAGGCGGTCTGATCATCCAGGATGATCAGAGATCGTCCAGGACGATTAGACATAGATGATCATCCTGAGGAGTCAGGCCGGACGACCGTTGACGAAAAGGTATCGTCCAGGACGATTAGGTGGATCGTCTGGGACGATGTGCAATAAGTGTGACGGATGGGCCGAATTACAATCGTCCAGCAGCTGACACGTGGATCATCCAGGATGATGAAGTGGATCATCCAGGATGATGGATAATAATTAGTGCAATGTCAGCCGTTTGATCAGATCAGGAAGATATGAATTATATCATCCAGGATGATGTACGTATCATCTAGAACGATCACCAATAATTAGAGTTTCTCAGCAGCATGATCAGAGTGGGGATGATTTTGAATGGATCATCCAAGATGATGTTTGGATCATCCAAAATGAAGAGGATCATCCAGGATGATATGGGTATCATCCAGGATGATGTGAAGAAAACAAAAAAAGATGGAGGATGGAGATGACAGATCAGGATCCCAAAAACACAACAGTAAAATGAAAAAAAACAAAATGAAAATAAAGAAAACTCGGAATGAGAACACAGAAAAAGCAACGATTTTTTTTTCACCAGTCTGTTCAGTAAAACAAAATTCTCCCTTGATTTTCGATCCAAAAACCAATAAGAAGACGATTGACAGCGCTGAAATCCAGAAAAAGTTAGAAAAATCAACTTTCGTAACTCCGACCCCAGGCACCTTATCGATGCAAACCTCTTTCAAAACAAAAATCCAATTCAGAAGAAAAAAAAATAGATTCGAAAAGAGATCCTTTCAAGCCTCGTTCCAGAAAAATAGCTGATATGATAGCATTACAAAGTAATCAACCAGAAATCAAGATTTTTAAACTCAAGCTTTTGAAAATATTAAGTGACGTATAGATTTTTCTAAGACATTTAAAGATCTGAAAGGGAAGAAAGCTTGGTTTGGGCTCATTTTGTGCCTCTTTTTCAATTTGGTTGGCGCTTTGCGCATCTTTTGATTTTTGATACACTTTGTGTATCTTTTAGTTGGCGACATTTCGCATCTTTTCAGCTTTGGGCTCATTTTGTGCCTCTTTTTCAATTTATTTGGAGCACTGCACATCTTTTGTAAGCTTTCTCCTTTTCATAATCATTAAAGAGTCTCAGCTGTAAAATTATCTTCCAGACATAGGAGACGACTCTCCACAATAAGGAAGAGTAATTCACAAAACAAAAGCCTTATATCGTATGATAAATGCAATCACATGGTTTAGAAAATCATGACAATGACTCGAGACTTTGAAAACACTATTCATATGAGGTAGATTACTGTAGGAGGATAAAACAAATCTATATTTCATAAACTAATATTTTAATTTTGAAGAAGATTTTTATCCAAAAGAAACTATACACCAGTAAAGGAGTTAGAGGAAGAGAACCAATCATTAATATTTCTTCCTTTTAACAGATCCAGTGGAATCAATCACTGCTTACCAGCTTCCAAATCAAAACAAGGTAAACCTCTCAGTCAGAAATTCAGTTTATCAAAAGTAGTGAGCAGTGATCAGATTTTGAAAAGCAGAAAATAGTAAATAAAAGAGATAAACCAGTAAATAAAAATAGGTATAAAATCATATCAAAGTAAATACTCATATCAAACTAACAACACGGCTAACACAGAAATCAGTAGAAGAAGAAGAAATAAAAATAACTGAAAGAAAATAATCAAATCAAATAACTAACTAACAGGAACAAAATAAAGATCAGAGAAATCAGAAATCAACAGTCATCAGAATCAAGCATTTATATCAATCACTCCTAATCTGGTTCTCAAAATACTGAATGAGTCAAAGGCCAGTGATTTAGTGAATATGTCAGCCAGCTGATTTTCAGTTGCTACATGATGTAGCTCAATATCTCCTTTCGTAACATGGTCCCTAATGAAGTGATGCCTTATATCAATATGCTTGGTTCTAGAATGTTGGATTGGATTCTTAGAAATGCATATGGCACTAGTATTATCACACAGAACTAAAATTGTGCCCACATGTAATCCTAAATCTCAGACTTGTTGCTTCAACCAAAGAACTTGGGCCACACAACTCCATAAGGCAATGTATTCAGCTTCAGCAGTAGAAAGTGCAACTGAGTTCTGTTTTCTACTGAAATAGGAGACTAACGACTATCCTATGAATTAACAAGTTCCAGAAGTGCTCTTTCTATCCACCCTATACCCTGCAAAGTCAGAATCGGAATATCCAATGATCTCAAAAGAGGTGCGTGCCTAGGGTACAAGATTCTTAGGTTCAGGGTTCCTAAAAGATATCTAAGAATTCTCTTAATAGAAGTCAGGTTGGACACTTTAGGATAAGCCTGAAACCTTGCATAAAGATAGACACTAAACATGATATCAGGTTGGCTAGCAGTCAGGTAAAGCAGTGATCTAATTATTCCTCTATATTTCTTCTGATCAACTAATTTTTCACTTGAATCCTTATCTAACTGAACAGACGAGTTCATGGGAGTATTGATTGGCTTGGCTTTGTCCATTTCATATTTCATCAAAATGTCCTTAGTATATTTAGATTGATTGAGAAAGGTTCCATCATCCATTTGCCTTATACTAAACCCAAAAAAGTAGGATAATTCTCGCATCATACTCATCTCAAACTCCTTACTCATTATTTTAGAAAATTCATCACATAAATATTTATCAGAAGATCCAAATATTATATCATCAATGTAGATCTGGACAATGAGTAAGTCATCCTCTATTCTCCTTAGAAAAAAGGGTGGTGTCTACGCTCCCCTTAACAAACTCTCTTTCTAACAGAAATGTGCTAAGCCTCTCATACCAAGCTCTGGGTGCCTGTTTCAATCCATATAAGGCCTTTTTTAATTTGTAAACATGATTTAGATATTGGAAACTCTTAAAACCTTGGGGTTGTTCTACAAAAACATCCTCTTTTATTACCCCATTTAAAAAGGCACTCTTGACATCCATTTGAAACAGCTTAAATCCCTTATAACAGGTATAGGCTAGTAGCACTCTAATGGCTTCCAATCTAGCTACAGGGGCAAAACTCTCCTCAAAATCAATCCCTTCTATCTGATTATACCCCTTAGCCACCAATCTTGCCTTTTTCCTATCCACCACACCAGAATCATTCATCTTATTCTTAAAGACCCACTTGGTTCCCACAATACTTTAATTTTTAGGTCTTTCTACTAACTCCCAAACATTATTCCTAACAAATTGATTCAATTCTTCCTGCATAACTAAGATACAAAACTCATCCGAAAGGGCTTGATTGATGTTGGTGGGTTCAGTCATTAAGATAAAGGCAGAATGGTTTACTTCCTTCCTAAGTCGATGCCTAGTCCTAACACCTTCAGAAGGGTCTCCTAAGATCAGTTCTTTAGGATGACTCGAAGAATATCTCTAATTTCTAGGCAGTGTGGTTTGAGGAACTACCCTCTCCTCCAGATTTGCATTTCTAACCCCTTGGGTAATCTCCTCTACCTCTTCTTCTTCCTCTACTCTAGTCACCTTAGGATCAGATTCATCAAACACCACATCAGTTGTCTCTTCCACCACCAAAGTCCTTTTATTGAACACCCTAAAGGATTTCCCCACACTAGAATAGCCTAAGAACACTCCTTCATCCGATTTGGGGTCAAACTTTCCTAAGGATGATTTCCCGTTGTTTAGAATAAAAACCTTACAGCCAAAGACATGGAGGTGGGACAGGTTTGGAGTTCTACCCTTAATGATCTCATAAGGTGTTTTGTTCAAATTTGATCTCACATTCACCCTATTCAGCACATAACAGGCAGTGTTTACCGCTTCAACCCAAAAGTATTTTGGAAGTGAATACTCAGCAAGCATGGCTCTACCGGCTTCCACTAAGGTCCTGTTCTTCCTTTCAGCTACCCCGTTCTGCTGAGGGGTCCTAGGAGCTGAAAAATTGTGATTAATCCCTTGTTCCTCACAAAAACTTCCAAACTTCACATTCTCAAACTCTCCACCATGATCACAATGAATAGTCAGGATCTCACAACCTAACTTCCTCTTAATCCAAGTGGAGAAGGACTTAAACTCATTAAATGACTCAGATTTATGTGTTAAGAATTTAATCCAAGTGAACCTCGAGTAGTCATCTACAATCACAAAACCATAGACTCTCCCCCCTAAGCTGGCAGTGCTAATGGGTCCAAAGAGATCCATGTGAACGACTTCTAAAGGTCTAGAGGTGCTAATGTCCTTTATAAAGTGAAAGGAGGACTGGACTTTCTTCCCTAACTGACAGGCATCACACAGGTGGTCCTTAGTGAACTTAAGCTTGGGCACACCTCTAACTAAGTCCTTTTGGGTGACTCTCCTAAGGGTTTTCATACTGGCATGACACAATCTCCTATGCCACAACCAAGACTCATCAGCAGCAGTTTTTAAGCAAATTGAATTTTCAGCTTTAATGCAACTTACATCCAGCTTGTAGACGTTGTTGATCCTTTGTGCCTGCAAAATAACTTTATCATTTAAGCTTAAAATGCAGCAAGTGGGTAGGCATTTGATGCTGTATCCTTTGTCACAAAGTTGACTGATGCTCAGCAAGTTTTATCTCAGTCCATCTATACGCAAAACATTGTCAATCATAAAATTCTTTGAATCACCAATTATACTTGAGCCTACCACCCTCCTGGTGGTGTTATCTCCAAGTGTAACCTTGCCTCCAGGCCTGGCCTCCAGTGAAATGAACTGATTTGCATCTCCAGTCATGTGTCTAGAACATCCGCTGTCGAGGTACCACATGCTCTCACGAGGTCTTGTGTGAGAGCACACCTACAAAATTATCAAATATCAATTTTAGGAACCCAAACAGGTTTGGGTTCCTTCTTATGAAAAGGAAAATGCAATGCATGTGTGTGGTGCTATGAAACAGGCAGTTTAGGCCTCCACACCCAATGTGTATTATGGTGAACAGTGCAGGTCTGGAAAATGTGTCCTAACATGCCACAGGAAAAATATCTAACACCAGGAAAAGGGTTAACTAATCTACGTGAGTGATAGTGCCTCTTCCTAGGTTTATACGAAACATGCTTTGATGATTTTAAATCTGGTTCTACAAAAGGTGGAGGCGCATAAAACTGTGCAAAACTAGTAGGTGTTTGGTTTTTCTCAAAAGCACTGATTTTCACTTTCAAAAATTCATTTTCTTTATTTAAACTTGCAATTTCAAATTTTAAAGCACCATTGCTACTCTCCACTTCACATGCCATGGTATCTAATTCTTTAAAAGCTCTCTCCAAATCAACATGAGTGGTTTTCAATGAATCATGCACAGTAACTAAATCAGAATATTTTTTATTCAATTCATCAAACTTATCAAGTAAAGACATGTGATTATTGTTAAGTGTGGAATGATCTTTAACTATAGAATTATGCTCTTTTTGCAAAGTCAAATAATCCAATTTCAAGCTAGCATGGGTTTTCTTAAGCTTCCTATACGATGCATGAATTTTTTCAGATACTTCAAGTAATTGATCGTATGTAAGCTCACATACCTCTTCCTGGTCCGACTGACCAGGGTGATCATCAGCCATCAGATACAAATTTATTTTCTCCTCTTCAGCTTCAGTCTCAGAGGAGTCGGATATAGAGTCTGCCCAGAATGCCTTCTAAATTTGCTTCTTGTCCTTTCTAAACTTGTGTTTCTCCTCACCCTTCTCCTTGCTTGGATGAGCTTTAAGTGTAGGACAATCAGCCTTAATGTGTCCAGGCTTCCTGCATTCAAAATAGATAGTATCAGATGAACCCTTAAAATTTTTGTTGGACTTACCCTTGTTCCACTTCTGAAAGTTCTTGTGTTTCTTCCTTAGAAAGCTTTTGAATTGCCTTGAGATGAAGGCCATGTCATCGCTATCAGACTCGAAAGAGCAAGAATCACTATCGTTGGCCTTCAGTGCCACTATTTTCTCCTTCTTCTTCTGAATTGCAACAAGCTGTCTTTGGTTCACCCCTTGCTCGTAAGCAATGAGTGATCCAAGTAAGCTATCAATAGAGTAAGTATTCAAATCTTTAGATTCAGTGATTGCAGTTATCTTAGCATCATATGAAGAAGGCAAACATCTAAGTATTTTGTTCACTCTTTCATAGTTTGTAAGTTCTCTACCTAAGGCATGCAAAGAAGTGACGATTTGAGTGAATCTTGTATATATTTCAGAAATGGTTTTAGTAGGTTTCATGCGAAATAGTTCATAGTCATGCAGCAAAATATTTAATCTAGACTGTTTGACTTCAGTTATACCTTCATACGTGATGCACAATCTATCTCAGATTTCCTTACCAGTTGTACATGTAGAGACATGCATGTAATCTTCAGATTTTAAAGCACAAAAAAAACAATTCAAACATTTGGCATTCAATTGTGCTAAATCACGATCATCAAAAGTCCAATTAGCAAAGGGTAGTTCAGTTTTCACATTATTAATCAATCTAAATGGTGGTTCGTATCCATCTTAACTAACATCCACATGCGATAATCAATTGATTGAAGAAAAGTGGACATGCGAGCTTTCCAAAAGTCAAAAGGAATATTATCAAACAATGGCGGTGGTGTAATTGAATAACCTTCAGTAGTATTATAATTACCAAAGTTAGCCATGGATCAAATTCAAAAGTGTTTAAACTTAAATTTTTGAATCCCTCTCTGATACCACTTGAAAGTTCGATAGGGATGTTAAGCCCTGATGAAATAGTCCTGAGGCTAACCAAGAGTAGGGGTGAATTGGTTATTTAAAAATTTGAGAGCAACAATAAAAATCTTTTCTATGATTTGCAGCGGAAACAAATAAAATGATTAAATGAAAAGATCAACCACAATTTCACCCAAGCAGTTAATCACAGAAAAATAAATGTGCAGAAAGTAATTAGAATGAACACACTGGATTTTATAGTGGTTCGGTCAACATGACCTACGTCCACTCCCCGGAGCCTCCCCTTCGGGTATTGCACCAACTCAAAGTGTCTCTCCTTTTGCTCCCACAACAAGGAGGAGAAGCCTGTACAAGAACCTCCTTTCCACCACACAGTGAGGCAAAGAACCCAACATCCTTTCACTTCCTCCTAAAGCAGGCAGAGAACCTTAGATCTTTTTGCCGATGATCCTCTCCCAAAGAACACCAACACGACGAAAGATGACGAGCGGAGAAGAAGGCTCTGATCCTTGCTTGGAGCAGCCTTCGTGAACCCCTCACGAACTCTCCCTCACAAGATCCTCTCTCTCTCTCCCAAACTCTCTCTCTCTCTCTCTTGGGTTTCTATAGAAAGGAAAGTGGCAAAAGATCTTTCTTATTGAAAGAAAAAGATCTTTTATAGGAGGGCTTAAAATTTGCCCTAAATCTCAACTAGTCGGCTAAGATCGTCCAGGACGATCGATAGATCGTCCTGTATAATCAGTTCAAAATCAGCTGCTTCAGCCTGGATGATCTGGCTCTTCTGGACGATCAGTAGAAAATGTTGTTCATATCATCCCGTACGATTTTGCGATCGTCCGGGATGATTAGCGTAAATTTAGTAATTTCATCCAGAAGACAGTTCGTGTCATCCAGAGAAACTTGTGCTGGATGACTCAAAAATGACTTGATCGTCCAGGACGATCGGGATATCATCATGTATGATTAGTTCAAAAAGTGCCCAAATCATCCTGAACACAGTTCGGGACGTACAGCTGAAACACAATAGACGATCATTTTCATCCAGGATGATCCTGCGATCGTCCGGGACGATATGATCGTATCAATCAAGTCTTAATTTCTTTCCTTACTTACCAGACTAATTTAGGCATGATTGTTCTGGATCATCCAGGATGATACACGTATCATTTGGGACGATTAGACCAAATATCTTAAAATAAAAACTTACCTAACTTAATCTAGCGACTGAGAATTTCTAATTTGAGCATATCATCCAGTACGATCCAATGATCGCCCAGAATGATTTACTTAATCAGATACACTTAACTTGGTCACCCTAATTAGGATTTCTATTTTTACTAGATCGTCAAGGATGATGTGCATATCATCTAGGATGATCTGAATAAAAACTTGAACAGAAACTCTAATCCACTCAAGCTCTCCCCATGAGTGTGTGTGTGTAAGGTTACTTGGCTAGGGGATCAGTTACATTACAATTGACTCAAGAAAAAGAAAATAGTACACTTAGACACACTTAGATCCGATCTTGAGTTGGCTTGAGTTGCTCGTGATCTTTTGTGCCTGAAATGGGTTAGCTAAGCAAAACACAATAGAAACATATTTGTCATCATCAAAATCCGATTTGCAACAAGTTTTACATTTATCTTTAAGATAAAATGCTTTGGTATAGCTTTAGGTACTACTAAATAAATGTGTGTAATACTCCCAATTTTGTAAGTGCACATGTCGATCAAGTAATCAACTATATGAGAAGAGTGTTAATACAACAAGGACATTATTGTGCTAAAACTATCTCTAATACTACCTCACAAGCCACAAGATTTATCCTGCTCAATGAAATAAAGGTGAGGTGCTACCACTAATGAAAAATAAGATAAAATGTGAAGATAACCAAAAGTTAAGATGGTTTGTACTAATGATAGTGAATGAACCTATATTTTCCTAACCATGCTCATCTACAATAGTTGTGAGTTGGATCATATGTACCCTTGGATCTCTATCAAGTTTGGAAGGGAGTAAGTAAGAGATACAAAAAAATGAAGAAAATATCACTCATATTTGAGAATTCCAAATAGATATTGCATGTAGACTTTTTCCAGAATGATTACCTCTTCACTCGTCCGCTCTCCACACTATCTTCCACTCCATTGTATTGTTTTTCCCAGTACACAGTTGACCAGACACTTCACCAAATATTTCTCCACACTCCATAAAAATTTACATATATTTACTCACATAAATTTACTCAGAAGCTAAGACGCTCGAGATGGTGGCACTATCGTGTAATAATGATGAACTGACAGCTCGATACAGCTGACTTGGTTCAATTGTGGAGTTAGACTAACTCAACACGATGTTGATAAGTGTAAATAACATATTACTTTATGTATTTTATTTTTGGTAAAAAATATATATTATTTTATTTATTTTTGTGCAAAAAAATTAAAAAATATCAAAAATTCTAAGTAATCAACAATGCCATAGCGTCTGATAAAATAATGTCGTAGTGCTACCTTCAATACAGTTAAGTCACCCCAATTCTGACATTGTGGAATTGAGTTCTCTATTTGCAAGCACTATAGTGGTAACTCAGATAGCACAACAGTATTTCTAGTGCCACGATGTCGGAAAGTCAGCTTGACGCAACAAATTCTCTATTTTCAAGTGCTGGCACACCATAATTTCTCACACCTTGGTGTCATTTTTTGCTACTTGGGCACCACGGAACTCAAATGTCAATAGCTTCATGGCGTTACTGTTATAACGTCTAAGGCTACAATCTCTCTATAAAAAGATGTGACTATTCACTAAAATAATTTATCCATGTCAGCGAGCATCACTATGCTTGTTCACTTTAAGGGCATCACAGCTCCATTATTTTAAGTGATGCAGTGACAAATGCCTTTATATGTTTTTCTATAAAAAGTTATGATATTATATTTCTAGGAAATTTTAGTCACTTATATAAAATTTAGTATTTTTTATACTACTTCTCTAGTTCCCTTTTAGGGTAAAATCTAAGGGAGACTAGGGAAGTATAAGATACAATCATTTGGAATACTTAGCTTTTGTTTCTTGTAGCAACTCTGTATGTTAAGGGAGAAATAGTGTGGAGGAGATACGTTGATCCTTCCTAGTGATATCACTCTCTTGTATTTTAATTCTTTCATTAGTTTAATGAAAATTAGTTTTCTAGTTATTCATGTTATGTATAACTAAATCTCTTATTTTAGATTGATGATGTAAAATGCATGGGAAGTATTAATGAAGACTCTTGTTTTATAAATGTTAAAAGATGCTTTTAATATTATCTTGCTCTTTATTTAATGCATATAGTGGCCATATATATAGTTACAATATAGCGTGATATATAGCCTTGACATAGGATTGCAAGAACAGCTAGGAGTATTGATATAGGATGTTTGCATGCCTAGACATCGGATGTATAATCTTCTATGTTCTTAAGGAGATACTATAACTGTAGGAGATCAGTAGATATCCTTTTCACTTATGCAAGCTCAATAGAGATTTAGGGATGTTTATGCTCTGAATCACATTACCATTGAGAGTCTCAATAGGAAAGATATGCAATTTTGATCTATCAATCCAAAATAATTTAAATAAATATTATATATAATATTTTTAGTATTTTATTTAGTGATAGAATCTCCAAAAGTTATCATTATTAGTTTTGTAGGATAATTATTGCAATTAGAGTAAATAGTAGCAGTTTGTTGTAAGTAAGCGTACTTCCCCATTGCTTCGACACTCTACTCTTTCACTTTATTACTTAATTTGGCACGTATACTTGCATATATTAAGTGGGATTTTACTATTATTTATATCAAAGAAAACCTAAGCATTATTTAAGGGTGATAAAGCCTTAGATTTTTATACAATTCAAGAGTTCACTCCATAGCCCCCTTCAAGTTATTTGTGTCGTTGCTGAGGAAGTATTTTTTTTTTGTAATTTTAAGTATATTATTGAATTAATTGCATAGTTAGAGCTAGTTATATATTTTTTATTTAATTTTATTTTATTTATTGCTTCCATATTGATAAGTATAAAAAATATTATATTTTATGTGTTAATTTGTTACTGTAAATGTGTTATTTTAGTTGTATTTGTGTAGTAAAATATATAAAAGGAGCAAAATTTTAATGTATGGTACAACATCGTGGCTTTGGAAAAAATACCACCACAGCACCACAAATCCCATTCAACTATCCAAGCACTGTAGTGTCAGAGGACTCAGGGCCGCAAAGCCTGATCTCTATTTACACAGTGTTGCAGTGCCAAATTCAAGAGCCACTAAGTCAAGGGAGTGTCATATGGACATTGTAATTCTCAACCATCAGCAGTACCGTGATGCTACAGTATTAATTGTTCAAGCCACAATCTGCCAGTCAAGTGATGCATCAATTCATTAAATAGTGGGTCCATGTCAACAAGTACCATAACGAAGGAAACCTTTAGCACTACGGTGTTAGTTCACTTTACGGGCGCTGTAGTGCAAGTGTTTAGAGTATCGTGGCACCAAAATCTATTTTATATATTTTTCTATAAGTAGTCTGTATAAAATATTAGTTGAGGAGTTTGGTCACTTGTTTAATTTTAGTTCGTATAGTGGTTCTTCGATTTTTTCTTAGGACTGACAACTAAGGGAATTCAAAGAAGTACTAGAAACATTCCATTAGAGTATTTGGCTTATGTTTATGGAAGTAATTCTGTAAGTTCCATGAGGACTGTAGAGGAGATCATTAAACCCATCTAGTGATAACTTTTCTTTTATATTTTCTTTCTATTGTGAAATTAATGAAAATGATATGTTTCACTTGTTCTTCATGTCTTGCTAAATTCTCTAGTTTTGGATTGATGGTGTGAATAAAATATGGAGTACTAATAAGTTCTCTTCATCAATAATTTTATGATATTTTCAATATACTAGGTTTTCATCTAATGAACATAATGGCTATATGTATAGGTAATATCAGGTTTAATATAGAGCCTAGGAATAGGAAGGTAGGCACAACCACAAATGTTAAATTGGTATGATGCAAACATAGCAATAGTCCTTGTCACATATCAAATTTATAGAGATGAATTATCATGAGGGGGTTTTAACAGTACACGCTTTACTTACTCCTTTAAGATTTTCATAGGGTGACAAACTATGAGAGTTTAGAGTGGTATTGAGGTTGTATTAGTTAATATTTATAAGTAAACATTCTTCCTCGTGGGATCAATACTCTACTCTATTACTATATTACTTGATTCGGTATGTATACCTACGTATATTAAGTGATGGTTTAATAAATCTTATATCAAATAAAACCCAAGCATTTTCACAATCCTTTAGGTTACTCTACCACCCCCAATCAACTTTTTGGCATCATTGACAAGGAAGAATTTGTTGTTTATAAATTTATTATATTATTGAATCAATTATATAATTAGTCCTACTATATTCTTTTATTATTTTATTTTAATTTACTGATTGCATATATGTGGTTGCATGCTTACATGGCATAAAGGGGAGGCACGTTTATATTTGATTCTAAAATTGAGAGAACCCTTTCTAAAATTAGAACCTCCAAAAAGATTTTTATAATGGCTGACCCTATTCAAAAATAGATCATTCAAGACCTCTCAAGAATTTTGCAAACACTTTACTAGATAGAATTCTCCAAAGCTAAAATAAACCCACCATCCAAGCAAATATTTTTGAATTAAAACCTACAATTGTTTAGATGGTACAAAATTCTTAGTATGGGGAACTCCCATTGAAGACCCTAACCTACATTTAGTAAGTTTCTTAGAAATTTGTGCAACACTTAAGTATAATGGTGTTAGTGATGATGCCATTAGACTTAGATTGTTCTCATTTTCTCTAAGAGACAAGGCAAAAATGTTGCTAAATTCTTTACATCCAGGCTCTATTACCACATGGAACGAGTTGGCCCACAAATTTCTAGGAAAGTATTTCCCACCTTCTAAGACTGCAAAATTTAAAAATGACATTACTTCTTTTACTCAGTTAATAGAATCTATTTATGAGAGTTGGGAAAGATACAAGGGGATGCTGACAAAGTGCCCTCACTATGCCTTACCTGATTGGTTAATAAATCAAACTTTTTATAATGGAATTATAAGATCCCTTAAAGTCATAATTGATGGTGCAGCTAGAGGTTCTTTGATGTCAAAGCCTTTTGAAGAGGCTTATGAATTAATTAAAGAAATGATAATAAATAATTTTCAGTGGCCTACTGATAGGGTGAATCCTAAGAGAGTGGTTGGAGTTTATGAAAATGATTCTTTATCTATTTTGAATACACAAGTTGCAACAATGTCAAAGAAATTGAGCACTTTAAGCTTAAATTCTAATTCATCTTTACATTTGGAAGATAAAAGTGCAATGGAAGAAAAAAATATCCAAGAGATTGAAAATATAAATTGGATTGGAAGAAAAAAAAATCCCTATTCATATACATATATTCCAGGTTGGAGGAATCACCCAAATTTTAATTGGTCAAATTATAATGATGAAAATCAATGGAACTATTGTCAAAATCACTATGGCACAAACTGGAATAATCAAAATCAAGCTAATAATAATCCAAGACCAGCATATCCTCCTGGAATTAATCAAAGAAATCAATATGGAACTAGGAAGACACCTCTAGAAGATATGGTTACATAATTGGGAACTCAATTATAAAACCAAGCTGCTTTAATTACAAATTTAGAAACTCAAATAAGTCTTCTTGTAATTTCTGTAAGTAGTAGACCCATTAAATCTATTTCTATTAACACTAAAGTTAGTCCTAAAGAGAAGGAGAGATATATAAATAGGTCCCAATTGAAGAATATTATTCATCCACCTTAGCCAAATAGAAAATATGGGTATAGTTAGGCTGAAGACTATAAACTTACCGCATCTTGGGAGGCATTCCAAATTTAGGTCTAGTCAGTTATCTAGTCTAGCTGAAGACTATAAACTTAGCACTTTTAGGGAGGAAACCCTATCTTCTAGAATAAGCTTTATTTAATATACTTAAAAAAACCTTTTAGAGAGAAGAAGGGAGCATCACGGTTCCATACCTTTTAACACCGTAGTGCCCCGACGGACCTTAATGATTGAAATTTCAAAAAAAAAATTCCCTCCCACTAAAATATATAAAACTAATTAGGAGGAAGCTCTCTTTTTAGTCCTTCTCTACTCAGTATCATGTTGGCTTTTACTGGAAATCAAAAGTCTAAGTGATGGGTAGAATCAAGTATACATCCTCCTCTTCAATGAACCAAAATGAAAATCCTACCAAGAATGAGGATTCCTTTTCACTTCTCCACATGCAAAGTTCTACCATTATTAGTAAGTTGAAAGAATTCAAAGAGGAGTTGCATGAAGATTAGATGAAGTACTTAGAGAAAATAAGAAAGATGTATGGTGGTAGAGTTTCTTGTATGATTTCTTTCCTGAGAAAGATGTGTTGGTATTTGATTATAAGGAAAAGTATTTCCATGGGAAAATTAAATATAGATGGATTGATCCTTCCACTATCGTTATAATTTTTCTTAATGGTGCCTTCAGGATACAGGACAAGAAAACTATGCATACCATCAAAGTCAATGGGTATAGATTAAAACCAAGTGATTAAAGGGGTGAATAATTCTTAAGTATGTGTATGTGTTTTTTTTAATTCTTCTTTATTTTTTGTAGAAGAGACGGAAGAGTTTAGAGATATTGGCTTGTGTAATTATACCTAATTGAAAATTTTAGCTTTTAGAGTCATTATTAAATGTTGGGTGCCATGTGCACTAGTTATCTTGCAACTACATTATGTTATGAATGTTATGTTATATTTTTATTTACAACACATGTTTTAAGCCCTTTTTATCACTCAAATGAAAGAATGTGTTTGTAATGTTTGTTTATGTGTTTATTTACATATTAGCAAAATCCCTTCAAGCTTAAATGATTATTGCCCTCCAAATACTTTTATATTCTAATTATTTAATTGACTCTTCTAAAAATGATAATTATAAATTATAAAAAAATAGGATAATAATAAAACCCTAGATCTTAGTTTGCATGAACTTTGTGTATACTTCATTGATTGAAAAATGTAATACTTAACTCATTTAATCATTTGAGCTATTACCCTAATTTGAATTTATAAGTTATGCCATTATGAATTTAGCGTTTAAAAATCATAAGATGAATAATTAGTATTAAAAATTAGATATGAGTAGATTAAAATTTGCAATTATAGCTAATCTGAAGATAAAATTAGTAATCTTAACAAGTCAATATATTAAAATTATTAAGACTGCATGAGAATCCTAAAGTAGAAACTGATATTCAAAATCATTAATTTTGTACTGCAAAAAAGGGAAAAAAAGAACTACAAATATTTCTTAAAACAAAAAGAAAAAAATATCAAAAGAAAAGATGAGTACATTCAAAATTGGTATAAGTGAAAGCTTAAGAATTGAAATACAATCTTATATAAAAACTATAAAGAATAAGATGAGAAAGCGCGAATGTAAGAGATGGTGAACTAATGAAAGTATAATTTAATGACAACCATATCCAATTATTAAAATTATATTATTCACTTCAATATTCAAATGTTAAATATTAAATCAATGACCTATAATTTCAAATTAGGTAAAAACAAGAATGATTGATTAAGTTTAACAACTAGTATTTTTCTAAATTAGAAGTACATCTTTCATTCATTTTTACTAATTCTAGATAATAATGTATTATCCTATATTTTTGTAATTTTAGATTATCACTTTTTATTTTAATTAATCATTTAATCAGAATTATAAGCTTTTATTTTCTTGAGGATAAGCAAGAGTTTAAGCTGGGGAGGATTTAATAAGTATAAATAATGTTATATTTTATATGTTAATTTATCAATGAAAACATGTTTTAGTTGTGTCTAGTAGTAAAATATAGAAAAGGAGAAAATTTTTAAAGTATGGTATAATGCCATGACCTCAAACACAATACCACTGTAGTGCCATATTTGATACTGCATGTGTGCCCAAATAAGGATATGGCATTGCCCAGTCTTTATTTGATAATGCCACCGCGTCAGATGAGTCAGCGCTATAAAGCCCATCCAACTATCCAACATTGCAGTGGTAGAGGATTTAACTATATAAAGCCTAGTCTCTATCTGCATAGTATCGCAATGCCAAATTCCAGCACCGCTAAGTCAAGGATGTGCCACATGGACATCGCAGCGCTCAACCTTCAACAGCACTGTAGCACTATAATTGAAACTATTCAAGCCATGATCTACTAGTGAAACGATGCATCGATTCATTAAATAGCGAGTCTATGTCAGCAAGCACCACAGTGGAGAAAACCTTCATCACTGTGATGTTAGTTCATTTTATGGGTGTCGCAGCGTATGTGCTTAGAGCGCCGGAGTGCTAGAATCCATTTTTTGTTTTTTTTATAAATAGTCTTTTTGTAAAGTTAGTAGAGGGGTCCAATCACTTGTTTAATTTTAGTCCTTATAGTGCTTCTCTGATTTTACATTAAGATTGATAACTAAGGGAATTCAAAAAAGTAATAGATATATTCCATTAGAGTGTTTGGCTTATGTTTATGGTAGTAATTTTATAATTTCTAAAGGAGTGTAAAGGAGATCATTGAACAAATCTGGTGATATCTTTTCTTCGGTACTTTCTTTCTATTATGCAATTAATGAAAATGAATATGCTTCACTTATTCTTTATATCTGACTAAATTCTCTAATTTTGGATTGATAGTGTGAATGAAATATGGAGTACTAATGAGTTATCTTCATCAATAATTTAATGATATTTTTAATATACCAGGTCTTCATCTAATGCACAAAGTAGCCATTTATATAGTTAATATCAGGTTTAATGCAGAGCCTAGGAATAGGAAAGTAGACAAAACATGGTATGTTTAATTGGTATGATGCAAGCATAGGCAAAGTTCTTATCATGTATCAAATTTATAGAGATGATTTTTCATGATGGGGTTGTAATATTTCTCGCATTACTTAATCTTTTGAGATTTTCATAGGGTGATAGAATATGGGAGTTTAGAGTGGTATTGAGGTTGGAAGATTTTAATTTATCCTTTGTCTCTTTTTGCTTGACTGAGCAGTTGGTGATGCATATGCTCTAAATAGCATCAATATAACAGAGAAACATTAGAAAATATTTTATATTTATATTCCATCAATCCAAAATAATTTATCCCAATAGTGTTTCATTTAATTATTTTTTATTTTAATTTAAGTATTTGAATCTCCACCAAAACTTATTTTTATTAAGTAGGATATTTATTGTAGTTGAATTAGATAGTATTAGAATTTGCAAGTAAACATTCTTCTCGTTGGATTGATACTCTACTCTATCATTATATTACTTGATTTGGCATGTATACATGCATGTATTAAGTAATGTTTTTATAATTCTTATATCAAAGAAAACCTATACATTATTTAGGTATTGATAGAGCCCTAAATCAGATATTCCTGGTTACATGCTTTATAGACATAAAAAGGAACCTTTGTTGTTTGACACTTAAATAAAAAAAAGCATTTCAAAAATTTGATAAAACTAAAAAGATTGTAAAAATGGAAGAACCTGTATTAGATTAAGATCACTCTAGACTTCTTAGGGATTATGCCTAACCCTTTAGTAGATGAAATTCATCAGAGTATTAATAGACCTACCATCCAAGCTAATAATTTTAAATTAAAACCTGTCATAATTCAAATGGTTTAAAATTTTTAATTTTAGGGAACTCCTACTTAAGATCTCAATTTACCCTTAGCAAGTTATCTAGGAATTTTTACAACATTTAAGTATAATGGTGTTAGTGATGAGACTATTAGACTTACATTATCTCCATTTTCTTTAAGAGATAAAGCTAAGATGTGGTTGAAATGTTTACCCCTAGGCCCTATAATCACTTGGGATTAGTTGGCTCATAAGTTTCTTTCTAAATATTTTCCACCTTAAAAGACTGTTAAAATTAGAAATGATAATCACTTATTTTATTTAGTATGAAGGGAAATCAATTTATGATAGTTGAAAAAGATTTAAGGAAATGCTCTCACCATGCCTTACCTGATTGGTTGGTTATTCAAACATTTTATAATGGATTAGTAGTATTTCATATAGCAATTATAGATACTATAGTTAGAGGATCTTTAATGTCTAAGACATTTGAGGAAGCATATGAATTAATAGAGGAAATGGCTACTAATAATTTCTAGTGGTCAGCTGATAGGGTAAATCTTTAGAGAGTAGAAGGAATATATAAATATGATGCTTTATCCATTTTGACTTCACAATTCAAAGCAATTTCTATAAAATTAGATAAATTGAAAGTTAATTCAAGGGCAGAAGGGTATAATAATATCAACATAGATCCTAGAAATTTAAGCACTACAGCATCACATCATGTAGCGTTGCAGCATTATCACTCTAATTTTGAACTATTCCATCATGATAGGAATGTGAAGATATCATTAAAAAATATTGTTATGCAACTAGGAATCTAGTTGCATAATTAATCTAATGCTCTTAGAAAAATTAAAGATCAAATTGGGCAACTTACTAGGTTGATTAATTATCAAGAATAATGTCATAATATCCAACTCATAAGTAGGAAAGATTTGGGAGATCCTTACAAAGTTAAAGAACTACCTTCGAAGAATGATGGTGAAAATGAATAATTAGAAAATAAATCTTCTACTGAATAACCTGACTCTATAAAAGAACCTAAAAAATTAATTAGGAAGGATGTAGAGAAACCACCACCACCTTTTCCTCAGATGTTAATCAAACAAAATCTTGATAAAAGTTTTCAAAGTTCTTAGAAATATTAAAAAATTAGCCATTAATATACCCTTCTCTGAAGCTTTAGAATAAATGCTCACTTATGAAAAATTTGTGAAGGATATTCTGAATAAGAAAAGGAAGCTTGGGTAATTTGAAACTATAGCATTAATAGGAAAGAGAACTGTTATAATTCAAAAGAAACAAACTGAAAAAACTTAAAGATCCTTGTAATTTTACCATTCCTTTAACTAATGGTGATAAATTATGTGTGAGAGCTTTATGTTATTTAGGCTCTAGTATCAACCTCATGCCACTTTATATTTTTAAAAGATTAGATATAGGAGAGGTTCAACAAACTTCTATTACTCTTTAGTTAGCTGATAGATCTTCATTTATCCAGGAGGGGTAATAAAAGATGTTTTGATTAAAGTTGATAAATTCATTTGACATGTTGATTTATTATTTTAGATATGGAAGTAGATAGGAAAATATCTCTCATTTTAGGAAGACCTTTCTTAGCAACTGAAAAAGCAATGATCTATGTGCAAAAGGGTGAATTGAGTATGAGGGTTCAAGTTCAAGAGGTTTCAATTAATGTGCTTAAATCTTTAAAATTCCTTTATAAGAAGAATTAAGATTTCTTTATGGTGGATTTAGAAGCTGTCGTAGTAGAGAGTCTAAAAGAAGAATTGTTGGAAAGAAAATTTTTGGAAAAGGAAGAAGATGAAAAGAATAAAGAGATGTTAGTGAAATCTGTTGTAAGAAATGAAGGGAATGAAAGTTTGATCAATTGAAATTTTGAAATGTTAGAGACTTCCTTTAAAAAAAAAAATTTAAAACCATCCTTTGAAGAGGCCCCTAAATTAGAGCTTAAGGCTTTGCCTTGTCCTCGCAAGTATGCCTTTATTGGTAATAACTCTACTCTTCATGTAATCATTTCAATAAATTTAGAATAACATCAAGAAAATGAATTGATTAGGGTTTTAAGTAAATTTAGAAGAGCTTTTGTGTCGACAATTACTGACATTAAGGGGATCTGTCCCTCAATTTGCATGCATAGAATTTAAATGGATGCTAATTTAATGCCAAAAGATGACCCTCAAAGAAGACTAAAACCTTCCAGGAAAGATGTTATTAAGAAAGAGATTCTTTAATGGCTCGATGCTAGGATTATTTACCCTATTTTTGATCATTCTTGGGTTATCCCTATTCATTGTGTTCCTAAAAAAGGAGGATTGACTATCATAACAAATGGACATAATAAATTTATACCCAAGGATTTGCATATATTATAAAAAATTAAATAAAGCTTCTAGAAAAGATCATTTTCCCTAACCTTTTCTTGATCAGATGTTAGATAGGTTGGAAGGGCATCCATTTTTTTATTTTCTGGATGGATATTCTGGATTCATCAAATCCCTATTACACTTGAGGATTAAGATAAAACAACTTACATTAGTCCTTATGGAACTTTTTCTTTTAGAAGAATGCCTTCGAAACTTTGTAATGCTCCGACTACTTCTCAAAGAAATAGGATGTGAATCTTTTTAAACTAAATTAAGCAAAGGATTAAAATTTTTAAGGATGACTTCTCTGTACTTGGCACTATATTTTATTCTTATCATAAAAATTTAACTTCTATTTTGAAAAGATGTGTAGAAACAAATTTAGTATTAAATTGGGAGAAGTGTCAATTCATGGTAACTGATGGTATTACTTTAGGGAAAAAGATTTCTAAGAAAGGATTGGAGGTAGAAATTACCAAAATTTAGGTGATAGACAAACTACCTCCTCCCAAATTTGTTAAAACATTAGGAGTTTCTTAGGTCATAAAGGATTTTATAAGAGACTTCTTAAGGACTTCTCTAAAATTTCTAAACATTTATGTCAATTATTGGAGAAGAATGTTTCTTTTGTATTTAATTTTACATTTTTCTAAGCCTTTAATACTTCAAAACAACACTTGATTACTTCTCCTGTTATTGTTGATCAAAATTGGTCTTTACCTTTTATAGTGATGTGTGATGCCTACAATGTTGTTGTGGGTGCAGTTCTTAGACAATAGAGAGAAGAAATTCCATGTCATTTTTTATGCTAATAAAACTTAAAATTTTGCGCAATATAATTATATAGTCACTGAAAAGAATTGCTACCCATTATTTTTTGCTTTTGATAAAATTAGATCATACTTAATTGACACCAAAGTAATTATTTATATTGAACATTATGCTATCAAATATCTTATGATAAAGAAAGATACTAAACTTAGATTGGTTAGGTTGATTCTTTCTTAAAAGAATTTTATGTAGAATTTTTTTGACAGAAAGGGTACTAAAAATTAAATAAATGGTCATATTTCTAGACTTTCTATTAAAAAGCATTCATCGTATGAGGGTGATAATAATTAGAATTTTCTTGATGAATAAGTGTTTGCTCTTCATTTGAACAAATCACATTGGTATGATGATATTGTTAATTTTATTATTAGTGGTATACAACCTTATGATTTATCACCAATTCAAAAAAGGATGTTTCTACAAGATACCAAGTTTTACTTTTGGGATGACCTTATTTATTTAAGTCAAGCAATGATCAAATTATGAGAAGATGTGTTCCTAAAGAAGAAATAGAGCCAATCATTAAGGAGTGTCAAGATTCTTATTATAGAGACATTTTAGAGGTTTTAGAACTATTTCTAAGATCCTTCAATCTGGATTTTATTTTCCTACTCTTAGAAAGGATGTTAATGAATACATTAAGAAATGCGATCAATGTCAAAGAGTAAGAAATATTTCACAAAGATGAAATACCTTTGAACTATATTTCAAAAAAGAAATATTTGATGTTTGGGGATTAGATTTTATGGGACCTTTTGTGCCACCCCATGGAAATCAATATATTCTTGTTGTTGCGGATTATATTTCAAAGTTAATTAAAGGTGTGGCAACCTCTAATATTGATGCTCACATTGTGAATAAATTTTTAAAGAAAAATATTTTCTCTAGATTTTGAATGCCAAGAGTTTTGAACAGTGACAGAGGAAGCCATTTCTGTAATAAAAGAATAAAAATAGTTTTAAGGAAATATGAGATTTATCATTTGATAGCTACTACTTATCATCCCTGAGCTAGTGGCCAGTTTGAGATTAGCAATAGGGAGAATAAGTAAATCTTGGAAAAATGGTCAAATCTAATAGGAAGAATTGGGCGATTAAATTAGAAGATGAATTATGAGCCCATAAAACTACTTTTAAGACTCATATTGGTATAACTCCCAATAAATTAATTTTTGGAAAAGCTTGCCAACTTCTTGTGGAATTAGAGCAAAAGGCATTATGGGAAATTAAAGAATTAAATTTTAATTTTGAATGTATAAAAGAGAAAAGATTGATGCACTTGACTGAATTAGAAGAAATCAGAAATGAAGCTTATAAAAATACAAGGATTTATAAGGATAAAGTTAAAAATGGCATTATAGTAAACTTCTTAAGAAAAAATTCACTCCTGGACATGATGTTTTACTTTTTAATTATAGACTTAAGCTATTCCCAGGAAAATTAAAATCCAGATGGCATTTCCTTATGGAATTATGCAAATTTAGGATAAGAGAAGTCTGCATGCTTTAAAGTAAATAACCATAAATTGAAACCATATTTAGGCGGAGACAATAATAGATTGCAAAGTATAACTGAATTGGTTCATTCTGAAATAAAATCTATGGTATAGTCTGGTTGAAGACTATAAACTTAGCAATAATGGGAGGCAACCCACTTGTGCCATTAGAAATCTTTTTGTGTGAGTGGTGCTTTATTCATTAGTTAGCTTATCCTTTGTATTATAGTTTTATATGTATCACATGTTTTGTACCTTTTTATTATTCATATGAAAGTAGGTGTATTTATTAATGTTTATGTGTATTGTTTTTTATATTTGATTAAATTTCCTATATGCTGAAATTTTTATATTATCTTCCATTTATATCTTTGCATTCTAATTATTTAATTAACCTTAATAAAAATAATAATATTTTTTTTGTAAAATTAGGATAATAAAAAAATTATAGATCATTGTTCAAATGAACACTACTTTATAATTCATAGAATAGAAAAAATTAATAATTCACTAATTTAGATCATTTAAATTATTGACTTAACTTGAATTTATAAGTTATTCATTTATATATTGACCTTTAAATTGAAGATGAATAATTAAGATTAAAGAATAAGTATGTGTAGATTAAAAATGAAAATCATAAGCAATCTTATTAAATCCTTACATTAAACTCATTATGATTATAAGAAGATTTTAAGCATAACTAATATTCAAAATCATTAACTATATACTCCAAAAAAAAAGTGAAAAGACATTTAAAAAGAAAAGAAAAGAATGGAAAAAAAGAAAGTGAGTATAATAAAAAGTTGGCATCAAGTAAAAAGCTTAAAGTCTGACCATAATCTTATACTTAAATTAACAACGGATAAGATTGGAGAATTAGCAGATATACTGGTGAACTTTTAAAATTTCAATTTTAACTACAAACAAATCTAATATTTAAACTAGATTATTTAATTCAGAATTCAAAGTCATTAATTATATTCATAACATGTAAATTTGAATTAAGCAATAATAAGGATGTTTGGTTAGGATAATTATTAGTATTTTCCAAACTAAAATTATAACTTTGTTTATTTTCACTACTTCTAGATCGTAATATATTATCCTATATTTTAGTCATTTTAAATTATCATTTTATTTATTTTTTAATTTATCAAAATTATAGATTTCTTTATTTGCTCTGGGATAAGTAGGAGCTTAAGCTGGTAAGAATTTGGTAAGTGTAAATTACATCTTATTTTATGTGTTTTATTTTTAAGAAAAGTTTGTTGTTTTAGTTATTTTTGTTCACTAAAATCCTTTTGACATTATAACACAGGTCTCCTATCCTCACATTAATCACGAGTGGATCTTGATAAGGGGTATATACTCCCTCCAAATTAGAGTTATCAAAAGTAATGGAGTGATTAGTATGATAACTTTCGCGTTTGTTCTTTATCTAAGATAAATAAGATTTAGTTTGACCATAAGGGGCCTCTGGCTATAGTTTTAATTCAGCAACCATTTAATGATTATTTTGTGTTTTCCTTTTTGTAGGTTTCCCCCGAATATGAGGAGTATCCTTATGAATAGGTGGATTTTAAATAAACCATCGAAGGTAATATTGTCAAATAAATCTCTCAATTTCATCCTTGAGTTACTTATTAGCTTTACTGGTGTGTCCATAACTATGGTGGAAATGATAATACTACTCCTAATTACCTATATTTGATTTCAAAGGATTAGGCCACTTAATATTTTTTTTCATCTCAAATTGCCATTAATATATTCATTCGAGATCCATTGAGTGGCATATGTTCTTTCTCTCATTGAGGTTCTCATTATGGTAGTGGTGTTTGAGGAGGTAGATTATTGTTCCCTTATTTCTTTCACTATGAGAATGAATTATCCATTATAGGTGCATTCTTATGTTTCCTAGAAGATTGATCCAATTATTTCCTATAATCACTGATGGCTTCATCTGCTGATATTTATCCCTCCACATGATGAATTAAATTAGCATATGAGTGATAGGTGTCTTGCATAAGCTCTGAGTTAAAGGGATTGAGATGGAGGCCTCCAAGGAAGACTCCTCTCAGTAATTTGGGATCTACCCTTAGAATTTATCGAGTCTCAATGGAGAATCATTGAAAGTACTCCTTAAGGGATTTCTCCTTCATTCTAGTGAATCCCAGAGAAGTGGAAAGAATCCTTAATAATTCTTCAATTGATAATAAATTATTCAATGAACACTTTGGCTAACTTGATGAACAATGGAATAGTTCAAGCCGGAAGCAAATAAAATCATATCCGAGCTTGCCCTTTGAGAGTAGCTAGAGAAACTTAGCAGAGGAGTGCATCTAAGGCTCACTGGATATGCATGATGGTTCTATAGTCATTGATGTGCTCATAAGAATCGAACATTCCATCGTAAGAATTTATGGTTGGTAATTTGAAGCCTCGTGGAATGGGATGTTGAAGGATGGCTTCAGTCAGGGGTGATGACCCCTAAAAGTCCCAGTGATGAAGAGATGACCTTCCACCTCTCATTGGGAACTCTTCTCTAACCTGTTATCATTATTGTAAATCTAGACTCAAGTCTTATGATTTTAATGATAATAAACATTATTGAATTCTTTACTATGTTATCACCTATTAATTGGTATTATTGCATATCTCTTTTTACTTGTACACTAACATTTCAAGTCCATCTTACACTATGTAAAATTGATCAGCTCAAGATTGGGTAGAATAGGGTTAAGTGTTTGGAAGAGTCTATAAGTTTACCTTTTCTTATTTCTATATTTCTTGAGTCAAATTATGTATTTGGTGGATACAAAACTTGGTGACCGTGTACATACACACTCATAGGAGTGAGATAGTGATAAAATTAAAAGCTCAATTTTTTGAACTAATCATACTGTACGACTAGCTAATAAACAAATCATTAAAATGACTAATTATGCAATTAAAGCTATTTAAACTAATAGTACTAGATGATCTTGAACATCTAGGATGATCAGTTGAAATCAAGATCCCAGCTGCCAATCATAATTTAGGCAATATTTTGAAATTCAAAATTTAAACTAATCATACCATATGATAAGTATCAAACTATATGATATAATTAACTCTTCCTAAATTAATCCTATAATTAGAGAACATTTTTTATTAATTGATCCAATATGTTCATACTGGACGATTGGACCCAATAGTACTATATAACCTGATCTTTGCATGGGATAATATTTTATCATCACCAATCATACGGGATGATAATCCAAGTTATTTGAATTAATCATAATGTACGATTCTCAAATCATACTGGATAATTAACATAATTTATTGAACTGATTGTATAAAACCTTTTCTATGTATAGTACTAATAAGATTATTTGAACTAATCATAATGTATGATCTTGGATCTTACTGTACGATCACAGTCGTTAGAATTGAATTCTATGGATTTTTCTGAGGCCTTGTATTTAATCTCTATAATTAGACTTATTTTAAGTCTTTGGCTGTTGAGTGTTCTGGAAAGAGAGCTTGGAGAAGGGATCCAGAAGAGCTTTGGGAAGAAGAAAGGGAGAACTTATGTGCGAGGGGGAATTAGTGTGAGGGGTTCACATGGTTTCTCCAAGCATGTGCCTTGCCTTATTGCCTCCAAGTGTTTGTCTAGGGATCTTGGGTCTCTCTGGTTAGAAGTTCTTCAGCTTAAAGATAGTTGTGGTTCTCTGCCATCACCAAGAGGGTGAGAAAGGAGGTCATGATTCTCTTCCATCATTAGGAGGGTGAGAAAGGAGGTTGTGATTCTCTGCCATCACCAGGAGGGTGAGAAAGGATGTCGTGGTTCTCTACCATCACCAGGAGGGTGAGAAAAGAGGTAGTGGTTCTCTTCCATCACCGGGAGGGTGAAAAAGGAGGATAAGATTCTTTGCTGCACAGAGTTAGTAAAAAGATTATACGGGCTTCTCCGCCTAGCTATGGGGGCTAAAGGAGAGAAAATAAATGATTAGTATAATACTCGAAGAGGAGGACTTCGGGGAGTGGATGTAGGTCATTATTTGACCGAACCAATAAAAAATTTTGGTGTTCATATTCTGATTTCTTATTTTCTGCGTTTAAGTTTTATGAGAATTGCTTGGTTGAAATCTTTGATAGTTTTTTTTTTCATTGATTAGAATACCATCAACATCTTAGTAACATTTAATAAGTTTATTTTCTTCCACATCTGGTGATAGTGCTTACTGCTTTCTAATTATTAAAAATTCAAAAATATTAGTTTTTATCTTAAACTAAGCAATAGTTTTTTAAACTACCAATTCACCCCCCCCCCCCCCTCCCCTTTCTTGGTGTGCCTACGGACAGGTCACTTAGGCTTAATATCCTACAAACAAATTTTTAATAGGTATCATCGTGGTACTCATAAATAGTGTTTTAAAAAACCTAAAGGAAAATGATCCATGACACATTTTGAAAATAGAAATACTACTGAAGGTTATTCAATAACCCGTCCACCATTGTTTGAAACATTCCTTTTAATTTTTGAACAATTTGTATGTCTACATTTTTGTAATCCATTGACTATAGAATTTGGCATATGATTCAAACTATTTATTCACTTCAATCCTGAGTAGTTAATCAAGTTAAAATTAATATTATATTTATTGAATGGAGTCCTCATGAGGATAGAGAGCTTGCTCAATTAAATGTTAAATATTTGAATTATTTTTTCTTTACTTTGAAATCGGATGACTATATGAGAGTACCTACATGTACTATGGGGAAGAAATATGGGATAGATTGTGTATCATATATGATGGAACTAATGAAGTTAGATAGTCTTGGTTAAACATTCTACTATATGACTATGAAATTTTTTGCATGAAACCTAGAAACTCATCCAATCAAGGAGAAGGGTGAAGAAAGGGAAAATTCAAGAAGGGAAAATAATGGACATAGAAGCTATTTTGAGCTAACTTTACCTTAGAATCATCATAACAAGAAGCAGAGGGGGAGGTAACAAACTTGTATCTCATGGTTAATAATAATCTTGATCATTTAGATCAAGATGAGGTATGTCAGCTCTCGTATGATGAAATATTTGTTATGTTGATAAAAATTCATGATTTATATAGAAAGATAAAAAGGATGTATGATAGTTTAAACACTGATTTTACTACCATATAAAAAGAGCATGATTATTTGATACCTGAACATTCGGAGTTAGATAGCAATTACATGTCTTTACTTGATGAGTTTGATATATTAAACAAGAAGCATATTGATCTATCTACTACACATGACTCCTTGAAAGCAAAACATATTGAAGTAGGAGACTCATTCAAATAATTAGAGGCATGTGCATTTCAACTAGATGGCAGTGAGCATGTATTAAAACTGGATGTGGCTAATCTTGAAAATGAAAACCAATTTATAAAAGCTAAAATTTATACATTACAGTAGAACAAAACACCACCTACTTTAAGATAATGGTACAACCCCACATCAGTGCATACATCATATAACCATAGGAAAAGGCACATCCCCCCTTAAAAACTAATAACTACATTCCTAGGGGTTAGGTGCCACTCTTGTGGCTTGCTAAGTCACATAGCCTGCACTTGCATGATACACCATAGGACACATCTAGTATGGATACCTAAACCACTTGCATCATAGAATAGCATGCATGCAAGTCATCCATTAATGTATAATGTGGAACCCAAACTCACTTGGGTTCCCAAATCTAATATGTGATTGACTTTATAGGAGTTCTTTCACAAAAGGCCTAGTGAGAACATGTGGTATCTGGATAGTGAATGCTCAAGGCCCATGACTGGAGATTTGAAGCAGTTCATCATGTTGGAGGCCAGGTTAGGAGGTAAGGTCACATTAGGAGAAACACCACTAGGAAAGTAGTAGGCTCAAGTATAATTGGAAACTCAAGGAATTTTAGAGTTGAAAATGTCTTATCGGTAGATGGTCTCAAGCATAATTGACTTAGCATTTGTTAGTTATGTGATAAGGGTTTTAATATCAATTTTTTATATGCAAAATGCATAATTAGTTTGAATGATAAATTAGTCTTAGAAGGAAAAAAAGTAAATAACATTTATATGCTTGATTTAAATTGCATTGAATATTCTAATTCCCTATGTTTAAAAACTTTTATTAATTAATCCTTGCTATGGCATAAGAGACTATGTCATGCAAGCATGAAGATCCTTAGGAATATTACCTATAATGACCTATTAGAGGCATACCTAAGTTAGATTTTACTAAGGACAGCCTATGTGATGCCTGCCAACTAGGAAAGTAAATTAAGTCTTCATTTCATTCAATCAAGGACATCAACACCTCTAAGCCACTAGAAATTTTTCATATGGACCTATTTGGACCTTTTAGTATAGCTGGCCTAGGAGGGAAATTATATGGATTTGTAATTTTTTATAATTATTCATGATTCACCTGGGTTAGATTCCTAGCACAAAAGAGTGAATCATTCGAGGAGTTTAGAACTTTCTCCACTTGGATATAAAGAAAATTAGGATGTGAAATATCAAACATTCATAGTGATTATGGTGGAGAGTTTGAAAATAATAAATTTGAATCCTTTTGTCTAGAGATAGAGATAGAACATATTTTTTTTCCCCTAGGACCCTTCAGTAGAATGGAATAGTTGAAAGAAAAAATAGAACCTTGGTACAAGCTGCTAGGGCTATGCTAGCTAAATATTTTCTCCCTATATACTTTTAAGCAAAAGCAGAAAATACTACTTGTTATGCTTTAAATAGGGTGAATATTAAATCCAAGTTAACTAAGACACCCTATGAGCTTCTTAAAGGAAAGACGCCCAACCTTTTGAGAAATAATTTTTTTAAAAAATGCTTTTTGGTCTCAGAAGATTCACTTTAAATATACTTTAATTATTTTTTTCAATTTAATCTACATAGTTTTACATTATACTACCTTGAAGGGTAGACTAATGTTCTACTATCGATTTAAAAGAAAGAAACTATTATTTAATTCCCTAATCAGTTGCAGTATAGGGAATATATAAATCATCCCAAAGGATGATAAGCATATTCTCCTATTGTTCTAATTAGAAAAATAGATTACAAATATATTTCTATAACTAAATATAGAGGATGTTCGATTAACTACATAAGAAAATTAAATATCCATCTATCCTTTGATTATGAATTAAATTTTAAAAATAAATAAAGCCAGTCTGCATTCACAAAATTTTCCCCTACATTAAAAAGGAAATTAAAGTAGAGTTTTTTTTATTCTGGGATCTAGACTCCCTATAGGGGCAAGCCCCTATAGTTAATACATCTCCTAATAGATTACTCTTGATTAAAATGAAGACTAAATAATTTTAAAATACATATAAGTTTAAAGAAATGTTTGGGCTAATAAAATTTTAATACATAGGCTTTAGATTATATATTCTTGAAATTGAATTCTAAAATTTTTTATTTGAATTGAATAAAGAATGTATAGAGAAGGGTGTATACAATCTAGACTTTCCACTTGCCTAGAGTGAGCTACCAGCTAGCAATCCTAATCATAATAAATTTTCATATGAATGCAAGACTTAGAAACCTCTATCCTAATAATCAAAGTGTGCTTAAATAATTTAAATCAGATGTAATACAACATGCTAACAAGAAAATAAAATCTACATATATGATGCATGAATAATAATGTATAAAAAAGTTGGTTTTATTGATTTATAAAATTATAAAGTACAACCTAGGGTCTAAAGTAAAATAATGGCGGCCAGGCCCCACCAACAACAAACCTGGAGTCTAATCCTATAGCATATACATCTAAAATCAAATACATCTGTTTATGGTCTTCGGGCTCCAAGTCTTTTATGGAATTCTAAAAAGGAATATCCCCTTGAAAAGAAGACTTTACTTTTTAGAGTGCCACCTAATATATATATATATATATATATATATATATATATATATATATATATATATATATATATATATATATATATATATATAAGCAGTTATTTTTATTCTTTTACAAGCTGTGACTCTGTATAACTCGATCTATATACAAGAAATTTATGAAATTTAAATTTATAGTTCTCTTTTCATATACATCATCACCTAAAAACATTCAACTTTGTAGAATTGTAAAATCAGGAAAAAAATGTATTTATGGTGGTGCGTTATGAGCAGTTATATATTCAGGAAAGTAAATGAAATTAAATTGCACAGTCTTTAATTCATTCACTCTGCTATTTGGTGCACTGACAAAAAAGTAAATATTGTAGGTATATTTTGTAGAAAGTAAGCAAACACACATAGGTGCCCTTTAGGCAAAGACACACACAATCAAACCAAATCAATCCACCAACCTAACTTAGGCTAAAGTTAGTTATCCTAGCAAACTATCTAAATGTGTATAAGAGGTTGTGTGGCTTTGATAGTGCATGTATTTTTAATGTTTTTTCATTAAAGGCTGAAAGGAAATTTAATTGAAGTTTAAGTGATGTCTATTTGACTTTTGAATTTTTTGAATTTTAAGTGTTGAAGTTGTTTATTTAGTTTTAAGAAACTTATAGATTAATAACCTTTAGAGAGAAAAAGATTATTAATTTATAAGTCCTAAGGCTTTCAAATGAACATCCAACCTCTATGCAGGACAGATAATTATATGAGAACCTTTAAAAAATTATTAGAGAAAGGGAAAGGGACCTTGTAATCCAATTCAACATAACCTCTAGATGGAGTCAGGTATGATGTATAAGGTTAGTGTATTATTAATATTTTAAGATCCCCAAATCCAATGCATTAGTGCCTTCCTAAATGGAGTTGTGCACAATACATAATGGATCTTTTGGTTATTAAGGGTGTGTTAAAGCACTTGAAATTAAATGTCAAAGTTCCCTCCAAAAGGAATTAAAAAATAGGCATAGAGACCTGAGTTCATTTAATTCAAATTAATTATGAAATCTAATTGATTAAAATAAAATTTAATCGATCAAATTATCAAATTAATTTGTTTTAAATTAATTAGAATTTAATTTACATTTTTTTGAATTTTATTGTAATATTAGGCGTTTTTAATTAATTATTGAATTTTAAATTAATTTTAATTGATTATTAATGAATTAACATTAAAATTTATTTAAAATTGGATTTAAATTTGAATTATAAATTTCTAAATTTTATTCGATTTTATATGAATTTTTGTGTATTTTTAAATTTTATTTATCATATTTCATTAATTATAAATGAAATTAATTGATTAATGAATTAGAAATTAGTTTTAAATTAAAATTTATTTAAATTGAAATTATTTTTTCTAATTTTTATTTTAACTTTATTTAAATTTATTTTATATTTTTTCAAATTTATTTGAATTTTTAATGAATTTATTTAATTGATGTTTAATTTAGGGTGATTTAATTATTAATAAATTTTAAAAGAAAATTAATTTGGATTCTTAATTTTAAATGATTTTATGATGTGATTTAAAGTTGATTGAAATTAACTTTCTTTTTTTAGGAATTTCATTTAATTTGCTAGAATTTGTTCAAATTAGAACCCTTAAAGAAGGGTTAACTTAAAATAAATCATTGTTTGAAGATCGATTAATGTCAAATCAGGGTGAATTTGATCATGGGGCACATGACACTAAGTTTTCTATGTTTGATATTTCATCCAAAATAAATGTGAATGGTGAATCCTAGAATTGTGTAAGTTAGCTAAGACTCATCCTTGATTGTTGTCCTTAGTCGACACTAAAGTTTGAATGGAATTGACAATCATTGTCTCTAACCCTTTGTAAATACACCAACAATCACATCGATCACATCACATCATGTGTACTAAAACCAAAAGAAATGAAAATTGATGAATTTCTAAATATTAAGGTTACCATATAAAATTAACATTTGAGAATTTAATCAATTGATAATCATGTATTCATCTTGTTCCATAATGACTAGGTTATATCAATAGGATGTTATCCTTTAACCTAGCCAATGATGAACTTAATTAGTTTAGTGCATAGTGAATAATTGGGGGAAATTTTGGAAACAATCATATTGCAATGTTTAAAAGTTCACTTCCAATAGATTAAGCTATGTTTAAAATTTAAAATGAGGGTTGAAATGCATGCAAATGAAACTAAAATTTATTTATAGTATAATTTTAAGGAAATAAGTTTAAATAATAAGCCTTATTACTCTAAATTTAATAACTATTTAAATATAACATAAATAAATGCATGAAAATTACTAGATATTCCTAATGCTCTCTAATTCATGCCATTAAAATTTGGGGTTAGTTAATTAAATATATTTAGTTATTAAGGAAATATTAAAAATAATCAAAGTTAAATAACTCATTATTAGTTTATTACTTTTATTTGATTTTATTTTTAAAATAAAGGGGATTTAATTTTGAAGAAAATAAGCTATTATTTGTAACATTTGGTTAAGTATTTAATTTTGTACAAATTTTTGAAGTTTCTATAATTAAAATGAATTTAAAAAATAGATTTTATTAAATTAAATTGGTGGCGCATTAATTGCTAATGATTGCGCCACCGATAATCATTAGGAATTAATGAAAATGTGTCAGCACATTAAGTGCTAATTATCAGAAGGTGGCGTGCATCTTTTAACAACGTGATTTCAACTTGATCTAGTCAGCATTCGCGTGGAGTCGCTGGATCACCTACCATCTGGAATGAGAGGCTGAGATCGAGTCGGATGAAGATCCGACAAACCAAATCTTCTACGTGGCTAGAATTTTTTTTTTTTTTGAATAATGAGATCTAGATCGCTGATCTCAAGGTCAAGGGTCTATAATTCAAATCCTAAAGATGAAGAAGGACTTATGTTTGCAATCAGCCAAATGAAAATCTATAAAACTTTAAATAAGGCTTAATAGAATGTAGATGAGTAATGGGGAGTAATTATTATTGTTTGAAAAGTGCTTATTAAAAAGCTATTTAACCCAAAGTAGATTTAATTAGGGTTAGAGATATACCTTGGGAGGGTTGATGGATTTGAATGATTAAGGTATTGTTAAACTTGTAGATTATCCTAGATTAATCCTCTAGAAGATGTTAAGAGCTGAAATGGTCTAGATCGATGGCTATAAGAGTTGGGATGGATTTGGGTTTAGCTTGGCTGGAAGCTCACCACCAGTAGCCTTTAAGAGGTGGGTTTGAGCTGGGGGATTGTAATGGAGGTCCTAGAGAGCTAGAAGAAATTTAGAAATGAACTTGGGGGTAGTTGGTAGTGAGAGAATGGCAAGGTGTTCAATGAGCTCTCTGTGTTCCTTTTGCCTAATTTAAACCCCTAGGGATGATTTGGATGGTTGAGATTCATTTGAAAGTATTGTAGAATGTATGACACCTGGCTCCAAGAAATTAGAAGGCAGAGAATCAAAAGGATAAAGGACCATGAGTTAGAAAGGTGCTCTTGTCCTTCCGTGCACATGGGATGATTAGTTTATATTTAGCTAATTCAAAGTTTAAGGGCTATTTAGGAGATGTTTTGGAAGGCTCTGGAGATGTTTTTGAAGGCTCTATAAGGTCTTTGAATGGGTTGAATAGGCTACCATGGAGAGAATTCATTTGTATTAGCTAAATTAACTATATAAGGCTCTTTTATGTAATAGTTGACTATTTGACTAATCAAACAGTCAACATAGCTAATGTGGATACCAAGGAAAGATAAAGTTTGTTGGGGAGGTGGATTAAAGGGAGATTAAGGCTATGGATTAAGTTTATGAGCAAATTAGTGAGTATATAGTGAGATTTGACCAAGTTCCATTGAGTTGACTTGGTCAAATCTACTAGGATTTAACTCACTTATAATTTAGATAGATTAAGGCCATGGAATGGAGTAATTATGAGATATGACGAAGTTTGGAGAGTTTGATTTGGTTGAATATATGCAGATTGATTTGATAACTGGCTAGATGATTGATAGGTGGCTAATTATCACCCATCAAATGTTTAATTAGGAGTCTAGAAGGTCCTGATGATCTCATACCAAAATGAAATCAACACCTTTCTCACTTGCATGTATTTGGATTGAGATTTTTTATTCTGGTCAATGGAAAATCACCTCTAGGAAAATTTGATCCCAAATCTGATGAAGGAATCTTCTTAGGATATTCATCTATAGGGAAAGCCTATAAAATTTTCAATAAGAGGACCTTAGTAGTAGAAGAATCTACCCATATTGTGTTTGATGAATCAGATAGTAGATAGAACCTCTAAACCTAAACTTGAAGAAGAAGAAGTAGAGGTCAACAAAGGGGTAAAATCCATTGACTTAGGGGATAGAGTAGAACCTTAGGAGCCATTGCTAAAGAATGGAGATACTCATCTAGTCACCCTAGAGAATTTATCCTAGGAGATCCATTTGAAGGTGTTAGAATTAGGCATGGACTTATGAAGGAAGTTAGCCACTCTGCTTTGATCTCCATGGTACATGGTAGAACCCTCAAACATAAATCAAGCTTTATCTGATGAATTTTAGATCCTAGTTGTGCAAGAAGAGTTGAATCAATTTGTTAGGAATGATGTTTGAGAGGTTGTTAACAGACCTAAAGACCAGAGTGTTATAAGGACTAAATGGGTTTTTAAGAAAAAAATGAATGACTCTGGTATAATTATTAGAACTTAAGTGAGATTAGTAACTAAGGGGTCCAATCAAATTGAAGGAATTGATTTTGAGGAGACCTTTGCCCCTATAGCTAAATTAGAAGCCATTAGAGTGTTGTTAGCCTTAGCTTGCTTTAGAGGATTCAAGTTATATCAGATGGACATTAACAATGCCTTAATTAAAGAAGATGTATATGTTGAGTAACCCCCAAGTTTTGAGATCTCTAAATTTCCCAATCATATATTCAAACTAAAGAAGGCAATATATGGATTAAAGCAAGCACCTAGAGCTTAGTATGAAAGGCTGAGCACTTTTCTCATAGATAGAACCTTTGTCATGGGTAGTGTAGATACCACCCTATTCCTAAAGAAAGAAGGAGAAACTCATTATCCAGATTTATATGAAGTACAGCGGTGATGGAACTTTTCTTAGCCAATCAAAGTATATTAAAGATATTCTTAAGAAATATGAGATGGATAAGGCTAAGGCAATTAATACTCCCATGAGCTCCAACATTCAATTAAATAAGGATCCAAATGGTAAATCAGTTTACCAGAAGAAGTATAGAGCGATAATTGGATCACTTCATTACTTGATTGCCAGTAGACCTGATATCATGTTAAGTGTATGTCTCTGTGGTAGATTTTAGGTTGATTCCAAAGAATCCCACATCAGTGCTATTAAAAAAATTCTTAGATATCTTCTAGGAACCCAAAATGTTGGAATTTGGTATCTTAAACATAGTACCTCTTTTGAAATCCTAAGATATTATGATTCAGACTTTGCAGGATGTAGAGTTGATAGGAAAAGCGCCTCTAGAACTTGTCAAATCATTGGACAAGTATTAGTCTCCTGGTCCAGTAGAAAAAAAACTCTGTAGCCTTATCTACTGCTGAAGCAGCCTACATAGCTATAGGGAGCAATGTTGCACAAGTCTTATGAATTAAACAACAAATTTAGATCTTGGACTTCCTACCGGCACTATTGAAATCATGTGTTATAACACTAGTGCCATCTGTATTTCAAAAATCTAATCCAACACTCCAGGACCAAACACGTAGACATTAGGTACCATTTCATTAGAGATCATGTAACTAATGGTAATATAGAGTAATATTATATAGCCACTCAAAATCAACTGGTAGACATCATTATAAAACCCCTAGCTTTTGAAACTTTTGCACCTTGAGGACTAGACTAGGAGTGATACATATTCATTCTTGAAGCAGGATGATTTGAAAATTAAAAATATGAATGTTATGTGTGTGTATTTTTTTATTGTTTATTTAGTTTTTTTGTTCGTGCTTTGTAATTTGTGTTTATGACTTTTGATATAACATCAACAAATTATCTTGATCTAGCATGAATCTCAAGGCTAAAAGCAAGTTGGAAGCTTCAAAAATTAAATCCAGGATCATTTGAACTCCAATTTTAGTAAACTTATAGTCGAACTGAACATCTCGCAAATACAAACCCAACAATACCAAAATTGACTCAATCCGAGCCTAAACGAGTCTAAATCAAAGACCCGAAGCACTATTAGAAGATTCAAACCACAATTTGAATTACCAAATGATTTCTAAACATAACATGCTTATAGTTGAATTGAGCGGCTCGACGAGATGAATCCAACGAGCCCATGATCGTCGAACTCAGTTCTCATTAAGACCTTCAAATGCCTGATAAATGGTCCACCATCAAGAGATTCAACATCGACCGTCCATCCAAACCACTCCACATTTTCCCTTGATCCTCCTCATATTTACGGGTCATGCCATCCTCAAAAAACTATAAATAGTCCCTCATTTCTCTTTAGAGGGGACCCAAGAAAGAAGAAGAGGAGAAGAAGAAGAAGAGAAGAGAAGGAGGGAAGAAACTCCTCCTCGACCACCGCTAGAGCTCCGCCCGACTTCCAAGTGAAGCTGAAATTCTACCTGATTTCCAAACGACAATGGAACTCTGCCTGACTCCCAAACGACGCTAGAATTCTACCTGACTTCCAAACAACATTGGAATGCTGTTTAATCTTCAAGCGACTCTGGAATTCAGCTCAAATACACAACTTATTTGTAACTGAATTTCAATCCGTAAGTGACATTGTAATCTGATCATTCTAAATTTTAAGGATGCGTCAGCCTCTTGTATCTTAGTCAAACACTAGTGGAATTATTTCAACTCGGCACAACCCCGTGGTTTTTTCCCTTTCCAGGGTTTCCATGTAAAAATCCTGGTATTTTTATTTCTCTCAAGTTTATGTGCTAGATATCCGTACAGCATTGAGATGATAAAATCTCTAACTCTATCACCACGTATATTCTAACCCATAATAGTTTGGCACCATCTATGAGAAATACTATCCCATAATTCTAAATGGTCAACAAGCATAGTAATCGTACCTTAGGAGCTTCCTGCTCCAACTCCCACCAATCCAGGAACCAGTCTATCAATCATAGACACCCAATATTTGCCTCTTTTTATCCTGGGGGGCAAAATGTTGCAAGAGAAGGAACCTCAGGACCTTCCCTGGAGGAGAAAATCTGAAAGATGGATGATTCTTAGAACGAGATCCTTCAGCTCCTGCGAGAGACTCGTCAGCTAGCATTAGCACAATGGGAGGAGGTTTTTCTCCCTCAAGCTCCACCACTGGCCAATGATGTTCAACTCGAACATCTTCAAGCAAAGTTTCCTCTTTCTCCACCAAGAAGACACCCGCATTCACACCAAGATAATGAACTTGCCGATACACCAAGTTCTACTCATTCTTCGCCCATAACTCGACAACCTCACATTTCTCTAGATCTTCTAGAAGACTTAGCCCAACCTCACATTACTGAGCTCCCTCATAATGCTCTATATCATGAACTGTGAAGATTAGTATGGGAAAAATTCCCTGGAGGAGGTGTAAGGAAAATTCTTCGATAGTGGGACCTTAAGGAGTCATCACCTCTAACTGAAGCCAATCTTCAGCACCTCATTCTGGTTGGATTCAAACTACCGAGCATCTAGTCCTATTATGGGACATCCGACCCATATGAGCATATCGATCATTATAGAACCATCATGTATATCCACCAAGCCTCAAATGTACTTTTATGTCAGGTTTTTTTCGGCTACCCTTAAAGGATAAGCTCGAACGTGGTTCTATTCACTTCCATCCAGAATGATCCCCTCATTCATCAAATTAGCCAAAGTGTTGATCAAACAGTTCGTAGCAAATTGAGGAATTGCTAAGTATTTTTCCAACCTCTCCGGGATCCGTCAAAATAAAAGAGAATCGCTAAAAGAGTATTTCTAGTGATTTTCCATCGAGGCACGATAGATTCCAGGAGTGGATCCTGAATTGGTGAGAGGAGTCTTTCTTAGTGGCCTCTGTCTAGGCCCCTTCTATTTGGTACTCATGCGGGACACAGTTCATTCATATGTCGACTTGATCAATCATGTGGAGACACAAATCTCTATAGATGAAGCCATAAATGCTCACAGAAAGTAATTTGAACAAAAAAATGGTAAGCACAAAGGTGCACCTAGGATGGATAATTCATCCTCACAAAGGAAGAAGCAATGGAAGAATAATATACCTCTTAGGCCTCCATTATCATGAAGGGAACCTCGATAGGAAAAGGAGTATACCCCACTCAACACATCTTGAATAAATGTATTGATGGGCATTCAAGATCAAGATACAATAAAATGGCTGAATCTTTGAAGCCAAATATAGAAAATCAAGATCAGTACTATCACCTTCATCATAGTCATGGCCACACTACTGAAGCCTGTAAGTAACTCAAGGATGAGATTAAAAGACTTATCTGTCAAGTCTATCTTAGACTGTTTATTCGAGATCCACCTACCCAAGAGGAAGCTCGTCCTTCTAGGGGGCAAAATTAACAACAGAGATAACCAATGAATAATCAAATAATAGTTGGTGAAATTGAGACAATCATAGGAGGCCCCTTACTATCTGATCAAGTCTTTTTTGTTGTCGATGAAAACTTGATGCCAAAGAAGGCTCATATCGATCATTTTATCACTTTTAATGACTCTAATTTCGAGGGAGTAAAAACCCCTCATCAAGATCTGCTTGTAATAAATGCAGGGATAGGTGACCCGTGTTATAATGTTAAAAGAATTCTTGTACATAATGGAAGCTCCGTAGATGTCCTGTTCTACTCCACTTTTCTCAGTATGGGTCTCTTAAGAGAAAAGCTTCAGCCTACTACAAGTCCACTGTATGGATTTGATGATTGACCTATATGAGCAGAAGGGATAATCATTCTCCCAGTTATACTAGGAGAATTTCCTTGGCATACTACACACTCTAATCAGTTCAATGTTGTAGAGTCAGAATCGGCTTACAATGCTATCTTTGGAAGGCCACTCCAGTCAATCTTTAGGATCGTCGCTTCCATCCCTCATCTAAAGATGAAATTCTTTACCCCGGCAGTGTTATGATTTGTGTAAATCCATTCGTTCAAATGAATTCTGATACAAGTTATTTTTGATGATTACAAAAGCTTATTATTTATTTTATTCTTCTCCTAACAAATATTGGAGTTTCTTTCTTTTGTGTGTACTAACATATTTTTTAGGAAATTCACACTCCAGATTGTTGAATACTTTAAGTTCATTTGTTAATGTTTACTATAAGTGAAGTCTATATTTCTATTTTCTTGAATCTAAGAGAGTGTGATTGTAAGTTGGATAAGTGTGCAAACACACACAATGGGGGAGTGAAAAAACTTAATTTTTAAAATTGATCGTACAGTACGATATTGGATCGTACGGGAAATTTTTTCTAAGTTCAGCTCGTACAGTATGAAATAGAGTTCGTACAGAAGGTTTTGAGGTTCAAATGGCTCTAAGTTAGGTTCGTATGGGATCGTACATGATGAATCATTCATTTTTTGAACTATTCATACAGTACAAAATAGAGTTCGTATAGAAGGTTTTGAGGTACGAATGGCTCTGAGTTAGGTTCGTATGGGATCGTACGGCAAGAATCATTTATTTTTTGAACTATTCATACAGTATGAAATAGAGTTCGTATAGAAGGTTTTGAGGTATGAACTGCTCTAAGTTAAGTTCATATGGGACCATACGGGATGAATTGTTCAGTGATTTAAACTATTCGTACAGTATGATGTGCGATCATACAGGACGATCGGCATGCGTGAAACATGAAATTTTTAGTTTTTGGACAGTTTTTCTTATCCTAAGTACTTAAGAGTCTTAAAACTAACTGAAGAAAGATCCTTCTGCAAAAATTTTCTTGAGAGTGAAAGGGAGAGTGATTTGGAGAGTGTTTGGGAGTAAGTATTGTGAGATCTTTGAAGAGAAAACTGTGAGGGGATTCACAAGGTTATCCAATAGTGAGGATCTCATTGTTTGCACTTTAAGCATCTTACCAATCTCCTTGGAGGCTCTTACAATGAGATTATTTGAGAGGTTTTTGGTTCTCTGCCCTCACTTAGAGGGTAAGAAAGGACGATCTGTTCTCTGCCATCACTTGGAGGGTGAAAAAGGATGATTGGTTCTCTGCCGACACCTAGAGGGTGTGAAAGGATGAGTGGGTTCTTTGCCTTCACCAGGAGGGTGAAAAAAGATGACGGTTCTCTGTCATACTAGATTGGTGGAAGAGAGTTTGTTAAGGCTTCTCCGCCTTGCTGTGGGGGCAAAAGGAGAGTCACTTGAGTATAGTGCAATACCTAGAGAAGGAGTCTCTAGGGAGTGGATGTAGGTCATGTTTGATCGAACCACTATAAATTCTGGTGTTTTCTATTCTTACTTTTTACTTTTCTGTATTGTTACTTTTATGTATTTTATTTTTCTGTGGTTGAATTTCTATGGTTGAAGAAAGCATTAAAAATTATCTCTGTTCATACTGTATGAAGATAAATTGTACTGTATGATTTGCTTAAGTTTTTTTTAATTAAAAAAGATTTCCAAAATTCCGAGAGAATTTTTAAAAGGACCAATTCACCCCCCTCTTGATTAGCCTAGGGACGTAAGCAATAGGTCTAACAACCTATTCGCACTTTCAAGCAGGAGTCAGTGTAGTATGTGGAGATTAGCAAATAGCATAAATCTGCTATCTTAAGCAGATTCAACCATGTCCAACAATGACCCTAAACATCGAGGATTTTGATCTTCGAAGTGAAGATACCCCTCAGAGAGCTTCTCCTATAGAAGACCTCACTACTGTATCCATATCTGAAAAATATCTTTCAAGGACTATACAGATCGGATCCCTTCTCTCAGATAATGAGAAGAAAAAATACATATATTTTTTATGCAAAAATAAGGATATTTTTGCATGGAGTCCGACAGATATGCCCAGAATTGACCCCGAAGTGATTGTACACTCCTTCAACGTCAACCTGATAAGCAAGCTAGTAATCCAAAAGAAGCAAAATTTTACACCAGATCATCGCAAGTAATCGAGCAAGAAGTGGATAGCCAGATTTATACGGGAGGTGCACTATCCCACTTGATTGGAAAATGTTGTCATGGTTCAGAAAGTGAGTGGAGCTTGGAGAATTTGTATAGATTATACATATCTCAATAATGCTTGCTCGAAGGATAGTTTCCCACTTCCTCGTATCGATCAATTGGTTTATACAACCTCTGGACATCAAATGCTGAGTTTTATGGATGCCTATTCTAGCTATAATCAATTAAAGATGAATCCTGCATATGAAGAGGCAACGACTTTCCGAACAAATAAAGGATTATAATGTTATCTGGTCATGCCATTTGGGCTTAAAAATGCTAGAACAACATATTAGCGCCGCATGAATAAGGTTATCAAAGACCTTATTGGACGCACTATGGAAGTATATGTTAATGATATGTTGGTGAAAAGTCTTAAAAAATCTCAGCATATCTCAGACTTGGAACAGTGCTTCAACTTATTACGACATTATAATATGCGACTCAACCCTATTAAATGTCCTTTTGGAGTCACTTATGGAATGTTTTTGGGGTTTATGGTAACCCACCGAGGGATTGAAGCTAATCCCCAAGAAATATCAAGAAAGTCCTGAGATTGAATGAAAGAATCACAACATTATCTCATTTCCTGGCACACTCAGGAGATAAATATATGCCTTTCTTTAAAACACTGAGAGGTGCTCATTGCTCAGGATTCCAATGGACTGATGAATATCAAGAAGCCTTTGAATAGCTATGAAAGTATTTGGCATCTCTGCCACTACTTTCCAAACCAATACCAGGAGAAAAGTTATATTTATAATTAGCTATTTCTACCCAGGCTATCAATTCAGTTTTGGTATGAGAGGAAAATGCGATACAACACCCCATCTATTATGTTAGGAAGATCTTATCTGAAGCAGAGGGACATTATCCTCTAGAAGATAAGACAGCATTGGCGTTAGTTTATTATGCTAGAAAACTATGCCCTTACTTTCAAGCCCATACAATTAGAGTTTACACAAATCTACTGCTAAAAGTATCCTGCAAAAGCCAGAAGCGTCAATCACTTGCAGATTTTGTAGAGTTGGGAGAATTTGACATCCACTACTTTCCTCGGCCTGATATCAAATCTCAATCACTTGCAGATTTTGTAGTTGAATGCACCATCCCCATATCTGATATTCAACCAGGTACCTCACCTTCTCCTCTTACCTCGATGTTATATATTGATGGAGCCTCTGGAAATTCAGGCACTAGGCCTAGAATTTCTTTAATCTCTCTGTAGAAAGTTACCCTTGAGTACAGGCTCTAACTTAACTTCCCGATAATAAATAATATAGCAGGGTACGATGCCCTTATTACTGGATTGAGACTAGCAATTGACTATGTAGTGCAGAACTTAATAGTCCACACTGATTCACAATTAGTCGCCTCTCAAGTAGAGGGGGAATTTAATATTCATAATCCACAACTGGCCCAGTATTGCAACATTATGAAGTTACTCTTAACCGATATAAAAGAGCATCAGATCATCCAATTTATCCGAGTGCAAAATGTATGAGCAGATGCTCTTTCTAAGCTTGCTACATCAACGACAGGAGATGTCTATAAAAGAAAGTATGTCAAGGAGATCCACTTTCCAAACATCCAAGGTCCGTGGGTCATATAATCAATTGATGAACCAAGAGAGTTTCCTGGATGGATCTAATCTTATCTTTCTTACAAGATGGAGTGCTTCCTGAAGACCCCACAGTTGCAACACGACTTTGATGGCAAGTAGTAAACTTCACCATTATTAGTGGTGAGTTATACAAACGGGCCTTCACTGAACCGTACCTCTAGTGTCTCACGCCTTTAGAAGCTGATTACGCACTTCGAGAAGTTCATTCAGGAATATGTTGAAAACATTTAGGAGGAAGAGCGTTAGCCTACAAGATCATGAGACAATGATTGTATTGGCCTACAATGAAATAGGACGCACTTGAATTTACTCAAAAATGTAAAAACTGCTAATTGCATTCCAATCTCACCCATACACCCGCATTGGAGCTTGCATCACTTCAGAGCCCTTGGCCTTTCGCCCAGTGGGGAATTGATATAATGGGACCTTTCCCTATAGCCACTGGAAAATTAAAATTCATCATCCTAGCTGTAGATTACTTCGCCAAAAGGGTGGAGGCAGAACCTTTGGCTAGGATTACTGAAGCTAATGCCAAACAATTTCTGTGGAAGAATATAATCTATCATTTTAATATTCCTGTAAATATCATTACTGATAACGGGACATAGTTTACTAGGAAAATCTTTACCTCTTTTTGTAAGAATTTTCATATTCATCTCATTCACACAGCTGTCATCCATCCTCAAGCAAATGGGCAAACAGATGTTACAAATCAAACAATTTTGAAAGGACTAAAGACATGCCTAGGGAAGGCTGGAGGGCAATGGGCTGAAGAACTCCCAAATATCCTCTGGTCTTATCGGACTACTGCTAGAACTCCTACAGGAGAAAGCTCATATAATCTATGCTTTGGAACAGAAGTAGTTATACTAGTTGATATTGGAGTCCCAAGCAACAGAGTTTAGACATTTGACTTCAGTAATAACGTGGAGAAGCTCAAAAAGAACTTAGATCTCCTTCCAGAAATAAGAGATATAGCCTCACTCAGGATCACTACATACCACCAAAGGGTTGATTATCACTATAATCGAAGAGTCAAACCTCGATCTATCTCAATCATGGATTTGGTTTTATGTAGCATCGAAGCAGTTCGAAAGGGCCCTCAACGCAATAAGCTTTCTCCCCTATGGGAGGGTCCTTATTTAGTAGCGACTATGGTCAAGCCTGGTACCTTCAAACTAAAGGATGCTAATGTAAAAATGCTCGTGTGAACTTGGAATGTTATCAACCTTCGCAAGTATTATCAGTAGATGTTGATAATATTATTTGTCTTGTATTTGTTGTTTGTCTTATGCTATGTTCATCCAAATTAGTATGCTGTCCTTGTGTGTATCCTTCAAGTTGTTATGTTGACTATTCAGACATCCCTTGTAAGTTAATTGGGATAGAACTCTTCTAACTCCCATATCCCTAGGTTATACTAGGGAATTATTGTATTATCTTATGTAATACAGTAATGTGATGTTCACTTTATTATGATATTATCTTCTCCTATAAAAAGATAAAAACCCCACAAACTCTTTATCCAAGATTTCAGAAATACATAATCTATATTGTATCTCAATCACCGGATGATCAATCCTAGGGAGATTTGATCTGACCTCTTCCATACAGGTTAAAAATCATCAAGCAAATGCTTTGATTAACAACCTCGGATAGGTCAAGATATCCAAGGAGGATGTCTCTCGCACTAACTCAAGTTAGAAAAGACTACCAAAATATTTGAAATAAAACTAAGTCGATTTCATGTACATATGAGAAAAAGAGAAAGACGAACGCCAATAATTTTTAATATATCACTGAACATCACGTATATCATATGAAAGAATCAACACCAAACACATATACTCATCACTAGAAAGAAAACAAAGTGATACAACCAACATCAGAATAATCCTACAGGATCTCAATATCATCCTCCTCCTCCTCGAGGGAAAAGGCCTTCTATAACTCACTCTCTATCTCTTCACCACCAGAATATGAAGAAGGGTCACTAGAAGCCTGGCTAGGTGTCAACCCCTCAATCTCTGCTCCAGTCTTGTGCTACACTCCATGCACGCCCATCATAAAAAATCTGATGAAGCCCTCCTCCATGCAATATGCTTCCAAAGCCTTCACCTCCACATAATATATATGGTTGCGAGCTTCCTGAATATGATCCTCGATAATTATCTTGAAGGCAATAGAGTTTTTGACTTCTTCTATGATGGTAGACGGTAACTACTAGGCTTCCTTCTCTTACAACATACTTTGGAGCCTCTTATTCTCAGTTTCAAGGATCTGCTGATCTTTCATCTAATGATTGATCGTCGCCTGCACATCCACTAACTCGATATGTAGATGATCCATCTGTTGATTTTGCAAGGAGGCTGAAGTCATCATATGAGTTTGCTCTGCTCTACACTCTGCTAGTTAATCCTCCACCACCTTCATCTCCTTGGTTTTGCAATCATATTTCTTCTAGTACTCTTCCTGAAGATATTTGATCTTCATAAATTCATTATTCCAGTCATTCAAGATCTTGGTCATTTCAAGTTTGAAATCTGCATGTTGTATCAATTGAAACAATAAAAATAAATTTGGTAAAGGATATATCCTTTGAAAAAGAACAAGTAGCAAATGAACTCACCAACTCCTTAGCCCATCGACGGCCAATGCATCTTCTAGAATGTGTGACTTGGATGGAGAGATACGAGGACCTTTGCTAGTGACTACCAAAATATTCTCCACTTTCTTCTTCTTGGATGCCTGTAGATCATCCTCACTCCCTGTTCATTTAGAAGGAGCTTTTGAAGGTTGGGTAACTACCTCTGGAACCTTCACTAACTTCTTTAGCATTTTTGCATGTGATCTCCCTACTTGAGTAGATAATCCCACCTTGAACAGATGTTCTTCATCAATATATCTGCTCAAATAGCATACCTCATAATGAAGGGCATCGATATCAAAAAGTTTGAGTATCTTCAATAAATCTTCTACTCCAATATGTAGGGGAATGGGTAACTCCTTCAGTTTTCCCCATTTTTCTAGAAGATTCTGATCATTCTGCACAAAAAAGAAGTCGCTAATCCAACTTTTTGATGGATCTCGAGTGCGAATATCCAGCCACTTGGATCTAAAAGAGATACGACCCTGTATATCACTAATAAAATGACCCATCCGAGAAAGGCATTTTGGAGATAGCACTGCTCCACGATCTTGAAAAATACAAGCAGCCCCATTATGATTGACATGGCTTTATAAGAACATTGAGACAAACACACTCCGTAGATCATCAAAATATCAATCAATTTAGGAGATGGTGGAAATTGTAGTCTTGCTCGCAAACTAAATTCATATACGATCACAAATCCTGGAGGAGAAAAACGAGCACGATCGGACTTTGTCGGCACCTTCATTACCATATCATTAGGAAAATGGAATTTTTTCCTAAAAGCAATCAAAGAATTGCCAGTTACGGTAGAGATAAAATCATTAGTTTTGGTCACCTTATGAGTCTTCTTTAAACCCTCATATTGGGCAACAGGGAGATCTTCTTTGGCTGAGGGATTTTTTGTGGACTTTTGATCACCCATTTCAACTTCTATGCTAAAGAGGAGCATTGAATTTGAGTAGGGAAAGTCACCTACAAGAGACAACAGAAGACCTCTAAAATAAGAAGAAAAATGGGGGAGAAAGAGGAGAAAATTCTAACTTCTGTACAAGAGGAGGGGCACCGATTTAAGTAGGGAAAGTGACCTACGTAAAACAGCGGAAAGCCTCGACTATAAGAAAGTCAGAAGGAGAAGAGGAGAAGGTGCGAGTTCCCCCTTGGCCTTAGAGGGGTATTTATAGCTTTTTTTGGGAAGAAGTGAAAATTCTGGAATATTTTGGAATTTTCTATAATTTTATAGAATTTTCCCAATTTTTTTGAATGTTTTCATAATTTTCTGGAATTGTTTTGCATTTGTTGGGAATTTTTTGAATAAAAAAATAAAAAATAAAAAAGGCTGGCGGTTAACCACCAGTGGCTAACCGCCGCCCGGCCACCAAATGGCGTGCGGAATAGTGCGGGTCGAAGGCAGGCCAGAGGCGGGCCAGGCTGGTGGCGAGCAGGTCAGCAGGCGGGCTAGCCGCGTGGCTTGCAGGCGCTAGTGGTAGGCGATAGCGGCCAGTCGGCCGGTTCGACTGCCCACACGAATCTAGGCCTAAATTTTAGCCCGGATAGGCCAAATCGGACATTTTTGGGGTCCTTGGGACCATTTTTCGACGTTCCAGACTCAATTTCGGCACTTTTAAAGCCATTCAGGCTCTCTACACACAAGATCAGATTATTTTTGAGTTTCAAATTATAGAAAAAATCACCCAATAATTTATGATACATATTTTTGGACTTCTCGAGGTTTGAGTCCATAAATAGGGGGGCACCTGATATGTCATCAACAAATTATCTTGATCTGGCATGAATCTCGAGGCAAAAAGTAAGTTGGAAGCTTCAAAAATTAGATCCAGGATCACTTAAACTATGATTTTAGCAAACTTATAATCGAACTAAATGTCTTGGAAATATGAACCCAACGACACCAAAATCGACTCAATCCGAGCCCAAATGAGTCTAAATCAATGACCTGAAGCGCTATTGGAAGTTCAAACCACAATTTGAATTACCAAATAGTTTCTAAACATGACATGCTTATAGTCGAATTGAGCAGCTCGATGAGATGAATCCAACGAGCCCAAGATTGTCAAATTTTGATATCATTAAGACCTTCAAATGCCTGATAAATGGTCCACAATCAAGGGATTCAACAGCGACCATCCATCCAAACCACTGCACATTTTCTTTTGATCCTCCTCCTATTTACCAGAAAACTATAAATAACCCCTCATTTCTCTTAAGAGGGGACCCAAGAAGGAAGAAGAGGAGAAGAAGAAGAAGAAGAGAAGAGAAGGAGAGAAGAAACTCCTCCTCGACCACTGCCGAAGTTCCGCCCGACTTCCAAGTGAAGTTGAAATTCTACCCGATTTCCAAACGATGCCGAAATTCTGCCCGACTCCCAAACAACCCCAGAATTCTGCCTGACTTCCAAACAATGCCAGAATGCTGGTTAATCTTCAAGCGAATATGGAATTTAGCTCGAATACACAACTTATTTGTAACTTAATTTCAATCCGTAAGTGACATTGTAATCTGATCGTCCTAAATTTTAAGGATTGTTGAAATCCAGGATCCCGAGCACTTAATTTTGATGGTGACAACTAATACTTACTGAGTACATATAGACTTCTGTTAGATTACAAATGTTTAATCTTTGTATATGAGGACTAACATTTCAGGTCAGATGCACACTGCTAAAGATTGCTGGAGACTCAAATTGGGTAGAATAGGATGTTGAAGAGTCTGTAATTTTTATTTCTTTATTTTTTTTTCTTTTTGAGTCTGTCACAGAAGCATGCATGTGAAAGGAGCAACAATGCACACACACAGGGGGACATTTTTCGTTTAAAATGATTAAAAATTTTTAAACTCATCGTACTGTACGATCTTGGATCGTACTATACGATTAATTAAAATACTCAGGCTAACGGCTAATTTTCTAATGATTAAGTTTACAAACTTATCGTACTGTACGATCCATATCGTACTGTACGATAATATGTAATTGTGAAACCCTAGCCGCCAGAATAAGTTTGGTAAGTTTTTAAATTTGATTTTCTGAACTGATCGTACTGTACGATACTGTTCGTACTGTACGATTAATTAAAACTTGCCAAAATTATCTCCCTAATCAGGAAATAAATGTTGGTTTCTATTTTATATGTCGATCGTACTGTACGATCGTATATCGTACTGTACGATAGTCAGAGATGATTTCATTCATCCCAGAGATCGTACCAGACGAAACCAAGGTTTTTTGTTCTGTTCGTCCTGGACGATAGTCATATCGTACAGGATGATATCAAGAAATGAACTGATCGTACTGTACGACTGGTGGAGTGCTGGACGATTGCCAGAGATGATTTCCTTCGTCCCAGCGATCGTACCAGACGATCCCAAGAATTTTTGAACTATTCGTACTGGACGATATTATTATCGTACAGGACAATATCATGAAAAACACTATTCGTACTGTACGATTAAATAAGTGCTGGACGATTGTCAGAGACGAGTTCTTTCGTCCCGAGGTTCGTCCCACAATTCATCCCGTACGAACAGTACGAATCAATAGTATCGTACTGTACGATATACATATCGTACTGTACGATATGAATAAAATTCGATACCTGTTCGTCTGTACTCGTACTGGACAGAGCTGTAATTGTACTGATCGTACTGTACGATTATAAATCGTACTGTACGAACAGAAACGCAAAAGTTGAAACTTTTAGGGTTTTTTGAAGCCTGATATAAAAACAACTTATAATTTTCTTTAGAGAGTTGTTGATCAATCCTTTGCTGTGAGAAGCTTGGAGGAAAAAGAAGGGGTTTCGTAGAGAAAAGTTTTTGGAGAGATTTAGAGCTTGAGAGAGGAAGGTGAAGGTGAGCTTGAGCGTGAGGGAGAAGTAGTGTGAGGGGATCACACGGTGGCTCCAAGCTAGCTGCATGCTTTGCTCCTCTTGTGGCTTTAGAAGCTTCAAGAACATTCTCGAGGGAAGAGTCACTTCAAGATCAACATCGCCAAGGTACTCTGCCATCTCCAGGAGGGAGAAAAAGGAGAAGGTCCGCTGCCGTCACCAGGAGGGTGACATAGCGTTTGGTATTCCGCCGCACCGAGGGAGGTGAAAGTGAGTATTGTAAAGGCTTCTCCGCCTTGCTGTGGGGGCAAAAGGAGAGTCAACTTTTACTAGTGCAAATCCCGGAGTAGAGGACTCCGGGGAGTGGACGTAGGTCAAGTGACCGAACCACTATAAAAATCTCTGGTGTGTTTTTTCCTGTTTACCGCACTTTACTTTTCATGCTTTAAATTTGTGCGTTTTAAATTGCTTGGTGAAAAATCAGTTTTCAAATATCGTAGTGTAAAATCTAAATTGAATTATCAATTTCATCGTTGTGAACGTCGTATTTGCTTCCGCACATTAGTCGTTAAATTATATTTTGAAAATACAAAAAAAAATTAGAACTCCTGTGTAGGGTTAAATTTTTAAAATACCAATTCACCCCCCCTCTTGGCGCATCTCGTACTTTCAAGTGGTATCAGAGCATACACTTGACTTTCAAGGATGAGTCAGCCTCTTGTATCTCAAGCAAACACTAGTGGAATTATTTCAACTGGGCACGGCCCCGTAGTTTTTTTCCCTTTCCAGGGTTTCCACGTAAAAATCCTGGTGTTTTTATTTCTCTCCTATTTGTGTGCTAGATATATGTACAACGTTGAGATAATAAAATTTATAACTCTATCGCCACGTATATTCTAGCCCGCAACAACTCTTTTCTTATTTTATTTCCTTTTTATGAAGTTTTCCTAATCATCACACATAAAAATTTAAAATTTCTCACATCATACTATACAATTTTACATCGTATTGTACGATATTCACAAAGTATCACATAATTACTCACAATACATCCAACTGCTCTGATCAATCAATTATTAGTTATCGTACTATACGAACACCTAATTCATACTATATAATCCACATGGCATCAGGTGTTGGACAAATTGAATTCAACCGGTACAATATTAAATATCATATCATACTATATGAACATCGATTCGTATAAGACGATCTGACCAATCAACAATCTTCTAGGCTAACCCCTCAGGACGATCGTCATTACACTGATTGACCAGTATGATTTTGATTGTATTCTACAATAAGACCACCTTTTTTATTAATCGAACTGGTTGAATTGAATGCACTCGATTGTACTATACATTACCATATTGTACTATATAATACGACCTATTTCTATTTAATGAGAGGGAAAATAAGGTTTTTATTTACTCAACTCTTTTTAATATTCATTCCTCCTCTGTAATATCTTAGTCCTTGCAATGGCTGGTAGAAAGCGATCAAGAGCTCTCATCGGAAGCTCCCCCCGATGACCCATGGATCCTCGCTTTGCTAAATTAGTTGACGAAGAGGCATACAATCATTACAAGGCTATTGGGATCACACCCTCAAAGATCATAAATCAAGAAGTTCTAAACTTCCAGGTATTCACTTTCTTCGCACGCACTACTTTTCCATTCATTCTCACTCTTTCCAATCCTTTCAATTCTGAACTCCTTTCTGAATTCTTTGTAAACCTTCAAATAAATAGTGAGTGCACTTCCCTCCAATCATATGTTAATAAAAGACCCATTGAAATCACTTACCAAGACTTTGATCAATTCCTATACCTATCTACAACTAGTGAGAAAATTCACCTTGTAGCTAACCCTGACTATGACTAGACCCTTACTAACACTACCCTTAAAGAATTAACTGTCAACCACCACATTCCTCATGTTATACCTTAGTTCAAGATGCTCAAATCATACAACATATCCTTTGAAACTCAATCATTCCAAATGTTGGGGATCAGATAAATAGCATACCTAGTTTATCCCTCACTACCTACTTTATAATGGCTAAAATTGATTTTAATGCAGCTACTTTAATTATTTGATATCTTGAGAATATTACCTGCATTTGAGATCTAATAAATAAGAGAGAACCAAATCTTGCCTTAGGACACATCATTGCCTTCATCCTTGAATCCAAATATAACTTCCAATTCCCTACACCACCAAATCATCACTTAATTTTATATTCAAACAGCTCCTTCCATGTCCTTCAAAGCACTTAACATCGTAATGTTCATTATGTTAACCCCGAGTAGCATGTAGTTGTTATGATTAGTCCACTAGTTTTGCATTTATTTTTTTGCTCATATTTTCTTACGCTTTTTTATTTCTTACTCATTTTTTGTGTTTCTTTATTTAAAATAAATAAATAAATTCCAAAATGAAAAATGAAAAATAAAATGCATACTCTCCTTATTTTCAAAAATTCAATTATGGAAGGGGGAGCTTAGGACATAATAAAAATAAATTTAAGTTATTTACCAGTAATGTTTTCCATAATAAAAAAGGGAGAGATTATTACAAATATGGACTCAGCTCCTATGATTTTAATTATAACTAACATTATTGAATTCTTTACTATGTTATCGCCTATTAATTATTATTATTGCATATCTATTTTGTTCTTGTGCAATAATATTTCAGGCCCACCATACACTATGAAAAATTAATCAGCTCAAGACTAGGTAAAATAGGGTTAAGTGTCTGGAAGAGTTTGTAATTTTACCTATTCTTATTTCTATATTTCATGAGTCAAAGTATATATTTTGTGGATACTAAACTTGGTGACCGTACACACACACACTCAAGGGAGTGAGATAGTGACAAAATTAGAAGCTCAATTTTCTAAACTAATCATACTATTTGAATAAATATCATACTATACAATCAGTAAATCAAAAAATTATTAAAATGACTAATTGTGTAATTAAAGCTATTTAAACTAATTATATTGGATGATCTTGAACATATAGGATGATAAATTGAAATCAAGATCCCAGCCATTAATCACAATTTAGGTAATATTTTGAAATTCAAAACTTAAACTAATTATATCATATGATAGGTATCGTACTGTACGATATAATTAAATCTTACCTAAATTAATCCTATAATTAAGAAATAATTTTAGATTAATTAATACAGTCAGATCGTATATGATGATTGGACCCAATAGCATTGTACGACCCGTTCTTTGCATGGGATGATATTTTATTGTTGCCAATCATACGGGATGATAATCCAAGTTCTTTAAACTAATCGTATAGGATGATTCTCAAACCGTGTTGAACGATCAGTAGAATTTATTGAACTAATTGTATAATGCCTTTTTTTCGTATAATACTAATATGATTATTTAAACAAATCGTATCGTACGATCTTGGATTATACTATACAATCATAGTCATTAGAATTGAATTCAAGGGCTTTTATGTGAGGCCTTATATTTAATCTCTCTAATTCGACTTATTTCAAGTCTTAGGCTACTGAGTGTTCTGGAGAGAGAACTTGGAGAAGGGATCAAGAAGAGCTTTGAGAAGAAGAAATGGAGAAATTTTGTGTGAGGGAGAAGTAGTATGAGGGGTTCACACAGTTGCTCCAAGCAAGTGTCTTGTTTTGTTTCTTTTAAGTGTATGTATAGGGTTCTTGGGTGTCTTTGTGAAGAAGTTCTTCAGGTTAAAGATGGTTGTGGTTCTCTGTCATCACTAGGAGGGTGAGAAAGGAGGTCATGGTTCTCTATCATCACCAGGAGGATGAAAAAGGAGGTCCAGATTCTTTGTAACATTAGATTGGTGAAAAGATTATAAGGGCTTCTCCGCCTAGCTGTGGGGGCTAAAGAAGAGACACTAAAGGATTAGTGCAATACTCAGAGAGGACTCCGAAAAGTGGATGTAGGTCATTGTTTGACCTAACTACTATAAAAATCTAGGGTGCTTATTCTGATTTTTTATTTTCCATATTTTACTTTTTTGAATTTAATTTTTGTGATAATTGTTAAGTTGAAATCTATGATAGTTATTTTGTTGTGTTAATTAGACTACTTTCATCATCTTTATAACGTTTGATAAGACTATTTAATTTCGCATTGGGTGATAGTATTTTCTTGCTTTTTAATTATTAAAAATTTAAAATTATAAGTTTTTGTCTTAAAGTAAGCAATAGTTTTTTAAACTTCCAATTAACCCCCCCCCCCCCCCCCCCCCCCCCCCCCCTCTTGGTGTGCTTAGGGATAGTTCACTCAGGCTTAACATCCTACATCAAAATTTCAATCGTATTTCATGACATAAAGTATTATGTGGGAGATCTGCAACGTGAGGTCGAGTGAAGACTTCGGCAACAACTAGAGGAATGTGGGGTGGCTAATCTGTGCAAGATGGACAAGTAGAGCTTGTTGTACGTAGGTTGGACGTCTCCAGTCAGTGGAGGATTATGAGGGAGATGAATCTTATCCTATTGTGCTAACACTAGTTGCCGAGTCTATAATAGAAGTTGAAGGATCTCATTTTGAGATCTTCAATATTTCGGATATGATCTTCTAGAGAAGGTCCTGAAGTTTCTTCTCCAGTAAGGTTTCACCCACGAAGTAAAAGAGGAAGATGCTTGGCATCTCTGATTTTTAGATTGATGGGTATTAGAGCAAGAGGCTCCTATATTGCGATTGTTATACATGTTGTCCATTGATGCAGCGCGTAGGATAGTGGGATTGAGTTCCCACAGATGTCACCAAACTATTGTGGGCTTAATATTCGAGGTGGTAAAGTATGAAAAATTTTATGTCTTAGCATTACATAAGTATCTAGCTCACAAATAAAGAGAATAGAAACACCAAAATTTTTAACGTGGAAAACCCTAAAGGCAAAAACCACGAGGCCACGCTAAGTTCCAATAAATCCATTAGTCTTTGAATATATTATAAATGATTGATTTGTGCTTGAATTTGAGGACAATCATATTACAATATTCAACTGTCAGGTAGAAATCTAATGACGAACAGGGATCGGATGGAAGTTCGACGATGGTCGGTGGCTGGGTATAAATTCAGTTTCAATAGGTGGCCGGGAGGAAGTTCGGTGACAGTCAATGGCCTGGAAGAAGTCCAGCGACAGTCGGTGGCCGGGCACTGGTCGAGGAGGAGTCTTATGGCAAGAGAACTCGGATTTCTCTTCCTTCTCTTTCTTGCTTGGTCCCCTTCAATGAACAATAAGGGGTCTATTTATAATTTTATGGGAGTGGCATGGCTAGTAATTAGGGGGAAGATCAATGGCGTGTTGGGAGTGTCTTAAATAGATAGTAGATATCAACTCTCTTTATCATGGACCATTCATGAAGTATTTAAGCATCTTAATGATATCAAAATTTGACGATCTTGGGCTCGTCGGATTTGTCTCGTCAAGCCGCTCTATTCGATTTTATACATGTCACGTTTGGAAACTGTTTGGTCATCCAATTTATGATTTGAACATTCCAAATGCGCTTTGGGTCTTCGATTTGGACCCAATTGGGCTCGGATTTGGTCGAATTCGGTGTCGTTTAATTAGTCTTTTCAAGATGTTCAGATCAACTATAAGTTTGCTGAAATCGGAGTTCGGATGGTCGTGGATTTAATTTCGAAAGTTTTCAACTCAGTTTTGCTTCGAGATTCGTGCCCATCATGATTAATTTTTGATGATATATCACATCACATTGATGATTTAACAATGATAGAAATGTTTGCATCAAACAATTTAATTTTAGTGGCATTAAAAAGAATGAATTATTATAGTCTTGTAGTTAAAGATCATAATTTTAAATTTAAGTGAAAGAAGAATAATGAAACGTTATCAAAGTAAGAAGAGAAATTACAAAATGCCTGTTCTAGGATTCATCTATTATTATCCATACATGAATGCATTATGAGGTCAATAAACCTATACTTCAGGAAGAATACAACAAATTACTTCACCATATCTGGCATGTCGGGCAAGTTCTCCTACTTATGGATTGTTGAGTAAAAGCAAAACAACAGTAAAGAAAATAAACAAAACTCCACCAAACTATTACTTTAAAGAGAGTGAAAAGAATTAAATAAAAGCTTAGAATAAGATTTTACAGCTCACGGAAAAAAGTCCATAAGGAATCTAAACCATGTGAATGCCTATGATCTATCCCACTGTTGCCGATGAATATAAATATTCACCCACATCCACCTGCCTATCTGGCAAGCAGCTAGTTCACTTTATCTTTATCCATTTATCTCTATCTCTCCTACTATAAGAACCTCTAGTTCCTCCTATCCAAACTAAGATAGGAACAAAAAAATTTTGTCATACATTTCCTAAATTTGAGGTCCTACTTATATCTTATTAGGGTCACTATATACACACACATGGCCATTATACATATTTGGATGTGGTCACTCAGAACAAGTGATCGATGAAGTAATAGCTGAATGAAGAAGAGGAAGAAGAAGACAATATAATTGCCCCCACCATTGTCTCATACATGGCTGATAGATCCACTAGTGTGCAGCTCTCATCAAAAACCTTTCTTTGTTTTTTTCGTATCTTGATCATTGCCTAAGCAATGAAATCTGTACTCTCCAGTAAGTTTTGGGGTGAATAACATAGCATAACATGATTTGCCTGGTCATCAAACTACAGTGAAGGGGTACCAATATTGATCCTTAATGATTGACACTTACCTTGCATGTGAGTGCATTATGCAGATAGCAACATTTTTACATTTAATGGCCTATGTTGCAATTTATGGTTGTCTTCTCCTTTTGCTCATTTTGGTGTGGCATGTCTCCTACACTACGCATGATCCTCTATGGCTATAGCGCCACAAAAGAAAGATCCACGAATTTGTGGACGTAGAAGAAAGATGAGAACAATGCATGTATGCACTCTTAGCATGGTAATTTGCAATGATTTATATAACTGGTATTTTATTTTTAACTGCTGAAATAAATAGATTTTGCTTTGTCAAATTTATCATGTTATTCTGTAAAAATATGTCATTAGTAAATATATATTTCAAATAACAAGTTGTTACGTAATATTTTCATCATATTTTTAATGATTTATTTACAGTTGTTGCTACAAAATAAGTATATCTTGAAGTCAATCTATCAATATAAAAAAAATAAAAAATTGAAGATTCACTACTTATTCTATATATATATATATATATATATATATATATATATATATATATATATAATGCTACGTGCTTAATTAATATCATTAAACCAAACAAACAGTTAGTAGCGATTTCAAAAACAGTGTTTAGATATTTGCAATTGCTTCTTGCAGCTAGAGGCCAGCTACCGCAACAACGAATTTTCAAACCGGTGTTTGAAAGCTTTACGAAACGTAGGCTCCGTTTCGTATAGCTTTTGAACGCACCTACTTTTTATTATTACCATAAATTTTTTTGAGGTATTTGACGTAATTATATATGTAACAAAATGTTCATTTATAACAAAATTGTTCTTTCTTGGAACTATACTTGTAGTTTTATAAGAAGTACTCTTTATGAATTTTAATCTTCCTTATTTTATCTATAATGAAATAATTAATCTAATTATATACTAAGTATGATTAAAATTCTTATTATAATCATACAAAACTCGTAATATATTCAATTATATCATTTAGATTTTATTTGGGATGACTTTCTTATTATTTCTTTGAGCAATATTTTAGTAAAAAATTTTAAAAATTATTTTAAGGAGTAGTAAGAAAGCTGTCTCAAATAAATTTATATCAGTATTATAATATTTTTATCAAATAATTACAATTCTTAACAATATATTAGACAGAATGCCTACAAGCATTAATCAAATAATCATCAGTTTACTTGAAAGTACAAAACAAAGCACTATTTGGGATATAACACGGAAGCAGTATTATGCAAAACTTTTACATTATTTTAATACTCCTAACCCGCACTTATGATGTTAATTACTTTCGGTGGTTTTTTATTATATTTTGTGTGTTGCTACCCTGTAAAATATATTCATGCAAGGATGGGAATTATTTATTCCTACATGGACACGGCAAAGGATGTTTTTTTTTTTAATTGAATTCTGAACTTGGCACCTACGTGCTTTTCATCTAGTTAACCCACCGGCCTAACCCACATGCAATTCTCTTTGATCTGTTAATGAGGAGTTTTGATTATCAACTAAGGCTTCGTTTGAGACGGCTTTTTTATTGCTTCTTAAAGCAGTTTTTTAATACAAAAATTAAATTTTTTTACTAGAAAGCTGCTTTAAAAGCAGTAAAAAAGTCGTCCCAAACGAAACTTAAAAGATATTGAGTTCAAATTTTGTGTACGTGTTATACATGTGAATTTATTTTAATAGGCTTAAATGTCCAAAAAAAAGTGCATGATTTTTTCGGTAATATTATGCTTTTTCTCCTTTATTTTTTTTTTATTTTTCTGCTCTTGCAACCAAAAAGGGGTTGTCAACAAAATAACGCCTGCTTGTAGCTAATTAAGCTCAAGTTTGAGTTTCTCCTCTAACGATGCAATTTCAGGTACAGTTTCAATATATATACTAATCAAAATGTATGGGCAAGGAGTGACAAGTTCAATGGACTCAAGTGAACCCAATTTTGACCAATGAGGCCTTTAGCCCTCTTTGGCCGATAGGAAAAATTAGTCAGAAGGACTTCAATCAGCTAACTTAAGCTAGACCTTTGGCAACCAACGGATTAGGATATTTCCTCTATTTAAAGCTGTACAAAAGCACTAAATTTGCTCTCAACACCTTGAACTAGGAATAATCGATGGCAAAACTGGCATGAGAGATATTTTTTAATTCATTAAGGCCAAAGGAGTTGTTGGGCTGATCCAATGGCCATTGTCTTCCTTCACCCAGCCTCCATATTGCAAGCCATCTCTCAAGCACCCTACAAATCCCAGTATAATTGAAGAATAGAATAGCCTCTCCTATGGCATAACTAGCTCCTCTCAATCAAAGCTCTCTCCTTCAATTCCAACTTCTAGTTCCTTCATAGAACAACTTCATCGACTCTTTCCTAGCCCCCTAGAGCATATGCGAATCCCAGTACCACCAAACTTCAGTATTCAAGAAAAACTAGGGCTCTTTCTAGCAATTTAGAACCTCCCAAAGTTCGAAACATAATGCAGCGGGAAGCTTGTACTCCTAGTAATGTGCGGATCAAATTCAAACGTAGATGAAAATCGAATCTGGTCACGCAACTCAAAACCGAGGATTATTATTATTATTATTATCATTTGGTACACATATTATATGGTATACTTGTTGGATCCAGTACATCTATTAGTGTTACTTGACCTTACTTTAAGAGACTAGAACCTGAAAATTTATGGTGAGTATGGAAAGAGAATGTATTTTAGGGAAGGTATATCACTAGCTCAACAATGCTTTTAGAATGTTCTAAATGATTCAAAATATTACTCCTCATCCTTTACTTATAGGCGAGTCTTCTCATGGGTTGAGCAAGAAGAACTATTATTTACGAATCCTTTGGCAATGTTAACGATCACTTGGAGGGGGCCTTTAAGAAGACTTGATATCAGAGGCGAGTCCACATAAGTTACAGGGATATTGGACTCAATTGTCGGTCGAGCGCAATGTTATGCTAGAATCTTCTTGGGTGATCTGTCCTTACATCTAGGTGTTGACCTCATTTTTATATGTGGTCAATATCCTACATCCATTTTCTTGAGTGCATAAGAACCTTGCTTCAAGAGGATGTGATAGCCTGATAAAAACCCTAGGTGAAACCTTTAGGACCTACTTTAGCAAATTATATATTTACCTAACATCTGGTTGGATCATCCCTAATGGTCATTGGATGCCCTCATACCCTTTCAAACATCAAATTCTCTTAAATCCTATACCTAAATCCAAAGTTATTCATAATTATAATCCAAGCCACTCAACATGGAATTTTCCATTAAACTTAATTGTAAACCTTCGGAATAGTTGTAAACTTATCAAAAATCATCATTTGAATGGTTTGAGACCATTTCAGACCTATGGTTGACCCTAGTTGACCCACATTGACCAAGTTTGACCATTAATCCCATTAAATCCAAAATTGATTTCCTATGCATGAACCTCGATGAAAACGTGATCCTAAATCCTAGGATTAGTTCTTAAGACCTTTAAACTCATCCTTGAGAATGACTAAACTCATTTAAACTCATGATTGACCATGGTTGACCATGATCAACTAAGTTGACTACATGAACCCCTTTTGACCTAAAGTACCAATTCATTGATTCAATTCATTCCAAACCATGGAATGCCTTCCAAACGCTTCTAAATACTTCAAAATATATGTTCAAACTCATTAGAACCCATAGAAAGCTATGGTTAACCAAAATGGCCTAAGGGACAATTTCATGCATCAAACTCAATCCAAACCTTGGCATGCTTTCCAAACACTTTCAAACATCTCCAAAAACTCTCCCAAACCCAATGGACTCAATCATTGGGCTAGGTTGACCATGGTTGACCAAGTCAACTTTGTTTGACCAAATGAACCAAACACCTTTGACTCACCAAATTCCCATGTTAGTTTGTAATTAAACATATCCAAATACATTAAAATTTTCTAAATGGCACAAGCATTCAAGCCCATGCTTTGGGCTAGGTTTGGTTACCCAACTGGGCTACCCCATGCCAGCCCAAGGAGATATCAAATGACTAATTAGCTTACCCAGCTCTAGTTAACATTAAATACCTTGATTAAAATATTTAAGACCTTAGAGCTAAAATCATATTATTTAAATATAATTTTTCAAATTATTAAATGAATTTTAATAAAATATTTAAATCATCTAAGTAATAAAAAATATCTAACCTTTTATAGGTCTTTCTCTAACCCTTATATATATATATATATATACATATACACACACACACTCAATTTTATTCTCTACAACAACAACATCAATCATTTTCCCCACTACATTAGGTTAAATGCATGAATTATTTTTCTCTATTAAGAGTCAAATTCTCATTTAAATATAATAAAAAGAAGTCATTTCTAATACTTTCTTACCAACAATTTTAGCTTCTATTGATATTAAAATTTGTTTTGAAAATATTTTTGTTTTATTGGCCATAATTATTTTATTTTAAATGATTCTTATCTTATTTGTTCGACAAGTTTTATGCGGCTGTCGACAAAATCTTAGTTAGGATCACTTAAAATCATAAAACCATTTAAATTAATAAAAATTTTAAACCCAAAATCTTAGGATCATTTAAAATCATAAAACCATTAAAATTAATAAAAATATAAAATAAATTCATTAATTTTGGATTAGTGATATTAGCAAAATTAAAAATTTAAATCATTAGATATGCTACCACACACATTGAATAGGTTGTTTAGCCAACCTAGGTCAACCAAATATAATGCAATTTATATTAGGGTTAACATGATTATCATTTAGGGATATTATTTGCATTAATACTTTATGACAATATACATCAATAAGAATCATATTTTACACATGTATTTCACACAAAGTAATAAAATAATGAGTAATCAAGTATTATCCTGCAATAATTATGAAAACCAAATATTGAAATTAGTTCTATTTGATGATATTTAAACTGTTGAGATGGATTGGCATTTTGCGATAAGTAGAAAAGAAAATTATAATATTACAATAAAATTTAAAAAAATACTTAGGGTTTATAATTATTTAGCTAGGCCTACATATTAAATTTCATTGGGGTTCTTTCTATGGATTCAATTGTAATATAATTAATGAGATATATAAATTTTTTTATTATTAGATTGATGTTAGAATCAACCTTTTTCTTGAAATCCTAGGGCTACTAACACCTTTACATAACTTTCCTACCTTATAATAATTGATTTAATGTTAAGAAGGTTTAGGTTATACATCACACAATCTATCAGATTACACAAGTTTGCATAAATATCTATATCATATGCTTCATTATAGTATTTTATCTAAAATGAGTCCATTCTCTACCTCTAAATTTTGAACAAACCACCAAATTTTTTAATTGGAAGACATCAATTATTATTCGTGAAGCATGGGAAAATAATACTCAATGATAAGAATTAAACACAACAAAAAAAATGATTGGATTAATCAAATCCATAGAATTGTTATTCATTACGTCCAACCTCTAGAAGTAGATTATCTAATGATATTTTGAAGGAATGAAATGCAAGATAAATAACATGAATAAAAGAGAAATAAGAAAGAAAATTCTAAAGAAAATTCTATGGGTGAAGCCCTTGCTCTACATCATCAAAATATCAATCTATTTTCTTACCCATAGCTGCCAACAAAGTCTCCTTCCATGGGATCTCTCTCTAATCTAAAAATATTATCCAAAAACTACAAAAATAAGCCCCCAAAACCTTAAAATATTTCTTAAGTATCATTCAAAAATCTACTTTAATAAAGGGAGAAAGCACCTCCAATTTAGGTCAAATCAAGCATGGAACCATCTGGGTGCCTATTTATCTGGTATGTGTATAGATACACCTAGTTCTCTATTTTTAAGCTAAAAAATATAATAATTAGGATCCAAGTGCCAAACTTTCTATTAAAACTCCAAAAATTTATTAGTTTGTTTGCATAAGTGCTAGGAATTGGGCACCTTGATATTGGATCTGTTGCTTGGACACCTAAAATTGGCAACTAAGACCTCAGGCCTAGGGCTTGAACGCCCAAGACTAAGACTTAGGCTCCAAACGAGGAACCTCAACTCCAAGAAGGTCTGAAACCTCTCCAATATGCATTGTTCTACAATAATAATCAAATTTACTTTTTTTTTTTCATTTCATGAAAGACAAAACCATATTAATAAGTGTTTAATAAGATCAAAATTATATATTTAATTTAGCATAGAGCATTTTTTAATATTATGTAAATCTAAATTGTAAAATAAAAAGATCTAACTATGGAAAATGCTACTAAATGCTACCTATCTATGTCACCTAGAGTTTGTGGCTAGAAAATGCTTGTGAAAAGAATTCTAAAATTAGTCTAGATTAGGCTAGTTTTAGGTAATTTGAAATATATTTTTTAGGATTAGGTTCTAGTATGATAAATGGGTGGAAATGTTGTTGGAGGATTATCTCAAGGAGGTTTGTGTGTTTTGTGGGGTTTAAGGGTTGAAGTAGAAAAAGAAATATGACTTAGAACAAGTCTTCCCTTGTTTGGTTAAGAACTTATAAGAAGGATTTGGAGTGGTTGTGAGACCTTAGATGGTTAATGGTCTTTTTTGGCAGATACGTAAGTGTTAAGTAGAAATTATTTTACTATTTTTATGCAAACATTCTAGTGAGAATGTGTGTTTTAGTTGATGTTGTGTAGAAAATAGCAAGAAAAAGGCACAAAATTGCAAAGTTGGCACTAGTGCCTCCATGCACCAACTTTCTATGTCATAGTGCCATTAATGCCCAAGTGCCACAGTGGACCATCGTAGTTCCACTTGGTTCGAGAAATTTGTAAATTAATTCAACACCATAATGTCACTTCTTCAAGCATTGTAGCTCCATCAACGCCCCAGCACCACAAGCTCAGACTCCCCGATGCCACTTTGTTATATCATTTTGCAAATAACTCAATGCCTCGACATCGGCATCAAGAGCGCTCCAGGGCCAAATAGGCTTATGGAGCACCGTAGCATTGTCTTTTATGCAACACTGCAGTGGCATGGTGGTGCCATGGAGCCAAATCATCTACAGCATTACAGTAATAGAGTTAGAGTAGTTCACTATGGGAATGTCACATCGATTCAGCCCAACTCCTTGGCATAGCCTAGAATTGAGCACCAAACTGCTAGTTCATTCATGTAATGTTATAGAGCCACACTTTCAAGAACCATTGTTCTTGAGTCAATTCTTATATTAAGTATAAATAGTTTTCTTTTCATTTTGTTGAGGGATAGTCATCTATTTATTATACAAAATAGAAATGAGGGGAGATTTTAGAGTGGAGAGTGAATGTGCTCAAGGGAGATTACTTCAGCAAGCATCCATTGTTTGGAATTACTTATAAACACTTATCTGAATGATATTTTCTCCACCTAGTCTCTTGTATCTTTTGATATTATTTATAATGGAATATGTTTTCTGGAAAATTATTTCTATGGCTGGTTAATACCGTTATTTTTGGCTTATGATGTGAATGAAGCATGTTTTTCCTTATGTAGATTCTTGTACCTGAAATATTTTATTATTGCTTCCAATCTCTCCTGATCTTAATTTAATTCATGCAATGACCATGTTCAAATTTAAAACCTAGTGTAAGTCATCTCGACAAAGGAATGATGGAATAAATAGGATGATTGGAATGAAAAACTTTCATACCTAAACATAGGATGGAGAGGCTTCTAGGGTCCATGGAGAAAATTTTCTACAGTGAGGTGAAAGCCTTACTTTACACTCTTACATACTCGACAAAAATCTAAGGGTTCATATGCTCTGATTCACAATAAACTTTGATGATTCTACCTAGAAATACACAGTAACATTCATTATCATAAGTACAAAACTTATTTATTTTGTTACTTTATATTTATAGCATTTGCAGTAGTCTATAGAACACCATCTTCATATTGATTCAGTAGGATAACTTTATTGCTTGAGTAGATAGTAATAGGGGCATTTGTAGGATACACTTGTCCTCATGGGATCGACACTTTTCTTATTCACTTTATTACTTAATCAATAGGGGGATTTGTATGATACCCTTGTCCTTATGGGATTGACACTCTTCTTATTCACATTATTACTTAATCAGCATGCACTTGTGTAGCATCAAATCATGGACAATCAGTAAGTTGTGTATAAAGATATAAAGAAGGTTTAAAGTAGGCATTAAAAAGAGTGAAAATTATATTTAAAGAGCATAAAGATATTACTGCAAATCTCACCAAGCAATGAAATGAGTATTTCTTATCTAGAATACCTTATTTGAAAACAAAATAATACAATTCATATCAATCCATATTTTTAAGCATTATAAGAATCATGGATTACAACATTTGGATGAAAAAAAGAGAGAATAAAAGAGAAGGAAATATGGGTGGTTGGTAATTAAAGAGAGAAGTACCAACAAAATGCAATTAATATATTTTTTACTCCAACAAAATTTCTTTTATACATTTTGGCCAAACATCTCTCAACATTAACTAAAAAATGTAAAATAAATTAAGTTTGAAATTATATTTTAAATATTTAAAAAATGGGCCATTTCTTAGGCTCTTATTATTGGGCCTCTTTTTTGTTTCCTTGTTAGGCTTTAGACTTAGCTCTATATTTAGATTTTTAGTTCAATTTATTTTATCTATGTGATGTACAACGTCATGGTAATTGGTCCACCTCCTCAAAATGAAATGAAATCCATACATCCTTTAAGTTTATGTGGATATGAGTTAATAGATGGTTTTACCTATAATTATTTTATAAAGTAGAGTCATAAAACTCAATAAAAAACCAAACAAATTAATCAAGAATCTCATTGAAAAAATTCATTCCAAATAGATCTTACAAACTCTTTTTTTAATCTTTATTATGGCTCTATTAGATTTATTTGGATGACTCAACTTATAGTTATGGATAAACAATGTTAAGCTAATTTTTTTTAGTACCTTCTTATCTAAGTTGATGTTGACCATTTACTATTAGTATACATATGTGGACTAATTTACTATTTATAAACATATTTTTAACCTATTTTGATGGGTTGGATCTTCCTTGATGCTTGGAATATATGTTTTAAGATTTAACTAGACCACTCTTAATTAACTTTTTAGTTGAGGGCTCTCAATGTTGACTACTTCTCTATTCCTAAAATTATTAAATATTTAAAACTCAAACTAATTTGTGGAAAAATAAATGCCATGTGATTTTAAAATTTATGTTTCTATAATCAAATATGCAAAGTGAGTAACATATCTTCTCAAATGACAGACATGATGTTTTATCATCTATTTGAGAAAATATCTAGAATTTTTTATTTTTATGATCAAAATAGCATAGAGAATGGTATATTATCTCAAAAGATAGAAATGAGATTCTACTATTGATTTAAAAATGAATAATGGTTTTAAGAAAATTTTTCTACGATCCCAAAAACATTTCCCCTATCTTAGAGAACTAAAATAGAAATTATTTTATGATATGATTCTTAGATCTCAATAAAGAAAATCCCTTACAATTAATTACATCTCAAGAGAAGCTCTTAAGAAATCTCTTGATTAAAGTGGTGAATAAATATTTCTAAATTTATGATGATTCAAGATATAATTAGAAATCCAAAATTTATCAATAGGGATTGGATCAAAGTTGACTAGTTATTTCTAGAATCATAGAATGAAAGGTAAAGAGCATTGAGAATCTAAAAAACCTAGAAGTACTTTAACCTATTCTATAATTTGGCTTTTATAGTTTAGGACATGATAAAGTTTTTAAGTTTAAATTGATCAAATTATTAGAATGGTGGGATTATATTCTAAGAGGGCAAGAACTTATGATTTTTTGTCTGCTGTACAGCCTAGATCTAGGATGAATCACTATAGAATAACAATTTAAACCTAGTCTAAAGAAGTGTAGGAATTGGTGAGGTGGGACTTATACCTTCAAACCCTAAAAGAATTCAGAAAGAAGCCTGACACCATTAGACTTATAAATTCCAGGAGTGGAAAGCCAGCTAAACAACCTAAAGCACTTTAAAACCATAAATTTATGTCTTTATTACCATACATGATAGGTAGGTTATTTGTTATTTAATAATGAGGGTTTATAATCTAAATATTTTAAATCATGATTTTTTGAATATGCGAGGAGCTTCAAATGCATATAAATAATGCACTTAAAATATTTTCCTTAACATCTAAATATATTTTTAATGCACTAATAGAAATCTATATGAAAGAAAAAAAAGTATGGGCTTCTAAGAAAATTTGGCAACATAACGGTCCTATACCAATAGGAATAGGAGGCTTATCCTTGTCACTTAGGCTACCTCTCACTTGTCCTTAGTGTGTGTGAGTTATGTGTATTTCGTAGAAAAATAAAATGCATGCAATGCTCACAAGAAATGTAAAGTGTTGGTGTTTTAGAGTATAAATTCCACTAATCCTAGAAGCCTAATGTGCATCCAAGTAAAATCACATACAAGTGAAAAAACCTAGAAAAAAGTAGAAGTTTTAATGTACAATCAAAGTAAACCAATTAAATAATCACATTGGTCAATATTCATCCAAATTATATAAAAGAGACTCTATGTGGCAAGTGCCACTTTTATTTATAACTTAGGGTCTTAGGAAATAAAATTGTGACCAAAGTCCACCATAAATAAGCTAAGAATTCTACACCTAGATGTGATGCTAGTCATGTATAAAATGAGATTATTTATTATCTTTTGGTACTATTTAGGCTTTCTAGCTATAATCATCCTCCTAAAAATTTTCTAAAAGAAATCATCGTCAAAAGAAGACTCATTCTTTTGGAGCCTTTTACTTAGGATAAACAATCTCTTTTTTTTTTTACTTTTACTTTCATATTTTATATACATACACTTTATAAATTATAATGTAAGAAAAGAAAAAGACTTTTTACACATTCAAGATTTGTATAAAAAGTAGTTTCTATACATCGCTTCACAACATCACAATTATATAATAATTTCTCACTTTTGAGAAACATAAGTGTGGCCATAGTTCTATTTAATTAGGGGGCTAAGAAGTTAAAATACTTATGAAATAATTATACACATGCATGAACTTAAATTCTATTAGACCCTTCTTAATAACCCTACATAAGCATAGCCATCTGCATAAAATTGGATTAGTAATAAACAAAGCATATAGTCATAACCTAGGATATATATCCATTCATTACATAATCATTACATCACAATCACATGCAGTAATAAATCACATCACATAGCACACATCCACTAACATTACTCGTCAATCAATATAGACACAGGAAGTAAATCACACAAAGTAAAACGCTACTCCTAATCTAAGATGAAAGTTAGTTATCCTATTAAATAATTCTAAGTGTGTGTTAGGTTCTGCGGCTTTCATGTTTCCTATTTAGGTTTAGGGTTAAAACTTAATTTAAATTATTTATGGCTAAAGGGATTATTATTTTTAGTTTAAGTATTAATTAATTTTAAATTTTATTGTATACATTATAATTGGATGTTTAAATTTTATTATTTATTATTTTATTTTAAAGAGTATGTTTGAGTGTAGTACGTTCATTAATCAACACATTTTAATCCTTAGAAGGATGTAATTTTCTACACCAAAATGAATAGAGAATAACATACAGTTAAAGCTTTAAAATGCGTTCCTCGTCATTAATAGCCTTTGTTAGGTTTTTTGGTGGTTTTGTGGTTATCTTCTGATGCCTTTTAGGTGCTGTTGGGTGTCGGTTATCATAATATTTATGTTTGTGCAAGCAGTAGTCTCCTTTGGGTTTCTCTTATTATCTTTATTGTTGGTTTTTTTAGGGTTTTCAATTTTCACTTAAGTTCTCCTTTTTTATTTTTGTAGTTCTCCTACTTACTGGTCTATCTTATTGGTTGTTTTGATTAGCTTTTGAGTAGTTTCTTCTTTATCTGGAATATATCCTGCCAGGTAGCATCCTATTATTGCAGCTATATGGATGGTTGTTGTCTACAAGTTCATTAATATAGAGATATTGGTTTGATTTCTCTTGATGCTGGTTATGAATGTCACTATTCTTGCTTTTTGGTCCATATTTTTTAGTTATGGCTACATTGTCAGAGTGGGTCTGTTCCAATTGTAGTGGTGGCAGCTATGGCATGTTGGTTTAAGCTGCGTTCCATTTTGCTCGTTGGGTGTGCAGGTTAGGGTGTCTCCTGGGTTCTCTGATGTCTCTCTCTATTCAAGGGAGGCTAGTCTAGGTTGTTGGCTTGTTAATTCTAATATGTTTTTCTTGTATCCATTCTTTATGGTTGGGCTCTTTCTTTTATTATGTTGTTGGCCTGTGTTGCTTTCTTTGTTGGACATGGTAGCTAGAGATTTCCTGCTACTTACTTTGTGGTTTTGCTCTTACTACTATTATTTTGTTGACATGTGTTATTTCTTTCTGGATTCCCGATTACCTGAGGTTGGTTGGGTGTATAATGGACCCACCACTTCTATTTCTACTAGTTAGCTGAATTCATAACCCTTTGCTATATGTTTATTCTTTGCTCTTTCATTTTTGTAGGTTTAATCCTTTTTGTAGGTATCTTGATTTATACATAATACTGGCTTTAATTTTTAGGTTATAGCTGCTGGCCAACCTTTTTATTTAATTTGTATTATAGTAGGGATCACATGCTCGCAGGTTTTAA